>OX155909.1:6629016-7333608 GCA_944588485.1 Phosphuga atrata
ACTTATTTATGTATGTTTTTTTTTTCCTGTTGACATATTTCATTTAGATTTGTATCTTAATTAATGAAATAAATGTATTTGATTTGATTTGATTTGACTAGACAGACAAGACTAGACAGACAAGACTAGACAGACAAGACTAGACAGACAAGACTAGACAGACAAGACTAGACAGACAAGACTAGACAGACAAGACTAGACAGACAAGACTAGACAGACAAGACTAGACAGACAAGACTAGACAGACAAGACTAGACAGACAAGACTAGACAGACAAGACTAGACAGACAAGACTAGACAGACAAGACTAGACAGACAAGACTAGACAGACAAGACTAGACAGACAAGACTAGACAGACAAGACTAGACAGACAAGACTAGACAGACAAGACTAGACAGACAAGACTAGACAGACAAGACTAGACAGACAAGACTAGACAGACAAGACTAGACAGACAAGACTAGACAGACAAGACTAGACAGACAAGACTAGACAGACAAGACTAGACAGACAAGACTAGACAGACAAGACTAGACAGACAAGACTAGACAGACAAGACTAGACAGACAAGACTAGACAGACAAGACTAGACAGACAAGACTAGACAGACAAGACTAGACAGACAAGACTAGACAGACAAGACTAGACAGACAAGACTAGACAGACAAGACTAGACAGACAAGACTAGACAGACAAGACTAGACAGACAAGACTAGACAGACAAGACTAGACAGACAAGACTAGACAGACAAGACTAGACAGACAAGACTAGACAGACAAGACTAGACAGACAAGACTAGACAGACAAGACTAGACAGACAAGACTAGACAGACAAGACTAGACAGACAAGACTAGACAGACAAGACTAGACAGACAAGACTAGACAGACAAGACTAGACAGACAAGACTAGACAGACAAGACTAGACAGACAAGACTAGACAGACAAGACTAGACAGACAAGACTAGACAGACAAGACTAGACAGACAAGACTAGACAGACAAGACTAGACAGACAAGACTAGACAGACAAGACTAGACAGACAAGACTAGACAGACAAGACTAGACAGACAAGACTAGACAGACAAGACTAGACAGACAAGACTAGACAGACAAGACTAGACAGACAAGACTAGACAGACAAGACTAGACAGACAAGACTAGACAGACAAGACTAGACAGACAAGACTAGACAGACAAGACTAGACAGACAAGACTAGACAGACAAGACTAGACAGACAAGACTAGACAGACAAGACTAGACAGACAAGACTAGACAGACAAGACTAGACAGACAAGACTAGACAGACAAGACTAGACAGACAAGACTAGACAGACAAGACTAGACAGACAAGACTAGACAGACAAGACTAGACAGACAAGACTAGACAGACAAGACTAGACAGACAAGACTAGACAGACAAGACTAGACAGACAAGACTAGACAGACAAGACTAGACAGACAAGACTAGACAGACAAGACTAGACAGACAAGACTAGACAGACAAGACTAGACAGACAAGACTTATTTATGTATGTTTTTTTTTTCCTGTTGACATATTTCATTTAGATTTGTATCTTAATTAATGAAATAAATGTATTTGATTTGATTTGATTTGACTAGACAGACAAGACTAGACAGACAAGACTAGACAGACAAGACTAGACAGACAAGACTAGACAGACAAGACTAGACAGACAAGACTAGACAGACAAGACTAGACAGACAAGACTAGACAGACAAGACTAGACAGACAAGACTAGACAGACAAGACTAGACAGACAAGACTAGACAGACAAGACTAGACAGACAAGACTAGACAGACAAGACTAGACAGACAAGACTAGACAGACAAGACTAGACAGACAAGACTAGACAGACAAGACTAGACAGACAAGACTAGACAGACAAGACTAGACAGACAAGACTAGACAGACAAGACTAGACAGACAAGACTAGACAGACAAGACTAGACAGACAAGACTAGACAGACAAGACTAGACAGACAAGACTAGACAGACAAGACTAGACAGACAAGACTAGACAGACAAGACTAGACAGACAAGACTAGACAGACAAGACTAGACAGACAAGACTAGACAGACAAGACTAGACAGACAAGACTAGACAGACAAGACTAGACAGACAAGACTAGACAGACAAGACTAGACAGACAAGACTAGACAGACAAGACTAGACAGACAAGACTAGACAGACAAGACTAGACAGACAAGACTAGACAGACAAGACTAGACAGACAAGACTAGACAGACAAGACTAGACAGACAAGACTAGACAGACAAGACTAGACAGACAAGACTAGACAGACAAGACTAGACAGACAAGACTAGACAGACAAGACTAGACAGACAAGACTAGACAGACAAGACTAGACAGACAAGACTAGACAGACAAGACTAGACAGACAAGACTAGACAGACAAGACTAGACAGACAAGACTAGACAGACAAGACTAGACAGACAAGACTAGACAGACAAGACTAGACAGACAAGACTAGACAGACAAGACTAGACAGACAAGACTAGACAGACAAGACTAGACAGACAAGACTAGACAGACAAGACTAGACAGACAAGACTAGACAGACAAGACTAGACAGACAAGACTAGACAGACAAGACTAGACAGACAAGACTAGACAGACAAGACTAGACAGACAAGACTAGACAGACAAGACTAGACAGACAAGACTAGACAGACAAGACTAGACAGACAAGACTAGACAGACAAGACTAGACAGACAAGACTAGACAGACAAGACTAGACAGACAAGACTAGACAGACAAGACTAGACAGACAAGACTAGACAGACAAGACTAGACAGACAAGACTAGACAGACAAGACTAGACAGACAAGACTAGACAGACAAGACTAGACAGACAAGACTAGACAGACAAGACTAGACAGACAAGACTAGACAGACAAGACTAGACAGACAAGACTAGACAGACAAGACTAGACAGACAAGACTAGACAGACAAGACTAGACAGACAAGACTAGACAGACAAGACTAGACAGACAAGACTAGACAGACAAGACTAGACAGACAAGACTAGACAGACAAGACTAGACAGACAAGACTAGACAGACAAGACTAGACAGACAAGACTAGACAGACAAGACTAGACAGACAAGACTAGACAGACAAGACTAGACAGACAAGACTAGACAGACAAGACTAGACAGACAAGACTAGACAGACAAGACTAGACAGACAAGACTAGACAGACAAGACTAGACAGACAAGACTAGACAGACAAGACTAGACAGACAAGACTAGACAGACAAGACTAGACAGACAAGACTAGACAGACAAGACTAGACAGACAAGACTAGACAGACAAGACTAGACAGACAAGACTAGACAGACAAGACTAGACAGACAAGACTAGACAGACAAGACTAGACAGACAAGACTAGACAGACAAGACTAGACAGACAAGACTAGACAGACAAGACTAGACAGACAAGACTAGACAGACAAGACTAGACAGACAAGACTAGACAGACAAGACTAGACAGACAAGACTAGACAGACAAGACTAGACAGACAAGACTAGACAGACAAGACTAGACAGACAAGACTAGACAGACAAGACTAGACAGACAAGACTAGACAGACAAGACTAGACAGACAAGACTAGACAGACAAGACTAGACAGACAAGACTAGACAGACAAGACTAGACAGACAAGACTAGACAGACAAGACTAGACAGACAAGACTAGACAGACAAGACTAGACAGACAAGACTAGACAGACAAGACTAGACAGACAAGACTAGACAGACAAGACTAGACAGACAAGACTAGACAGACAAGACTAGACAGACAAGACTAGACAGACAAGACTAGACAGACAAGACTAGACAGACAAGACTAGACAGACAAGACTAGACAGACAAGACTAGACAGACAAGACTAGACAGACAAGACTAGACAGACAAGACTAGACAGACAAGACTAGACAGACAAGACTAGACAGACAAGACTAGACAGACAAGACTAGACAGACAAGACTAGACAGACAAGACTAGACAGACAAGACTAGACAGACAAGACTAGACAGACAAGACTAGACAGACAAGACTAGACAGACAAGACTAGACAGACAAGACTAGACAGACAAGACTAGACAGACAAGACTAGACAGACAAGACTAGACAGACAAGACTAGACAGACAAGACTAGACAGACAAGACTAGACAGACAAGACTAGACAGACAAGACTAGACAGACAAGACTAGACAGACAAGACTAGACAGACAAGACTAGACAGACAAGACTAGACAGACAAGACTAGACAGACAAGACTAGACAGACAAGACTAGACAGACAAGACTAGACAGACAAGACTAGACAGACAAGACTAGACAGACAAGACTAGACAGACAAGACTAGACAGACAAGACTAGACAGACAAGACTAGACAGACAAGACTAGACAGACAAGACTAGACAGACAAGACTAGACAGACAAGACTAGACAGACAAGACTAGACAGACAAGACTAGACAGACAAGACTAGACAGACAAGACTAGACAGACAAGACTAGACAGACAAGACTAGACAGACAAGACTAGACAGACAAGACTAGACAGACAAGACTAGACAGACAAGACTAGACAGACAAGACTAGACAGACAAGACTAGACAGACAAGACTAGACAGACAAGACTAGACAGACAAGACTAGACAGACAAGACTAGACAGACAAGACTAGACAGACAAGACTAGACAGACAAGACTAGACAGACAAGACTAGACAGACAAGACTAGACAGACAAGACTAGACAGACAAGACTAGACAGACAAGACTAGACAGACAAGACTAGACAGACAAGACTAGACAGACAAGACTAGACAGACAAGACTAGACAGACAAGACTAGACAGACAAGACTAGACAGACAAGACTAGACAGACAAGACTAGACAGACAAGACTAGACAGACAAGACTAGACAGACAAGACTAGACAGACAAGACTAGACAGACAGACAAGACTAGACAGACAAGACTAGACAGACAAAAATCAACAACTGAAAATCAACAAAAAAACAATCAACAAAACTGAAATCAACAAAAAACAAAATTTGCTTCGAATAGGGATTTAGGTTTTTGAAAATTTAGCAATTTTTGTAAATTATTTTTACGTTTTCGTCGAATTTCGACATAAAACAAGCGTGTTTCGCAAAGTTTGTCCACTCAAATCAACAAAAAAAGAAACAAAATTTGGTTCGAATAAAGGTTTTGGTTTTTGAAAATTTGGTAATATTTGTAAATTATTTTGACGTTTTCGTTCAATTTTGAAAAACACAAAAGAATTTTGCAAGGTTTGTCTATTCAAATCAACAAAAAAAAAACAAATTTTGCTTCCAATAGATATTTTAGTATTTGAAAATTTGGAAATACTTGCCAATTAATTTGACATTATCGTTCAATTTTGACATAAAACAAAAGAATTTTGCACAGTTTGTCCACCCAAATCAACAAAATCAACTGAAACACTCAGTTTTATAGAAAAATGTTTTGAATAGAAATTTTGGTTTTGAAAATGTGGCAATATTTGCAAATTATCGCAAATAATACAAAGTTATAATGTTCAGAATATTGAGCACACAATCACATCAGTTCAAAAAAGTAATTAGTAGCGAACGGGTTAAATATCTTAAGTATATAAATCTTAAAATCTAAATTTTCAATTGTCTCTAAAAATGTTTCTGAATCAATTACTAATAATCAGTTAAATCAAATCAGTTACTAATAATGTATATTTCTAATATTTTGGGAATAAAAAAACCGATTCTAATTTTGTATTAATGTAAATAACATATTCGATTTAAAAAGAAAATTATTTAAAATTGGCAACAAACCTTTTCAGAATATCAATATTTAAATTTATTATCTTTTAAATTGTTTACATGTCTGATGCAATAATGTTTATATTTAACAGGATAGGATTTTTTAATTCAAAATTAGGAGAATAAGGAAATTTTGTGGCGAAAAATCGATTTTTTTAAAGGAGGAAATTGAGTAAAAGTGATTCACTTTTGTTTCTCTAAAAATGTCTGTTGACGTTGTTGGGAAGGTCATGGTTCAAAAACGTAAAAAGTCAATCAACTTTCTGTGTAATGAGCATATACTCCTAGGATTTGATGTACTCTGACACACTTAAAAATTGCATAATTGAAGAGTTTATAAACAAATTGAATTTTGAATAGGTTAAATAGCTTTCACCTAGACGTATTAATTTGATTTGTTATTTCAATTGGATATTAACCATTTCAAGGTTATTAACATACACTTTCATTTAAATTATATTACATCCAATATGAAATAACAAAAAATAACTAAATTAACAATTTTCAATTCTTAATGTAACAATTGTTAATGTTCATTTGCACACCCTATTCAAAAATACCTGCTATTCTCCATACTGGTGGTGATATTATCTGTGTAGGAGTTCATGTTGATTATCCTGTTTATTTACCCTTATCTAATTAAAAATTTTCAAACTAACAAATTATTTATTAAAAACCCACCACAAACATTTACAAACTATCACTCGAGAATTACTGAACACACTCAGTTTTATAGAATGATGGGGTAGGGGTGGGGCTTCGCCTACGGAGAAATCCGAACAGTTTACGCTCGCCAGTCGAAAACTTATTATATTTTCGATATATTAATATAAGTTCTAATTTAAATTTCTAATGTCAATAAAAATAAGGAGAATTTACAGCAGAGTAGGATGTTTTTAATTATCTAAGATCATCAAAGAAATGTTATTATTCTTAAATTTAACAATTCAATTTAAACTCAATAATATATAGACCATATAGTCAGGCCATAATTCTCACTTTTGATTGGGTTGCACTACGCAGCAGCATTTCTATTGGCTGAATATCACCATCACCTGATTCTACCGGGAATTTTAAATAGCGAATCGTTTCCCAACGACAGCATAAAATCGATTATGTTAATTTCCATCCGTCAGCGTTTACATTTTTTACTTGCAATATTATATTATAACTACTTATGTTTTGCATAAAAATTAACATTGAATATCTTTGATTCTTGAATATTTGCAGAGGTCCCCTGATTGTGACCTTAATACAATAGCTATATTATACGGTTTATATATACAATAACAACAATATTATACAGTTTTATATTTAAATCAGTGCTCTATCTAAGGTGTATACGTAAATACCCTCTGCTCTTTTCGATTTTAATATTTTAAATTCATTGTTCCTTCATAAATTAATGACCTATTGATGTAAATACGATTTTATACATATTTTATCATTATATTATGTGTTTAAACAGAAATCTCATAAATAGTTTCTAAAAAAATACTTATCTTCTCCTTCTTGTTTCGAATAGGCCTATTTTGGACCCCGCTTGTTTAACTATTGGGTGTAGATCTTTGCCCAGTATTGTCGCATCTTCTGCAGGTGTAACTCCTTTCTCTCATCTGTCCAGGGAATAAATCTTGTTGTAGGTGTTCTTAGTCAGTCGATAGGCTAGTTCTAACTTGTCGACTCTGATGGATAATGATGTTCTTTCTGATAAGTTGGGTTCAATCCATTCGCCGAGATATATAAATTTCTCAGGCCTCTTGATGTTTCCCTGCTCTAGTGACATCTCTCTGTTTGCTTCTTTGATGTTGGTGAAAAATTCTGTTTCCTCCAGCGACACTTGAAGACCCACTTTGGCAGCCTATTTTCTTTCCTTCGGGGTTTTTCCTGAAATATACGGACTTCCTTCAGGGTGCGTCTCACAGACTGTTTGTGTTGGAGATCTGTTATTCTCAGTTCTTTAATATCCTTCTCCGTTTCTGTCAACCAAGTGGTACGAACCTTCTTGTTTTGCCAGAAGGCGAACAGACGGTTGGTTAGTCGGTTTGGAGGCAATCTTGCAACGTGGCCATAGAAAGCTAGCCTTCTTTTCCTTGCAAAGTCAGAGAGCCTCTCAATATGTTCGTGGAAAAAGAAATAGTTATCTATTATATATAAAATAGTTTCTAAATAGGCCCACTGTAAACTTTTGGCTTTAACTTCTTCTTCTTGTTTCGAATAAGCCTACTTTGGACCACGCTTGTTCAACTGTTGTTCTTTGATCTTTGTCCAGTATTGTCGCATCTTCTGCCGGTGTAACTCCTTTCTCTCTTATGTCCAGGGGGTACCTTTCCTACGGGGTTTTTCCTGAAATCCACGGACTTCCTTCAATGTGAGTCTTACAGACTGTTTGTTTTGGAGAATTGTTATTCCCAGTTCTTTAATATCCTTCTCGGTTTCTGTCAACCAAGTGGTACGAACCTTCTTGTTTTGCCAGATGGTCAACAGACGGTTGGTTGGTCGATTTGGAGGCAATCTTGCAACGTGGCCATAGAAAGCTACCCTTATTTTCCTTTCACAGTCAGAGAGCCTCTCAAAATGTTCGTTCGTACAGCTAAGAGTTATGTCGTCTTCGGAATTCCCCATCTTCCTTTACCGGGCCTAGGATCTTCCAGAGGATTCTCCTCTCCCTAATTTCCAATTTCTCTACCAGATCTCTTCGGTTCAAGGAAAGACACTCCATGGCATACAGGGCTTCTGGTCGTACGACTGATGTGTAATGCTTAAGTTTCAGGTTGCATGACAGGCATTTCTTGTTGTAGGTGTTCTTAGTCAGTCGATAGGCTAGTTCTAACTTGTCGACTCTCATGTATAATGATGCTCTTTGATAAATTGGGTTCAATCCATTCGCCGAGATATTTAAATTTCTCAGTCCTCTTGATGTTTCCCTGCTCTAGTGACATCTCTATGTTTGCTTCTTTGATGTTGGTGAAAAATTCTGTTTCCTCCAGCGACACTTGAAGACCCACTTTGGCAGCCTATTTTCTGAGGCAGTTTACCTGCAATGTTGCCATCTCAAGAGAATCAGCAATCCGTGCCATTTCATCTGCAAAGGCCAGGTAATCTAGTAACCAGTCCATCGTTCTTACGTCCCAGGTAGATACAACTCTGAACACCCAAGTTGATCAATTCCCTGTGCCATTCTCTCATAAGCTTTTCAAGGACACAATTGAAGAGTAGTGGGGAAAGTCCATCTCCTTGTTTACTCCAGTTTTTATTTCGAAATTCAATCTTGGAATGGGTGTTGGTCAAGGTTTCTAGGATGAGTCTGCGAGTTTTGTTGTATAACCCTAGTTCCTGTAGTACTTTGATAAACGTTTCTCTATCAATGGAATCGTAGGCCTTCCTAAAATCATCAAAGGTGACGACCACCTTGCAGTTTCTCATCTTGGAGCATGCAAGTACAGTTTTAAGATTGAGAATCTGTTCAACACAAGATCGGGTCTTCCTGAAGCCTCCCTGGTATTCTCCCAGTTGACTATCCAGCTGATTTTGTGCCCTTGTTTGTATCGCCTTGCAGAGAATCTTGCATGTTACCGGGACGAGAGAAATTCCACGGTAGTTGTTTAGATCAGTAAAATCTCCGTTTTTGTGAAGCGGATGGATCAGAGCAGATTTCCAATCGGGTGGTAATTTATCTGTTTCCCAGATGACCTAGATGATCTCGGTTAGCTTGCGCACGGCATTGCTTCCAGCACCTTCCCACAGTTCAGCAACGATCTAGTCCTCTCGAGCTGCCTTGTTATTCGTAAGAAGTTGAATCAACTGGCCAACTTCTTCCAATGAAAGGGGCAGCGAGTCTGGGTTTGGTGTGGTTTGTTTTTAGTCGAATTCTTCGCTGGGTGGATCACAGTTGAGTAGATTTTTAAAGTACTGTGCTAAAAGGTGGCACTTGTCCTTGTCGTTAAAAGCCAGTTTGCCTTGTGAGTGTCTGAAGTGGAGGCTTGGTGGAGCGTATTTTCTGAGTGTCTGCTTGAAGGTCCCAAAGAAATCTCTGAAGTTATTCTTAGCAAAGCTCTCTTCGATTTGGGTTAGTTGGTTATGTGTGAAGATCCGTTTGGTTCCTGAAATTATCTTGGCTGTAACCTTTCTTTGTTTGTCCAAAAATGTATGGCAATTTTCTTTATTCTTTTTAGAATTCCACTCCACCCAGGCTGTCTGTCTTTGGTCTATTGCAAAGTCACAGTCTTCAGTCCACAGTCTCCTTCAGTTGGTCCCAGCTGTTTAGATCTGTATTGTTCAGTCTCTGACTTACTTCTTGACTGTTCTTAAGTCGCTCCACGTCAAATCTTACCATTTTGGCGGTTCTGTGTAATTTAGTGTTTCTAGGCTGGAGTCTTATTTTGATCTTTGAGAGGTAGTGGTCTGAGTTCAGATTGGCGCTTCTTAGTACCTTCACGTTTTGTATTTCCTTTTGAGATTTTCGTAAAATGGCCACATGATCTATCTGGAATTCACCCATGTTGGTATTACGTGAAATCCAAGTCTTCTGCTTCATTGGCAAGTGTATGAAGGCTGTATACTTCTTGAGCAACCCAAAAGTCCTACACTGATCTACCAATCGTACTCCGTTGCGGTTGGATCGCTTACGCCCCGGGTAATTGCCCACTATGTTCCTTTTTTTTCTCTCCCCAATTGAGCATTGAAGTCACGAAGCAGTATGACGGTGTGCCTCTCTGGAAGTTTAGAGATAATCTTCTAAGTCTTCCCAGAATTTATCAGTTCTGTCTGGATTGTGTCTGTTGTCCTGTTTGATTGGGGCATATACATTGACTATACTGTAGTCCTTGTTTGCACATTTGAGAGAGAGGATGGATGGATCTGACTCCGTTGCACCTTGTCGCGGAGAGGGCCGCCAGATCGGCGATTGTAAGGTTCAGCAAGGAAGGAATAGACAGAGGTAAAATAATCGGGAGCAGAGACCGGAACAGCCTCGCTGCCAAAATCCCCAGGCTGGAAACACCAAAAGACGAAATGTAATAAAGTAACGCTGGTATAGACGGAAACGAAGAAGCCGATCACCTAGCAAACAAGGGATCCAGTAATCCTTTTATAGGTCCGGAACCCTTTTGCGGCATGAGTTTGAACACCATCCACAAAAGTTAGATGAAGAAATAAGAGAACAATGGATGAAAACCTGGATCTTCTTTCAGGGTTGAGACAATCTAAAGTAATGCTGGAATCTGTTACCCAGAAAAGAACAAAAGCTTGCCTGAGACTAAACAGGAACAAGCTTAGAATTTTGACAGGAGTCCTGACGGGACAGACGCAGACTTAGAAAACACCTCAATACACTAGGCCTAGAGGAAAATGACAGATGCAGATTCTGTGGTTCGGCAGAGGAAACCCCCATACATCAGGCCAAAGACTGAAAAGCACTGCTCCGCAAGAGATAGATGTATCTTGGGGCCCACTGCTTCAAGTCCTTTCAAGTCCTTGAAACCCAACCAGATCCTGAAATTCCTAGAGGAATCAGGACTAAAGGAGGCGCTCTAAATGGGTAAGTATACCAACGTTTAGAGGAAGAGGGTGGAGTACAATAGATCTACGAAGATCGCAGTACAAGTCGTCACCACCAATACTACAATATACAAGGGTTAATAACCAAACCGCAGCGGCAATACCAGTAGAACAGGGCATAAGGCAAGGCGACTCCTTTGATCCAAACACTGTTTAATATAATGTTTGACAAAATCATACAAATAAACCAGCCAAGGTAAGGGTTACCCAATGGGCACTGAAGACATTTCAATTATCTAATACGCAGACGATACAGCGATCATCGCCTACAGTGAGGACAACCTCCAAAAACTGCTACACACGTTTAATCAGACACCCAAACTAAATTCTCCTCTGATGGCAGCGCAAAACATTAAACCGACTCATATTAATAACGACCATATTCTCTTCAACGAAAAGTCAATGTATCTGGAAAATTATAAATTATAAATGCATTCTATATGCAGACGACGCGAGCTTCATTATTTCTGAAGAATCTCCTAGTAAAACTAACCAATTATTTTTGGTTCATTGAAAAAAACCATTGAAAATGGTCCATAATTGGTGCTCTGCTAATAACATGTTCCTAAATATAACAAAAAAGTAACTACGTTATCTTTCAAACACATACGAAAACGATCGCGGAAAAGATACATCTGCTGGTTTTACATGGTTTTATTACTTCTACTACATTTACTTTTGTAATAATAAATAATAGACACTAGGCGTAGGTTTCACAAATTAGTTTAGGCAATAAACTAATTTGTGAAACTTACGCCTAGTGTCAATTATTTATTATCCCTCACGTGGAAGTCACCTTGTCGCGGTGTGAGGGCTTAGTTTCGCGTACCGTTGGACGTCACGACTGGAATAACCCCGGTTGGGGCGTTCGGCGGAGGGCGAACAACCAAGAACTTCCAAACCCTTAATCCCAAGGTGTCATGCGACCCGTGCCGAAGGGAGTGGTTGATGGCCAAGGGAAACCGGCCATCGCTTACGGAGCCCCTCTGATACCTGGCGACCTCAGAGGGTATCCAGCCTTACCACTATCAAGCGGGGCTCTGATGTGGTGAACCTTTAGTTCCCTTGCGACTCGTGGGATTCGAATGGAACAAAAACAAAAACAAAAACAAAAATTCAATCCGTGTGTGCGGGATATAACCACCACACAATTGACGGATCAGATGGAGCATGAGCCCCACGATCCGAGTGAGCGCACCAGTCGAGAGAGACCAACTCCCAGACTGTCGCCAAAAAGCAAAGGCAAGATGGTCAGTAACATCGTTACTACCACCAAGCCAGCAAGCCAAGGGAGACCCGCTCCCAAAACGGCTTCTAAAAGTCAGGGCAAGGTGACCGGTAACACCGTTACTCCCACCAAGCCCGCGACTAAGCAAGAGGAGACAAAGCCCAAGGCAGGTAAGAAGAAGACGAGATGGGCACATCCCTTGCCACCCCTAGGTAGTCCAGGCGGACTCGATGACCCACTGAGAAAGGGCCTCAGCGGTGCCGGGGTGAGATGGTATCTGCGCTTCTTAGCAAACGGGCTACAACCCGAGGAAGCTAAGAAGAGAGCAGTACAGAAAAAGGTGGGAACTACACCACAAACACAAGGAGCTGCCAAAAGAGGGGCTGATTCTATCACGCCCCAAAACAAAGCAGCTAAAAGACAGAAGGGGAACATCCAAAGTGGGGCAACGGGAGTGGTCAGCTACCCCAGCTGCCCTCCCAAGACTTCTGGGCCGAGCACCAGCTACGCCACCGCCGTCAAGGTGGTGAGGGTTGGTGTTATGTCCAGAGACTACCCAAGGAATCCCCTGAATAAGAAGGACATGCCTGCTCTTGAGCAAGCAATTATGAAAGAGACAGTCGTAGACTGGTCTCATTAGATACAGTTTGAAGGCATACACTTCAAACCAGGACTAGTCATTGTCGACTGTGCGAACGAACAGACGGCAAAATGGCTGATGACAAGAGCGCCCATCCTAAGACATTGGGAAGGGGGGGCTCTGGTGGCGAAATTGGGTGATGATATCCCCAAGCCACATGTCATCACCATGTTCCTACCTAGGAGCGGGGACCTAACCCCGGAGGCCTCCATCAACTACCTCAGGGCCCAAAACAAAGGACTTAACATTTCCGAATGGAAGGTCCTTGGGTGCCGGGTGGAAAGTGGGGGTCAACTCCTAACGGTGGGAATTGACGAAGAGTCCGCTGGAGCCATAGCGAAGGCCAACCATAGCCTCTACTTTAGGTTCGGGCGGATCAAAGTCCATGGGCGGAAGAACGACGCCACACAAAAAACGGATGTAGAGGTAGCGACAGCCACAGCGGCCCCTCCCTCGGAAGTTACGACCGCAACAACGGCCACTTCAGAGGTGGAAGGAATAGCGGTGGCGGCAGCTCCCTCTGCTGAACCTTTAACGACCAAGGCCGCGAACGAGGAAGTCAGCCCGGATTACCGGGAAGACGACCTCGACCTCACGCTCGTAGACATGAGCAGTCAAGCTATGTCTACAGAGGAAGAGGTAGATGTTGTTCTGGTGGAGACAGAGAAGGACTTGCCGCCTCCTGTCATAAACCAAGAATGACCAGCAGGCGCACCAAAGTAGCCCAGGTGAACATCCACCATGCCAGAGCAGCCTCGGTTGTGATGGCTAGGATGTTCACCAAACAACACCTAGGGCTAGCGCTACTGCAAGAACCCTGGACCTACGGAGGTAACATCAGAGGCCTCAGCAACAGGGACTGTAAGTTGGTATGGGACAGCCGTGAGGCTTCCCCTAGAACTTGCATTATGGTAAGGAAGGACATTAATTACTTATGTGTTTCAGAATTCTTAATTCTTCGGGACTTAGTTCCGATACAGGTCCTCATCAAGACCGAGGGCCTCCACCGCGAAGTAGTGGTCGTATCAGCATACTTCCCTGGCGATGGTAATAACATACCACCCATGGAGGTACCAAGGCTGGTCGAGCACTGTATTAGGAGAAGGCTGCCACTCATCTTGGGATGTGACGCGAACGCCCACAACGAGATGTGGGGCAGCACTGACACTAATAAGAGAGGTGAGTACCTTTAAGAATACCTCATTAAAGAGAACTTAATTGTGTACAACGGCGGGAACACACTAACTTTTGTTACTAAGGCCAGAAATGAGGTACTGGATTTTACGGTAGGTAGCGCTAACGAAGGTAAACTAATTAAAAAGTGGAGGGTTTCAAGTGAACCCTCAATGTCAGATCATAGGATCATAGAGTTTGAGCTGGAAGGAGCGAGTGAGGAAAGTACCCCCATTCGAAACCCCAGACAAACTGTGTGGCCTATGTTTAGTTCACAACTAAAAGAAAACCTGGAGCAGGTGACAGTGCGGGGTGGTATCAAACACTACACTGTGCTGGAGCAGGCTGTAGGAGAAATAAATGTAGCAATCACCACGGCATTTGAATCCAGCTGCCCGGTAAAAACCGTGAAGGAGCATAAGGACAAAAAATGGCGGAACAAAAATGTGTCTACATTAAAAGCAAAAGTACGTAGGCTTTTCAACAAAGCCAAGCAATACGGAAATTGGCTAGAATACTCTGAGGTGCTTACCACCTACAACAAAGAGATCAGAAGGGCAAAAAGGGAAAACTTTAGGACCTCTGTGAAAACATAGAATCCACGCCGGTGGCAGCTAGACTGCACAAAGCACTAGCGAAGGATAGAGTGGAAATGACAACCACTCTCAAGAAACCGGATGGGACCTTCATGGAGGATGAAGAGCAAAGAGCTCTCCTCCTACTAGAAACCCATTTTCCGGGATGCAGAAGATACAGGGAGAACGAGGGCTTGATGCAACCATGGAAACCAAGTCGGGCCGACTGGAAGAGGGCAGCGTCCATCTGTACGGAAAACCGAATCAGATGGGCTATCGGCACTTTCCAGCCTTTTAAGGCCCCAGGTGTGGACGGACTAGTTCCTGCCTTCCCACAAAAGGGAGAGAGAGAACTAATGCCGTATCTTCTAAATATTTTTAGAAGTAGTTTAGCGCTCGGATATATACCGGAGCTATGGAGAAGGGCTAAGGTGGTATTTATACCGAAGGTGGGAAAGAAAGACACCACTCAACCAAAGTCATTTAGACCCATTAGTCTAACATCTTTTATGTTAAAGACAATGGAGAAGGTGATTGATAATTACCTTAGGACTATGGTGCTGGTAGGTACACCACTACACAAGAGTCAGCATGCTTACAGAGCAGGGAAATCCACAGAAACCGCCCTGTATCAGCTGACAAATGAAATAGAAGCAGCACTAGAGACAAAGAAAGTAGCGATATGTGCCTTCTTGGATATAGAGGGAGCTTTTGACAACACCTCACACGAGGCTGTCAAGGCGGCCCTCGAGAGAAGGAGTATCGACAGTACTATCTCAAAGTGGATGGGAGAAATGCTGAGAACTAGAGTGGCGGAGACACAAGTGGGAAGAGATTCCATTAAGATCTCCACAACTCGAGAGTGCCCACAGGGAGGTGTACTATCACCGCTAATGTGGAGCCTGGTAGTTGATGAACTACTGGTTAGGCTAAACAACGTAGACAAAAAATGTCAAGGTTACGCCGATGACATAGTCATAATGGCCAGAGGAAAATTTGAGAGAACGCTCTGTGAAATTTTTCAGAGAGGCCTCAAAGTAACTAGTAGATGGTGTCAAACAGTGGGATTGAGACTCAACCCGAGCAAAACCACGGTGATACCATTTACTAGAAGGAGAAAACTAAACTGCCTGCATCCCATACTCATAGATGGGAAGGCAGTAGAATACCAACAGGAGATAAGGTATCTGGGTATCACACTAGATAGCAAACTCCTATGGAATAGACACGCTGAGGCAGTGGTAGGTAAAGCCAAACTCGCCCTAATGGTGTGCAGAAATCTGGCAGGAAAAACGTGGGGTTGTAACCCCACTATCCTGCGATGGATGTACACCATGATAGTGAGACCTGCAATCACTTATGGGGCGGTTGCGTGGGGAAGTAGAATCAAGCTGGCCTCTATGAGGAAACAGCTTGAGAAGATTCAAAGACTGGCGTGTGTCTGCATCACGGGGGCGATGGGGTCGTGTCCGACAGCAGCATTGGAGCTGCTGCTGGATCTGACTCCGCTGCACCTTGTGGTGGAGAGCGCCGCCAGATCGGCGATCGTAAGGTTCAGCAAGGAAGGAATGGGCAGAGGTAAAATAATCGGGAGCAGAGACCGAAACAGCCTCGCTGCCAAGATCCCCTGGCTTGAAATACCAAAGGACGAAATGGTATGCAAATACAACTTCGAGAAAAACTACACAGCAATGTGTAGTAGTAAAGCCGATTGGAGCGACGAATCCTCAGCATACCACATAGAGCAAAATGCCATCAAGTGGTATACAGATGGTTCGAAGACAAAGGAAGGCACTGGTGCAGGAGTGTTTGGACCTCGTACCACCATCATTTGCCTTTATTAAAGGCAAATCTATCGACACCGCCTGTTTTGAATTTGTAAGTGAAATTTGTAAAGATCTTGAAGGTAAGAAGATTCCTGTTGGTTTGCTTATGGATCTCTCCACGGCGTACAACCTGATTGACCACGATATCCTATTCCAGAAACTCATTAGATACGGAATTAAAGGAGTGGCTCTAGATTGGATAAGATCCTTTTTGTCCGACCGCGTTCACATGACTACGCATGTAACCCCGAATGGTGTTGTTAAATCCCTTCCAAGATGGGTTAACATGGGCATTCCGCAGGGAAGCACCGACTTACTTAATTCACCCTTATGCACCCAGAATACGATTATAAATTACGCAGATGATACGACCGTTTTGTTAACAAACACATCTGCGGCGGATATCACTCAGAGTGTTAACCTTGCCTCTATGATGTTTTGGTTTAAGCAAAACAGATTAGTATTAAATAAGGAGAAGACCAATATAGCTATCTTCTGAAATAATCGTACCACTGATTCTTACCCTCTAATGAGATAAGGATTGATAATGAGATCATTCGAATACCACCGAATGTAAGGCTGTTGGGGATTTATTTTGACGATACTCTGGACTGGGTAAGCCACACCAATAAATTACTGAGCAAACTGAATAAGACAGTATACGCCATCAGAATCCTTAGCAAATACGTTGATCCACCTATTCTGAGGTTGGTCTACTATGCTAACTTTCTCTCTCATCTTAGGTTTGGCATCATATTCTGGGAAAATGGAACGCACATTAATAGTGTTTTTCGTATCCAGAAACAAGTTTTGCGCATTATACTCAATCTGCCCTTTAAGGCTTCCTGCAGAGGTCATTTCAGCAGGGCTAACATTTTAACATGCACTGGTGTCTATGTATTTGAAAGCGTACTCTTCCTAGCGAAGCATAAACACTTATTCGAAGTTACACGAAGCCTACTGAACGTGTCACCTGGTTCAATAAGGAAACATACGAGCTCCCCAAACATTCACTGACGATGACTGAAAAAATCCCCCCTTACAGCATGCTAAAAATATAAAACCACCTTCCTAAATCTGTCAAGGAGATTGATAATTTCAGGACTTTGAAAAAGGAACTTCTGGTTAATATTGAACCCTACAATATAAATGAATTCTTCGTTAAAATAAAGTAAATATAAAGTAAGTAGGTTATGTTCCAATATAATAATTTTTGTAATGTTCTAACTTGTGATAATTATGTAATTTTATTGGTGCCATTTTGTCGCTTTCAATGGCCATTTTCTAGACAAATTTCATTTAGCATTTATGTCTCTTTTATGTACTTAAATCTTTAATAATGAAATAAACTGATTCTGATTTTGAGACGCGAATTTTAAAATTTTTTTCTTGGTTCCTTAAGGCATTAAAACTAAGATACGATTTTGAAACGCGAATTTTCTAAATTTTAATTTTTTTATTTTAAATTTTAATTCTGAATTTTCAAAATTTTGTCTTGGTTCCTCAAGGCTCCATAATTAGAACATGATTTTGAGACGCGAATTTTCAAAATTTTGCCTTGGTTCCTTAAAGCCTTAAGGCACCAAAACTAAGACACGATTTTGAAACGCGAATTTTCAAAATTTTGTCTTGGTTCTTCAAGGCACCGTAATTAGCACACGAAAGCTTTTCACCGCAACTTATATAATATTTTGGAAGTACTTAAATTGGTTTGTGTGTTCAAATTTTCGAAAATTCCTAAGAAAATTTGTATGTCCACAAATTCAAAACCAAATCAAATGTTTTGGAAATTTTTGCAATTCTATGTCTGTCCAAATTTTGGTAACTTACTAAGAAATTTTGTCTGTCAACAAATTCAAACTTTACTTGTGTCCAGGTCCTGCTTGAGACTGCAGCACCAATGAAAGGAAAGAAAAGAACAAATTCAAAGCCAAATAATAATATTAGTTCTTGATATTCAATCTCTTTCTTAATTTCAGTGTCTTCTAATGCCATTATTTTATCAAATGCCTTTTCCATATTCTTTTCGTTCGCACTATTAGAGACAAGAGCTACGACATAAAATGCTTCTTTTAAGTGCAGACATTTCCAAAACCCCATGAACTTATATTCTCCTAACAATTGGAGATCTTAAATGCTTAGTTTAGCAACAAACCGTTAGACGTTACCGACTGGAATCCAACTCCGGTCGGAGCGGTGGGCGGAGAGCGAACAGCCAAGAACTTCCAAACCCTTAATGAATTCCAAGAGAAAATATAATTCATGTGTGCGGGACCTAACCGACATAGAGAACAAGGATTACCGGGAGGACGACCTTGACTTTACACTCGTAGACATGAGCAGTCCAGCCATGCCTACGGAGGCAGAGGAAGATGTTGTTCTTGTAGGGACAGAGGAGGACTTGCCGCCTCCTGTCACAAAACAAGAATGACCAGCAGGCCCACTAAAATAGCCCAAGTGAACATCCACCATGCCAAAGCAGCCTCGGCTGTGATGGCTAGGATGTTCACTAAACAACACCTAGGGCTAGCGCTGCTGCAAGAACCCTGGACCTACGGAGGTAAGATCAGAGGCCTTAGCAACTGGGAATGTAAGTTGGTATAAGACAGCCGTGAGGTCTCGCCTAGAACTTGCATTATGGTAAGGAAGGGCATAAATTACTTATGTCTTATAAATTTTTAACGCGGGATTTAGTTCCGATCCAGGCCCTCATCAAGACCGAGGGCCTCCACCGCGAAGTAGTGATCGCATCAGCATACTTCCCTGCCGATGGTAACAGCATACCACTCATGGAAGTACAAAAGCTGGTGGAACACTGTACTAGGAGAAGGCTGGCACTCATCCTGGGATGTGACGCGAACGCACACAATATGAGATGTGGGACAGCACGGACACTAATAAGAGAGTTGAGTACCTTTAAGAATACCTCATTAAAGAAAACTTAATTGTGTATAAGGTTGGAAACACACCAACATTTGTTACTAAGGTCAGAAATGAGGTACTGGAAATTACGGTAGGTAGCGCTAACGTAAGTAAATTAATTAAAAAGTGGAGAGTTTCAAATGAACCCTCAATGTTAGATCATAGGATCATAGAGTTTGAACTGGAAGGAGCGAGTGAGGAAAACCCCCATTCGAAACCCCAGACAAACTGTGTGGCCTATGTTTAGTTCCCAACTAAAAGGGAACCTAGAGCAAGTGACAGTGCGAGGTAGTATCAAACACTACACCGCACTGGGTCATGGGTCTCGTCGGTGGTGTAGTTGATAACATACCCGCCTTTCAATGCGGGAGACCCAGTTTGGAACCTGGTCGGGGAGACAACAACTAGGGTGGTTTTCACTAACCGTCCGGGCTGCCCATCCTGACTGAATGGAAAATATGCGATACCGGGGTGGCACATACTAAAAGCCAAGGTGGAATCGGGGGTTTAGCTTCCCACGAACTACACCGCACTGGAGCAGGCTGTATGAGAAATAAATGTAGCGATCACCACGGCATTTGAACCCAACTTCCCGGTAAAAATCGTGAAGGAGCATAAGGATGAAAAATGGTGGAACAAAAATTTGTCTACATTAAGAGCAAAAGTACGTAGGCTTTTCAACAAAGCTAAGCAAAACGGAAATTGACTAGAATTCTCCGAGGTGCTTACCACCTACAACAAAGAGATCAGAAGTGCAAAACGAAAAACTTTAGGATCTTCTGCGAAAATATAGAATAGTACCAAAATACTTCGAATCCATGGGAACAGTCCCTTCCAAGTATCTTCCAAGCAGAGGTACACGCAATCGAAAGATGTGCAGTTTAACCTCGACAGGAATTATCGCAAAAAACGAATTGCTATCCTGTCAGACAGCCATCAAGGCCATTAGCTCTTATACCATCAGATCCAAACTGGTATGGGACTGTGTGGGAAAGCTAAACAAGCTTGGCAGAGAAAATAAAGTAATGCTATACTGGGTACCAGGGTACACTGATATAGACGGAAATGAAGAAGCCGATCACCTAGCAAACATGGGATCCAGTAACCCCTTTATAGGTCCGGAAGCTTTTTGCGGTATGAATTTGAACACCATCTACAAAAGTTTAGATGAAGAAATAAGAGAACAATGGATGAAAACCTGGAAAGAACTGCCAGGGTTGAGGCAATGTAAAGTAATGCTGGTTAAATAAATCTGCTAACCAGAAAAGAACAACAGCTTGCCTTAGACTAAACGGGAACAAGCTTAGAATTCTGGCAGGAGTCCTGATGGGACACTGCAGACTTAGAAAACACCTCAAGACCCTAGGCCTAGAGGAAGATGACAGATGCAGATTCCGTGGTTCGGCAGAGCAAACGCCCATACATCTACTCAAAGACTGCGGAGCACTGCAACAGATGTATCTTGGGGTCCACTGCTTGAACACACAGTAGTTGCAGTCCTTGAATCTCACCCAGATCCTGAGATTCCTAAAGGAATCGAGACTAAAGGAGGCGCTCTAAATGGGTAAGTATACCAACATTTAGAGGAAGAGGCTGGGGTACAATAGATCTACGAAGGTCGCAGTACAAATCGTCACCACCAATACTACTAATCTACAATCTACTACCCAAACACAAACTATCGATGTTGGAGAAAGCTCCTCTTCTTCTTCTGACTCTACAGCCCAGGGTGAGCTTTGGCCTCCTTAACAATCCCCTTCCACCTTTGACGGTCTTCAGCGACACGTGTCCAGTTTCCTACTTGTAGAGTTTCTACATCTTCCTCTACCTTATCTTTCCACCTGGTTCTGGGTCTACCTCTGCTTCTTGATGTGTTAGGTTGCGCTTTATGGATGGATCTGGGTGCTCTCGCACTCGGCATTCTAATCATGTGGCCCGCCCATCGAAGTATCTGTGCCTTAATGAATCTTACTATGTCTTTACCTTCTATTAGTTCTTGAAGTTCGTAGTTCATGCGAATTCTGTATCCTTCTTCCTCTCTCACTGGTCCAAAGATCTTCCGTAAAATCCGTCTTTCAAAAATACGAAGAGAGTTTTTGTCTGCTTCCGACATACTCCAGGATTCAGCTCCATAAGTTAGCACGGGTCTGATCAGGGTTTTATATATTCGCAGTTTTGCTTTACGTGAGATGATTTTTGATTTGAAGAGCTTCAGATGTGAATAATAGCATCGATTCGCAGCTTGGATTCTGTCTTGTACCCTCAGTGATAGATTATTTGTGTTATTGAAAGTTACTCCAAGATATTTGACATTTTGAACTTCTTCAAACCGATGATCATTTATAATGAAGTTCTGAGGGGCCCTTCTTGGGTTATCACGTGACAGTTTTAGGTATTTTGTTTTATCTGCATGTATTTTCAGGCCGACTTTGCTCGCTTCCTCTTCTATTTTTAAAAACAATTCTTCTAGAGTTCTGTTGTCCCTAGCCATGATCAGTATGTCGTCCGCGTACGCACATATTTGGTATGATTTTGTTATGATATTTCCCTTATTTTCGAGGTTTCCAATTGCATTTTGTAGCGCAAGGTTAAAAAGAACAGCTGACAAGGCATCTCCCTGCCTAACACCGGTTGTTTTGGACTGTTACTCTGGCCTTGGATCCATCCATTGTCATCATGGCTAGTTTGGCAAGTTTATGTGGGATACCCATTAGAGCAAGTGCACTTCCTAGTTTTGCTCTTTTAATACTGTCGAATGCTTTTTTAAAATCGATTAACAGACAGTGCAGGTCGATGTTGTATTCATAACATTTTTCCATTGCTTGACTTAGCACAAATACCTGATCCAGAGTTGATCTACTTTCTCGGAAGCCACATTGATATTCTCCTAATATTTCTTCTGCATACGGTCTTATCCTGTCGAATATATAATGTTGGAGAGTACCTTATATGCAGTGTTGAGTAGTGTTATTCCCCTGTAATTGTCGCAGTTTGTTTTGTCGCCTTTTTTGTGGATAGGGCAGATTAACCCAGTTTTCCACCTTTCAGGCATCTGTTCTTCTTTCCATATTTTGCATATTAGTTGGTGCAGTCTTTTATGTGCATCTATTCCGGCCAGTTTTAAAATTTCGGCAGTGATGCCGTCCTCGACGGGTGCCTTACCATTTTTAAGCTTTTCCATGGCTGTTTTGACTTCATCCAATGTAGGTGGTTCGGTATTTTCTTGAGCTGTGTATATTACTGTTTCTGGCCTTTCTAGGTCTTCCATACGATCAACATTTAATATCTCGGCGAAGTACTGGCGCCATCTATCCATGACATCTTTCTCTTCCGTTAGGATTTTTCCGTTCTTATCCTTGCATACGTTTAATTTTGGCTGGTACCCTTTCGCTTCATTTCTGATTGTTCTATAGAAATCCTTCACTTTGCGTTGATTATAGTTCTCTTCTATGCTTTCTATTTTCTAACGCATCATATCTCTTTTTTTTCCCCTTAGGCACCTGTTGGCTTCTGGAGAAAGCTCCACCCTACATTAATATGAAATTATATAATACACTGCCCCGTTAAATAAAATTGATGACAAATATAAATAAAATCACAAAATAAATTAAAAATATACTCATAGAAATAGAACCATACATCATAGATGGGTGTAGTTATTTACATTAGCTTTCGTGTATTTTCATGTTTTACCTTGTACCTTAACATAATGAAATAAATTATTTAGATTTGATTATTAACAATAAAAATTCCAATTTACAACAACCAATATATAGTAATCATTTCAATAAAAATAACTAAACATGGACAAATATTGTAATTGTACTATTACATCCACTGATAAATGTCAAGTCTTCATCAGCTTCATCATCACCATCTATGCAATTTTCCATTTCCAACCATATCTTTTTGCCATTACTGCTCTTAATCCTTTCCTTAGATTTACTAACTTGAATCAAAACTTCCTCGATAATCATTATTTCACACACTTGTATGTTGACAGACTTCACTAACAATAAATCAGGAACTACATCAGGACGTAATAATTTCCGGCCTCTTCTGCCCAATTTGAGTCTTTGAGAAATGGACCTACACAACAGATTCAGAAAAGTTTTTCTTACATCTTTACTTCACCATTTCTCTAAATACTAACCTCACCAATTTTAGAACCCGATGCAAGATCGTTTCTTCTAATAAGTTCTCCACAATTCTCGTCTTTAGATATTTGTCTCTGATTCTCGTCTAACTTTTTTAGAGCATACCTTATTTTACAAAATAGACCTAGTTCAAATAATGGGCGCTTGGCCGGGCCTACTGAATCTGCGCGCGCAGTTTACGCGATCTTTGTGGTGTTTCCGTTAATTTCTTTGTGTGCTAAAACTGTCGAATCAGGGTTGCCAACCGTACGATTTAAATCGTATTTATACGATCTTTTTGGAGCTGATACGATGTACGATCATGTATTGAAATCGTACGCGAAATATACGATCTTTCCAAATCTTCATAACAAAATTGAAAAATAATAATGGTTTCCTTCATTTTGTCGATATAAAAAATCAATAACCACAGACTTGAACGAGCCATAAATTTCTTTGGATTTCCTGTGAACGCATACAATGAATTTTTAAACCCTCTGTCCCACTCGCACTTTATAAATATGCAGCGTACTATCCTGTCAACTCGGCGCCTATACGGCGATTCCCCGCGCAATCGATTTACCGGCTACCGCGCAAGTTCATTTCAAATTCATTTCTGTTCTTTTGTTTGTGTTGCTTGCTTCCGAGTTCATATTGTAAATACGTACTGGTGTTTTTTGTTTCGCATCGCTTTCATTACGAATTGTGTTTTTCCGGAAGAAATTAGGAGGTACGTACTTTTGTTTACTTTTCGTCTGTTTGACACTTAGATATAGGTATTGTTTTTTCTTCAAAATCATAGAAACATCTAAAATTAAGCAAAGCACACCAAAAAAAACTCTCCAACGAAGACAAGAATTACCAAAATTAGAGCGGCAGAAACATAGAGCTCAGTGGCGGCTCGTGGATGATGTTTGTGGGAGGACTGGAAAAAATTATAATAAAAAGTATTTTTACGAGTTGAAAAACCTGCATTTTCATTGACACATACAGAAACATATTGAATTTTTTAATTCAGTGACAACCTGTTAACAAATTATGATTCATATAAATGTTGAAATTAAAATTTGGGTGATAATTATTTGAACGACTTTGTGACACTGGACAAATATTTAAATCTGGAGTTAACCGTCCTAATAATTTAATTTCAAATTTTTCTTAAAGTTCCAGTCGTGCAAAGTTGATCTTTTGCAAATGCATAACTCCATTTTTTGCTTCGTTCATTTCTATAAATATGTAATTAAAATTAAATTCAATAATGAAATTCGAAAATAACTATCTTACATTCTATGTGTATAGCTAAGAACTACTTATTTATTAATACTTTGTTTTAAATTGTCCACTTTTCAATTGTCCAATTAATTGTCCACTTAAGGTTCTTTGCCGTTGACCGAAACTCTTAAAATGCCTAAAATACAGAGTGCGGACTGCAATGTTTGCAGCCCACGATATACATATAACGTATATCGCGGGTGGGGGTAACATGTTCAATACACAACTACGCGGCGAGACTCTATCTGCACTGACTGCAGCCCGAGATATGAATATACAACCGCACTAAATTACACAATACACATATACAGAGCGCCTATTGAGGTATTTATTACCTACAATTAAAAAAATAAATATACTACGAACGGAAAAATATGTTTTTGTAAAATAATTGTATACTAATGAAAGATAATAGTTTATAATAATTAAAAAAATATTTTTATTTTGGCGGGAGGGCTGCACTGCAGCCCTTATAGGCGAGCCGCCACTGATAGAGCTCAAAAGTATCGGCCAGATTGGGAACAATTAGATGCATTTAAGAAGTGGCTCAAACCAGGCCCAAACGAATTTAAAGCCTGTTGTAATTATATTTTGTTTGAATGTCACCATACTTATGTACTATGTGTTATGTTGGTACCATAAAGGTTACCAGTTCTATATTGGCAACACTGCTAGTCTTGTAAGCATTTGTCGCAATGCGCCAACCATCTCTCTCTTCTTTTGTGCTGCGACCTTAGTGGGGTATAGACGCGTGTTACTCTGAGTTCTTTAATATTACAATTAAATCTGTGTGCATCCTTTTTATTTGACGACTAACATTGTTAATTTCCACATTAATTAATCATTAACCTCAACAGGTTATGGGCCCAGAACGAATTTTCTGTAAATTTCGAGTGTTTAGTGATTAAAATCTTGAACTTAGTAAGTTGCGCGAGTGTGAGCACGTGTTTGTGAGTTCGGACATTTTTTCTTGTAGTACGTTACTGCCTTGATTGTTTCAATAACAATGGAGTTTAAGGCTCAGATCGATAAACTGAGTGGAGCACAAAATTGGGCGATGTGGAAACGTCAAGTGTGTTTGGTACTGAAACACCACGAGGTGTATGAAGTTGTAACCGGCATGACGGTCGTCCCGGAAGCTTCGAACGACGAAGCAGCACAAGCAGCATTAAAAAAGTATAAAAAAGCTGACGCGCTAGCCCAACTTGTACTTGTTTCGACAATGAACGAATCGAATGTGGACTTGACAGCCACATGTGACACAGCTAAAGCTGTTTGGGAAAAACTACTCAGTGTATATGAACAAAGTTCAGGACAGCGCTTAGACAGGCTGATGGAAAGATTTTTCACCTATGAAAAGGATGAAAATGAGGATATCATGACACATATCGCTCGGCTTCAGCGCATCTTCAGGGAAATGAATGAAGAACTTACGACGGTTGCCCAAACGCAACTTCCTGACCTGTTACTCATGAGTAGAATTTTGTCAACCCTCCCCACAGAGTACTTCGAATTTAAGAGTGTGTGGGAGTCCGTTGCCATTGCTGATCGTTCGATAAACAAGTTAACCGAGCGTCTACGGTTAATAGAAATGCGTTTGCCAACGAAGAAAAACGAATCTGAAGCGCTAGTTGCAGAGGACAGGAAAGCCTATAAACGTAAGCCTATTTTAAAGTGTTACAAATGTCACAAAATGGGACATGTTGCTCGCGAATGCAGAAACAAAAATTTCAGCAATAACGAAAGTGCGGGTGAAGCTTTCATGGCGGTTGCATCGTTCGCGAATAGTGCGGTAACTGACAGTGAGACTTGGTTTGCGGACAGTGGTGCAACGGCACACATGACGAGTAGAAAAGAATACTTTGCTTCTTTTAACAGATTCGAACAAGAAAAATCCGTGCATCTCGGGGACTCTAGTGTCATAAAGGCAATTGGTCATGGAACAGTGAACGTTCAGATGCGTTACAACGGTGCGTCAGTTGACAACTACTTAGAGAACGTCTGGTATGTACCAGATCTTGGGCGCAATCTCTTCTCAGTCAGCGCAACAATGAAGAAAGGCTTTAAGTTTCAAGCTGACATCCGCATGTGCAAGTTTGTGAAGAACAACGATGTGCGCTTAACGGGTACAATGACCACACGAGGCTTATATGCACTAAATATGACTGTTTCTCGGACAAATAATCTTTGTCTTTTTTCATCAGAAGTCGATGAGTGTGCGACCATGTTGGCGGCCGTGGCAACTACGAAAACGGCGTCACTCCAAACTTGACATGAGAGATTCTGTCACCAAAACAAGCAGCATGTTCGTGAGGTGTTAAAAAGATACAACATTAGTGCGCTAGATCGTAATGACGCAGTTTGTGAAGCGTGCATTCTCGGGAAGCAACAACGAATAAGTTTTCGTTCGCGGAGAGACAAGGCAAAGAGTGCGGGAGAGCTCGTGCATTCCGATGTATGCGGGCCAATGCAGGTGACCTCTCTCGGCGGATCGAGATACTTTCTGTGTATAAAAGACGATTTTAGCAAGTTTCGGCACGTGTTTTTTATTCGACAGAAAAGTGAAGTTCCTGAATGCGTTAAAACTTTCATAAATGAGGCGACTAGAGCCGGTGTAACAGTTCGCGAGTTTCAAAGTGACGGAGGAAAAGAATATGACAATCAGGCTCTCAAGTCTTTCCTCTCGGCGAATGGTATAGTGCAAACAATTACAATGCCTTATTCGCCAGAACAAAACGGGACCGCGGAACGCGAAAACAGGACATTGGTTGAAAGTGCGCGCACTTTAATACACGCGACAAAGATGCCGTTAAATCTTTGGGCAGAGGCTGTCAACACCGCTGTGTATGTTTTAAACAGAACGGGCCCTACCTCTGTGGAAGCAAAAGCTCCGTACAAAGTGTGGTTTAACAGGAAACCAACCACACCGTTACACTTTAAAACGTTTGGAGCAAGGTGCTACGTCCACATTCCTCACCAGATGCGTCGAAAACTTGATGCTAAAAGCAAGTCCGCTTGTTTTGTTGGATACTGTGGAGAGAAGAAGGGGTACCGGGTCTGGCTGCAAGATGAAAAGAAGGTAACTATCAGCCATGATGTGATTTTCATGGATAAAAATTTACAGAAATCCCTCGATCACATTGAACCATGTGCAGTAGATGTTAATCCAGTCCTGGAGGCTTACGGCGACGACGTTCATCAAGTTCCAGAGGAAGTGACAAACGACGATGTCCATCAACATCGAGAGGAAGAGATGAATCATGATGACGATGATGATGTCCATCAACATCGAGAGGAAGAGATGAATCATGATGACGATGATGATGTCCATCAAGTTGTTCAAGGTGAAGTGAACCAGGGCCATGATGACGACGATGGAGTCAATCAACCTCGCGAGGAAGAGGACGATCATGACGAAACAACGAAAACCAAACGAAGAAGAAGACGTCCAGTACGAATGAATGACTATTTGTTGGAGGAAGAAATTGATGCTGAAGTTCTGTTAAGCGAATCGTCTACTGACAAAGCAAATTGGAAAGAAGCCAAAGAAGAAGAAATTGCATCTCTCATTGAGAACCAAACTTGGGTTCTGGTGAGCCTTCCCAAAGGAAAGAAGGCTGTTGGTTGCCGATGGGTATTAAGGCTAAAGAAAAATGCAGATGGCTCAATCGAGAGATTTAAAGCACGACTGGTGGCAAAAGGTTTCGTGCAGAAGAAGGACCTGGACTACAATGAAACCTTTAGTCCGATAACCAGGTTTGAAACAGTAAGAATAATATTAAGTATTTCAGCATCCAAGGATTTTGATCTGGTTCAATTTGACGTTAAAACGGCATTCCTCTACGGAGAACTAGAGGAAGAAGTATACATGGCACAGCCAGTGGGTTTTGAAGATGGGACGGGACGCGTATGCAAGCTACAACGTAGCATCTATGGGCTAAAACAAGCACCTAGATGCTGGAATAAACGGCTCGTAGACTTCCTGAAGCAACAACACTTTGATCAAAGCAAAGCAGATCCATGTCTTTTTATCAAACGTACTTCGTTGTACGTCATCATGATCGCCATATATGTTGACGATGGACTTGTGGCCACCAACAACCAAACAGAAGTCCAAAAATTTCTCGTCGAACTCAAAACGAACTTTAAAATAAAAGTGTCCAATTTAAATTGTTTTCTTGGTTTACAAACCAAACAATGTGCTAATTCTTTATTTGTAGGTCAAAGCACATACACAAAACAAGTACTGGAGAGGTTCAACATGGAGGAGTGTAATGCGGTTGCCACTCCGAGTGATGACTACTTGTCAGACAGCGAGGAAGACCCATTCCTTGACAAGTCAACGCCATTTCGCGAGGCAATTGGTTGTCTTATGTACCTGTCGGTAGCAACAAGGCCCGACATTAGTTATGCCGTCAGCGCAGTCTCCCAATTTCTGGAGAATCCGAGAGCATCACACTGGGGCGCAGTCAAGCGCATATTTCGCTATCTTCGAGGTACAGCTGATTTAGGTTTGCTGTACATGAAGGAAGATTTGGCGATTCCAAAACTGGAAGTTTACAGCGATGCTGACTACGCGGGAGACAAACCTACCAGGCGATCCCGAAGCGGCGTGGTTTGCAAAGTCACAGATGCAGCAGTCTCATGGAGCAGTAAGAAGCAGACTTGTGTTGCTCTATCAACAACTGAGGCTGAATACATTGCAGCCTGTGAAGGCACAAAGGAAGCAATCTGGCTGAGCAGATTGCTGAACGATGTAAACGGGACAGACAGTAATTTACCTACTCTCTATACTGATAGTGCTAGTGCACTAAAATTGGCTAAAAACCCAGAATTCCATAAAAGGACCAAACATATTGAAGTCAAATTCCACTTCGTTAGAGAGAAACTAAATTCTGGAGATATAACAATCGAACACGTTCCAGGAGACGCACAAGTGGCAGATATTTTAACGAAGCCACTTCCAAAGCCTAGATTCATTAAACTACGTGAAATGTTGGGACTCAAGAAAATGAACTAAATTTTGCATGATAACATTAGAGGAAGTGTTGTAATTATATTTTGTTTGAATGTCACCATACTTATGTACCATGTGTTATGTTGGTACCATAAAGGTTACCAGTTCTATATTGGCAACACTGCTAGTCTTGTAAGCATTTGTCGCAATGCGCCAACTATCTCTCTCTACTTTTGTGCTGCGACCTTAGTGGGGTATAGACGCGTGTTACTCTGAGTTCTTTAATATTACAATTAAATCTGTGTGCATCCTTTTTATTTGACGACTAACATTGTTAATTTCCACATTAATTAATCATTAACCTCAACAAAGCCAAATGCCGCGCCTGCGACTCTATTTTAACTGCAGAGTTTGGTGTTCTTAAAATGCATGCCAATAGACAAAAACACATTGACGCAATGAAAAAAATACCATCGACGAGCAAGCAAATTTCCGCAATAGCATCATTTGCAACGAAAAAAGACGCAACACACGTTCAAAATGCAGAAGTAAAACTAACCGGTTTTTTAGTTGAACATAATTTAGCGTTCAAAACGGCAGAACACTTAACAGAATTGTTAAAGAGCATATTCCCAGATTCTAAGATAGCACAACAAATTTCTCTCAAAAGAACTAAAGCAACTGCCATTGCCACAGCAGTTATATGAGAGACAGAAAAGGAAGTCTTGGCGTCAAAATTAAAACAAAGTAAGTTCAGTGCAATTAGTGACGAATCCACTGATATAAGTACACAAAAGTCTTCTTGTATTGTCGTGAGATTTTATGATGACAAATCAAAACAAATCGTCAGTAAATTTTGGGAACTGTCGAAAATATTTGATTCGTCAAATCCGGACTTAGCCAACGAAGGAGCCACAGGGGAAAATTTATTTAATGCTCCAATAAAATCATTTCAACATGAAAATATACCTGTCGCCAATTTGATAGGATTTGCTACTGATGGTTGTAGTGTGATGATGGGAGAGAATAATTCAGTGTCCAGTCGCCTTAAACAGCAGTGTCGTGGTATAATAATAATGAAATGTATATGTCACTCTGCCCACCTTTGTGCCTCTTCGGCTTGTAAAGAGCTACCTAGAAGATGCGAGGATTTGGCTCGAGAAATATATGCTTTTTTCAAAAGTAGTTCCAAGAGACAATGTCAGTTCGTAGAATTCCAGGAATTTCTTAAATTGAAACCACACAAAATGCTTCATCCATCTCAGACTCGTTGACTCTCACTTGTTGCAGTTGTGGAAAGGATACTCGAACAGTGGGATGCATTGAAACTCTTCTTCACAAACATATGGCTCAGCGAGAAACTTATTTCAACAGAAATTATATTTAATAACTTAAATGATCCATTCAACAAATTATACTTTAATTTTCTCGCATGGATTTTGCCTAAATTTACAAATTTTTACAATCAAAAAGTGTTGTGATAACTTCGCTAAATGACAAAATTCACGAAATATACCGAGACATACTACTCTGTTTTTTAAATATAAATTACGTTATAAAACATGAACTTGAAGCAATAAATTTCGAAAATCAAGAAATGTGGTTAAGAAATGAGCAAATGTACTTGAATGCACTTGAATGATTGAAAAAATCTAGAAGTGTCAAGAAACAAATCGGAACTCAATAAATTTTTTAACGTTTGTCGCAATTTCCTGGTTAGGAGTGCTAAAGAAATAAAAAAAAGCGTTATCCCATGGGGGACCCCCTTTTATCAAAACTTAATATACTACATCCTGCGAATGCTGCATCTTCTAAATTGCAAGAATCTGTTCCGTCGATATTCTCATTGATTGAGTTAATACCTAGAGTAGTTCCGAAGGAAAATTTGAACTTAATTAAAAAAATCGATAATCAATGGAGAAATCTCCCAGCTAAATTCGATGAATAGGATTTGACTTTACCGGTTGACAAATTTTGGAGTGAGTTACACTTATGCCATGATTATATGGAGCTATCACAATTTACTTTAGACATTTTGTGTATTCCCCATTCTAATGCACAATGTGAACGAGTATTTAGTCACGTAAATCTAATGAAAACAAAAAATTCGGAATAAATTGATGACAGCAACAGTGAATGGGACTTTGTTGGCTGCACAACATATCAAAGAAACTGGATCATGTATCGAATTTAAGCCAACTGGCGAGATGTTCCGCAAATTAAATTTAAGTATGTACAAAAAAATAGATACAACTTTCGCGTCTACTGCTGCGTTCATTGACTCTGATAGTGACTAATTTTCAAAGTATACTTGTTAAAAAGGGGCTTTCTGGCCAGATTCTTTAAAAAAAATCATGGATGGCACTGTGCACAGTGCATGGATGGCTTTGTGATACCAATATCTAAATTTATTAGAAAATTAAATTAAATATTTAATACTTTTTTTTGATAAGTGTTTGTTTGGTGTCCAATTTAAATTTAGTGTCTTATTAGTGTTACTACAAACTCCCACAACATGGAGCCTTAGTAAATACTTATTTTTGTAATTCATTGTATTACATTTGCATATATACCAAATATTAAATTGTTGTGCCCTATTGTTAAATATTTTTTTAAAGCTATAAAAACATTACGTATTTCAATGATTGTTTACTGCAACTACTGTTTTATTGAAAATTCAATGCGTACTATTTTTTTTCTAAAATCCTTAGCAAAATACGATTTTTTCAAGTGAATGGTACGATCGTCTGAAAAAAAAAGTTGGCAACGCTGTGTCGAATAGACATTGGCGCATTACATTTTCAGTATTTACGGTTTTACGTTCCTACTGAATTATTTGAGTGTCATTACGAATTAGCTGTTCTTATTGTTACCTATATATACACATAAATATATATATATATATATATATATATATATATATATATATATATATATATATGTATATATATATATATATATATATATTTGTATATATATATATATATATATATATATATATATATATATATATATATATATATATATATATATATATAGATATATACATATAAATATATATTTTATTTTTTTAATTACAATTTTAGGTTATTACTGGTATTAGGTTATTAGTGTTACATTGAGCATGGAAAGGTAATATACAACCTTTTATGCTTTAAGGCAGTGATTCCCAAACTTATTTGACCTATCGCCCCTTTCCAGAAAAAATATCACCCAGCGCCCCCTGGATTTTTTTTAATTTTAATAGCAATTAATAACGGATATAAATATTATTGTATCTGTGAAAAGAGGAATTAACGAGTAAGAAACCAATTATGATGGAGTGGAGTATTTTAATAAATCATAAAACGTTTCGGGAAAAAATCTTTCCATCATCAGTGGTGTACTAATTTTCTAGGACCGCAAATCAGTATATTGAATTTTACAGACATATTATATTTGTAATAAAATATGTCGAAAAATTCGATATGCTGACTTGCGGTCCTAGAAAATTAGTACACCACTGATGATGGAAAGATTTTTTCCCGAAACGTTTTATGATTTATTTACTAAAATAATGATCATTATCAAAATTAGGTTTTTTTTTTCTTTTACTCGTTAATTCCTCTTCAGTCTTCACATTATATGCAAGACTGTTAAATTATTTTACATCATTATTGTATGTACGTTTTTCATAAAATATTGTAAAGAAAGTTGTAAATTAAGAACATCGAAGTTTGAAATTATGAAACTATTTATTAAATTCAGAATAAAGATGATACAAAAAAGTATCTTAATTTTAATGTGAAGGATGAACCTGGTGTGCAGCTACCAATTTAGCAATTTTCAGTTCTATCTTCGTCAGCAGTAATCTTAAATCACCGCGATCGACTATTTGCAATCGGTTTCTTTTTTTTGTTAATAAATTGGTTACCGCACTGAATCGACGTTCCACCAAGTATGATGACGGAAATGCAATCAATAATTTTTTAATGACAGCCCAAATTACTGGATAAACCGTAGGGATCCCCTTTTGCAGCCAGAATTGTTGGTAGCCACTTTTGAATTTAAATTTCAATTCATCATTTGTAGTTACTTCCAATCAATTATTTTTGTAACTGTGGAGAATCTTCTTCTGTATTTGCACATAAAAAAGGATCCAAAATCCAATCAGGTATATTCATTTTTAATATATCATCAAATCGTTTATTAAAATCTGAATGGATGCATCCAAGTGCTCACAATAAGGAAATGTATGTCGCAATCTTTTTTTTCTGTTCCTGATAAATTTGGAAACTGGCTGAATTCCCCTCGTCCGAAATTTCGCTTGTACACTAGGGTGGAGCACGGATGTATGCAAAAATATTTTTTTCGAGATTTTAAGTTGTAATAGCAGACTAGGGGGGATTGGTGCATTATATTAAAGTTAAAATAAATATAATTTTTGAATTAATTTGATGAATATCTTCTGCCTTCGCAAGGACTTCAAAAATTTAAATTTAATGATAAAAGTCTAGTACAGTTATGGCCAAGTATTAAGCTTAATTTAATGATAAAGGGGTGATAAATGATACGCAATATATAATTCAGTTATATATTAATCACCTTTAATCAACAATACAACATTTTTTTTATAAAAATATTTAAAAAAACAATTCATTTGCTAGAAAATCTCTTTTTGTGTCAAATTTGTTCCATGATTTCAATTTAGCTTTTATTGCACCTAATCGTGACTTTTTTGTGCATTGAGAAGTGGCAGCTATCGTCGTAAATTTTACAGCCCGTTCAACAGCTTGAGTATCGAATGGAAGCCTTAAAAACAACACTTCACCCTTACCACCTGATTCAACAATAGACTGAATTTCTTGGTCAGGAAAGTTTTTCAGAATCGGTGGTTCACTTAATATTTCTTGTCAATTTATTAATTCAATCAATATATGTAGTGCCATATATGTATATGGCACTTCAAACATTCTAGGTGTTGAAGGTTGAGGCATCCTGCGTGCCTTTAATATGTGCCGGGCTGCCAGTTCTCGAATGTGCTTTCTGTCATCAGTTATCATTGCAAGAAGTATGCTCTCGGGATGTACAAAAAACCATTGCGTTGAATCACAGAAACAATAACCTTTTTAGATTCTCTGACAGGTATCTGGAGGCCTTAATTATGTTAAAATGTTCTTGCATGATGGTTTATTTTTAATGTAGAACGAAGATGGTGCGTAAAATTTTACAACAAATGTAGCCACAGTTGTCCAGTTTTCTGATGGTGTCTCTGTTGTTACATAAAAAACGTAGTATTGAGTTGGCACATGTGTTGTCTGAGCCAAAGCTCATGTGACATTTTACCTGGAGATTTGTTTGCCAAATCTTCTGGAAAATCACCTGAAAGTACTGTTGATCCATACTTGAGGCATTTCTGGAAGCAAATCTCCCTCAACGTGCTGCAATTTTTTAAAAGGCAGTTGTTCACAAGTCTCGATTGTTTTCCCTAATGTCCCAGTGTAAGCCCCGAAATACCCCCGTCAAGATGAAAAATCAAATGTCTCAAAGGAAGTTAGTTCATGGGAGTAAACACTATTATGAAACTCTTATGTAATAAAATTATCGACTGGAGTGGTTTTTGTAGCCTTTTATCAAGCATTCTTATAACACCCCCATACTTGCCAGTATTTACATTGGTACCATCCCAACCGATTGCCATAAGATGATGTTTGGGAATTCCTTCATGTGATAGAAACCTTGTCATCGCAGTTTCTATTTCTTTAGCTGAACCAACGTTAAGTACTACGTACCCCATGTAAATAGATTCTGGCTCTTGAATTAGTGAGATCTGCTCCTCAAATTTCATAGTCCTGTAGCATTTACCACCTTTTTTAATAATCTTTAACATTTTGTCTTTTCTCCCATCAAAATATAAAGCAGACCGTTTTGGGATCTCCTTCATTAACTTTTGTCTACTTTTAGTTCTCTCTCGTCGTACTTTATGTCTGTCAATGACAGACTTAATATCGAATAAAACAGATGACGCAATCGCTGCTGTTGCTCTATCTGATAAACCATACCGTCGTAGGTCTTCGATAACGTAGAAAAATCGACCGTCCAACTACAGCCTTAATACTTCGTTATCTATTATAGAAGTTAGTACTCTCCGGTAGCGTCAGCGTCTGAAAGTCGTAGTAGTTATACTATAGTATAGTTATATTATAGTATATACAGATAATTCCACTAAACAAAAGCATTCCGAAAAAAAAAAAAAGTTTCTTTTCTTCCTGAACTACGACTTTCAGACGCTGACGATAACGGAGAAGTACTAACTTCTATAACAGATAACGAAGTATTTAAGGCTCAGTTGGGCGGTTTTCTCGTTCCTGCTTTCTCTTTAGGGTCTTTTGCAACTTCTTCGTAGCACTTACTTCGATTCCACCTATTATCATACTTCGAGAGGTTCGTTGATCAATTAAAAAAGTATGCTCTTGTTTGGGAAACCTTTTTATCCTTGCTATTATTGTTTTCTATCTAAAATAAACAGTAGTTGTAATAATTTCTGGGAATAAAATACGTCTGTTTATTAAAATTTCAATTAGTCTAAAAATCATTTTTTTTCAAAAATTCAATGACGTTGCGGAGACTATTACTATAAATCAAATCAAATAATATTTTGGATAGATTAATTTGACTCTAAAAGGTGCCCATTTTTCACTATTAGATCACTCACAAGCCAAAAAAAATATTTCGCTCCACCCTATTGTACACAAGAAGTTTTGTCATAAATGCAGAAAGAACAGATTTTGTTTTTATTAAATTCAATTCATCACCTTGAAGTTGAAGGTTGATTTCATTAAATTTTTTTAAACAAATCGGTCAAGTAAGCGATGTCACTTTTGGATTGAATTAGTTTGGATCGCAAATACTCATTTTTATCTTTCAAGAACTCCAGCACCGAGTTAAATAGCTTGGAAAACCTATCTAAACAGCACCCTTTGACAACAATGCTTCATCGTTTTTAATACAAAGCTGCTTAAATAATCTATCATTCAATGATCTGCTTCTGATTGTGTTGATAGCTTTAATTACATATTGTAATGAATTATGTAGGCGTGCACTTAAATTTTGGGCAACAAGATGTTGGCGATGAATGACACAGTATACTGTGAATGCATTCGGCACCTCCCTTTTTAAATATGCAAGAAACCCCCTGTAGCGCCCTACCATCGCTGGAGCACTATCTGTGGCTATTGATAAAATATTACTCAGAGGTATTCCTTTTTCTTTAAAAAACTCATCTAATGCAAGAAATATCGATTCTTCCTTCGTGTCAGTTTGCAAATATTTAGCAAATAATAATTCTTGGCAAATTTCTTCTTCCTTTATGAACCGCACGTATGCTAAAAGCAAAGCTTCGTTTCCTGGCAAAGTTGATTCGTCAAGATGAATAGAAAACCGAGATGTTTTTAAATAGCCACACAATGAATCTTCAACATCTTATGCCATTTCATCAATTCTTCTTTGCACTGTATTATTGCTCAAAGAAATTTTCTTGATAATATCAAATGATGGCTTGTGTAACACAGTATGTATTACTTCACTTATAGCCGGTATTATTAGTTCTTCACCAATAGTATGAGGTTTTCCCGATTTGGCAATCATTAGTGAAATATTATAAGAAGCAAGCAAGCAATCGCCATTTTGTGAGGTTGCGGTTGAAAAGAGTTTTGCCACTGTCGGTTTTATGACCAAGTTTTCTTTTAGTCTACGAAAATAACTTAAATCCGTATTTTTTTTATCACCATGAATTTTAGTCAAATGTTCTTGTAGTCTAGAAGGCTTCATAGCTTCGTTTGATAATATTTTCTGGCAAATCAGACACATTGGCAATTTAATATTTCAAATATTCGATATTATATTGTCTGCATTTTTTCTTTGCTTCAGCCATTATTATCTCTAGAAAAAATAAAACTTTTACAGAGGTATTTAATGAAATATAAATAAACATGATATCATTAATTGTGAAGCACATATAATTACAACAAAAAAATAATAATACTCACCAATTAGAGTCGCACTATTTGTTACTTATCTTTAACAAATATCAATCACACTGACTTACGTGACAGCAACAGTAAGAATTTGAGGTTATGTTGCATTCTTCTTCTTCTTCCAATGTATTGGAATTGGGTGGTAAGGTTATGTTGCGTGTTGATATATTTTAAACTACTTCTTCATCTTGTTTCAAAGTTGTGATATCTTCTTTCATATATAAATTTATGAAAATAATATTTACTTTACAATTTTACATTTTATAATTTAGTCATCTAGTCTTCAAATGCAACCGGTATTTTTTACGTATTAAATTTTTCTTTTAATATTAAATTTTTCTTTACGTATTAAAGTTTTGTTTTATATTATTATTACTACCATATATATATAGGTCGATTTATAAATTGGTTAAGTTAGAATAAGTTAAAATAAATTAAGTGAAGAAAAAATAACACCAAAACCATGTTAACAAATGAACACATTTATAAATCTTAACTTAACTTACATTATTTTATTTTATTTATAAATGTGTTATGTGTTACCATTTTTATAATTATTTTGTTTTTCTTTTATGCTTTCACCGCCCCCCTGGTTTCCTGCAGCGCCCCCCAGGGGGCGGTAGCGCCCACTTTGGGAATCACGGCTTTAATGGATGTAAATGTTGTTTGGAGATTTTAGTGTCATATTTTAGTGTCAGTAAAGCGATCTGTGATCTATGCGGGAAGGCATTTGGGAATGTTTATCTTGTTGCGAACTGGTAATTTGGTATGGTGCTGCTCCAGGATCAGGACAATGGATGAATTAATTACACGCAAATATGTCCTTTATATGTAATTAAATACTACTTATCTGCTAATATCTTACAATATGTACAACTAATCGCTAACTTATTACAATAATTACTAACTAACTTAAAAATAATAAATAATAAACAATACACTTAATTCTACGAAACTTATGGTCGAAACCCGGAATTTACTTCAACGAAAATACGGAGGTTCGTCTTCAAAACTCAAATTACTCTCTTGCTAGCTCAATTCTGACTGCCCCTTTTTAACTTCCCTTCTACCTCATCACCTCGGTCTTGTTGTGAGTCCTCCCCTAATCTTTATGGAAAATTTCCAAAACTCATAAAACAAAATCCTCTCGGCGTCTCGGCACGATCCCTAAGTTCGAGCGTCTGCCCGCATGATTTAGATAAAGCAGACTAATGGACCTAAATAAACAAAAACTAATCGGGTGTCCACTTAGTTTTCTTTGCCGACTCGTGAGAAACTGAAATTCTTTGAAATCAAAATCGCGAGATCACAACAATGTAAGGAATAAACATTTGAAGAATATCCATAATAAGAAACCAGAAAAAAATATGCCACAACACATTCGTTGCTCCTTATGTCTGGAAGGAAAAAAAGAAGCTCTACAAAACCATGATATCCTGATTAAGCATTTAACAGATCTACATGGTGTAACAATTAAACAATTTGATTGAAGTTTTATGAACATTGCGGAATAGAGAAGGATAATAGAGAAGTTGATTATATACTAGCTACAAAAAACAACCCAAATGGCAACATAGATGTATATTACAATTGTAATCAAAGTAACTCAAGAGGTTATAATGTAAGAGGTAAAATTAAAGGTTTTTTTATAATTTTATGATGATCATTAAAAATAATTCAAATATGTTAATTTGGAATTTAAAAGCCATTGTACCAAAAGGGCGGAGAAGGCAATGGGCAGTATTAAATTTTCAGGAGTGTGTCCATCACAGATAATTGTAAAGATCTTTGAAAATGGTAATTTTGAATAAAATGTTTCCAAAACTAGTCTACTATGAAATTTTTCAGGTACAGTAAATGGAAAATTTGTGAAAACACATTTTGGACATACAGATGAATTCAGGGCAAAGAGGTTGACGAAACAGGAACAGCCAATGATAGTGGATCAATTACAGGCTGGAGTTTCAATGGACAGGATACTACATGATGCAAGGAAAATGAAGGACATTGAAGTGAAGAGAATAAATTTAATTAGAAGAGGGGATCTAGACCAGCTATTCTCAACCGCTGGTCCGGCGGACCACCAGTGGTCCGCGGAGAAATTTTTCTAGTCCGCGCACTTTTTTTTCTATCCGCGAAAAAAATTTACTTAAAATTAATAACTAAATTTAAAACTAACAAAAAAAATTAATAACTAAATTTTTATTTATAAAATTACGAAATACAATACAATTTTAATTCTATTTAATTTATGATTAGTATGGCACTGAAGAAAAAAAGAGAAAAATAATTACATATCTTTACATTTAAATATTATTGTAAGTAAATGATAAATATCACTGGTCTGTGAATTATTTTTTTAAATTTTACTGGTCCGTGGGCCAAAAAAGGTTGAGAAACGCTGATCTAGACTATATAATGAAGAAATTTAATATTGATAAGAAACGACATGCAGATGATATGATGGCTACAGCTTTTAAATTGAAGAATGGAATAAAGAAGGCAAAAATCATGCATTTTTATATAAAAGAAAGGGTAAATAAACAATTAACTGTTAACAGCAGATATTCAAATTAAGTAGATAATAATTTACTTCTCTATTGTAGATCTTGGTGGTGCCTTGTTGTACTGCAACCTTTATAGATCTATTGAACCTCTTCCTCTAATCATTGGTGTACTTACCCATTTATTTTTTATCTAATATTACTCTAAGCTCTGTGTACTTTCTATTGGTATAGCATATTTGGGTTTTTCAAAATGTAAACTAGAGGGTTTTCATATGGTGAAAGTCACCCTTAATTATACAATGAAGATTTTGCAGTGGGCTATATGAATAGTGAAGGATTACCAACATGTCATTTGTATAGACGGTACACACGGAACAAATCGATGGAAATTCGAGTTGACGACGGTTTTAGTTTTGGATGATGGAAGGATGATGGAAATATGGGATTCCCGGTGACATTTCTGCTCTCCAATAGATTGGATCAGGTGATTCAAAAAGTTTTTTCGGGGGCATTAAAATAAAGGTTGGGATGCAGCATTCAAGCGAAATATATAATGAGTGATGATGATCCTAAATATTACAATGCATGGACAGAGACCCTGGGGGCTGCGGAAAAGCCAAGGAGATTACTTTGTACATGGCATGTGGTAAAGAATTGGAACATTCAAGGTAGATCGAAACTGATGAAGCCAGAAAATAAGTTGGAAATGAAGACAGAAATGAGAAAAATTTTGAAGGAAACGAAAATAGAAAATTTTGTCGCTTTGAAAGACAAATATTTTCAAAGACGAAGGCGAACTACAGTTTTAAACATTTAAAAGACGAAGGCGAACTACAGTTTTTAAGTTTCTTAGAAAAGTAGGAGTTTTGCAATTTACACTTCTTAAATTTAGGAATGACTAAATTCTTATACATTTGTATTTAGCTATGTTTTGCAATTTATTTAAGTATTATGTATTTCCTGTTTAAGGATGGATCAATTGTAATTAAAATATTATATTACTTTCATTTTTAAGTTGACGGTTGCTTTCTCATTTATTCAAAATACATATGTATATAATATTATGCAATACGATTTATCCAGGGGTAGAAAATCGTATCGGCATTTCAACGCGGTTTACCCCGGGTAACGCTAACGATGAACGTAAACTATTTTGTACAATTATATTTTCGTGTAAAAATCTGCCACGAAACCCCCCCGACACTTGTGTCTAAGATCAAGCACAAGTGTATGCCGTGGGAGGAGGCCTTGGTCCGTCATGGGTTGTTGCGCCAGGAATTATTATTATATTTTCGTGTAATTTTGGGTATTTATGAATTTTTTATAGTTATCAATACCAGGAAAATATATTAAAATTTCTTATAAGAATATAAATTTCTTTTTAACAACTATTCCACCCAAATCGACAATTACTCCCAACAATAAAAAATATTTCTTAAAAAAATAAATTTAAAACTTTCTAGAAAAAGTAAAAAGTATTTACTTTTTTGAAATTTCAAGAATTTACTATATATATATATATATATATATATATATATATATATATATATATATATATATATATATATATATATATATATATATATATATATATATATATATATATATATATATATATATATATATATATATATATATATATATATATATAGATTCCTTTTATTGGCATAAACAACTACAGTTTTACATATAACAGTGCTACCATCTATGTTAACCAAATAATTACATACACGCTCCAACCTAAGCAGAACAAAAAATAATACATAACTAGAAGAAAACAAACAAAAAGAAAAAAAATCCTCTCAAAAACAACATTTCCTCTCAAATAATAATAATAATAAAATCACGCGTCACCAGATGGTAAAAGAACTAAAGTTTTATTCTTTTTTAACTCCACCACTCTTTTCATCAAGGGCCATCCCGCTCCGTCCTCCCTCATACACGAGCCCCAGTCTTCTACTACGACACTCTCCTCTCTGCTCCACTGACATCCTGCACAGCTTTGAGCCCAATGCGCCCACACGTCACTAGCTTCCCCACATATCTCACATCGTTTAAAACGGGAGCCCATCCAGTATCTCCTGCCCTTTTCCTCTGACCCGCATCTGTGCCGTGCTATCAATGCTTGAGGAAGTCTATCTCTTGTAAGGTACAACGGGAGCCTTTGGAACACTTGCACGCTCCCATATTCAGGTAGAAAATTACCCCCCTCGATCATCCTCTGACGACTCTGCAGCTCCACCTCGGTTAACCTTTCATATACCAGTTCTTCCACCTTCCTTCCACTCACAAACATTCTCGCAATTTCCCCGTATGCCCACCCGCAGCTTTCATACAACTTCTTCCTTTCACTCCCCCATTTAGTCACCTTATGAATACCCAAACCTTACATTCTTACAACTCTCAATATTTCTTTTACAATTCGTTCATTGCCCATTCCATACACTTTCCTTTCAAACTTGACGACCCTGCTAGCTGCTTGTGCAAACACTTTCACCATATTTGTTTCTTGCAGCACAATGTATGTCGGCGTGGACCTGTCTAGTTTGAGGGCCATTTTTAGAAACTGCAGCTGCACTCTCTCAATTCTCTCCTCCTCTCTCACTCCCCACAGTTCCGCTCCATACAAAAGAATACTTCTCACACATGCCTTCCACACTACCATTTTCGCTGCAAAGTTATTGTTCAAGCACTCCTTCCATACATTCCATAGCCAGTTTGCAGCCACCCACGCCTTTTTACAAATATATTTCACATGGTCTTTAGCAGACCCATCCTGCCCAAACATAAACCCAAGGTATTTGAAGCTGATAACTTGCTCAATTATGCTGCTTCCCCACTTAAACGATTCACTCCTATTACCCGCTCTCTTTCGAAACACCATCCATTTAGTCTTTTTCACATTAACTACCAGTTTCCTCTTTTCAAAATATCTTTTCACCCGATCGATCATCTCTGACATTTCTCCTTTCGTACTAGCTAAGATCACAACGTCGTCCGCGTAAGCCAAACTCCAAACTTTCCTATTACCAATTACTACCCCTCCAGCTTGACCTTTGCTCAGTACACTCTCTAAATCAGCCGTGTACAGGTTAAATAATATTGGACTCAATGGACAACCCTGCCTTAGCCCCATTCTAACGTCAAAACTTTCTGAAACTTCCGCTCCTACTTTCACTCTGCAACAGGTATGCTGATATAAATCCCTGATTCTCTCGATTAACTGCCGCGCTATACCTTTAATTCTCAGACATTCCCACATTCTCTCCCTCCCCACAGTGTCGTAAGCTGCCTTCAAATCTATCAACAGAGCGTAAAGCTTCCCTAGTTTCTTAACCAATTCCTTCTCCACAATATATTTCAACGTCACCAAGTGCTCCACCGTACTATAATGTTTTCTAAATCCAGCTTGCACATCTGGGATTAGGCCTTTATCTTCCTCCTCACATAAAAGCTTTTGCTCCAACAGCTTTGCATAGATTTTATAAGACGAGTCCATAACCGTTATTCCTCGGTAGTTAACTAAGTCTTCCCTATCTCCACTTTTATATATTGGTACAATTAAGCCTTCCTTCCAGCTCTCCGGCACCCTTTTACAACCTCTGTACATCTTGTTTAGCTCTTTGAAAAGCTCTTGCTGGATGAGTATGGGTGCATGCTTCCACGCTTCATTCGGGATACTGTCCAAGCCCACTGCTTTTTTTATCGGAAGCCTATCCACAACACTTGTAAATTCTTCCCACGTAAATTCATCACTGCCAATTACTGCCCCATTAACCCCTCCTGTATCGTCGCCGAACTGTTCGGGCACACCACTGGTTAGCAGCTCTTTAAAGTAGGTTCTCCACAGGTCCAGCGGCTTGTCACAACACCCTTGTTTTCGTCTATAAGCTGACACCATTTTCCAAATATCCGCTTCATCTCCTTTATCTTCTGGAACTGCGCGGCTTCCCTCTCCTTCTTCTTTTGGAGTTCCAGCTCCTTCAGCTGCTTACGGCACCTATTGTATTCCTCCATCGAGTCCTGGCCCTCCTTCCACCTTTTGAACTTCTTCCTCACAGACCTCTTAAGTTCCTTGACTTCATCGTCAACCATATATGTTTCTTTAGCCCCTCCACATTTGAACTTGACCCGAACCATGGCCTCTCGAACCACTTCCATTAAATGCTGCAAACTACCGACTCCCGGAGTTATTCTTTCCAAATTGTTTTGGAACTTAACAATGGCTTTATCGTTCCAAACCGAGACTACTTTAGCATAACTATTCTCTCTTGGCACTGTCCTGATTTTACCTTCCCACGGTATTTCCAATGGAAAATGATCAGACTCATCTCTGTCGCCAATTTGCATGTTCATTATGCGCATTCATAATGCGCATTCAAGAATTTACTATTGTTAGAATTAAATTTTTTCAACTATATTTTTTAAATTCCGCAGGCGCCGCCAAGCGCCCATTATTTGAACTAGGTCTATTTTGTAAAATAAAATATGCTCTTTTTTAGCCTCACCTAAGAACATTAAAATTAAAATAACCTAGGTACGTTAATAAAAAAAATATTTTATTTACCTGAGGCATCGGCAATCCGAAACGTCTGAACCCCAGTTGGGTTCTATTTTTACAATTACAAATATTACGCTGTACTCAACTTGTCACAGTTAACAATGTCAACTGTCACGTGTCCGCCATTGTAGGGCAAAATCTACTTTCTCTCTCTAGCACATGTTCAATATCTATTGGGGTCACTGAAATATATACTAACCACCCTAATATGTTAGTATATTTTTATGGTTGCGATGCTGCCACCAATGTTATGGTTGCGATGGTAGGTGAACCATCGCTGTTACCAATGTTATGGATGCAATGCTGCCACCATATGTTCCTTGTATTCTGGGAGATTGGGCACCAGCTCGCGGCCTTGAGCTGTGGACGATCTTCCAGCAAGGGAAGTGAGTGGAGTGAGTTGGTTTTGAGCTTCCAACTCACCAGTTGAGTTTCCTAGTTGGTATTTCTGGGTTGCAATGGGCACGGAGTCAATATAGAAGTCGTTTGTTTAACTTTACGGGACTTTATTAGGTCATACACAATTTATATATACTTTACAGGTTTTCACTTTACTTACTAAATACTGATTACGGACTGACCCTTTTTGACTTGTTGTTCTTGACTGCCTCTTCTTGACTTACTCTTCTTGAGCCAGTGGTGTGGAGGGCTTTCTGGTATTTATACTAGGAAGTCGGGAAAGGGATTGTCGTTATCTTGTTATTGTGTTTCGAATGTTATTTGGATGTGATTACAGTTAATGGCCTTTTTCAAACAAGGCCGGGAAGGGACTTTGGAAGTTGTTAAAGTATCTAAATAATATGAATTGTTAAGTTGCACACTGCTGATATTATAATGGGTTTTAGATAATATGATATCTACACAGTAAATATCATAACAGTATATTTCAGTGATTGCGGTACTTTGTATATCCAGTGCCATTAGCCACACTTTACCAATTGGATAGAGACATAGGTAGTTTTCCAATTACAGCACCAGAGCGCACAATGCGGCACTGTGCGCAGCATCAAGTGTTCCTGAAATGTTCCAACATCAGCAACACTGTTGCCAACAGGACTGATATAAAATATGCTAAACTGGTGTTCAAATTTTGCCAAAATTATGCTAATTGCTTTATAATTATGCTAACATACTTCAATTTCAAATAAAACGACATTTAATTATAAATGTTTATTAATCAACAAAATTTGGATATATTTTATGTTTTAATCGACTATGTTATTAAATAAAATTTTAATATCTTGGTTTTCATCGCCAGTTGATGTGCATGTAGTCGTGGAAACCTCATTATAAATCTCCTTTGTACCTATAGAGCTGAGTACGTTATCTGGAACCGTGTAAGAATAGCAGCATTTCCCTGGCCTCTTTAGCCCGACATTCATTTGGCTGAAAACGCGTTCAACTTCCACGTTGGAATGTGGTAGTGACAATAACGATATTGCTAGCCGAGATAAATCTTGAAAGGGGTTATTACCAGCTGCATCTTTATAATCAATTACTTCATTCCAGAATTCTATAGTGGAAGATGTATCTTTCCATTTAATGTGCACTATGTTTCTCCATTGTGATATGAGCCTATCTATCGTAGATGTATCGGCACGGAATTCTTGAGCAATATCAATTAGAGAAGGCTACTTTTAAAGTTTCTTCAACCGAAAATAAAGATACTTTCTCAAGTATATTATAATTAATTGGTAATCTGGAACGAAGCTCTGTTACAAGTTTCAATGTGAAATTCAAGCAACGTTGACATAAATTAGGTTCCACATCAGGATGAAGGTTGTATTCCCGTAATTTTGTTTCAAAAGCATATCCCATGTACGGTTTTGGATCCAAATAACTTTCTATATTTTGTGTAAAAATATCGACTCTAGCAGTTGGGTTCAAGATACGCCGACTTGTAGATTGAACTAAGCCACACAAATCCTTGTAAAGTTTTGTTGGGTCAACATTGCTGCTTTCAAACAGCTTGTTCACAGCCTGAAAGACAGGTTTTAAATATAATAAATACAAATGATTTACAGGATCATTATACATGGTGTATAGTGTATTTGCCATATAACAGTGGTTATCGCGCCTGGCAACTTCAAACAGGAGTTTCAATTCCACCCATTATTCTAGAATACGGTTGACTGCAGGTTCAATTGATATCCATCGGGTATTGCACATCTGTAGAATTAACAATGATTCGGAGCCACAGTTAATTGTTTGATAGATACTTTTGTAAAGTAAACGACGGTTCGACGAATGACTAAACCAATCATAGGTTTCTCTTATAAGAAATTCAAAATTACGTGGCAGAGTTTCTTCTGAGGCATGAGATAAAGCCAACTGTAATGAGTGCCATTCATTACAGTTGGCTTTATCTCATGCCAGAAGAAACTCTGTCAAGTAATGTTGAATTTCTTATAAGAGAAACGCAGCGAACTAAAACCAAATTATCATTACCAGTTGCATTTTTCAATAAGGCATGTACCCCGTTGTTAGTACTTGTCATCACGGTAGCGTTATCTGTGCCAATACCGATCAATTTTTTTATTTCAATGTTCAGAACAGACAATAATCCTTTAATACCGTTGACTATGCTGTTTGCAGTGCCATCTTCAATCTCGACCAACCCCACGAAGGTGGATATTATAGTTTTGAAATATCTGATCGATACTCCCAACATTTTGCTTACTAAAATAACTGTGGACTCATAGATCAAGAGACTGTACTCTTGGTCTTTCAAATCTGACACATTTTCTTTATTAAAATGAGGCGCCAAAACATGCTTTATTATATTTGTGCATTTTGTACGATGGACTCGCAAGTCTCCACATTTGCTATCACCGAATTGGTGTTTACATAATTCTGATAAATGATCGACAGCAATAATCGAACAATGTGCACACACAAACATAGCTAGTGAAGATTCTGCTCTCTGTGCATTCATATCCTTTTTTACTTTGGGAAAATGTATTGTTCTTTGACTTTTCGCTGGTTCTATAGCTTTTTTGTGCTTTGCTGACAAAGTATGTAACTTTAAACAATGGACTTTTGCAATCATCTCGCACTTGCAGTACTTACAATAAGCCTTCGTCGTATCATTTTCTACAGGCTGTAACCAATCCTTGAAGTCCAGCATTTGCTCCCACTCTGACTGGTAATTCTGAATGTATTTAGACGGCATATTAACGACTATCAAACAATTAATAATGCGCGTCGAACTGTACCTACTGTGTAAACTGTATTAAACAATTACACCGGCACACAAAAAAAAAATTGTCAGTACATTTGACTAGACCTATCTAGTTATATGGATTTCGATGCGCTGAATCCGAATCCGATGTCCGTTTGGTGCGGATCAAACAAACATCGGATTCAGGGCAATTCATTGCCCTCAAAATTTCAAGTAAATTAAACTGAAAATTTTGGGATCGTAGAAGTAAATAAAATTCAGATTTAACTTCAACGCATCAAAATACATAAGTAAAGTACTTGATCTAGTTCAACAAAAAAATGCATCTTCACAACAGCAGTTTTTGACAATTTAGTGGTTCTTCCCGATTTAATTGAAATTTGGAGGGTGTACGGATCAAACGAACATCGGATTCTGATTCGGCGCATCAAAATCCATATAATTAGATTCTTCTTCTTCTTCTTTAAGTTCCATATCCGTTCCGAACGTTGGTAACCATCTGGGCTATGATGACTTTATTCACTGCGGCACGGAAAAATTCTGTTGTCGTCATGCCGAACCAGGTTCTTAGGTTTTTCAACCAAGATATTCGTCTGGCGCCGATTGACCTCTTTCCTGCCACCTTTCCCTGGATAATCTTCTGCAGCAAATGAAATCTATCTTCGTTTCTCATGATGTTGCCAAGATATTCTAGCTTTCTGCACTTGACTGTGTTTAGAACCTCTCTCTCCTTGTTGATTCTATGGAGGATCTCATCATTGGTTATTCGATCCCTCCAGGAGACTCTCAGCATTCTGCGATATATCCACATTTCAAATGCCTCTAACTTTTTGCTGGTGGCTTCTGTCAGTGTCCACGATTCCATTCCGTAAAAAAGAACCGAAAACACATAGCATCTCATCATTCTCAGCTTTGTAGTCATTGTTAGGTTGTGGCTTGTTAGTACAGATCGCATTTTGGTAAAAACAGATCTTGCCTTTTCAATGCGAATTTTTATCTCCTGAGAGTGATCCCACCGATCATTAACATTTGTGCCAAGATATGTATACCTCTCCACCCGTTCGATTGGCTCTTGATTGACAGTAAGTTCACAGTTTTCAATATAGGACTTGCTGATGACCATAAGTTTTGTCTTCTTGATGTTAATATCCAAGCCATATTCTGTGCTCTTTTCTACAAGTATGTTTATTAGATGTTGTAGTCCTTCTATACTATCTGCAAATCATGTCACATGTGCAAATCACTGTGTCATCTGCATATCGTATGTTGTTGATTTTTTCGCCATTGAGAGAGATGCCAGCTTCACACTCTTCCAGAGCTTCTTTAAATATGTATTCAGAATAGATGTTAAAAATAAGAGGGGACAATATACATCCTTGTCTCACTCCTCTCATTATGTCTATTTGTTCGGTCTTTTCTGTCTCTACTCTCACTACGGCTTTTTGGTTCCAGTAGAGGTTCGTAATAATTCGTAGATCCTTGCCGTCCATCCCAGTTTCCTTTAAGATGTTAATCATTTTTTGGTGTTTGACCCTGTCGAAAGCCTTCTGGTAGTCAACAAAACAGGCAAAAATGTCGCAGTTCATATCTCTGCACCGTTGAAATAGTACTTGCGTGCAATATAATGCTTCTCGTGTGCCCATCGCATTTCTGAAACCAAACTGAGTTGGTGATACTTGTTCTTCGCAAACTCTGTAAATTCTTCTGTGAATTATTTTTAAAAATAATTTGAGAAGGTGACTCATGAGACTTATAGTTCTGAACTCTTCACACTTCTTTGCTTTTGGTTTTTTGGGTAATGTTATAAATTCTGACTTTAGCCATTCTTGTGGTATATTTCCAGAGTTATAAATTTGGTTGAATATTTTTGTCAGATTTTTTACCCTGTCGTCATCCAGTAGTTTAAAGAATTCCGATTGGATTTCATCTGGTCCAGGTGCTTTAACGTCTTTCATTGTTTTTATTGCCTGCTTTACTTCATCCATCAGGATCTCCGGTCCATCCGAGTTGTTTATGGATGGAGGTTCCGCTCTAGTATCATGAAACAGTTGTTCAATATATCTTCTCCATGTTTCCTTTATGTCACCTGTGTCAATGATCAGTTTTCCTTCGCCATCCACCAATTTATTTATCGTTCTCGGTTTTGTTCTGCTTGTCATGTCTCTAATTTTTCTGTGCACGTTAAAGCTATCGTACTTGTCTTGTAGTTCTTCAATCTCTGTGCATTGACCTATATGTTCGTTCTCCTTGGCTTCTCTGATTTTATCTCTGATACTCCTCTTTATTTCTGCATATTCTCTCGTATTGTTGCTGTTTTTTAACGATCTTCTCTTTTCCATAAGATACAGAATTTCATCCGTCATCCATGATTTTCTTTTAACCTTATCAGCCTTCAAAAGTTCTTCTTTAACATCCTTAACAGTGTGGACCAATAACTCAATTTCCTTTTCAAAGTCCCCATCTTCTTGTACTACTCTGTATTTGCTGTTAATCAGTTCTCGAGCTCTAGCCTCTATTGCTGGTATTTTAAGCTTACGTAGATCGTATTTGTTTATATTGTTTTTTCTTTTTATGGCTTTCATTGTTACTTTGAATACACCAACCACAGGGTTATGATCTGATTGGATATCGGCTCCTGGATATGTTTTTACGGAAGTGCAACTATTTCTATGTCTTCTATTAATTAGAATGTAGTCAATTTGGTTTCGGATTATTTTATTGGGAGTATCACCAGGTGCTTTCCATGTATATAGTCTTCTTGCTGGAAGCTTGTACCAAGTGTTTGCTATCACAAATTCGTTCTCTTCTGCAAATATGCTCAACAGATCTCCTCTTTCGTTTCTTTCTCCCAGACCATATGGACCTATATACTCGTTTGTTCGTCCTCTACCAATTTTAGCATTAAAGTCTCCCATTATTATTGTCAGGTCTTGCTTTGGTAGTACTTTAAGTATTTCAGTTATTTTTGCATAGAGTTCTTCTACATCTTTATCACTTGTATCAGATGTTGGTGCATATACTTGTATTATATTGATTTTGGCAGGTCTGGCATCCATCTGAAGCAGCATTAATCTTTCCGAGATTGGCACGAAATTTGTCACGCATTTAGCTATTGATCCGTTAACAATGATCCCCACACCATGTTTTTTCTCTTCGGTTGTTGTTCCAGAGTAGTAGATACGATGATCTCCAATATCACTATAATTGAATCCATTCCATCGCATCTCACTTATTCCCATTATTTTTATGTTCATTCTTTCCATCTCCTGGATAGCGTTGTAGATTTTTCCAGGGTGTGCCATCGTTCTTACATTCCATGTGCCTAATCTCATGTGTACGTCTGATCGTAGTTTTTTTCTCGTCGCCTCATTCTTCAAAACTGTCCCCCCCGGAGATCCGATCGGGGGACTTTTTACTCCGGAATATTCTGTTTTGATTGTCATGATGCCGTGATAGTTATACTAGAGAATCCCATTATGGGCTTTACTGCAGTGGTTTCTCGGGGCCTTCTGCATCCCTATGCCGTTGACCCTGCAATTGGGTTCTTCCGCCTTTGGGGTCAGTTTCCTAGCCCCAGAGCAAAGAGGTGCCCTAATTCTTCTTAACTCATCCACCCTAAGCTGTTGGTCAACAAGATACAACTACTTATACCGGTAGTTTTTCGGTAATACCCTCACTTGGTTTAGTCTGCGGACCAACGCAGTTTACCAGGGTGTGGCGCTTGGAGCCAACAAGTGAGAGCTGAGGACATTGTGGAGCCCAGTACTTGAAAACCACCTATGCAAATGCTTGGTGTGGCCGTTTCCAATGTAAAGGTGCTACTCCTACATTGCCCCCCATACACCCCAAATAATTAGATAGGTTTAGTCAAATGTACTGACCTTTTTTTGTGTGCCGGTGTTATTGATTCACGTAAAACTGTACTGTGTAAGCTGTATCAAACATAAGACTGAAAATTTTGGCAGTTTATTGGTTTATTTAAATCTCAAACGTACGTAGGGTTGCCAACTCTGAAAAGCACAAATACAGGACATTAGTTTTCACTGTCGTCACTCTCTTGTGAAATAAAGGACGGTTGGCAACCCTAGATGTACCCGAACTAACATATAATTATGTTATAATAATTAAAGGTAAAGAAAACAGCCACAACTGTTATTGAAGATGATAAATGAATACTCCTATCTTAACGTACTCTTATCGGTAGCAAAACGGATCGTTTCTTTCATGGTTAAACTTTCAGGCTCTGCTCTCGACCGCTATATACTTGACAGATAAATAAAATATTTTTAACTATAACTATTTTTATTCAATTGGGAATCGTTTGAGAAGATTTGGGAATATAATTTTATTATTTAGGACTTATTAGTTATCATGTAATTAATTAATCTTTTTTGGACGTATAGTTAGCAGGTCTGAAATTAAATCAACATTATTTTTACGTAATTTGATAGTAATTTATTTGGGAATCACGTTAAACACGGATTTAGCATTTGGGACTGTATAATTAATTAATTACACCTATTTTTTGGTTAGTTATTTTAGTCACCAGAACACCTGCAACTGACGTCATTGACTGATATATGGCGGCAAAATTCAAATGTTGGTTATATATTAGCACGAGCAGTTACCCTCCTGCTTTGCCAGACGTAAATTGCACTTTAGTAATAATTGATTATTATGAGTAAATTACTTTAAAATACCTATAGCTTTGACCTGCGATTTAAGAATTTCTATTCCATCAATTCCATGAACTCAAAAGTGCAAGGGATTGACAGCAATACAATCACAAATTCCCTTTAAGAATTAGGGGTAAACAGTACAGTGATCGGTCATTTTAGAAATCGAACAATGAAAACAATAAATTGCATGCTTGTATAAAATGAATTTACGAATTATTATAGTGCTAGTAATTGTAAAAAATGTCACTTTTCTATTTGAATAATAATTCCAATCAAAAATTTAAAATTTTATACAAAATAAGAAGATAAATATTTGATTCATCTAAAAACATAGTTATAGATCATAAGAATGTAGTGATTGTCTAGTGGATTTACAGTAATTAGTCAACGCTTTATAATAAATAAAAGTAATTTGAAAATATGAAAAACTATTATGAACTAGTGATCACTCCAGTGATGAACACTCCAGTGATCTAATAAAAGAAAAATATATAATTATTGTTAAAAAAAAAACAATTTAAACATAAATTTATAATTAATGTTATGATTATTCATTTAATTGCCACCAATATTTTCTTGATCGTCAATCAACTCTATGATTTTTTTCCGTCAGTTTTTTTTTTCTAAAGTTTTCTGTTTTTCTTTTTGTTTATCTTTTTATTTTTTTTTTTCGAATTGGTAAAACCATCCTACGTTATAGATAATCATACAAACTTAAAACAATCGGAACACAGCGTGAATATATAAATATATTCAACCTTTTCGGAGCTATATAACAATTACCGAGTCTTTTTAGGACTAACAAAACAAATCTCATGTGAAATTTGTCAGTTATTTAATAGCTTTCAGTCCACCTTCGTGACACTACAAAAACCATAAATATAACATTGTTTTTAAGATGTCTTTCCATTAAGTTTGAAATTGCTGTGATCAATTTCATAAACATTTTGTGCCCCATGAGGGGCTATTATGTTTTTCATTTTTGGACATACCATAAAATAAGTTTCATCACCATTGGAATGGCGAGTTCTTTCTCACCGGAAGTCGGATCTTTTAATATGTTTAAATATTTAATTTTTGATAAATAATCATATATTTCATTCAACCATTTTTTAATATTACTCTCACTTACACAAGAGCTGGCTTTAGTTGCTCTTTCTGAAAATTTTTCAATAAGAATCGGATTCCTTTCAAGAAAGGCTTTATACCACCCATTTCCTAGAACATTGTCACAAAAAGGATTTTTATTTTACTTTGATCCAAAAACTCTTTGACAATAGCTTGTATTAGATGGTCCTAATCTTTCTTCTAGGAAATCCTCTCCATTGACAATCAATTATCCAACGTACTAGGTCCTCTTCTGCATTGCATACTAATACAGGATACGGACCTGTAGTAGATTTGATGAATGCATCACTAATTCTAAATTGAATTGTTGGTTTGGGAATACCATACTTTTTTGAAGCTATGCATTGTGACATCCCATTTTAAACTGCATTAATAGCATCTTCAATTTGATTATCTGTATATTTTTTTATAAAACTGGTAAATAACTGGCATATTTCACACGAGATTTGTTTTGGTAGTCCTAAAAAAACTCAGTAATTGTTATAGGAAAGGTTGGATATATTTATATATTCAGGTTGTGTTCCGATTGTTTTAAGATTGTACCTTTTCTTACGTTTGTCATTTTATGTATATTAACACTAGAGTGTTTAACCTAGAAATAAATAAATTAGTATTTTCACTAACTACAATAACAAATACATAAATAAATTCAAGTAAAATAGATTTTTCATTTTTAATTGCCTTAAAATTGTGTACTGAATATTTTTCTTGTCCTCTTATTTGTAGGTTAAACACTAGTGTTAATATACATAAAATGACAAACGTAAGAAAAGGTATAATCTTAAAACAATCGGAACACAGCCTGAATATATAAATATATCCAACCTTTCCGGAGCTTTATAACAATTACTGAGTTTTTTTAGGACTACCAAAACAAATCTCGTGTCAAATATGCCAGTTATTTACCAGTTTTATAAAAAAATATACAGATAATCAAACTGTCACATAGTTACTCTAACGTCAAAATACTAATTGGTCGGATGACCTATCACTATAAAAACTGTTTATCGTGCGATATTTATTGTCTTATCATATTTTTCACAGTCAGTACTTTATTTTTATCAAAAAACTTTTTATTTCGATAATTTAAACCTGTATTCATTTACAAATACCAAAAATCAGCACAAAAATCATTATTAAATCATGAAAATATCTAGAATAGTAAGGTTACTTTTTGTACATTTCTATCTAAAATGACGTAAATCTCGGACTGCTCATCTTATTAATTAAATACACACATGAAACTTAAAGTTATAACAAAGTTATGGGTTGTATCCAATACAGAAAAGAATATAGAATTTTCTTCTGTTAATAAACAATTATGTCACCAAAAGATTGTCTTATAGTTATATAGTTTTCAAATTATGACCAATCACTACCTACTGACCAACAACTGAACTATTTACCCCTATTTTTATCATATAAAACTATGATAATGAAAGTCTGAAGGTCTTGTGATAATATATAGCAATGAACCTTTTTCAAAACACACTGAATCTTGGGGTGTGAATTTTATGTCAAAATATTCAATTTTTACGAGATAAGAGTAAAAAAAAAACACCTATCATTACATTACCTTATTGCATTCCGCGAAACTACTCTCAAATTTTTGTATTAATAGTATATTACGTAATGAGAGTTGTAAGAAGCATATTACGTAAGAGCAGAACGGTTACGCGCGACCCGCGTAGAGGGGAGCGCCTAATTCCGCGAGTACGTAATTGCCTTGCAACTCGAATTATGTACTATACTTTATCTACGACCACACTAATTTGTTTCTGTTTAATAAGAATAATATGTTTGATATAACACCTTCGACCTTATTTAACTTGATAGAAATGAAAAGAAATACATTCACAATGGTTACCTTTTTATTTAGTACTTATTTGTAGTTTTCGTTAGATGTAAACGTGAAAAAAACGAAATGAATGACAGCTTCAATGACAGCTGTGAATGATGTGACGTTTAATGATTATTTGCAAATCACGGAGTACTATATTTAAAAATAGTATCAACATGCAGCTCATCTCAACAAATCAACGAATCGTAAAGCAAACGTTCATGGGTGATTTTGAATTATTACATAATATTAATGGCGGATTGTTACATATGTTTGTGGTATGATGTATTTACATACGCTACAAACTGTATAGTAATGGGCATTTTCAATAGTGGTCGTAGATAAAATACGTTATTATTTTGAATAAAGATTAAAAATTCGACCAATGAAAGAGGTGTGAACTATAAATGATAGTGACATTATTTTTGCTTTTTATATTCTTCTTTTGTTAACTTTTCTTTTTTAAGTTAAACAAGAAATAATTTAAATTAAAAATAGTTTCATAAAATGTCTCGTTTTTTGTCCCCTAGACACAATGTTGACACAATTCTTGAAATATCTGTTGGGAATAGAAGTGGCAACGTGGCTTGTGTGAGTGCGCATGTGTAACAAGACACTCTCCTCTGCAACAAGACGAAAGCATGTAACGAAGTTTTGAGTAAAACAATATATTATTTGTGTAAAGTGTTAAACCCTCATTGAACCCACCCTAAAATCCCTAAGAGGTTATGGGCCCAGGGGAGAGACAAAAAGTTTTTTGAAAAATCGCTTTATTTGATAAAATAAGGGTAAATTTAAAAAAGTGCAAAAAACGTGTTTAGCAGAACAAAGAAAAATGGCGACAGCGACCGGTGAAGGGATCGTGGTGTACCCGCAACTGAAAGAGGGAACAAATTTTACACATTGGAAATTCAGAGTATATCTTATACTAGAAGAAAAAGGAGTAAAAGAAGCAATCGAACCTTTACAACCTGGAAAGGAACTGAACAAAGAAAAAGATGCTAAAGCTAGATCAACTATTGTAAAATGTATAACCGACAAATACATCTCATATGTGCAGAAAGCAAGAAATGCTAAAGAAATGTTGACTTGCTTAGAAAACATTTTCGAAAGAAAAAGCGCAGTAAACAAATTACATCTGAAAAGACAACTTTTAACGCTAAAATGCAAAGTAAGTGACAAATTACAAGATCATTTCCTAAAATATGATGCATTAATAAATAGCATAGAATCATCAGGCACTAAAATGGATGAGTCTGATAAAGTGTGTCATCTATTACTAACATTACCATCGTCGTATGATAATGTAGTTACTGCCATAGAAACAATGAGTGCGGAAAAAGACTTGACTGTTGATTTTGTAAAAACGTGTTTGTTAGACGACGAATTAAAGAGAGGTGAAAAGACATCAACAAATAGAAGTGAAGCAGCATTTAGTGCAAGATACGAATGTTTCAAATGTGGGCGTACTGGACATATAGAGTCAGAGTGTTTTAGCAACACAAATAATGGCAAACAGAGAGGAAATTTTCGTGGTCGTGGACGTGCACAATCCAACTTCAGTCGTGGAAGATTCCAGTATAATCGAGGTCGAGGACAGCATAGAGGAAATTCAAATCAAAATCAGACACACATGAGCAAGACAGAAGAAAACTACAATTTCGTAGCAACGACGCAGCTAGAATGTTATCAGGCAACAGTGAACACAGACAATATTGATTGGATAATTGATTCAGGTGCAACAGAACACTTAATACAACAAGAATATGAAAAATACATGACCAATGTTATTGTCATGGAAACGTGTACAAGAATAAAAATCGCAAGCGGCGATGCATTAATTGCAAAGAAACAAGGTAAAATTTGTATGTTATCATGCGGAAGGGAAGTAACTATTGATGCATTAATTGTTCCGGGTTTATTTCATAATATTTTGTCAGTAAAAGGGTTAATAGATAAAGGTATTGAAGTTATATTTAAACCATTAAAGGTAACGTTAATTAAAAATGATGCAGTGTGGCATTGCAAAGAAAGGTGCGGTTTATTTTATTTGAATGGATTACTTAAAGATAATTCTAAGTTTGAAGAAGCAAATGTATGCTCAAACAATAATATATGGCATTTGAGATTGGGTCATTTAAATAAAAAGGGGTTATCAACAATGAAACTACCCATGTCCAACAAAAAATGTAATTCATGCATGAAAAACAAAAGCGTAAGGAAGCCATTTATTAAACAAGAACTACCAAGAAGCAGACAAATTGGTGAGTTAATACACACAGACATAGCTGGTCCGGTGACACCTATGTCAAATGAAGGTCAAAAATATTTTCAAACTATAACGGACGATTATTCTCATTTTGTAAAATTGTATGTACTTAAAAATAAGAGTGAAGCTGAAAATAACCTTATACATTATATTAAAGAAATTCAAACGCAAAAAGATGTAAATGTAAAAAGGATAAGATGTGACAATGGCGGCGAATTCATTTCAAATTTATTCAGAAAATTTTGTTACGAAAACGGAATTATTATTCAGTATACTAGACCTTATTCACCACAACAAAACGGTGTAGCAGAAAGACTTAATAGAACTTTGTACAATAAAGCTAGAACAATGATAAATGAAACAGGGTTACCAAAATACTTATGGACAGAAGCATTTATGTGCGCAGCTTATCAGTTAAACAGATGTCCATCTGCAGCAATAAATTTTAAAATTCCAGCCGAAATGTATTACGGAAAATTAGATTTAAAAAGGTTAAGAGTATTTGGTTCAAAAGCGTGGGCGGTAATTTTACCACGTAAATTTAAACTTGACGAAAGGAGTATTGAAACTCGAATGGTAGGTTATAGTAGCAATGGGTATCGTTTGTGGAACCCTCAAACAGAAGAGATAATAATCTCCAGAGATGTAGAATTTGATGAAAGTGATTATAAGTTTGTAAACGATAAAAATAGAAATGAGTTATCAGAGCAATTCATATTAAATGAAAGCGATGTATTAAGCGAAAATAATAAGTCAAGTGAGAACGAAGTAAATAACGAAAATAATAGTGAAACCGAAAAAAGTAATGAATCAAGTGATAGTGAAGTAGAAAACGAGAATAGTAGTGATGATAGTAGTATTGATGAAAGAAATGTTATTAATGAAGAACGAAAGACTAGAACACGAACAATTAAAGTACCGGAAAGATATAAAAAAGATTTTGAATACGAATTGCATACTGCATATTGTTTATTTTTAAGAAAAGATCCAATAACATATGATGAAGCAATAAACTTAAATGATGGGTGGCAAGAAGCTATAAATAAAGAAATAAATGCTCATACAAATATGAACACATGGACAGTAGTTCCTAAACCAAAAGATAAGAAAATTATAGACTCTAAATGGATTTTTAAAACCAAAGATGACGGTGTAAAGAAAGCGAGAATTGTCGCAAGAGGTTTTCAAGAAAATGTAAATTATAGCGCAAATAACTATGCCCCAGTGGCTAGATTGCAAACAATTAGATTGTTAATTTCTCAGGCTATTCAAAAAGGGTGGCAATTGAAGCAGTTGGATATCCCAACGGCATTTTTGAACAGTAACTTAAAATCTGAAATTTATGTAAATCCACCACAAGGAATAAATATTGAAAGGAATAAAGTTTTTAAAATGAATAAAGGTTTGTACGGACTAAAGGAAAGCCCAAATGTTGGAACGAAACATTTAATAGTTTTGCAAGTAGTATCAAGTTAAAAAGATCTAAAAATGATTGTTGTTTTTATATTGGCGAGAATGTATGGTTAATTGTGTTTGTAGACGATATACTTATAACTGGAAGTGACGAGAATGTAAAGTTTATTATATCTGAACTAAAGAAAGAATATAATGCGAAAGATTTAGGCAATGTAAAAAACTTCTTAGGTATGGAAATAGAAAGATCAAAAGAAAAATTAAAGTTATCTCAAAGTAAACACATAAGAAAAATGGTTGAAAGATTTAGAATGATAGAGAGTAAAGGAGCAAAGATTCCAATAACAAAAGGTTATCAAATAGATTCAAGCGAAGAGATTGTTAATGTTCCATATAGGGAATTAATCGGAGGATTAATGTATATAAGTACAGGCACTAGGCCAGATATATCCTATGCAACAAGCTATTTGAGTCAATGTCTAGATAAACCAACGCAATCAGCATGGTTAGAAGCAAAAAGAGTGTTAAAATATTTATACACTACTATAGATTTGTCATTAACATATGTAAAGTCAAATCAAATGTCAATTGAAACTTACTCAGATGCAGATTATGCAAACGACAAAAAAGATAGGAGGAGCATAAGTGGATCAGTAACAATGTATTGTAAAAATGCTATATCATGGTTATCCAGAAAACAAGGATGTGTTTCTTTATCAACTGCAGAAGCAGAATATATAGCTGCCACTGTCAGCGCATGTGAACAAATAAATATTAAACGATTAAGCGAAGATTTGAACGAAAATGTAAAAACTGTATTGTATGTAGATAATAAGGGTGCGATTGATATGGCGAATAGTTACGAAAATAGTAAACGATCAAAGCACATTGATATTAGATATCACTTTATTAAAGACAAAGTAAACTCAAAGGAGATAGATATAAAATATGTAAGTTCTACTGAGAACCTGGCGGATATGTTTACTAAAGCACTAAGTTATGAACAATTCAGTTACTACAGAAATATCCTAAATATTTGTTAAAAAAAAAAAAAAAGTTTTATTTGTATTATGAACTAGATTGTAAGAGAAACGATTTTTATGTTTTGTAATGTTAAAAAAGGGTTAATATGTAAAAATCGAGGAGGAGTGTTGGGAATAGAAGTGGCAACGTGGCTTGTGTGAGTGCGCATGTGCAACAACACACTCTCCTCTGCAACAAGACGAAAGCATGTAACGAAGTTTTGAGTAATACAATATATTATTTTGTGTAAAGTGTTAAACCCTCATTGAACCCACCCTAAAATCCCTAAAATTCACATTACTTACTAAATACTGATTACGGACTGACCCTTTTTGACTTGTTGTTCTTGACTGCCTCTTCTTGACTTACTCTTCTTGACTTACTCTTCTTGAGCCAGTGGTGTGGAGGGCTTTCTGGTATTTATACTAGGAAGTCGGGAAAGGGATTGTCGTTATCTTGTTATTGTGTTTCGAATGTTATTTGGATGTGATTACAGTCAATGGCCTTTTTCAAACAAGGCCGGGAAGGGACTTTGGAAGTCGTTAAAGTATCTAAATAATATTAATTGTTAAGTTGCACACTGCTGATATTATAATGGGTTTTAGATAATATGATATCTACACAGTAAATATCATAACAATATATTTCAGTGATTGCGGTACTTTGTATATCCAGTGCCATTAGCCACACTTTACCAATTGGATAGAGACATAGGTAGTTTTCCAATTACAGCACCAGAGCGCACAATGCGGCACTGTGCGCAGCATCAAGTGTTCCTGAAGTGTTCCAACATCAGCAACACTGTTGCCAACAGGACTGATATAAAATATGCTAAACTGGTGTTCAAATTTTGCCAAAATTATGCTAATTGCTTTATAATTATGCTAAAAATTATGCTAACATACTTCAATTTCAAATAAAACGACATTTAATTATAAATGTTTATTAATCAACAAAATTTGGATATATTTTATGTTTTAATCGACTATGTTATCAAATAATATGTTAATATCTTAAACTTAATAAAGACGGAACAAAGCTTGAATATATAAATATACTCAACCTTTCCGGAAATCTATAATACTAATGAGTCTTTTTAGGACTACCAAAAACAAATCTCTTATGAAATTTGTCCGTTATTCTATAGCTTTCAGTCCACCTTCGTGGCACTCAACAAAAACCATAAAAATAACATTGAGTTTTAAGATCATGTCTTTCTGATACCTTGAGTGGATAGCCATCTGTGGACGCGTTTCGAGATCTATCTCTCATCAGCACAGCTATGCTACCATGAACAATATTTTGTAAATCACTCACTTGAAAACCCACAAGGGTTTTAACCCACAAGAGATTTGTTTTTGGTAGTCCTAAAAAGACTCATTAGTATTATAGAGTTCCGGAAAGGTTGAGTATATTTATATATTCAAGCTTTGTTCCGTCTTTATTAAGTTTATCTGATTATCTATAATGTTGTATGGTTTTACCAATTCAAAATTGTTAATATCTTGGTTTTCATCGGCAGTTGATGTGCATGTAGTCGTGGAAACCTCATTATAAATCTCCTTTGTACCTATAGAGCTGAGTACGTTATCTGGAACCGTGTAAGAATAGCAGCATTTCCCTGGCCTCTTTAGCCCGACATTCAATTGGCTGAAAACGCGTTCAACTTCCACGTTGGAATGTGGTAGTGACAATAACGATATTGCTAGCCGAGATAAATCTTGAAAGGGGTTATTACCAGCTGCATCTTTATAATCAATTACTTCATTCCAGAATTCTATAGTGAAAGATGTATCTTTCCATTTAATGTGCACTATGTTTCTCCATTGTGATATGAGCCTATCTATCGTAGATGTATCGGCACGGAATTCTTGAGCAATATCAATTAGAGAAGGCTACTTTTAAAGTTTCTTCAACCGAAAATAAAGATACTTTCTCAAGTATATTATAATTAATTGGTAATCTGGAACGAAACTCTGTTACAAGTTTTAATGTGAAATTCAAGCAACGTTGACATAAATTATGTTCCACATCAGGTTGAAGGTTGTATTCCCGTAATTTTGTTTCAAAAGCATATCCCATGTACGGTTTTGGATCCAAATAACTTTCTATATTTTGTGTAAAAATATCGACTCTAGCAGTTGGGTTCAAGATACGCCGACTTGTAGATTGAACTAAGCCACACAAATCCTTGTAAAGTTTTGTTGGGTCAACATTGCTGCTTTCAAACAGCTTGTTCACAGCCCGAAAGACAGGTTTTAAATATAATAAATACAAATGATTTACAGGATCATTATACATGGTGTATAGTGTATTTGCCATATAACAGTGGTTATCGCGCCTGGCAACTTCAAACAGGAGTTTCAATTCCACCCATTATTCTAGAATACGGTTGACTGCAGGTTCAATTGATATCCATCGGGTATTGCACATCTGTAGAATTAACAATGATTCGGAGCCACAGTTAATTGTTTGATAGATACTTTTGTAATGTAAACGACGGTTCGACGAATGACTAAACCAATCATAGGTTTCTCTTATAAGAAATTCAAAATTACGTGGCAGAGTTTCTTCCGAGGCATGAGATAAAGCCAACTGTAATGAGTGCCATTCATTACAGTTGGCTTTATCTCATGCCAGAAGAAACTCTGTCAAGTAATGTTGAATTTCTTATAAAAGAAACGCAGCGAACTAAAACCAAATTATCATTACCAGTTGCATTTTTCAATAAGGCATGTACCCTGTTGTTAGTACTTGTCATCACGGTAGCGTTATCTGTGCCAATACCGATCAATTTTTTTATTTCAATGTTCAGAACAGACAATAATCCTTTAATACCGTTGACTATGCTGTTTGCAGTGCCATCTTCAATCTCGACCAACCCCACGAAGGTGGATATTATAGTTTTGAAATATCTGATCGATACTCCCAACATTTTGCTTACTGAAATAACTGTGGACTCATAGATCAAGAGACTGTACTCTTGGTCTTTCAAATCTGACACAATTTCTTTATTAAAATGAGGCGCCAAAACATGCTTTATTATATTTGTACATTTTGTACGATGGACTCGCAAGTCTCCACATTTGCTATCACCGAATTGGTGTTTACATAATTCTGATAAATGATCGACAGCAATAATCGAACAATGTGCACACACAAACATAGCTAGAAGATTCTGCTCTCTGTGCATTCAGATCCTTTTTTGCTTTGGGAAAATGTATTGTTCTTTGACTTTTCGCTGGTTCTATAGCTTTTTTGTGCTTTGCTGACAAAGTATGTAACTTTAAACAATGGACTTTTGCAATCATCTCGCACTTGCAGTACTTACAATAAGCCTTCGTCGTATCATTTTCTACAGGCTGTAACCAATCCTTGAAGTCCAGCATTTGCTCCCACTCTGACTGGTAATTCTGAATGTATTTAGACGGCATATTAACGACTATCAAACAATTAATAATGCGCGTCGAACTGTACCTACTGTGTAAACTGTATTAAACAATTACACCGGCACACAAAAAAAATTGTCAGTACATTTGACTAGAACTATCTAGTTATATGGATTTCGATGCGCTGAATCCGAATCCGATGTCCGTTTGGTGCGGATCAACCAAACATCGGATTCAGGGCAATTCATTGCCCTCAAAATTTCAAGTAAATTAAACTCAAAATTTTGGGATCGTAGAAGTAAATAAAATTCAGATTTAACTTCAACGCATCAAAATACATAAGTAAAGTACTTGATCTAGTTCAACAAAAAAATGCATCTTCACAACAGCAGTTTTTGACAATTTAGTGGTTCTTCCCGATTTAATTGAAATTTGGAGGGTGTACGGATCAAACGAACATCGGATTCTGATTCGGCGCATCAAAATCCATATAATTAGATTCTTCTTCTTCTTCTTTAAGTTCCATATCCGTTCCGAACGTTGGTAACCATCTGGGCTATGATGACTTTATTCACTGCGGCACGGAAAAGTTCTGTTGTCGTCATGCCGAACCAGGTTCTTAGGTTTTTCAACCAAGATATTCGTCTGGCGCCGATTGACCTCTTTCCTGCCACCTTTCCCTGGATAATCTTCTGCAGCAAATGAAATCTATCTTCGTTTCTCATGATGTGGCCAAGATATTCTAGCTTTCTGCACTTGACTGTGTTTAGAACCTCTCTCTCCTTGTTGATTCTATGGAGGATCTCATCATTGGTTATTCGATCCCTCCAGGAGACTCTCAGCATTCTGCGATATATCCACATTTCAAATGCTTTCTAACTTTTTGCTGGTGGCTTCTGTCAGTGTCCACGATTCCATTCCGTAAAAAAGAACCGAAAACACATAGCATCTCATCATTCTCAGCTTTGTAGTCATTGTTAGGTTGGGGCTTGTTAGTAGAGATCGCATTTTGGTAAAAACAGATCTTGCCTTTTCAATGCGAATTTTTATCTCCTGAGAGTGATCCCACCGATCATTAACATTTGTGCCAAGATATGTATACCTCTCCACCCGTTCGATTGGCACTTGATTGACAGTAAGTTCACAGTTTTCAATATAGGACTTGCTGATGACCATAAGTTTTGTCTTCTTGATGTTAATATCCAAGCCATATTCTGTGCTCTTTTCTACAAGTCTGTTTATTAGATGTTGTAGTCCTTCTATACTATCTGCAAACATCACTGTGTCATCTGCATATCGTATGTTGTTGATTTTTTCGCCATTGAGAGAGATGCCAGCTTCACACTCTTCCAGAGCTTCTTTAAATATGTATTCAGAATAGATGTTAAAAATAAGAGGGGACAATATACATCCTTGTCTCACTCCTCTCATTATGTCTATTTGTTCGGTCTTTTCTGTCTCTACTCTCACTACGGCTTTTTGGTTCCAGTAGAGGTTCGTAATAATTCGTAGATCCTTGTCGTCCATCCCAGTTTCCTTTAAGATGTTAATCATTTTTTGGTGTTTGACCCTGTCGAAAGCCTTCTGGTAGTCAACAAAACAGGCAAAAATGTCGCAGTTCATATCTCTGCACCGTTGAAATAGTACTTGCGTGCAATATAATGCTTCTCGTGTGCCCATCGCATTTCTGAAACCAAACTGAGTTGGTGATACTTGTTCTTCGCAAACTCTGTAAATTCTTCTGTGAATTATTTTTAAAAATAATTTGAGAAGGTGACTCATGAGACTTATAGTTCTGAACTCTTCACACTTCTTTGCTTTTGGTTTTTTGGGTAATGTTATAAATTCTGACTTTAGCCATTCTTGTGGTATATTTCCAGAGTTATAAATTTGGTTGAATATTTTTGTCAGATTTTTTACCCTGTCGTCATCCAGTAGTTTAAAGAATTCCGATTGGATTTCATCTGGTCCAGGTGCTTTACCGTCTTTCATTGTTTTTATTGCCTGCTTTACTTCATCCATCAGGATCTCCGGTCCATCCGAGTTGTTTATGTTTGGAGGTTTCGCTCTAGTATCATGAAACAGTTGTTCAATATTGCCTTTTAAAGGCAATATTGTTTATGTTTCCTTTATGTCACCTGTGTCAATGATCAGTTTTCCTTCGCCATCCACCAATTTATTTATCGTTCTCGGTTTTGTTCTGCTTGTCATGTCTCTAATTTTTCTGTGCACGTTAAAGCTATCGTACTTGTCTTGTAGTTCTTCAATCTCTGTGCATTGACCTATATGTTCGTTCTCCTTGGCTTCTCTGATTTTATCTCTGATACTCCTCTTTATTTCTGCATATTCTCTCGTATTGTTGCTGTTTTTTAACGATCTTCTCTTTTCCATAAGATACAGAATTTCATCCGTCATCCATGATTTTCTTTTAACCTTATCAGCCTTCAAAAGTTCTTCTTTAACATCCTTAACAGTGTGGACCAATAACTCAATTTCCTTTTCAAAGTCCCCATCTTCTTGTACTACTCTGTATTTGCTGTTAATCAGTTCTCGAGCTCTAGCCTCTATTGCTGGTATTTTAAGCTTACGTAGATCGTATTTGTTTATATTGTTTTTTCTTTTTATGGCTTTCATTGTTACTTTGAATACACCAACCACAGGGTTATGATCTGATTGGATATCGGCTCCTGGATATGTTTTTACGGAAGTGCAACTATTTCTATGTCTTCTATTAATTAGAATGTAGTCAATTTGGTTTCGGATTATTTTATCGGGAGTATCTCCAGGTGCTTTCCATGTATATAGTCTTCTTGCTGGAAGCTTGTACCAAGTGTTTGCTATCACAAATTCGTTCTCTTCTGCAAATATGCTCAACAGATCTCCTCTTTCGTTTCTTTCTCCCAGACCATATGGACCTATATACTCGTTTGTTCGTCCTCTACCAATTTTAGCATTAAAGTCTCCCATTATTATTGTCAGGTCTTGCTTTGGTAGTACTTTAAGTATTTCAGTTATTTTTGCATAGAGTTCTTCTACATCTTTATCACTTGTATCAGATGTTGGTGCATATACTTGTATTATATTGATTTTGGCAGGTCTGGCATCCATCTGAAGCAGCATTAATCTTTCCGAGATTGGCACGAAATTTGTCACGCATTTAGCTATTGATCCGTTAACAATGATCCCCACACCATGTTTTTTCTCTTCGGTTGTTGTTCCAGAGTAGTAGATACGATGATCTCCAATATCACTATAATTGAATCCATTCCATCGAATCTCACTTATTCCCATTATTTTTATGTTCATTCTTTCCATCTCCTGGATAGCGTTGTAGATTTTTCCAGGGTGTGCCATCGTTCTTACATTCCATGTGCCTAATCTCATGTGTACGTCTGATCGTAGTTTTTTTCTTGTCGCCTCATTCTTCAAAACTGTCCCCCCCGGAGATCCGATCGGGGGACTTTTTACTCCGGAATATTCTGTTTTGATTGTCATGATGCCGTGATAGTTATACTAGAGAATCCCATTATGGGCTTTACTGCAGTGGTTTCTCGGGGCCTTCTGCATCCCTATGCCGTTGACCCTGCAATTGGGTTCTTCCGCCTTTGGGGTCAGTTTCCTAGCCCCAGAGCAAAGAGGTGCCCTAATTCTTCTTAACTCATCCACCCTAAGCTGTTGGTCAACAAGATACAACTACTTATACCGGTAGTTTTTCGGTAATACCCTCACTTGGTTTAGTCTGCGGACCAACGCAGTTTACCAGGGTGTGGCGCTTGGAGCCAACAAGTGAGAGCTGAGGACATTGTGGAGCCCAGTACTTGAAAACCACCTATGCAAATGCTTGGTGTGGCCGTTTCCAATGTAAAGGTGCTACTCCTACATTGCCCCCCATACACCCCAAATAATTAGATAGGTTTAGTCAAATGTACTGACCTTTTTTTGTGTGCCGGTGTTATTGATTCACGTAAAACTGTACTGTGTAAGCTGTATCAAACATAAGACTGAAAATTTTGGCAGTTTATTGGTTTATTTAAATCTCAAACGTACGTAGGGTTGCCAACTCTGAAAAGCACAAATACAGGACATTAGTTTTCACTGTCGTCACTCTCTTGTGAAATAAAGGACGGTTGGCAACCCTAGATGTACCCGAACTAACATATAATTATGTGAATTGGTAAAACCATACAACATTATATATAATCAGATAAACTTAATAAAGACGGAACAAAGCTTGAATATATAAATATACTCAACCTTTCCGGAACTCTATAATACTAATGAGTCTTTTTAGGACTACCAAAAACAAATCTCGTATGAAATTTGTCAGTTATTCTATAGCTTTCAGTCCACCTTCGTGGCACTCAACAAAAACCATAAAAATAACATTGATTTTTAAGATCATGTCTTTCCGATACCTTGAGTGGATAGCCATCTGTGGACGCGTTTCGAGATTTATCTCTCATCAGCACAGCTTGTGGTAGCTTTTGGTAGTCCTAAAAAGACTCATTAGTGTTATAGAGCTCTGGAAAGGTTGAATATATTTATATATTCAGGCTGTGTTCCAACTTTATTAAGTTTACAGTAGATTTATTTTTATTTTGTAAAAATTGTAATATATATATATTAAGTAAATTTGTAATAAAGTTGTAATGTATTATTAAATAAAATAAGAGAAGTTAGTTTATTAGTAAATTAAATAAATAAATAACTCGTCTTTGCCAATTGCCAAGGATAGGTTTTCTACTGACCTTTTTCTAGGTGTTTGGAAAATCATATATTTAGACATGTATCATATATTTGTATTTAGGAACAAATTATTAGCGGAGAACCAATTGAACACATTTACCATCAGAGCATTCGCTTCGATTTCAGTGTCGATTAATGAGCTCTGGGGAATTAAAAAACTTGCATGATCCGCATATAGGATGCACTTTTTACCACTTATGTAATGAATGAGGTCAGCTGTGTATAGAGAAAAGAGTTGGGGCAAGTACGCTGCCCTTTGGAACACATATATTAATATACGACGGTTCCGATGCGACGCACTCATTCAGAAGGTGTATTTTGACATAGCATTGTCTATTATGAAACGGTGGCGGCCTATTAGTCAAGGTGTCAGACTTCGGAGTCGCAAGTCCCGGGTTCAAATCCTGGACATTGTGCAAAATAAGCCACCGTTCTCCTGTAGATGACTCTGGCAAAGTCAACGCAGTAAAAATCTGTCTCGAAACCCCCCGATTAGTGGCTCTCCATCCACGTTCAAAACTATAAGGGCTCCCCTACACTTGTGTCTAAGATCAAGACACCAAGCACAAGTGTAGCCTGTGGGAGGCTTTTAGTTATTGTCTCGCAGTCAAGTCAGTGCGTAGTTCAAAATTGTGCTTTTATGGACAATCCAGAAACTCAAAATTGTCGCCAGGAAGCACTTGGCGCACAAACATTTCCAGAAGATATTGGTTATGAAAAAGTTATGAATTTTGTAGACAAGGCCACCAATAATATTATCGCAAAGGCGTCTAATCATAGCCAATTATGAAGATAATGCAATAATATGACTAAAAAAAAAAAACTGTTGGCTCAGATACAGTTTGAAATCATATTTGAAACACAAATTTGGCTCTTAAGTTCCTAGAGTTTGCCGACCCCTGGGCTAAGACCATAGAACATTTATTCTATTGGATGCTTTATACATTTATTAATTATTATTTCTTTGTATTTGAACAAAAAGTGTTTTAGCAACGTAACCAGGGGAGAAACATTATACAAAGCTTAGGAAAAAAAGGAGCTTTCTGGAACTATAGAATTCAGTCTGACGAGGAATCATTCGTGGATACTTATTATTTGTATATACTTATTTAAAAATAAGAGTTTATATAAAAAAAATAAATTTTGAAGTCTTTATTAAGTTTATCTGATTATCTATAATGTTGTATGGTTTTACCAATTCAAAATTTATCATTTATATCAATAACCTGCTAAGTTCATGTCTCTCTCACAAAATGTCAAAATTAAAAACATCTAACCCTAATCAACACATGGGATTTTAAGTGAGTGATTTACAAAATATTGTTCATGGAAGCAAAGCTGTGCTGATGAGAGATAAATCTCGAAACGCGTCCACAGATGGCTATCCACTCAAGGTATCGGAAAGACATGATCTTAAAAATCAATGTTATTTTTATGGTTTTTGTTGAGTGCCACGAAGGTGGACTGAAAGCTATAGAATAACTGACAAATTTCATACGAGATTTGTTTTTGGTAGTCCTAAAAAGACTCATTACTATTATAGAGTTCCGGAAAGGTTGAGTATATTTATATATTCAAGCTTTGTTCCGTCTTTATTAAGTTTATCTGATTATCTATAATGTTGTATGGTTTTACCAATTCAAAATTTATCATTTATATCAATAACCTGCTAAGTTCATGTCTCTCTCACAAAATGTCAAAATTAAAAACATCTAACCCTAATCAACACATGGGATTTTAAGTGAGTGATTTACAAAATATTGTTCATGGAAGCAAAGCTGTGCTGATGAGAGATAAATCTCGAAACGCGTCCACAGATGGCTATCCACTCAAGGTATCGGAAAGACATGATCTTAAAAATCAATGTTATTTTTATGGTTTTTGTTGAGTGCCACGAAGGTGGACTGAAAGCTATAGAATAACTGACAAATTTCATACGAGATTTGTTTTTGGTAGTCCTAAAAAGACTCATTAGTATTATAGAGTTCCAGAAAGGTTGAGTATATTTATATATTCAAGCTTTGTTCCGTCTTTATTAAGTTTATATAATTATGTTATAATAATTAAAGGTAAAGAAAACAGCCACAACTGTTATTGAAGATGATAAATGAATACTATCTTATCGGTAGCAAAACGGATCGTTTCTTTCATGGTTAAACTTTTATCCAATAATTATTTTATATGCTAAAAAATATGCTATATGCTAAACAACAAATAAATATGCTAAACAATACAAAAATATGCCAAATCTAGCATAAAATATGCTAAATTGGCAACACTGATCAGCAATGCCTCGCACCGACGAGCACAAGGAAAAGCTCTGCTCTCGGGTGTAATGCGCAAGTGGTACCAATAAGTTAACATGAAATCTTAAGTGTTTTTTTCATTGAGTTGGCGTAATTGATGTGTATTTCATTATTTTTGTCAACAACAGTATAAATAATGAATTGTTGTTAATAAATATTTATTTTGCAAGCAATATATGAACCATTTATGAAGAATCAGGTATAACCGTTATTTTCAATGTATTTTCCTTTCTGTTGTTTAATTATTGTAAAACTTTAGCGAATTCAAATTCTTTCTATTGTTTACTTATTAAAAGGTAAATTTATTTTTCAGATTTTTAATGCACTCTATTGTCACATTTAAAAACTAATTTGTTCCAAAAAAGCCTCTGCTAATGCGGCATTTTGCGGCACTGAGTCGCACTGTGCTCCCTTAATTGGAAAACAACCATAACAACGCACTACGAAAACAACACGCTTCAAAAAACATCACATCTTTAAAATACGAAATTATAACATTGACCTATGAATACTATTATTCATTTGTCAATGAATTATAATAACAATTAGGTCAATTAATTTCAATGGATTATAATTAGTATTGAATTATAACAATTAGTACTGTGCAATTTTTATTTTTGTGAGTGCTGCCACCTCTATGTTAGAATTAGTTATGAAAGTTAAGTACACAGCTGCCGTAGCGCTGCACTGCCTATAATTACTAAGAAACATTTGTAATGACATTGGCTATGTAATTACAATGCATCAGTATGTTGATATTTGTATGAAATTCTAATACATAGTATAATACAAAATATTAATCAGCGTTTCTTTCACAGTACAGTCGAGTTAAAGAATTACAAATGTGTGCAAAATGTCGACGAAATCCCTTTTAACCTTTGAGTATTTGTGAATGGATAATAGTGTATATATATATATATATATATATATATATATATATATATATATATATATATATATATATATATATATACGTATATATGTATATATGTGTGTGTATATATTAAAATGGTGGGTGTTTCGTATATTTTGGTAGTGTTGTGTTATACGTTCAGTTATATAGAGTCGGCTGAAAATTTTTACAAAACGTGTATATCTTCGTCGGATTATGTCGATTGTGCAAATAAAAATTTAGCTGAAATACCAAATAACATTCCAAAATGGACACGGAGATTGTAAGTATCTTTTGTTTACAAGACATTACACCTGTTAATTTTAAAGAGAATTAGTGACTTATCTCTCATACTGACCTACAATCAATTGATAAGGAAATATATTTAAATCACAAATTATTTCTTCTATTTGTTAAATGTTCGAATTAAATAAAGTATGTAGCAGAGGGTGTTGTATGCACCCTGTGCTTCACACTTTCTTGTTCTTGAATTTTACTCAATATTTTAGAAATGATGAATATTTTTATATTTATTTTTGTATTCTCTACCACAATCTCCATTAGGGTTAGGTGTTTTACGTGTCTGCACTATAGGGGTAAATAGTACAGTTGTTGGTCAGTAGGTAGTGATTGGTCATAATTTGAAAACTATATAACTATAAGACAATCTTTTGGTGACATAATTGTTTATTAACAGAAGAAAATTCTATATTCTTTTCTGTATTGGATACAACCCATAACTTTGTTATAACTTAAAGTTTCATGTGTGTATTTAATTAATAAGATGAGCAGTCCGAGATTTACGTCATTTTAGACAGAAATTTACAAAAAGTAACCTTACTATTCTAGATATTTTCATGATTTAATAATGATTTTTGTGCTGATTTTTGGTATTTGTAAATGAATACAGGTTTAAATTATCGAAATAAAAAGTTTTTTGATAAAAATAAAGTACTGACTGTGAAAAATATGATAAGACAATAAATATCGCACGATAAACAGTTTTTATAGTGATAGGTCATCCGACCAATTAGTATTTTGACGTTAAAGTAACTATGTGACAGTTTGATTATCTGTATATTTTTTTATAAAACTGGTAAATAACTGGCATATTTCACACGAGATTTGTTTTGGTAGTCCTAAAAAAACTCAGTAATTGTTATGAAGCTCCGGAAAGGTTGGATATATTTATATATTCAGGCTGTGTTCCGATTGTTTTAAGATTGTACCTTTTCTTACGTTTGTCATTTTATGTATATTAACACTAGTGTTTAACCTACAAATAAGAGGACAAGAAAAATATTCAGTACACAATTTTAAGGCAATTAAAAATGAAAAATCTATTTTACTTGAATTTATTTATGTATTTGTTATTGTAGTTAGTGAAAATACTAATTTATTTATTTCTAGGTTAAACAGTCTAGTGTTAATATACATAAAATGACAAACGTAAGAAAAGGTACAATCTTAAAACAATCGGAACACAACCTGAATATATAAATATATCCAACCTTTCCTATAACAATTACTGAGTTTTTTTAGGACTACCAAAACAAATCTCGTGTGAAATATGCCAGTTATTTACCAGTTTTATAAAAAAATATACAGATAATCAAATTGAAGATGCTATTAATGCAGTTTAAAATGGGATGTCACAATGCATAGCTTCAAAAAAGTATGGTATTCCCAAACCAACAATTCAATTTAGAATTAGTGATGCATTCATCAAATCTACTACAGGTCCGTATCCTGTATTAGTATGCAATGCAGAAGAGGACCTAGTACGTTGGATAATTGATTGTCAACGGAGAGGATTTCCTAGAAGAAAGATTAGGACCATCTAATACAAGCTATTGTCAAAGAGTTTTTGGATCAAAGTAAAATAAAAATCCTTTTTGTGACAATGTTCTAGGAAATGGGTGGTATAAAGCCTTTCTTGAAAGGAATCCGATTCTTATTGAAAAATTTTCAGAAAGAGCAACTAAAGCCAGCTCTTGTGTAAGTGAGAGTAATATTAAAAAATGGTTGAATGAAATATATGATTATTTATCAAAAATTAAATATTTAAACATATTAAAAGATCCGACTCTTGTTTCCAATGGTGATGAAACTTATTTTATGGTATGTCCAAAAATGAAAAACATAATAGCCCCTCATGGGGCACAAAATGTTTATGAAATTGATCACAGCAATTTCAAACTTAATGGAAAGACATCTTAAAAACAATGTTATATTTATGGTTTTTGTAGAGTGTCACGAAGGTGGACTGAAAGCTATTAAATAACTGACAAATTTCACATGAGATTTGTTTTGTTAGTCCTAAAAAGACTCGGTAATTGTTATATAGCTCCGAAAAGGTTGAATATATTTATATATTCAGGCTGTGTTCCGATTGTTTTAAGTTTGTATGATTATCTATAACGTAGGATGGTTTTACCAATTCGAAAAAAAAAAATAAAAAGATAAACAAAAAGAAAAACAGAAAACTTTAGAAAAAAAAAACTGACGGAAAAAAATCATAGAGTTGATTGAGGATCAAGAAAATATTGGTGGCAATTAAATGAATAATCATAACATTAATTATAAATTTATGTTTAAATTGTTTTTTTTTTAACAATAATTATATATTTTTCTTTTATTAGATCACTGGAGTGTTCATCACTGGAGTGATCACTAGTTCATAATAGTTTTTCATATTTTCAAATTACTTTTATTTATTATAAAGCGTTGACTAATTAATGTAAATCCACTAGACAATCACTACATTCTTATGATCTATAACTATGTTTTTAGATGAATCAAATATTTATCTTCTTATTTTGTATAAAATTTAAAATTTTTGATTGGAATTATTATTTAAATAGAAAAGTGACATTTTTTGCAATTACTAGCACTATAATAATTCGTAAATTCATTTTATACAAGCATGCAATTTATTGTTTTCATTGTTCGATTTCTAAAATGACCGATCACTGTACTGTTTACCCCTACTAATGTCTTGCAAACAAGAATAAATTCCTTCAATATTTGATTAAATACCTTCTATAATCTGTCACCCTATGCAAAGGATGTCCAACCTATGGCCCTAGACAAGTTCTAATCTGGCCTAAACACTACATGTCAAAACAAAACCCATATCAAATATTTTTCAAATTGAGTTATTTCAACCGCAAAATTCAATTAAATAGGACCAATAAATTTATTCAAGGAAGTCAACTATGTCAACCAATTGCTTACCAAGTTTACTTTGGGAACCTGTGATTGACTTCTTGATAATACATGAAAACCTTTATACATATTTTATCTGTGAGTCGAAAGAAAATATTTTAAAATTCAGTGTATATTTCTACAATGTGTGATCAGGCTCCTCTTTCCCTCTGGGCACGTGCCCAGGACCCCACGATCTATAGGGGCCCCCTAGTTGTGCCAAGTTTGAAATGACCAATTTAGTTGAGAAACTACATAAAAAATTGATTCAAGATGTTATGTTACGTTATGTTTAAAATATAATCAGTTCATTGATTATTCGCACGTTTAAAAAAAGCCTTTAAAAAATAAATGCAACATGTAATTAAGAAAATAATATATATATATATATATATATATATATATATATATATATATATATATATATATATATATATATATATATGTTGTATTGTTTTCTCGGGGTTTATTGTTAGTTCGCCGAAACGTCGAGAATCCGGTTCTTTTCAGAACCAACCCTCAACATCAACGCGGAATCCCCGAGAAAACAATACAACACAGGTATCTATCCGCGAAAACCTCAAATACAACATATATATACATATATATATATATATATATATATATATATATATATATATACATATATATATATATATATATATATATATATATATATATATATATATATATATATGTGTGTGTTGTTGATGTGTGTGTGTTGTATTGTTTTCTCGGGAATTCCGCGTTGATGTTGAGGGTTGGTTCTGAAAAGAACACGATGCGCCGAACCCGATTTCGGCGAACCCGATTTCGGCGAACTAACATTCGCCATTTTCAAGAGATATATGCGTCCGTGCGGGTCAACCGTTAGACGCATACTGAGAGCTCGTTTTTCATGTGTCCTTTGCTTCTTGACGGTCATTGAGCCTTCCGCTCAGCTGTTCCGTCGTCTTGGGGTTTGGTTGTCGTTGTTTTTTTTTAGTCTGTTTGTTTGTCTGTGTCGTCTGTTGTTTGTCTTTCGTTGAGTTTGGGTTTCGTTAGCTTTACTTGATTACAGTTGGGTCCTGTTGTCTCGGTGTGGTTCTCGGTTTTCTAAGAGAGCTCGTTCCTGCGATGCGACTTGTCTTGTTGGTCGTACATGTCTGGGGTGTCTGGGATTGCATTTTGAGGGTGGATATGATCGGTCGCCATGCTGGGGGCAGTCTCAAGGAATCGTCTCTCGTGTTCATGCAGTAGTCTCGTTTTTCGATCTCTATGGCTTCTCTGTATACTCGCGACATTTCGTGGCTAATCTGTGCAAGAGTGCTTGAATTTCTAAAGTCTATCCAGTGACCGGTGTTTGTGTGTTGAACAAGTGCCGATGAAACTTTGTCTCTGTGTCTGACTGAAACTACATGTTCTTGAATCCTAGCAGATATTTTTCTATTGGTACGTCCAATTTAGGTTCGTTCACATGTTCCGCAAGGTATTTCGTAAATTCCATGGGATTCTAACGGGATGGTGTCTTTAACGCTGCGTAGCATGGAAGATATTTTCTGGTTAGGTTTGAAAATGGCGTCGATGTTGTGTCTTTTAAGGATTCTGGCGATTTTATCAGTTGATTCATGAACATATGGCAGGTATGCTGTGCTAACAGGTTTCTGGTGTTCTTCAGTTCTTTGGTTACTGTTCTCTGTACGACGGAAAGCTCTGGCTATAAAGCTGTTTGGATATCCATTTGAAGAAAGAGCTTCTCGTAAGTTCCTCAATTCTTTCGGTAAGTTAAGCTGGTCGGCTAGTCTTTTGGATCGGGTTGTAAGAGTGTTGACTACAGATGCTAGTTGTTTGGGATGATGGTGTGACGAAGCGTTTAGATATCTGTCTGTATGGGTTAGGTGATTTTAATGCTAAGATAGGCAAGAAGCTGGATGCAGCGGAGATAATGATCGGAAACCATGGAACAGGGGACCGGAATGATCGGGGAGAAATGCTTATGAACTTCCTAAAAATGCAAAACCTATACTTGATGAACAGCTTCTTTTACAAAAAAGAACATCGCAGATGGACCTGGGCGAGTCCAAATGGAAACACAAGAAATGAGATTGATTTTATAATAACTGACAAAAAGCTTATCGTCAACGACGTCACTGTATTAAACAGTTTCACAACAGGAAGCGACCATAGAATGGTAAGGGCAAAAATAACTCTAAACCTAAGTAAAGAAAGACGTAAGCTGGTAACAAAGAAAAGACTGGCTGGTTGAACAACACCAGAACAAGTTCACAAATATGCAGAAATGATAACTACCAACTTGGAAACTACACAGTTTGAATATAGGCACAAAACAACAGACGAAATAAACAACAAAATCGTCGAAGCTATAAATGAAGCAACAAAGACATACTGTAAGCCAAATAAAGAACAAATAAGCAAAATCAGCAAATATACCAAAGAGCTTATGAAACTCAGAAGAGTGCTAAGACAAAACAGCGATAGAAACTCAAAACAACTAAGAGATTTAAGCAAGACAATTACAAAAGACATCAAAAATGACATACGTCGATACAACACAGAACAAACGAAACTAGCTATTGAGAACAACAGAAGTATGAAGGTATTAAGAAGAAATATGTCAAATGGAAGAAAAGAAATCTTCAAACTAAGAAACAGCAAGGGAACACTAACCACAAATAGCGACGATATACTGAAAATAGCGGAAGAATTTTACGCAACTCTCTACAGGAGTCGGCTACAAGAACAACCAGCGGAACCGACACAAACACATACCGGGAAGGTCATAAATCAGGGGTCTGAAGATATGCCAAGTATATCGATAGCCGAAATTAAGAATGCTCTTGCAGAGATGAAGAACAACAAATCCCCGGATGAAGATGGCATGCATATCGAATCCATAAAACAAGGAGGAGACGCTCTACTACATGCCATAAAAGCACTATTCAACACCTGCTTAGAAGAATGTGCTACACCTGGCGAATGGAACAACGCCTCCGCAGTTATTCTACATAAAAAAGGCGATATAACACAGCTCGGAAACTACAGACCGATAAGTTTGCTACCACATCTATATAAACTTTTCACCAAAGTAATCACCAAAAGGTTAGAAAATAAACTAGACTTCTACCAACCCAAAGAACAGGCTGGGTTTAGATCGGGATACGGGACAAATGACCATCTTCAGGCTATAAAAACTCTCATTGAAAAGTGTAATGAATATAATAAGCCCCTTGTCCTGATTATCATAGATTTCGAAAAGGCGTTCGATACAGTTGAATTACCCGCCATAAAAGCTGGTCTAGACCAAGCACGAATAGACTATCGATATACCAAGCTAATTGAACATATTTACCGAAACGCTACAGCAAGTATAAAGCTACACGACAATACCAACAAATTTATAATTGGCAGGGGAATTCGCCAAGGGGACACTATCTCCCCAAAACTATTTACCACGGTTCTCGAATATGCTTTTAAAATGGTATCTTGGGAACACCTAGGAATTACAGTGGATGGAGAAAAATTTAACCACCTGAGATTCGCAGACGACATCGTCCTAATATCCGACAATATCAAAGATGCAAAAACTATGCTCAACGACCTAAAACAGTCAACGGAAAAAGTGGGCCTTAGGATGAATATGGGAAAATCAAAAGTCATGACCAACCTAGCGCTAAGCGATCAAATCAAAATAGATGATGCTAATATAGAAGAAGTAACTTCCTATATATACCTGGGGCATCAGATACGCATAGGCCGCGAAAACCAAACATGCGAAATACAGCGCCGCATAGGCTTAGGATGGGCAGCGTTTGGAAAACTAACTAACATCTTGAAGAGCGAACTACCAATGTGCCTCAAACGGAAAGTGTTCGAGCAATGTGTGATGCCGGTAATGACGTATGGGTCAGAGACTTTAACACTAACAAAGCGTTCCGCAGCAAAACTGCAGGTAACACAGAGGTCAATGGAACGGGCCATGCTAGGTATTTCCTTGCGAGACAGGGTACGAAACGAGGTCATCAGGGAAAGGACGGGTGTCTGCGACATTATAACACGCATCTCTAACATGAAATGGAGATGGGCAGGCCACGTTGCCAGACTTAGGGATGGCCGATGGACTAAACGGCTTTTGGAATGGAGACCCCGTGCCGATAAACGAGGTAGAGGTAGACCACCAACTCGATGGACCGATGACATCAAGAGGGTGTCACAAAACTGGATGAACAAAGCACAACATCGTGATGCCTGGAAAGAGTTAGAAGAGGCTTATGTCCTGCAGTGGAGGCAAACGGCTGGACAATGATGATGATGATGGTTGGTTTCCGGTACACAGTGTGACTCAAGGTGCCGTCAGGTTTCTTCGGTACCAAAACATCCAAGAAAGGAAGTCGTTGATGCTTTTCTATCTCCATTGTGAATTTAATTTGGTCGTGTTGGGAGTTAAGATGGGTAAGGAATTTGTCCAGCTCTGGTCTGCCGTGGGGCCAGATTACAAATGTGTCGTCAACATATCTTAACCAGAGTGTAGGTTTAAGTGTGGCTGATGAGATTGCCTTTTCCTCAAAATCTGTAAGAAATATGTTGGCTATTACTGGGGATAGAGGTGAACCCATTGGTGCTCCTAGGACTTGTTTGTATATTTGACCATCGTACCTAAAGTATGTATTCTTTAAACAATGTTCTGCCAGATCTGATACATACTTTACTGGTTTTAATTTTGATCTTATGATGTTTAAGGCCTCAGGGACCGGTACTTTTGCGAATAAAGATACAATGTCAAAGCTCACAAGGAGGTGGCCGGGCTGGAGTTGGTGATTTTTCAGTATATCTATGAAGTGTTCAGCATTACGGACATAGGAATCACAATCTTCGGCGTATGGTTGTAAACATTTTGCTAAATGTTTCGCAAGAAGTTGGACCGGTGAACCAACGGAGCTTACTATTGGTCGTAGTGGGGCTCCATCTTTGTGGATCTTTGGTAAACCATATATCTTGGGACACCGTGAAGATTTCTCCCTTGGTATAAGATAATTCATTGTTTCCTTGTCAATGCTAGAGCTTATATATATATATATATATATATATATATATATATATATATATATATATATATATATAAATATTTATATATATATAAATATATATATATATATATATATATATATATATATATATATATATATATATAAATATATATATATATATATAAATATATATATATATATATATAAATATATATATATATATATATAAATATATATATATATATATATAAATATATATATATATATAAATATATATATATATATATATATATATATATATATATATATATATATATATATATATATATATATATATATATATATATATATATATATATTACTATTATTACTATCGTAAATTCCCTTTAAAGAGAGCGTGTAAACTTGTACAAAAAATCATGACAACTCAGTCATGCGGCGACGTTCTTCCCAAATCCTCTTCATTCGTGCACTATGTTCTTTCTTCCGTTCTTTCGTCCATTTTTTTCCTGGTATCTTTGGGAGCAGTTCTTTATCAAATTTATGGTGCATTATGGTGTTTCTAAATTTAACCCGATCATTCATGTCGTGTATCGTGATGTTTAGCTGCTTGAGGTCTTCTTCAGTTTCCTGTATCCATTTGGACCTATTTTTATTGTTATAGGTAATTTTGAAAATTTGTTTCGTAATTCTGTTCTGGTCCATTCTGTATAATATGTGACCAAAAATTTAGCTCGTCTCTTTCTGAAAGTGTCAGTGATAGGTTCTACGTTTTATACATCTCTGACGATGGTCTCTTACTCCATATTCCCTCCTTATTCACCGCCCCAAAAAATTTTCGGAGAATTTTACGTTCTTGTTTCTCTATTTCTTTGATTTTTGAGTGACCATGAATTAATGTTGTTTCTGCGGCATAAAGTGCTTCAGGAAGAACGACTGTTTTGTAGTGTTGTAGTTTTGCATTAAGAGATAGATTTTTGCATTAGAGATTGATTTTTTGTTATAATGATTCCAAGTAAGTCGGTAGGCTCTCTGAAATTTTTTTACTCGTTCTTGATTTGCTATTATATTTAGGCCGGACGGTTGGATGATTTCTCCTAAGTATTTAAACTGGGAAACTCTGGATACAGAACCATATTGTGTCTTGATGGGTAGATTGTCGGACGGGGATCGTTCTATATACTGTGTTTTTTTATTAGATATCAGGAGACCAGCCTTTTGTGAAATTTCGTGTAATTTTTCAAGTGCATGCTTTGCTGCTTCTCTGGTATTCGATAATATTGCAAGATCATCAGCAAACGCCAAACATTTGATATTAGCTCTATAATCTCTTCTCTTACCAATGTGTATTCCCCCAATCTCTTTTTTCCAAGTTCTGATTATTTTTTCCAGGGCCATATTAAAAAGGATGGGTGAAAGTCCATCACCCTGTGTGTATGTATTTCAAAAGGTTGAGAAATTGCTCCACCAAACTTAACCTTTGATGTAGTATTAATGAGAATTTGTTGAATTAATGCCCTGGTTTTTCTATCAACTTTGAATTCCTCCAGAATGCCGAAGAGAGTTGGTCTGTCGACGGAGTCGTAGGCTTTTTTGAAATCAACAAAGGTAACCACGGTGTTTCTACAATATCGTATTTGCAAGATTGTCTTCAGATTCCAAATTTGTTCCGTGCATGAGCGCCCGTTACGGAAACCTGCCTGATATTCTCCTATCTGTGGGTCTACTTGAGGTTCAAGTCTATTCAAAAGAGCTTTGGAAAGAATTTTGTACGTTACTGGTAGAAGTGAAATGCCTCTATAATTGTTCGGGTCCATTTTATCACCTTTTTATGAAGCGGGTGTATAAGTGCACATTTCCATTCTGCGGGGATTTGTTCGGTCACCCAAATATCACATATTATATTGTGTATTCTGTGAATGAGGTTGTCGTCAGCCAGTTTCCATAACTCGGCTATGATTCCATCTTCCCGAGAGGCTTTGTCGTTTTTCAATGAATGAATTATGTCAGTTATCTCCTGGAAGGAAGGCAGCACGGAATCTGGATAGGATTCAGATTGTTCAAAAATAAACTTGCTGGATGGGGGGTCACAGTTGAGAAGATTGTTGAAGTACTCAGCTAAAATTTGACAATTCGCATTGGTGTTTGTCTCCATTGAACCATCAGATCGACGAAAGCATAGGCTGGATGGTCGATATCCCATCAGGTTCTCTTTAAAAATTCTGTAAAAACTCCTAGTATTATTCTTTGTAAATTCTTGTTCTATTTCCTCCAGTCTTGTTTTTTCATAACTACGTCTTTCTTTTCTAATTAGTTTTGATGATTGTTTCCTAATGTACAGGAACTCCTGCCATTTGGCTGGCGTTTTGTTGTTATGAAATTTTTTTCAAGCGTTAAGTCTGTCTTCTATTGCTTGGTCGCATATACTGTTCCACCATCTGTGCTTACGTTTACGTGGGGGCTGGCCTATCCTCATAGCGTTCCTGAGAACATCCGATAATTTTGTCCAGTTTAACGAGTTTGTTTCGTTGATTCCTTGCAAAATACTGTCCCTGTTTATTTTTAAATATTCAGGGTCAGGCTTAAAAATTCGTGGTTGTCGTGGTCTTCTCCTGTTGGGTTGGAGTTTAATTTTAATTTGTAACAAGTAGTGATCAGAATCGAAGAAACCTTTCCTTGTTTTTACATTAAGGACCTCCTTTTGGTTTGTATGAGAGATGGCAACATGGTCGATTTGAAATTCACCCATATTGATGTTGGGTGACCTCTAAGTGCAAAGCTTTTGTCTGGGTTTTCTAAATTGTGCTGACATGATTTTAAGTTGGAAATTTTCACAAAAAGTTATTAGTCTTTCACCATTTTTATTTGTTCTTTTATGTGCTGTGTGAATACCTGTTGTTTTCCTAAATTATTTCTCTATACCCAACTGGGCGTTAAAATCGCCTAACAGAATCTTGACGTAGTGCGGTGGAATTTGGTTGGTGACCTCTTCTAACTGTTCCCAGAAGGTATCCGATGTTTTAGAATCTTTCTTATTATAGTCGTTTGTGGGAGCGTGTGCGTTGATGAGAGTATACGCTTTGTTCGCCAATTTCAGTGATAGAGTGGAGATGCGTTCCGATGTAGACGTAAAGTCAATGAGTGAGTCTACAATTGATTTGTGGATGGCAAACGCTGTACCAAATTGCCTGGGGCCCGTCCTAATTTTTTATAGATGGTTTCCCTTTGTATATTCGATAATCATCCGTGTCAAAGTGGTATTCATCAAGGAAACGAGTTTCTTGAATTGCAAGGATTTTGATATTAAATTTGTCCATTGTGTTTACAAGCTGTTTAATTTTACCAACTTTTAGAAGAGTGTTCGATTTGAGCGTGCCAATTAAGTACTTAGGTTTACTTCGCGTGTAGAAGATTCGAGAAGCTCCGATACTTCTCAACATGACGCTCCTGGTCTCCCGGAATCCGACGACCAGGAGTAATCAGTCTATTGACTGATGCCCGTGGTAGTAGAATTGTACCTTCTGTTATCATCATGTTTGTTTCAAGTTGAAGTTAAAGATGAGGTGATCAACACGAAGAAGATCACAAGGTTACGACTTGATTGTTGAGATCAAGAAGATGTTCTGACAGCCGCACCACTGGTGAACAGACGCTGACCACTTTGTCGCTTAATCTAAGACAGACACAAAGCGGATTTTTATTGGTGTAACCACCCGGCTCTTCCGCTCCATCCAGCGTTGGGAATTTAAGAATCCTCTTCCGGTCCATCCAGCGTTGGGAATTTAAGAATCCTCTTCCGCTCCATCCAGCGTTGGGATGGTGTCTTTAACGCTGCGTAGCATGGAGGATATTTTCTGGTTAGGTTTGAAAATGGTGTCGATGTTGTGTCTTTTAAGTATTCTGGCGATTTTGTCAGTTGATCCATGAACATATGGTAGGTATGCTGTGCTAACGGGTTTCTGGCGCTCTTCAGTTCTTTGGCTACTGTTCTCTGTACGACGGAAAGCTCTGGATATTAAGCTGTTTGGATATCCATTTGAAGAAAGAGCTTCTCGTAAGTTCCTCAATTCTTTCGGTAAGTTAAGCTGGTCGGCTAGTCTTTTGGATCGGGTGGTAAGAGTGTTGACTACAGATGCTAGTTGTTTGGGATGATGGTGCGAAGAAGCGTTCAGATATCTGTCTGTGTGGGTTGGTTTCCGGTACACAGTGTGGCTCAATGTGCCGTCAGGTTTCTTCTGTACCAAAACATCCAAGAAAGGCAGTTGTTGATGCTTTTCTATCTCCATTGTGAATTTAATTTGGTCGTGTTGGGAGTTAAGATGGGTAAGGAATTTGTCCAGCTCTGGTCTGCCGTGGGGCCAGATTACAAATGTGTCGTCAACATATCTTAACCAGAGTGTAGGTTTAAGTGTGGCTGATGAGATTGCCTTTTCCTCAAAATCTGTAAGAAATATGTTGGCTATTACTGAGGATAGAGGTGAACCCATTGGTGCTCCTAGGACTTGTTTGTATATTTGGCCATCGTACCTAAAGTATGTATTCTTTAAACAATGTTCTGCCAGATCTGATACATACTTTTCTGGTTTTAATTTTGATCTTATGATGTTTAAGGCCTCAGGGACCGGTACTTTTGTGAATAAAGATACAATGTCAAAGCTCACAAGGAGGTGGCCGGGCTGGAGTTGGTGATTTTTCAGTATGTCTATGAAGTGTTCAGCATTGCGGACATAGGAATCACAATCTTCTGCGTATGGTTGTAAACATTTTGCTAAATGTTTCGCAAGAAGTTGGACCGGTGAACCAATGGAGCTTACTATTGGTCGTAGTGGGGCTCCATCTTTGTGGATCTTTGGTAAACCATATATCTTGGGACACCGTGAAGATTTCTCCCTTGGTATAAGATATTTCATTGATTCCTTGTCAATGCTAGAGCTTAGGATCTTTTGTCTGGTAATTTTCTCAAGATAGGTTGTGGGGTCCGTTGTACTGGGTAGATAAGCCGGATCATCTAAGATTGTGGTCATTTTTTGTTTATAGTCAGCACTGTTCATGACTACAGAGCAATTTCCCTTGTCAGCCGGTAGAACCACAATGCTGTTGTTTTCTCTTAGTACCTTGAGGGCTTTGAATTCCTCGTATGAGATGTTTCTTGTCGGTGGTTTGGCAGATCTTAAAATGTGGCATGTTTCCTGTCTTATTGTGAATGTTAGTTCGCCGAAACGTCGAGAATCCGGTTCTTTTCAGAGCCAACCCTCAGCATCAACGCGGAATCCCCGAGAAAACAATACAACATATATATATATATATATATATATATATATATATATATATATATATATATATATATATATATATATATATATATATATATATATATATATATATATATATATATATATATATATATATATATATATATATATATATATATATATATATATATATATATATATATATATATATATATATATATATATATATATATATATATATATATATATATATGAAAAACATTGTATCACAGGCACCAGTAAACCTAAGAATAAAGTATTTTAATTGGTAGAATATGTTGCCGTGCAATTGCCAAGTCATTATAATTATAATAGAAATAAAGGTGTCTAATATTGATACGGTCACTATAAATGTTGATAGGTAATTGATTAGATAACAATTTATAACAAGGTAGTTGAATAGGTGCTTCTACATACACACTAACTAAAATAACTGACTTGGCCTTACATGAGATCCCACAACTTTTGTAGCGAAAGAACTGCGTTGTAATGTAAAAAATGCCAAGTCTCGTGGCATTTTTTACATTTTATGTTTTTGATGGGATAGTTTAGTCAGAAACACATTTCTGGCTAGTCCATTCTTTTATAAGTAGAATGGGAAAATATATGCATTTTCATATTTTTGGTTGCCCTAGTTATTACTTAACGGTTTTTCTCAAAAAGGTTTGGCTTCAAAACTAATTGGCTTCTGTAACATTTCTTTATAATTTTGCTAATTGTGCTTGTCACAGCAATAGGCCTATAGTTACCGGTCGATTGTTACCGGTCAACCTTGCTTATATAGAGGAATAATTACTGCTGTCTTTAGCACCTCAGGGAAAATTCCAGTACCAAAAACAACATTATTAATATGCAGCAGTGGTTTAATGATTTGGGGTTTAAAAGTTTTTATAAAATCAGAGCTTATTTCCTCTTCTCCCCCACTCACCCCATTTCTTAGGCTTTTTATTTCTTCATTTAAGTCAAAAAATGACACTTCAGCCCTCTTTACGCTATCTATTCTGTTTACACCCAAATTGATTTTAACTCTGTCAAGTTGTCTCTGGCAAGTTTTTTTACCTATGCAAGAAAAAAATTTATAAAATTTTTCAGCGATCATTTTTTTAGAGCTATATTGTCTCATTATTTAAATTAGGTTTTGAAAAATGAAAGCTCTAGAAAGTATACGAAATACTGAAAAAAGTAAACGTAATAAAGTCAACCTTTTACCTTTTTTTTAAATATATCCAACAGTAGGGAAAGATGATATGTTCTAAAACCACCACCTTCTTATGGGATTTACATGTAATCTAGCCCCTTATGGGGGAATTACATGTAAAATCTAGCACGATGCCCCTTATGGAGATTTACATGTAAATCTAGCACGAAGCCCCTTATGGGGAATCCTATGCAAAATAGTTCTGAACGCGTCCGAGCGAGAATGTCTAGATGACGCTGCAAGATACGTGTACGTTGGATAGTGGGAAAATTCAAAATGTGGGGTGAAAATTCAGATAGGGGTTTATTCAATTGAGATTAGGGAGCTAAATACATGAGATTAGACAGACGGGGCTAGATTCATGAGACTAAATACACGAGACTAGATAGACGGGACTAAATAGACGGGATTAGATACATGGGGGCTAGATACATGAGGCTAGATAGACGAGGCTAGATACATGAGACTAGATACATGAAACTAGATACATGGAGCCAGACAGACGAAGCTAAATACATGAGACTAGACAGACGGGGCTAGATACATGAGACTAGATAGACGGGGCTAGATACATCAACGGGACTAAATACATGAGACTAGACAGACTAGACTAAACCATTTTAAACCATTTGATGAGAAAAATCAAATCTGGTGTCAGAACGGCTCTAGCATGTGCCTTAAGCGAGATACCGCCCGACCGCCTACCCCACAGTTGATGACGTCATCCGCCGCGGCAGATATTGCTAAACTAATTACCTCGATGCTGATTGGCTGATTAACGAATAAATAATTACAGTTGACCTTTTCCCTCAATTTATATGTAATGGACAAGACTGGACAGACAAGACTAGACAGACAAGACTAGACGAGACTAGTTAGATGAAGCTAGACAGATGGGGGCTAAATACATGAGATTAGATAGACCAAGCTAAATACATGAAACTAGATTAGACTGAACTAAAATATATAAGGGATTGTTTAATTTAAATAAAATATATTTTCGATTGTTTTTCTTATAATTGTCAATAATGTTTATATTATTACTTTCATTTTGTTATCTACGTTTTATTTTGATTTACGGCTTGTTGATTAGACGCAACCGGATGTTTGTCAGTCATAACACCAGGCAAGAATAGAGGGACTAGACAGACTAGATTAGACAGACTAGATTAGACAGACAGACAAGCGGAGAAAATTCAAAATGAGTTGCGGATAGGTAGCGGACAATCCTGTATGCATACATAATTGATTGCAAACATATTACGGATTGATTCAAATGAAATTATTGGTTTTAGGCCGGACAAGATCGGACAGTACCGAACAAGGTCGAACAAGAACGGACAAGACTATACAGACTTATATTTATCCGAATAATTTCCTATGAGTAAGCGAAATTTCTTATACTTGTCTGTGAACCAGATCGTATTAATGTTTTTCATTTATATAAATACCAAGGAGTTCAATTTTCTGGCATCCACTTTTCATCTACTTGCATCCACTTTTCATCTACTTGCATCCACTTTTCATCTACTTGTATCTACTTTTCATCACGCTAAACAGGGTGAGGTTTGAAACACCCTGTTTAGCGTGGGGTTACATAGACCTCACACCCTGTTTAGCATGGGGTCACATAGACCTCACACCCTGTTTAGCGTGGGGTCACATAGACCTCACACCCTGTTTAGCGTGGGATCACGTAGACCTCACACCCTGTTTAGCGTGGGGTTACATAGACCTCACACCCGGTTTGGCGTGGGGTCACATAGACCTCACACCCTGTTTAGCGTGATGAAAAGTGGATACAAGTAGATGAAAAGTGGATGCCAGAAAATTGAACTCTTTGGTATTTATATACAGACAAGTATAAGAAATTTCGCTTACTCATAGGAAATTATTCGGATAAATATAAGGTCTGTATAGTATTGTCCGTTCTTGTTCGACCTTGTTCGGTACTGTCCGATCTTGTCCGGCCTAAAACCAATAATCTCATTTGAATCAATCCGTAATATGTTTGCAATCAATTATGTATGCATACAGGATTGTCCGCTACCCATCCGCAACTCATTTTGAATTTTCTCCGCTTGTCTGTCTGTCTAATCTAGTCTAGTCTAGTCCCTCTATTCTTGCCTGGTGTTATGACTGACAAACATCCGGTTGCGTCTAATCAACAAGCCGTAAATCAAAATAAAACGTAGATAACAAAATGAAAGTAATTATGTAAACATTATTAACAATTATAAGAAAAACAATCGAAAATATATTTTATTTAAACAATCCCTTATATATTTTAGTTCAGTCTAATCTAGTTTCATGTATTTAGCTTGGTCTGTCTAATCTCATGTATTTAGCCCCCATCTGTCTAGCTTCATCTAACTAGTCTCGTCTAGTCTTGTCTGTCTAGTCTTGTCTGTCCAGTCTTGTCCATTACATATAAATTGAGGGAAAAGGTCAACTGTAATTATTTATTCGTTAATCAGCCAATCAGCATCGAGGTAATTAGTTTTGCAATATCTGCCGCGGCGGATGACGTCATCAACTGTTGGGTAGGCGGTCGGGCGGTATCTCGCTTAAGGATCATGCTAGAGCCGTTCTGACACCAGATTTGATTTTTCTCATCAAATGGTTTAAAATGGTTTAGGCTAGTCTGTCTAGTCTCATGTATTTAGTCCCGTTGATGTATCTAGCCCCGTCTATCTAGTCTCATGTATCTAGCCCCGTCTGTCTAGTCTCATGTATTTAGCTTAGTCTGTCTGGCTCCATGTATCTAGTTTCATGTATCTAGTCTCATGTATCTAGCCTCGTCTATCTAGCCTCATGTATCTAGCCCCCATGTATCTAATCCCGTCTATTTAGTCCCGTCTATCTAGTCTCATGTATTTAGTCTCATGGATCTAGCCCCGTCTGTCTAATCTCATGTATTTAGCTCCCTAATATCAATTGAATCAACCCCTATCTGAATTTTCACCCCACATTTTGAATTTTCCCACTATCCAACGTACACGTATCTTGCAGCGTCATCTAGACATTCTCGCTCGGACGCGTTCAGAACTATTTTGCATAGGTTTCCCCATAAGGGGCTTCGTGCTAGATTTACATGTAAATCTCCATAAGGGGCATCGTGCTAGATTTTACATGTAATTCCCCCATTAGGGGCTAGATTACATGTAAATCTCATAAGGAGGTGGTGGTTTTAGAACATATCATCTTTCCCTACTTCCAACTTTCCGGAGTTCTATAATACTAATGAGTAGGGCAACCAAAAAAATGCTCTTAAAAAACTACTTTAAGCGCTTAAAATATGCTCTATAAAAATGAAAATATGCTCTATAAAAATAAAAATATGCATTTCAAAAAATATATGCTCTTAAATCTGAAAAAATGATAATTCTAGATACAAAAACATTGCGTGTTGGGTGGAACCGAAGCTGTGGTTGAGCACCTTTTCCCCGCCACGGCGAGGGGGGTGGGACGCGCTGTCGTGGGGCGGTACGTTGCGGTGGACTCCTTCACCGTGGATGAAGTCCGCAGAGCGGTAGCCTCACTACCCGCGAAAAAGGCACCCGGCCCAGACGGGCTGCCTAACGAGCTGTTCCGGCTGGCAGCAGGGGGGGACCTCGAAGGACTTGCCGACGTCTGCAACAGATGTCTGGAAGAGGGAGTGTTTCCCAGGTGTTGGAAAAAGGCAATTCTTGCCCTTATTCCAAAGCCGGGTAAGGATCCCTCGACGCCTGGTGCGTACAGACCGATCTGTTTGCTGGACGGTGGGGCAAAAGTTCTGGAAAGGTTGCTCCTATGGCGGTTACAAGCCGTTATAGAGCAAGGGGGCGGACTCGCTCCGGAACAGTTCGGCTTCCGTAAAGGGGTTGGGACGGAGGATGCCATTCGGGCTGTCCTTCGTGTCGCGGAGGGGGCCAACAGCGGACCGTACCGCACCAGGGGGCATTGTGTGGTCGTCAGCTTTGACGTCGCCAATGCCTTCAACACGGTACAATGGTGGTTCGTTATTGAGGCCCTAGCCCGTTGGAAACTACCGGACACGTTGCTGAGGCTTACTGCCGATTACCTGCGCGACAGAACCATCAGTTACCGCGAGGGGGAGAACTGGCGTGAGCGGGGGTTGTCTGCCGGGGTTCCGCAGGGATCGGTTCTAGGACCATTCTTGTGGAATGTCGCCTATGACGGCCTTCTGCGGACGCTGAGACGGTTACTGCCCACAGGGGTGGGTATTGTGGCATATGCAGACGACCTGGCACTCGTCTTCACAGACAGGTGCTGGGATATGCTGCGTCTCAGGGTCACGCGCGCGGGGGAACTCGTTCGGGAGTGGATGGAGACGGCGGGCCTTCAGCTCGCCGCCTCTAAAACACAGGCGGCCCTGTTATCCACTAGAAGGTCAGGCAGAGGCATTCTGGAGATTGAAATTTTGGGAGAGAAGATACCGGTCGAACGGTCGATTCGGTACCTCGGTGTGATCCTCCAGGCGGGTCAGTGGGGATTACACGTGTGCCATGCCGCCGGCAACGCGGCAAGCGCATCACAACAGGTGGCGCGTCTCATGCCGAGGGCCTCCGGGCCTGGTGAGGGTAGGAGGAGGCTTATGGCCAGTGTGGCCACTAGTAGACTCCTATACGCGGCACCGGTGTGGGCAACGGCGGTGAGGGGTAACGCTCGTAACAGGGAGCGTTTGCGACGGGCACTACGCCCGGTGGCCATCAGGGTCGCCCGGGCTTACCGCACTGTTAGCAGTGACGCCGTGGAGGTCATATCACGGATTCCTCCCGCGGACCTCCTTGTTATGGAGCGCGCGTCGGTGAGGGACGCGAGAACTTCTGGTGGGAACCGCGGGGAGGCAAGGAGGGCTGCTCGGGAGCAACTACTTGCCTGCTGGCAGGAGAGGTGGTCACGTGGCGGAAACGGCGCGTGGACTCGTCGTCTCATCCCTGATTTAATTCGGTGGATGGGGCGAGGGCTGGATGAGGCGGGTTCGTACTTTCTCAACCAGCTTCTTACCGGACACGGGTCCTTCCGAGCGTATCTCCATAGGATTGGGAAAGCCCCAGACGACAGGTGCATATCCTGTGGAGAGGGCGTGCGCGACGACGCGGAGCACACTCTCGTGGCGTGTCCGCGTTGGGAGAAGGAGCGTCAGGCCCTGGCGTCGGCCCTGGAACGGGAAGTCACGGTCGAAGCCGTGGCGGGTGGCCTCGCCGGCGAGGTGGGGCGGGGCGTGTGGGCGGCCTTAAGCCGATTCGCGGCCACAGTCATGCGGGCTAAGGAGTTGCCTGTGTGGGAACAAGGGCGGTAGAGTTTTTTCTTGTTTTTTTTTTGTTTGTCTCTGTTTTTTTTTTTTTTTTTATTACTTGTGTTGTAATTGTTGCAATTGTAAATGCTATTGTATAGCATATTTTGCTTTACTTTTTTTTACTTTCGTGTAAATACTGTTGTATTTTTATTCGAAGGGTGGGCAGAGGCAGTAATGCCATCGCTGGCGGTCCCTCTGTCCTTCCGTTTTGAGTGGAGTCACTTTGGAAAATAAAAAAAAAATAAAAGATACAAAAACATAAATACAAAAGAAAAATACAGCTAAACTTAATAAACAAAATAATTAAAATTTTTATTACAATAAATGACACCTCATTTAAATTCTCAAAAAGAAAACTCTTCCTGTTTGATAGTAGGACATTTTTGTACATTGCAAAACTTCGTTCCACATCAACCGAAGTTATAGGCGAAAATTTGAATGCCATTACCTCAATAATACTATATTTATTGCATGTTGTTGCAGAACCTCTAGATTGTAGTATTGGTGGTGACGACTTGTACTGTGACCTTCGTAGATCTATTGTACCCCACCCTCTTCCTCTAAACGTTGGTATACTTACCCATTTAGGGCGTCTCCTCTAGTCCTGATTCCTTTAGAAATTTCAGGATCTGGGTCTGATTCAAGAACTCCTGTGCGTTCAAGCAGTGGGCCCCAAGACACATCTGTCTCTTGTGGAGCAGTGGGGTTTCGTGTGGCGAACCACAGAATCTGCATCTGTCATCTTCCTCTAGGCCATAGGTTCCCAACTTGGGGTACATGTACCTCTGGTGGTACATTGCGTTGTTGTAAGGGATACAATAGAAATTTCAAGAAATTTCTTATGAGGAGCGTAATTTTTTGCGTAATTTCAAATAGCTTGTTTATGTAGTGCACCCAAACATCAGACTTGTCTTCAGCACCAGTTATCAATTTATTGTAGTTATCGAATAGCACATTCGTGTTTTTTTCTTGTATGCCTCTTTTAACTTTTTATTTCAGTTAAAATCATCTTGCAAGTTTTGGAGCCTTTCTATCTACGAGCATTCTTAGATTCAAGCCAGGTTTTTTTTCTTGTCGAATTTTGGATCTTATGATTCTTTGCAAATTGTTGTACTTTGCACCATCTTTGTTCTTGTAGACTCGTCTTTCATACATTAATTCAAGGATTTCGTCAGTTATTTTATCGTTTACAATATTATTCATTTAGTTTCAGGCTGATATTTTCTAGTAGGGAGTTCTTTTAATGCGCTTAAAATTTCGGCTGTTTGTCTCCACAATTCGAGATGGCTTATGTTTTGACAATCAGGCTCGTTCAGCTTGTTGATTTTCCGTTAAATATTTTGTTGAATATTTGGATTTTTCAGTTGTTCAGGGTCATTTTTTGGTTTGGTTGGTGTTTCGCGTTCTGATGTAATCTTAGTTCTGAGTTTCGCCTTCAGTAGGGTGTGATCTGAAGGCACGTCAGCTCCTGGATATGTGCATGCACTGATTATTGCTGAAGCAAATCTTTTATTTATTAGTATGTAATCGATTTGGTTACGTACGATATGTTGTTAGTTGTCTTGTGGAGATTTCAGGTGTATAGTCTTCTGGCCGGGAGCCGGAACCAAGTATTGCTTATTTTGAAGTTCTTTTTTGCGTCCCTTATAATCATGTTCAGTTCGTTCGATTTTGTGGGTTGTAATTATTCGTAGATTTGGGAATAAAATTTTATCCTCACTCGATTCCGAATTTGGACCATACACCTGTATGATGTTCATAGAGAAGGGTTTTACCTTTATTTTTAAGATCATTGTTTTATCTGTGTTTGATATAAAAGCAGTTATAGAATCAGCTGTATGTAGTTTGATACAATTATAACAACACCTCTTCTATGTGTATGAATCATTTCCTGAGTAATATACAGTTTGGTTTTCTGATTGTAATTTACCTGAACCTGGCCAGAATGTTTCGTTTACTCCAAGAATGTCAATGTTCAATCTTTTCATTTCTCTGATGGTGTTGGCGAGTTTACCTGCTGCGTAAAGGCTGCGGATATTCCATGTCCCGATTTGAATGTGTTTTTTTTGTTTTACCTCCGTGGATTCTTAGCACCCTCGATGAGCCGGAGACTAAGGGCCGTTCGTTACTTGTAACTTCCATGTGACTTTTCGTGGGATATTGCTTCAGTGGTTTCCCGTTGCCTTCTGAGGGGTTAATAGTTTTATTATAATTATAATTTATATGTATTATTAATTATAATTATAATAAAACTATGTTATAAGATTATTTTATTTTGTTTTTTTTTTGTCTAAACATACTAAAACTTTATTTCCCTTACCTCTAAAAAAAGGGGAGGGGTACAGATTTTTAGCAGTTTATTTTAGGAGGTACAATTTTTCAAAGGTTGGGAAACACTGCTCTAGTCCTAGGGTTTTGAGGGGTCTTCTAAGTCTGCAGTGTCCCATCAGGACTCCTGCCAGAATTCTAAGCTTGTTCCTGTTTAGTCTCAGGCAAGCTTTTGTTCTTTTCTGGTTAACAGATCCCAGCATTACTTTGGATTATCTCAACTCTGGAAGTTCTTTCCAGGTTTTCGTCCATTGTTCTCTTATTTCTTCATCTAAACTTTTGTGGATAGTGTTCAAACTCATACCGCTAAAGGGTTCCGGACCTATAAAGGGATTACTGGATCCCTTGTTTGCTAGGTGATCGGCTTCTTCGTTTCCGTCTACACCAGTATGTCCTGGTGCCCAGTATAGCGTTACTTTATTTTCTCCGTCAAGCTGGTTTAGCTTTCCCACGCAGTCCCATACCAGTTTAGATCTGATGGTGTAAGAGCTAATGGCCTTGATGGCTGCTTGGCTGTCTGACAGGATAGCAATTCGTTTTTTGCGACAATTCCTGTCGAGGTTGAATTATGCACATCTTTCGATTGCGTGTACCTCTGCTTGTAAGATACTTGGGAATGTTCCCATGGATTCGAAGTATTTGGTACGAGACCTCTGTTAAGTTGGCAGAACCAACGCGGAAAAAAAATCCGCGACTGCACATAATAATCCGCTTTTTATACGCAAACGATTGTGAGAAGAAAAACATTTCCCGCACTTCCATTTCCCGGGAAAATGGGGTCCTGCTAATTTAAAAGAAAGTTAGCGGGATCCTTCCTAAAAATAATTATATTTAGGAAATAATTGCACCGGAATATTCCGCTTTTTATCCGCAAACTATTGTAAAAAAAAATCGCGCACTTCCCATTTCCCGGGAAAATGGGGTCCCGCTGACTTAAAAGAAAGTTAGCGGTACCCAACCTAAAAATAATTATATTGATGAAATAAATGTACCAGAATTATCCGCTTTTTATCGGCAAACGAATGCCGGAAGAGAAATAATTTCCAAACTTTTAATTTCCCGAAAAAATTCCCGGATTTTTTTTCCCGGAATTCGTTTGTGGATGAAACAAAAGTGTGCTTATCAGGTGCTATCGCGGACAAATAAAGATATCGGGGGAAAAATTTGCTGCGAGGTAATTTTGAAGAACAAAGAAGAGATGGGTGGCAATAGCTCCTTTAATAAACTAACTACAACTGCCCTCTCACCCCACTGTAGGTGGAAGGATAGCAACCAAAAGAACATTTCATTTTTTAAAAGACCTAACATACCGCTTGCGTCTTTGAAAGTGCTTTAACATGCCGCTTGCACCTTTGAAAGGTGCCAGCATGCCGCCCGCATCTTTGAAAGGCCCTAGCATTTCGCCGCCGCGCCGCACAGTGGGATAAAATCTCAAAAAACTGGCCATAAATAGAAGGTTTCATTCTATCCCCACCAAATTTCGTATGGAAGGGTTTTTTGGGTCGCTGATTATTTGAATTTGAGTTCCATTTTTCCAAAAACAAAATGGCGAATCCAATATGGCGAACATTTTCTTTAGAAAATGTTTCCATATTGCGAAAATTTGGCAGGAACAAGATTTTTGGGGCACTGATTACGAATCTAAGTTTTATTTTTCCAAAAACAAAATGGCGGATCCAATATGGCGAACATTTTCCAGAGAAAATGTTTTCATATCTTGACAACTTGATAGTCCACATCCAATAATTAGCGATAATGCCTCGTCGTCAGAAAGTTGTTGTTCTGGGACAAATTTTAGAGATTTTCTATATTTGGAAGGTTTTGATGGACCTGCCATACGTGATGTCATGTAAAACCTGTGCCGCAGCCGATTTTCCCTCTGCTCTCAAACTAATTCGCGTTGCATAAGCCAGTTCTGCGCTGCTCCTATCTTTTCGAATGTCCTCTGTCCTTCTGCATTTTGTTCTCTCACTCGATTCGGGGAAGGCTATGGAAGGCCGACTCCGGCTAGCTGCAGAGGTCGATTGTTGAGAAGGTTCCGATAGCGAATCGTCAGTGAAGATGATAAACTTGTCCAGCCAGTCCTTAAATTTATTTAGGAATTTGTCTTCTATGCGAGAAACTTTCTGCCACTTCACGTGCATTTCTCTCACAATTATGGGTAAAATAGTTTTGTCAACTCAACTCAAAATTGTATTTCAATCTATTATTCAATTCTCTTTCCACGGTAATAAATATTTCACTTATTTTTTCACCAAAACGACCTTTCAATAAATAAAAAAGATCCCTCCTCGAGATAATACCTTTGTCACTTGAATCCGAAATAAAAAAAGTTAATATATTAAAATAAAATCTGACTTCAAAGAAATTGTTTCAAAAACAAAAACTGCACTAAAAAAAATTTCGTGCCCAAAAAAATGTTATCCCCTATTTTCACCCTTTTTTCTTCAAATTTAAATGGGGCCAATACTTCACGATTACCTATACCTATGCCGATACCCTAAGTAAATACAATTTATCGGTTATTTAGTCGGTGCATTATAAAATATAAATTAGAGAATTTCTCAATTTCATAAATGATTTGTTAAAAAATTATACTGAAGACAAAGTAGCAGCTAGTAGCAGCCAATTCTTGATTTTCTCAAACAATAAATGTCTAATAAAGCAAACTTGAGCAAATTTAGAGCACTCATTTGCCCTCATTTTTTTGTATCTTTCCATAAACTTGAATCTTCGAGTTCAAAACGTTTTAGTTTTTGCTATGAATTATTCTTAAATACTTGCTACACAATAACAATCTATTTACAGCCAATTATGTATTTAAATTCTACATACCTTTCTGTGCCTCAGCCTTTTTGCAAAATTAAATTCAAAAAAATTTCACCATTTAATACACAATCAAAGTTTCACGTATTTTCGGCCGGGGAAAAACAATAACAATAACCCCTTTCCGAAATCCGCTATCTATTTCCGGGTTGAAATGAATACTATGGGTTTCATGAATCACCGATACCTTTGATGGATACGAGGAATGTCAGCCCAAAATTACTTATTTATACTCGTTGCGATTAAGCTCACATTATAGAATTGTTTTCAGAGGTATATCAGAATTTTAACAGAACTTAGTAAATCAAATTTTCCTCTAATTAATCGTAGATTCTTCTCTTCTTCCTCATTATCTACCCCTCTCTTTCTTTGTTCTTTAAAATTACTTCAGAGCAATTTTTTGCCCCGGTATCCTTATTCTCCGCGATAGTACATGATAACCTTTACTTCATCCACAAACGAACTCCGTGAAAACAAAAATCCCAAATTTTCCCGGGAAATGAAAAGTGCGAAAATGAAAAAAAAAATTTTCTCCCGGAATTCGTTTGCGGATAAAAAAGCGGATAATTCCGGTGTAATTATTTCCTCAATATCATTATTTTTAGGATGGGTCCCGCTAACTTTCTGTTAAGTTAGCGGGACCTCTTTTTCCCAGGAAATGGGAAGTGCGGAATATTTTTTTTTACAATCGTTTGCGGATAAAAAGCGCATAATTCCGGTGAAATTATTTCCTCAGTATAATTATTTTTAAGATGTGTCCTGCTAACTTTCTGTTAAGTTCGCGGGATCCCATTTTCCCGGGAAATAGGAAGAGCTGGATTTTTTTTTACAATCGTTTGTGGAATAAAAAGCGGAATTATCCGCTTTTCTTAACAGAAAGCGGATAATTCCGGTGCAATTATTTCCTCAATATATATACAGTCGAACTTCCATAACTCGATCTTCTGTAATTCCAATTTTTCTATAACTCGAATATTTTTAGAAATTCATACGTTTCGATAGCATTTTACATATAAATTAACTTCCATAACTCGAAATTTCCTTAACTCGATTTTTTCCATAACTCGTAGTAGAAATTTGTGCAATGGTAAAATTTTAGATACAAAATAATCTCTATAACTACAATTTTTTAACCGCCGCGTATTTTCCATAACTTATGATGCCGGCTATTGCCTACCATAAACCATGGATTGTGTAATCCTCGGGCAGATTACCAAATATTTGAATTTTCATTTTTTATGATCACCAAAAACTTAAATAAAGCACAACTAAGAATTTACCAGCGGGTGTGCTTTAGGAAGATTAAAACAGGATATTATTCTCCCGAGAATCGGTAATCCAAAAATAGACGTTATAATCGAAGATCACCACCGACAAGGTGCTATATATTATGGAAAACAATTTAAAGAAAAATTAAAAAAATAATATATTAATTAAAATTATTTTCAATTAATTATAATTATATAATAACATATTAATAATGTATACATATTTCTTTTTTGTTTATAAATATATACATATGTATTTACTTTGAATAAATTGTGTATAGTGTATTTTACTCATTTTATAGTTATGTATTTCTATAACTCCAATTTTCTATGGCAATTCGACTTAGGGAATTTCGACTGTATTTTTATTATGAGTCCCGTTAACATTCTGTTAAGTTAGCGGGACCCCATTTTCCCGGGAAATGGGAAGTGCGGGAAATTTTTTTTTACAATCGTTTGCGGATAAAAAGCGTTTTTTTTTCTGCGATGGTTCTGGCAACTTATAAAAACGGTCACTCCCAGTAACGTCAAGATAGTTATAATCAACCAGTTAAGGGACGACACTCAGGGTAATTAAGTTAGACAAGAGTAGGGAAAGATGATGCGTTCTAAATCATCCTCCTCCTCAAACCTCCTCTGACCGTGACCCTTAACCTAACCTTGACCTTGATCCTAACCTTGACCCTGACCTTGGTGCTTCCGGTTTCGACTTCCGGTTTCCGGTTTCGACTTCCTGTTTCCGGTTCCGACTTCCGGCCGCCATTTTCGGAACTTCCAGATGCGCGGGAAAATTAAAAAAATAGACGCGAGGCGGGGAAATTCAAAATTTGACCCTGTTGAGACAAATTAAAGACACGCTAAACACCCTGTTTAGCGTGGGGTCACATAGACCTCACACCCTGTTTAGCGTGGGGTCACATAGACCTCACACCCTGTTTAGTCTCATGTATCTAGCCCCGTCTGTCTAGTCTCATGTATTTAGCTTCGTCTGTCTGGCTCCATGTATCTAGTTTCATGTATCTAGTCTCATGTATTTAATCCCGTCTATCTAGTCTCATGTATTTAGTCCCATGGCTCTAGCCTCGTCTGTCTAGTCTCATGTATTTAGTCCCGTTGATGTATGCAACCAACTTCACACCTCATTTGTCTCAACAGGGTCTAATTTTGAATTTCCCCGCCTCGCGTCTATTTTTTGAATTTTCCCGCGCATCTGGAAGTTCCGAAAATGGCGGCCGGAGGTCGGAACCGGAAACAGGAAGTCGAAACCGGAAGTTCCAAGGTCAGAGTCAAGGTTAGGTTAGGGGTCAAGGTTAGGTTACGGTTAAGGTCAGAGGAGGTTTAAGGAGGAGGAGGATTTAGAACGCATCATCTTTCCCTACTGACAAGAAATTAACGTTTCTGTACTAAATGACGGCCTCCGCATCCAATTTTGTTCGGATTATTGTTAAACTTGAGTGCTAAATAAACCGATTTGTAGTTTCCGTGACGAATATATGACGATTCCGTGTACGTATCTAAGATGCAAATGACGCGTTTCGTCATTTGTAGGTTTGCAGTCATTCGTCAAATGATGCCTCCGTGGACAGTAGGCCTTACTTACCGATTCGGTGTTTTAAGAAATACCTAAGTACAGTCATCTGCTATTATAAAGCTACTTGTCTTAATTATCAGATTTATTAATAAAGAGATAAATAAAGAAACATATTTGAGGTGGTTTCAAGAACTAGCTAGTCCAGGGGTCTGCACCCTTATGAAACGGAAGAGCCAAAAGTTAAAATTTTAAAAATTTCCCAATTTTTAATGATCCACTAAAAGTTTCTTTTTTATATCATAGCATTTGCTTACTTATATGATATCAACGCGAACATTGCATGCCATTGCAAGTTTGGTTCATTCTGGCTCATAACTAGTTGTTTTAAGTTTCAAGCACGACTCTTGATTTTTATTTGTTAGTTGACTTCTTGCTTTACTTTATGTTATATTGATGCAAGAAAACGCTTGCTCGCACGAATATGTCGACCCGGAGATCGTCAGCATTCCAAATGCCAACTTTTTCACCTCACTGTAGCACTGTGTGCCTCACTGTGTGAATATGTGTGCCTCGAATATGATTGCTGCTGTCGGGCACGAACCAAACTGGAACCGCGGGAACGAGCGCTGGCCTCTTGGCTTGTGCGGGCCGAAAGAGAGGTCCCAAGGACCTCCCTTCATCCTTGTCTAGCCAACAGTGTAGTCGAGAGTGGGAGGATGTGATACAGTCAGAGCAAAAAGGTACTTGTATTGAGTTGTATCAAGAAAGAGAGTGAGATCGTTCGATCGGTGAGCATATTATAAACCGAAGTTTATATATTTTATTGAAAGTTGTTTTCAAAAAGACAATTTTAAAATACTGTTGTATTTGCAAGGAAAAATGGACGTCGGACACACATTTAGTTTTCCTTTTGGACTGTACTAGACGAAGACAGAGCGATACGAGAGACACCTTGTGCTGCTCTCTCTCGGCCTGCACAAGCCAGGAGGCCAGCCAGCGCTCGTTCTAGGTAGTATATATTTCAGTGGTTGTGACACGATCCCACTCAGAAAATACATCGGAGTGGGATCGTGTCAGATATTTCGAACAAAGCATCAATTACTTCATCTAAGTGATACTGTAATAGTTTGATTGCCTCAATCCCACTGGACCATCGCGTAGCACTCAATAATTTTAATTTTATATCCGGTATATGTTTGCAAATGATGGACCACCTTTTCGTAGATGATGAAAAGAAAAATTTACAGTTTCGTGGATTATATTTGCCGAATCATTGACTGCTAAATTTAGACTGAGCTTGTTGTTCCATGAGCTGAACATGGAACGTAAAATGCACGATTATTGATTTCTAATTTTTTTTCTGCACTCCGTTAAGTTTTCCGTGCACGTTAGAACCATTATTATAACGAATTGTGAATGTCAATTCAATACAAAATTTAAAAAACCCTCGCCTGTTGAACTGGTAATTAGACAAAATCCAATGAAGTGCTCGCATACTTCTATTTCTTTACTTAAATTATTTAGATAAACATGTCTAAATATTACTATTATTTGTTATGTAATATATATTATTTGTTATGTAATAATGTTGATAATCCGGCGGTGGATAATCCGACAGGTTTAGTAATCCGGCGCTCTGGGGAAACACGCGCTCTTTTCTTTCCGCTGCCCCGCGCCGGATATAAACCTCGCACAACTGAAATAAAGTAAAAAACGACACCATCCAGTGTTTTTGGCAAATAGTCTGGCCAACACACCCTGCTTCTAACTCTGAAAACTTGATTGACGATTCTGACCAAGCTAACTCCACTCTACAATTGTCTTATTATCTGTTCTAAGTTTGTATATATTTACCTATATAGCTACACATTTTATTCTTTCTAAAATTATATGTAAAAATGTTATTGTTTTGTTTTAATGCTGATAATCTGATATTTTTTTTTGATAATCCGGCGGTTGTCTGGTGCCATATGTGTCGGATTATCAAGATTATACTGTACATGCTATTTTACATTTAAATTAGATGACATAGATTTGACAAACATTAAGAATTGAAGAAGTATTTAGAGTACCTAACCTAACCTAATTAGAGTACCTAACCTAACCTAACTAAGTGATCTTGTAGACTAAGACAAGACTAGGTCTTGACTGTCTATCTAGTCTTGTTTGTTTAATATTACCTGTCTACTCTTGTCTATCTAGTTTGAACTGTCTAATCCTAGTCTCGTCTCTCTGGTCTTGCCTGTCTCCTGTCTAGTATTTTCTTGTCTATTTATGTCTCTTATTTATCTGGTCTTGTCTTGTCTATCACGTTATGTCTTGTCTAATTATGTCTCTATGTTTCCAATCTTCTCTTGTCATATCAATTTATTAAAATAAACTTTTCGTAGATAAGAGGAATTAGATAAGATTTGTCAGGTGTGTATTTAAAATTGAAAACGGAGGCAATAAATTCGTAAATTCGTTAATTAACACTAAAAGCTCATTAATAAGTGTCAATACAGACATGCGAACACGCAAAGTAACGAATAAAAAAAGGTGGTAACAAGTTTTGCGCGCAATAAAAATTGTCGATGGGTTCGAAATTTATGAATGATGGTGTATAAAGCTCGGGCCATCTGTAACCAGCGAAACGTATTTCGATAAATAAAATTCAGTTGTTTGAATACTTAGAAGTATTAAGAATTAGAAGTATTAGAAGTATTAAGAATTGTAGATTATTAAAGAATTTTATAGAAAGTATTAAAGAATTTATAAGAATTGAAGAATTGAAGTAGTAAGTATTATCGAGTATTTGTATCGTTATATTCGAATCACCTTTGGTCCATATAGCCCAATAAAGTTTCAAAAGAAGTCTTATGACAAATATAGTTTTTAGTATTCTCCTCACATAAATACTCATTATCATGCTCTATTCCCATTTTCTTTTACTAATAATATACACGATATCACTATTCAAGCATTGAATCATTTAATTCGGGATCAAGGCATTATTCAAGCATTGAAAACTAGGATCATTTGAATAGCTCCATAAAGTTACATAACTCCTCCGAATTTCATGCGTCTACTTCCAATTTAGAAAGAATATTTCTCCGCGTACGAGCAAGTGTTACTTGCTTTATTTTTAACAAACATTGTGAAAGAAATTGATTAATTAAATCTTCGTAATTTAGAGCTTTGAGATGACCAGCATGGTAGCGCCATTTCATTAATGATTTGACACCTAGGTCCATGAGTTGAATTAAACTTGTAACGTTAGGTGGAAAACATTTTGCGACCATTAGACAGTCGCACAAAAGGATTTTTCAGCAATTTAGACAATTATTTCTTTGGTTTTTTTTAAATTTCAATTCGGTTTTTAAATGCCGATTTATAAGTTTTTTAGAGAACAAAATTTTTTTAAACATATTGACAGAAAAAAAACTTTAAATATAAAAGAAAGGCAGCATATTGACAGAAAAGCCCGTGTAGTCTCGCGGATATTGGAATATAACAAAAACGTAATAGTATATTATGTAACGAGAGTTGTAAGAAGCATATTACGTACGAGCGGAACAGTTACGCACGACCCGCATGGCGGGGAGTGCGTAATTCCGCGATTATAGATACAATCTTGACAGCCAAGAACGCTACAGTACAAAATATTTGTACATGAAACGCCTAGAAGGAAAGCTTATTCAAAAGAACAGTACAACGGAAGAAGAGTACGAGCATATTAAAAGGTGTATCATAGAAGCGGCTCAAGAGGCACTAGGAACAGAAATACGGAAGAAGAGAACTTATTGGTGGGATGATGAAATAGAGCAACAGATCAAGGAGAAAAAGGAAATCTACAAAAAACTTATACAGAAAGATGACGCAGACACCAGAGAAGAATACAAAAGAGCGAACAGGAAAATAAAACAGGAAGTGCTCCAGAAGAAGAATATGACGTGGATTAAAAAATGCGACTTCATAGATCAAAACCTTGGGGGAACCAGAAGCAACAACGAAACTAGGAATAAACTTAAACTGTATATCAAACAGCGAATGGGTACGATATTTCAGATATCTCTTGGAAGGCGCTCGCAGTTTATGCAAGATGATCAATATCAAGGAAGCGGGAATATAATACATTTACAGAGTACCTAAGTTGAAGAAGCTATTAGGACCACTAAGTTAAGGAAATCCCCAGGACCTGGAGGAATCTATCCTGAACTTATCAGATATGGTCCACCGAAACTCATAGATATTTTAAAAAATATCTACGGAAGATGCTTGAACGGGGAAAATATACCTACGGAATGGAGAACATCCTATATAACAATCTTCAAAAAAGGACCTAAGGACGACCCAAAACATTTCAGAGGGATAGCAGTTATTCCAACAATTGCCAGAATATATTCACAGATTCTCAGAAACTTAATAGAAGCAGATATCCAAAATAAACAGCCGGAAGAACAGGCGGGGTTTCGAGCGGGCCGATCCACAACAGATAACATCTTCACCTTAAAAATGGCCCTAGAAAATCGGACGCAAAGGAACAGAGAAACACACATCGCTCTCATCGACCTTGAAAAAGCGTACGATAGCGTCCCCGTGATACAACTTTGGAAAGCTATGGAACAACTTAGTATAAGACTTACTCTAATAAACGCCACCAGAGAGTACTACAAAAATAATTCTGCTCAATTAAAAGTTGGCAACACACTAACAGAGGCATTTATCACAACCAAAAGCCTAAAGCTAGGATGCTGCTTATCACCCACTATATTTTAAATTTATTTAGACAGAGCCCTACAAGGGTGTACGAATAAATGTAAGAGCATGGGTCTAAGAGTGGGAGATGAGACACTTCTTCTTAATGGCACTACAACCGATTGCCGGTCTGGGCCTCCTTCAGCATGTTTCTCCAAGCGGACCTATCACTCGCCAACGTTCTCCAGTCCCGTACTTGAAGTTTTTGTAGGTCAGTTGTTACCGCATCCTTCCATCTCCCTCTTGGCCTTCCGGCCCTTCTCCTTCCCTCTGGTTGGCCATTGAACAACTTTTTCGGAACCCTATGATCACCCATTCTCTGCATGTGTCCGAGCCATCTCAATCTTGCCACCTTGATGAAACTCACAATATCTGGTTGATTGTAGAGCTGATATAGTTCGTGATTATATCTTCGGCGCCAGATTCCTCGTTCTTGGGTCGCTCCAAATATTGCACGTAGCATTCTTCTCTCAAATACACTTAAAGCCTGTTCTTCGCTCTGTGTTAAGCTCCATGCTTCTGCACCATAGGTTACCACCGGTCTTATCAGTGACCTGTACAGTGTGCACTTATGCTTGGGGTGGATTGTTTTGGACCTAAAAAGTTTAAGTAGCCCATAATAGCACCTGTTACCAAGAGTTATCCGCCTTCTAATCTCCTCGCCCATCCGGTTTACGCTGTTCAGTTGCGACCCCAAGTACACAAATGTATCTACTGTGTCAAAGTGCTCTCCGTCTAGTTCTAGCGTTGGTCCTACCTTCCGATGAGTTTCGTTAGCCACCATGTATTTCGTTTTGTTTACGTTGAAAGTGAGTCCTAGGTTATTTGCTTCCTTCTCCAGCAGCGAGTAAGTAGTTTTGGTCGCCTGTTCGCTTCTGCAAATTTTATCAATGTCGTCTGCGTAAGCCAATAGTTGTGTTGACTTAAAGTACACAGTGCCGTTAGTATCCACTCCACTACTCCTAACGGCCTTTTCTAGTACGATGCTAAACAGTAAAGTTGCCAGTGGGTCTCCCTGTCGTAGTCCTTCCTCTGTTATAAAAGTCTCAGACAACTTGTTTCGTATTCTTACTACAGACGATACTTCAGACAGTGTTAATCTGGTTAGGGCTGTCAGTTTTTCAGGGAATCCGAAACTTGTCATTATCCCCCACAGTTTGTGTCTTATAACGCTGTCGTATGCTGCTCTGAAGTCCACGAATAGATGGTGTGTCGTGATATTGAACTCATTACATTTCTCCAGGATCTGCCTAATGCCAAACAGTTGGTCTGTGGTTGACCTGTTTGTGCGGAAACCGCACTGGTATTCACCGATATTCTCTTCTGCGTATGGTAGTAAGCGACGGTACAACACATCAGCGAAGACCTTGTATGCAATGTTTAGCAGCGTTATCCCCCTGTAGTTAGAACAATCTAACTTATCACCCTTCTTGTGCAATGGGCATATTATCCCTAGCTTCCATTCATCCGGTAGCTTTTCCGTTCTCCATATGTTTAATATGAGATCATGCATGCACGATATTAGGGCTCTACCTCCATACTTCAACAATTCTCCTGGAATGCCATCTGCACCTGGCGCCTTATTGTTCTTGATCCTGCGCACTGCAGTCTCTACTTCTTCTAAGGTGGGTTCCTCCACTTGCTCAGTCCCTAATATTGATGTTGATGTTGGCGTTATACTTTCCTCTTGGACTACGCGAGAGTTCTGGTTGAGCAGGTCCCTGAAGTACTGACCCCACCTCTTGATACACTTTTCTGTGTGTCCGATTACTCTGCCGTCCTTATCCTTACACAGAAGTGGCTGCTGTTTGTAGCCAAGTCTCGCATTTCTGACCTTTTGATAGAGTCCCCGAGTTTCGTTGGCATTACTCATTCTTTCTATTTCCGCGAAATCTTCTTCATCTTTTTCAGATTTCTTTCTTCGGAAGAGTTTTTTCTCAACTTTCCGTTTGTTTCGATAATCCTCTACATTCGCTCTAGTATTTCGTTGTAGTACTTTTTCTCTGGCTTTGTTCTTCTCTGTCAGAGCTTCCTTGCATTCTTCATCGAACCAGTTATTACGCCTTTGTCCCTTCTTCCACCCCACAACCTCTGCTGCTGTATCTTCGATGTCCTGCTTGATCTTTTGCCACGCTTCATTGACCTCTACTAGAGCGTTTTCTGGCCGTTTGGATATTCGTTCCTGCATTTGGTACTGAAATCTCTCTTTCATCTCATCGGTTTTGAATTTTTCCAGATCGTATCTCTTAACTGCCGGCTGTTGTGTGCGTTGACAATCAATTCTAGCCCTAAGCACCGCCCTTACCAAATAATGATCCGAATCTACATTGAGGCCTCGACAGGCTCTTACATCCAGGATATTTGAACAGTGTCTCCCATATATCATCACATGGTCTATCTGGTTCAATACTCTACCACCTGGTGATTTCCATGTGGCTTTGTGAATATTTTTGTGTGGGAAATATGTGCTACTGACTACCATTTTGTTGGTCGTCGCAAAGTCTATCATCCTACTTCCGTTTTCATTAGTCTCAGCATGAAGACTGTGCAGTCCGATTGTCGGTCGGTATATCTCCTCGCGTCCCACTTTAGCATTAAAATCACCAAGGATGATTTTGATATCTCCTTCTGGCGCATCACGATATGCTTTCTGCAGTTCCTCGTAAAATTGGTCCTTTACGTTTTCTTCCTTGTCCTCAGTTGGTGCGTGGACATTAATCAGGGTGACGTGTGTATAAGTTCCGTAGGTATATTTTCCCCGTTCAAGCATCTTCCGTAGATATTTTTTAACATATCTATGAGTTTCGGTGGACCATATCTGATAAGTTCAGGATAGATTCCTCCAGGGTGTCGTTTCTAAATTTACCTCTTAGCCTTATGGAGCATAATCGTTCACTTATTGGGTTAAAACCAATTACTGCCTCTCCGGCCTTTCCTGTGACAATAAAACCCACTCCAAATTCCTTTTTGTCGCCCGTTTTACCACTGTAGTAAAATGAGTACTCCTTACTGGTTAGTAAGTTCTTTCCAGGCCACCTTGTTTCTTGAACAGCAGTTATGTCCATTCCGCCGATTTTTAGGGCATCCGTTAAAGTTCTCAACCCACCAGGCCTCGATAAAGTTACCACATTCCACGATGCAATTTTCCAATCGTTCTCCCTTTTCCGTTGCTTGTGTCGTTGCCGTATTTCCAGTCCATTCCGAGGCATTATTGAAGGTTTCATAACAGGTTTTGTTTTATGGTGCTGGTTGTTAACCACACGCCCAACCCCCTGATGATCGGAGGACCATTTCTCCCGCTCTCGCTAGCCCTGACCACTCTTACCATCCATAAGGGTTGGTTACCGCATCTCAGGCTAGAGTGGTCAGGTTACCAGGGTTCACCAGACGTGGAGGTGAGAGTCGGAATTGGGTAGGAGAGGCTATGCGACAAACTCTTTCAGAGATGAGACACTATATAGTCTATATTTCGCGGACGACCAAGTTGTTTTAGCGGAGGACGAAGACGATTTAAGTTACATGATTAGAAAAATCCAGGAAGAATATGGAAAGGCTGGACTGACCATGAATATGAGTAAGTGTGAATATCTGTTAGTCGGTAACAACGAGTGTAACGACCTACCCTTGGAATCTGGAATAATAAAAGGAGTAGACTAGAGTAAATGCCTAGGGGTTATCCTAAACAAACAGGCAAACAGCAATGACGTAATTAGGGATCGGATTACCAAAGCTAGGAAAGCCATTGGAGCATTAAACTCACTCCTGTGGGAGAAAGAAATCAGAAACAAAAATATACAAAAGCATAGTGGAGAGCGTGATGATTTATAGGGCAGAAGTGTGGAATGTGAGTAAAAAGAATAAACAAAAATTACTAGCAACTGAAATGGATTTCTTAAGAAGGAGTTGCCGAAAATCCAGACTGGAGAGGGTACGGAACATGAGAATAAGGGAAATGAAGCACAAGGAACAGACTGTAGCAGACGAAATCGAAAGAAGACAACTAGTATGGTTTGGACATACTAAAAGAATGGAGAACAGATGGCCCAAGAAAGTTCTGGAATGGATACCATCGGAACGAAGGAAGAGAGGATGAGAAGAAGCTGGCGAGACGACATAAAAGAAGCAATGGACGCTAAAAATTTAGAAGAGGAAACTTGTTACGATAGACAAAATTGGAAACTGGGGACAGAGAGGCGGCGGTAGCCGTAGAATTCTGTTAATGAATGAATGAGCTATGTGTAAAGTTTAAAATCTCTAGCTCATGGGGAGTATAAAATTGATTTATTAAAATAGCTAAATTTACCCAGATGAAGAAGAAAACGGACAGAGATGAGTGGAGAATAGACAGACAAGAAAACGAGTTAATAGAAACGTGGTGAAAATTAAAATTAGTAATTACAATGAATAAATTATTGCTTATTCTCATAAAAGAACGAAGAAATCAGAAACAATGTTTAAATTTACAACAACTAACAAAATAAAGAATATGCTGAATTTTATAAAATATATTTTTATAATAAAAATATAGATAAAAACAATTGAAAATTGTTTTTTAAATATTGATATTGTTCACAAACAGAGATTAAACAGAGTTTAAACAATAATTTATCGGAATGAATATTTTTTTAGAAAAAATATATTATCTCAAAATATTAAGGTTATTAAAATAAGAATAATTTATTAAAGAAATGAATAAAAATAAATACTTAAATGCCTGATTATTCATATGTTAAAGTATTAGTTTTGATTAAAGAGCTATGGATTCTGTTGAAATTTGGCTTTTTCCAATAGATTTATTGTATTTTCAAAAGAAACGCAGATTAAATAAATAAATGAGAAATTAATTATAATAATATATGAAACACCAAACTTTTCAAATGCCGTGACGCGATGCTCCAAAAATAATGGTTGCATTGCTCCAGAAAATAAATTGATTTAATAAATGATTGATTTAATAAAAATATAACTTGACACTGTAATAAAGAAAACAACTATTCTTATTTTATTTATTATTACATTACACCTTTTTTTAGGGTTCCGTACCGAAAACGGAACCCTTATAGGATCACTTTGTTGTCCGTCTGTCTGTCTGTCTGTCTGTCTGTCTGCCTGTCCGTCTGTCTGTCTGTCCGTCTGTCTGTCTGTCTGTCAAGACCATTTTCTCAGGAACGCGTAGAGGTCACAAGTTGAAATTTGTATCAAATACTCGGGTCTGCGGGCCCTTTCAGCTGTGAAAAAATCAAACCTGTAAGTCAACGCGATCAAAAGATATCACCGTTTATGTCGCATATTTTGCGATTTCACAAGGGAATCAAAACCTATAGGGTACTTCCCGTTGACCTAGAATCATGAAATTTGGCAAGAAGCGGTGTCTTACAGCACATGTAAAGGGAAAAATCTGAAAACCGTAAATATGTAGTTTAATTACAAGAAAAATGCGAATTTACTATTAGAAACTTATGAAAATTACACTAATGTTGTAGTAGTGGTATTGTCAGGCTCTAGAAGCATTTGGGTTGCGTACAGTTAGGTCCTAAGGTTAAAAAGTATGTGTTGGCACCAAGCTGTTTATACTGAAATTTCTTTGTTTATATTCGTTATGCATTTCATCACGTACGCTCTATATCAGGGATGTTATGGAGATCCGTAACCGTAACCGAAACTATCGGATATCCGAAATATAAATATATCCGTAACCGTAACCGAATCCGATATAAAAGTTATATATTTCAATATCTAATAGAAAATATATAATAGACAAAAAGGAATAATGTTGTTTTTGTTTATTATAATTATGATTTTGCATTTTTACGTAGATAAAACTTATAAATATTAATAACTTATATATCTTATATGACATATAATTGTAGTACCTACTTATATTGTTGTACTTAGTTGTATGACATATGATTGTAGTACAAATAATAACATAGAAATAAAATCAATTTTTTTACAAATTAGCATTCTACTTTTACCATTCCTTAGAAATCTGATATCCGTAACCAAAACTATCCGAAACTAACGGATTATCCGAAAAAAATTCTTATCCGTAACCGTATCCGAAACCGGTATAACATTATTCCTATATCCGTATCCGCATCCAGATCCGAAATTTCATATCCATAACATCTCTGCTCTATATACATTATATACAGGGTATATATTATGTCTAAATTTTGCTTGTTTATAACCGACATGCGACATACTCAAGTCCCGTAACATCCTGTATATATTATATTTCGTCTAATTTTTCTTTATAATCTACATAATATGTTGATAATCTACATAATAATACTATACTATAATCTACATAATCTACATAACATGTTGCAGATAATATGATTTAAGTATATTATACTTAAATCACGTTCCCCCTATATTTTTTGGTAGTCAATTGCCCAAAAAGCAGTCAATTCAACAACTGAATGTTAAGAGTATCGAAATAGATCTAGAAATAGTTAATACATTAGTTTATATTAGATCTAGAAATAGTTAGATCCTAATATAAGTTAGTGTATAAGTCTAATACTAAAATAAAGTTTTCTTTTTATAAGTTTAAAAATATTCGCGTTATTAAAAAAAAAACCCTGTATACCTTTATACAGGGTATATAGGTATACAAGCAAAATTGAGCAGTAAAAACAAATAGTGAAGTTCCAGAACCCCTAAACACTCATAGTGAATGGAGGATGTATGGTAATAAAATATAGGGTAGAATTCCATCGTACGACAACGACATGTTGAGGTTTTGCTTGCAGCGGTACTAAGATGGTCGTGATTTTATGAGAGCCACTTTTCAAGTTAACTGAATGTGCTTGTAACGTCCTCCATAAAAAAAGATACCTTACTTACAAGTTTGTACGGAACCCTCGGTGCGCGAGTCACAACTCGCACTTGGCCGTTTTTTTTTTTTTCTTGCGAAGTAACCGCCGATAAAATAACCACATACAAATAACCCTTTCGCGATCCAAATAACCTTTTCGCGATTTGTACTGAAGTCAAATAAATACACTGCTCGTAGCTCGACCTCGTGGGCCATCGGGCCGGTTCCGGACAAATTCATCCGGCATGTGTGTAAGGTGTTCAACCCGGTGCCGGGCCTGCGCCGGATACATCCACACGGTACGTGTGTAGCGAGCCTAACGGTTTTAAGCTAACTTAACAATATACTGCCAGCCATCCAAACCTTCTTATTTGCATGCCATTCAATAGGTAAATTATTATCAGTTGGGTTACAAAGATGTGCCAATAACCAAAGGTTCTTGAATTTCTCGAATTTTCCATCAGCAACTCGTTCTTTTGAATGCTTACCACCGACACATTTGTCATTTTTTAGTGCAAAAGTTTTATTTGGCAAAGCACGAAAAAAAAACGCGGCGTTTCATCTCTGTTTACTCTGTCCTTAGGCTTATATCCCTTAATTTCTATTACGATTCTTTTTATTCTAATCCTAGACTATTTCCTGACAGATACCTGCGCTTTCCTCACAAGCTGTGCCAAATTTAATGTCAAAATTTTGTTTACACTACCTGTTGATATCTTCTTGCGGGAATTCTGTCGCGAAAACGGCTTAGAATGTTTATTAGGTTATCGCTGATCTGTTTGCTCAGATGATACCGACGCAAAAACACCAATCAGACTACGAGATCTTTTACCCCTTACTTCCTTATTGGTAGACGAATCTTCCACAATTGAGAATTGCATACTACTACCATAAAATATGACAAAATCCGTTTCCGCCTTAAGAATTATTTTCCGTTTTACACGGGTTGTTTTAAATTGGTAAATGAACGGTTAGCAAAAAAAATTTCGTTTAATGCCGTCTTTTACGGGTTCCGTCTTACACAAGTTTCACTGTATAACATTATAATAAACAAACAGTTCTATTCTCATATATAACTGTTACTCGACATTATTTAACTTGATAGAAATGAAAAGAAATACATTCTTAATGGTTACATACCTTATTATTTAGTACTTATTTGGGTTAAACTGGAATAAGAGTGCTTTATAGGTATAGGCAACCCAATGTACACAATGTCAATTTCCGTTAGTTTGAATTGTGGTACGGGGGGCACTGAACGTATGAGCACGTAGTAGCAGCTCTTCGCCAATGAACGAATCGTAAACCAAACGCACGGGTGTGTTATCAATCATAACTTATCATTAATCGCATACTGTTACATCTTCTTCTTGCAGTCCTTCTCCTACCGGAGGTTGGACACCATCATGACTATTATTATCCTGTTCACCGCTGCTCTGAACAGTTCCGTGCTGCTACAGCTGAACCACTCGCGCAGGTTCTTCAGCCAGGATACTCTACTCCTACCAATACTCCTGGTTCCTTTAATTTTTCCCTGCATAATAAGTCTTAGAAGACTATATTTGGGGCCTCTCATGACATGGCCTAGATACTCTAGTTTCCTTTTCTTAATGGTCAGCACGACTTCGCATTCCTTTTTTACCTTTTCAAGTACCTGTTTGTTGGTGACTTTATCTTTCCAGGATATTCTAAACATTCTGCGATAACACCACATCTCGAACGCTTCCAACCGTTTTAGTTCAGGTTTCTTTAGGGTCCAGGCTTCAACTCCGTATAGCAGGGCAGAGAACACATAACAGCGTAGTATTCTAATTCGTAATTCTATATTAGTGTCTCTGTTACAAATAAACTTTTTCATTTTCATAAACGCTGATCTTGCTATCTCCACCCTTCTTCGTATCTCACCTGCCTGGTCGCTTGTTTTGTCTAGCACGGTTCCAAGATATTTGTAGGAATCGAGTACATACTCTTTCAATTATGGTATTGTTGATATTTAGTTGCACTTGTTGGTTATGTGCCTTAGAAACTACCATACACTTAGTTTTTGAAAGATTCATTTGAAGTCCATAAGCTTCACATTGGTGGTTTACTCTTTCGAGTATGTGTTGTAGTTCTGCTTCACTACCTGCCAATAATACCGTATCGTCGGCATATCTGATGTTATTTATTACCTCTGTTGTTTTTGTATGTACCAACTGTTACATACGTGTGTGTTATGATGTATTTACATATTCCACTAACTGTAGAAATTTTTTGTGAACCCGGTCATTTCCGACATATCACTAATTCTACGAGTTCATAATGAACACATCACTACAAAGATCGAAGGTTCATTAAATCTAATAGTTCAATTATTTTTGTAGACGTGGTTAGAACCGACACTAATTACATATATAAATGTAATCTGACTGTCACTAATCTGACATATATAAATGTTTCAGGAATCTAAATAATAACCGAATCCGCACATTAGATGGAGAAGCATGGAAGAATTTGTCCTTGGTTTATGAACTAAAATTGAACAAAAACAAAATACAATATATTCATAAGGAGACCTTTGATAATATGACACGTTTAAAAACATTGTAAGACAGATGCTATTTTACACTATTTGTGGCTATAATGTTTATGTTCCAGGGAGATTAATCGTAATTTATTAGAAAACATAGAAGCCTTAAGTTTTCAATCCTTGGAACAGATAACGTCTTTGAAGCTAAGAAGGAATCGCATTCAGCATTTACGCGATGGAGTTTTCTTTGGTCTCACTAAAATAAATTCATTGTAAGTATTTTATATCTTACATTATCTGGTATACTCTAGCTAATGCACTATTTATATTGCTCCTTCCATTCTTTAACCTTTTCCAGCATTTTCAGCCCACTGTCGTCCTCACTCAGACACTGTTTTCATTTTTTCCCTAATATTCTTTCCTTTTCTTTGCAACGACCTTTTTCTTACTCTTCAAACCAGTGTTGCCAGCTATCCTTCCCTTCTTCACACACCACACATATTTTATACAAATCAGTAGGGAAAGATCCTATGTTCTGGCGCCTCCTCCCCGTAAGGATTTACATGGGGTTGCTCCATCCATAAGATTCCCATTGAGGCCGATGGAGCAAAACTACCCCATCACCTAACCGTAGTTCTGAACGTGTCCGAGCGTGTATGTGCAGATGGCGCGCGAGCGCGGGGAAAATTCAAAATGAGGGTGGACATATTTACAGATAGGGGTTCAATTGAGATTATGGGGTTTAGATTGACAAGACTAGACAGATACGACTAGATAAGACTAGACAGACAAGATGGGACTGGACAGATTAGACTAGACAGACAAGACTAGACAGGACTAAACGGTAAGACTAGACATACAAGCCAGACAAGACTAGACAGATAAGAGTAAACAAGACTAGACAAGACTAGACTGACAAGACTAGACTAATAAGACTAGACAAGACTAGACACACAAGACTAGACAAGCGGTGAAAATTGCGGCCGGGTAGCGGGGAATCGTGTGTGCATGCATAGTTGGTTGCAAACATATTACGGGTTGATTCAATTGAGATTATAGGATTTGGAACAAGAACATATAAGACTAGATCACATCCTGCGATATTTATCTGAATAATTTCCTATGTGTAAGCGAAATTTCTTAAACTTGTCTATGAACTCGATCGCATTAATTATTTTAAATAAAAAAAATATTTCTGCTATTAGGTTTCATTTTGAGTGTGTCATGGTTTTGTTTCTTTCTTAAGTTTACGTAATCAGTTTAGTATTTGAACTTGAAGATTTTAAATGTGTATCAAGAAAATAACATTATTTTAACAACTACGACAGTGAATGTTTATGTAACCGCACGCTTAGGACCGGGCGCTTGATAAATAAACAATCGTGTCCAGTTTAAAAATTACAACCGCTGCATTTAAATACAACTACCGCAGTAAGAAACGCGGTCTAATTAATTTAGTATTTGATCTTGTAAATGCATGCGAGTATGACATATTTAAATCGTAAGATAGGAAACGCTATCAGTTTCATGTTTCATTTTATCTGGATGCTAGTTTGAACTTATTCGATGTATTCTGAGAAATTTGGATGATTCATACATGCATAGAATCGTGGGAAGGTTAAAACCGTTGTTGAAAACCAGCAGTTGAGTCAGCAACCAGCAGTGAGAGTCAGCATTTTCCTGTTTCAACCTGTCTGGATGAGTCATTGAACACGTGATACTTTGGCTTATTGAGTCTACATACTGAATATTCACCCTAAACCTCCAAGAAGATAAAGTTGGAGCCGTAGACAGTCAACAATACCCAACAAGGTTAAAGTTTGCGGGAGATCCTTCGATTACAGAACCAAACACAACAAAGCAACAGTGAAGCTGGTCCAGCAGAACATCATCCAAGGTTGTGTCAGCTATAGAATTAATGGTTCAAGGATTTATGTAGATAGCTTTATTAGTAAATTGAACAGCCGTTGTACGAGAAGCCCCATTCTAACCATCCACTTTCCGTCCACTGTCCATCCACTTTCCGTTCACCGTCCACTTTTTTCCGTCCACCGTCCACGTTCCGTCCAATTTAATCAGATTTTAAACAGATTTGAATCAGATTTTAAACAGCTTTTTAATAGCTTTTTAATCAGCTTTATAAGCAGCTTTTTAATCAGCTTTTAAACGGCTTTTTATTCAGCTTTTGAACAGCTTTTTAATCAGCTTTAAAACAACTTTTAAACAGCTTTTTAATCAGCTTTCAAACAGCTTTTTAAACAGCTTTTTAATCAGATTTTAAACAGCTTTTTAATCAGCTTTTAAACAGCTTTCAATCAGCATTAAACAGCTTCTTCTCTTCAGCTTTAATCTCATTGGATTAGTTGGGTTAGGTTAGGTTACGGGAGGTTGGGAATGAAGCGCGCTTTATTCCCAAACTCCCGTAACCTAACCTAATGCTAACCTAACCTAACCCAACTAATCCAATGAGATTAAAGCTGAAGAGAAGAAGCTGTTTAATGCTGATTGAAAGCTGTTTAAAGCTGATTGAAAGCTGTTTAAAGGCTGATTAAAAAGCTGTTTAAAATCTGATTAAAAAGCTGTTTGAAAGCTGATTAAAAAGCTGTTTAAAAGTTGTTTGAAAGCTGATTAAAAAGCTGTTCAAAAGCTGAATAAAAAGCTGTTTAAAAGCTGATTAAAAAGCTGATTATAAATCTGATTAAAAAGCTATTAAAAAGCTGTTTAAAATCTGATTAAAATCTGTTTAAAAGCTGATTAAATTGGACGGAACGTGGACGGTGGACGGAAAAAAGTGGACGGTGAACGGAAAGTGGATGGACAGTGGACGGAAAGTGGATGGTTAGAATGGGGCTTCTCGTACAACGGCTGTTCAATTTACTAATAAAGCTATCTACATAAATCCTTGAACCATTAATTCTATAGCTGACACAACCTTGGATGATGTTCTGCTGGACCAGCTTCACTGTTGCTTTGTTGTGTTTGGTTCTGTAATCGAAGGATCTCCCGCAAACTTTAACCTTGTTGGGTATTGTTGACTGTCTACGGCTCCAACTTTATCTTCTTGGAGGTTTAGGGTGAATATTCAGTATGTAGACTCAATAAGCCAATGTATCACGTGTTCAATGACTCATCCAGACAGGTTGAAACAGGAAAATGCTGACTCTCACTGCTGGTTGCTGACTCAACTGCTGGTTTTCAACAACGGTTTTAACCTTCCCACGATTCTATGCATGTATGAAATCATCCAAATTTCTCAGAATACATCGAATAAGTTCAAACTAGCATCCAGATAAAATGAAACATGAAACTGATAGCGTTTCCTATCTTACGATTTAAATATTGTCATACTCGCATGCATTTACAAGATCAAATACTAAATTAATTAGACCGCGTTTCTTATTGCGGTAGTTGTATTTAAATGCAGCGGTTGTAATTTTTAAACTGGACACGATTGTTTATTTATCAAGCGCCCGGTCCTAAGCGTGCGGTTACATAAACATTCACTGTCGTAGTTGTTAAAATAATTTTATTTTCTTGATACACATTTAAAATCGTCAAGTTCAAATACTAAACTGATTACGTAAACTTAAGAAAGAAACAATACCATGACACACTCAAAATGAAACCTAATAGCAGAAATATTTTTTTTATTTAAAATAATTAATGCGATCGAGTTCATAGACAAGTTTAAGAAATTTCGCTTACACATAGGAAATTATTCAGATAAATATCGCAGGATGTGATCTAGTCTTATATGTTCTTGTTCCAAATCCTATAATCTCAATTGAATCAACCCGTAATATGTTTGCAACCAACTATGCATGCACACACGATTCCCCGCTACCCGCCCGCAATTTTCACCGCTTGTCTAGTCTTTTGTGTCTAGTCTTGTCTAGTCTTGTCAGTCTAGTCTTGTCTAGTCTTGTTTACTCTTATCTGTCTAGTCTTGTCTGGCTTGTATGTCTAGTCTTACCGTTTAGTCCTGTCTAGTCTTGTCTGTCTAGTCTTATCTGTCCAGTCCAATCTTGTCTGTCTAGTCTTATCTAGTCTTATCTGTCTAGTCTTGCCAATCTAAACCCCATAATCTCAATTGAACCCCTATCTGTAAATATGTTCACCCTCATTTTGAATTTTTGCCCGCGCTCGCGCGCCATCTACACATACACGCTCGGACACGTTCAGAACTACGGTTAGGTGATGGGGTAGTTTTGCTCCATCGGGCTCAATGGGAATCTTATGGATGGAGCAACCCCATGTAAATCCTTACGGGGAGGAGGCGCCAGAACATAGGATCTTTCCCTACTCAAATCCTTCATCCAGTACCTACGTCCACGTTATTCGCATCCACAGCAAAATCTGGCTAGGGTTGATTGAGAGTTTAAACTCCTTGGCGTTTTTAAATATTTCTGGAGGCCTCCATGTACTTGAATTACCTCATACTGTCTATGGTATGTGCTCTTCGTCCACGTTATTCGCATCCACAGCAAAATCTGGCTAGGATTGATTGAGTCTTGTCAATCTAAACCCCATAATCTCAATTGAACCCCTATCTGTAAATATGTCCACCCTCATTTTGAATTTTCCCCGCGCTCGCGCGCCATCTACACATACACGCTCGGACACGTTCAGAACTACGGTTAGGTGATGGGGTAGTTTTGCTCCATCGGGCTCAATGGGAATCTTATGGATGGAGCAACCCCATGTAAATCCTTACGGGGAGGAGGCGCCTGAACATAGGATCTTTCCCTACTCAAATCCTTCATCCAGTACCTACGTCCACGTTATTCGCATCCACAGCAAAATCTGGCTAGGGTTGATTGAGAGTTTAAACTCCTTGGCGTTTTTAAATATTTCTGGAGGCCTCCATGTACTTGAATTACCTCATACTGTCTATGGTATGTGCTCTTCGTCCACGTTATTCGCATCCACAGCAAAATCTGGCTAGGATTGATTGAGAGTTTAAACTCCTTGGCGTTTTTAAATATTTCTGGAGGCCACCATAAAATACTTGAATTACTCCATACTGTCTATGGTATGTGCTTTCGTTATTTTATTTTGCCGCTCCTGCAGCTCGACTTCCATCAGCCTCGCCTCTCTCTAGTCTTTCCTCTACTCGATACCCGTTCCCGCATTGGTTCTCCAGCTCTGTTATAGACCTACCCCCTCTCTCATACATTTCCCTTTTTTTTTTCTTCCCCAATTGGTCTCACTCCTTTCATTCCTTCCTCCCCTACTTGCTTCTCTGAACACTTCTCTAATAATTCTTTCCTCCTGCATTCCATTAACCTTCAGTTCATTTCTTGCCACCCTTCTACTTGCTTCTATTGACACAAAATTTGACGGCGGGCCGCATAATTTTTTGTTTAATAGTTAGCCTATAAAGAACTATCAACTATAAAAAACTATAGTAGTAGTATTATGTATATTTATTACCCTTTACAGGTTTATAAATTGATTCCAAAATTTTTACATCACCCAATACATATATAAATAAAACTAATATAGTACAGAGTATAAATAAAAAGAAAAAATACAAAACAAATAAACATATGCTAATCAATGTCAATCGGAAAAGGGAGGAGAACGATTGGAAAATTGCATCGTGGAATGTTGTAACTTTATCGAGGCCTGGTGGGTTGAGAACTTTAACGGATGCCCTAAAAATCGGCGGAATGGACATAACTGCTGTTCAAGAAACAAGGTGGCCTGGAAAGAACTTACCAACCAGTAAGGAGTACTCATTTTACTACAGTGGTAAAACGGGCGGCAAAAAGGAATTTGGAGTGGGTTTTACTGTCACAGGAAAGGCCAGAGAGGCAGTAATTGGTTTTAACCCAATAAGTGAACGATTATGCTCCATAAGGCTAAGAGGGAAATTTAGAAACGTCACCCTGATTAATGTCCATGCACCAACTGAGGACAAGGAAGAAAACGTGAAGGACCAATTTTACGAGGAACTGCAGAAAGCATATCGTGATGCGCCAGAAGGAGATATCAAAATCATCCTTGGTGATTTTAATGCTAAAGTGGGACGCGAGGAGATAGACCGACCGACAATCGGACTGCACAGTCTTCATGCTGAGACTAATGAAAACGGAAGTAGGATGATAGACTGTGCGACGACCAACAACATGGTAGTCAGTAGCACATATTTCCCACACAAAAATATTCACAAAGCAACATGGAAATCACCAGGTGGTAGAGTATTGAACCAGATAGACCATGTGATGATAGATGGGAGACACTGTTCAAATATCCTGGATGTAAGAGCCTGTCGAGGCCTCAATGTAGATTCGGCTCATTATTTGGTAAGGGCGGTGCTTAGGGCTAGAATTGATTGTCAACGCACACAACAGCCGGCAGTTAAGAGATACGATCTGGAAAAATTCAAAACCGATGAGATGAAAGAGAGATTTCAGTACCAAATACAGGAACGAATATCCAAACGGCCAGAAAACGCTCTAGAAGAGATCAATGAAGCGTGGCAAAAGATCAAGCAGGACATCGAAGATACAGCAGCAGAGGTTGTGGGGTGGAAGAAGGGACAAAGGCGTAATAACTGGTTCGATGAAGAATGCAAGGAAGCTCTGACAGAGAAGAACAAAGCCAAAGAAAAAGTATTACAACGAAATACTAGAGCGAATGTAGAGGATTATCGAAACAAACGGAAAGTTGAGAAAAAACTCTTCCGAAGAAAGAAATCTGAAAAAGATGAAGAAAATTTCGCGGAAATAGAAAGAATGAGTAATGCCAACGAAACTCGGGGACTCTATCAAAAGGTCAGAAATGCGAGACTTGGCTACAAACAGCAGCCACTTCTGTGTAAGGATAAGGACGGCAGAGTAATCGGACACACAGAAAAGTGTATCAAGAGGTGGGGTCAGTACTTCAGGGACCTGCTCAACCAGAACACTCGCGTAGTCCAAGAGGAAAGTATAACGCCAACATCAACATCAATATTAGGGACTGAACAAGTGGAGGAACCCACCTTAGAAGAAGTAGAGACTGCAGTGCGCAGGATCAAGAACAATAAGGCGCCAGGTGCAGATGGCATTCCAGGAGAATTGTTGAAGTATAGAGGTAGAGCCTTAATATCGTGCATGCATGATGTTCTCATACTAAACATATGGAGAACGGAAAAGCTACCGGATGAATGGTAGCTAGGGATAATATGCCCATTGTACAAGAAAGGTGATAAGTTAGATTGTTCTAACTACAGGGGGATAACGCTGCTAAACATTGCATACAAGGTCTTCGCTAATGTGTTGTACCGTCGCTTACTACCATACGCAGAAGAGAATATCGGTGAATACCAGTGCGGTTTCCGCACAAACAGGTCAACCACAGACCAACTGTTTGGCATTAGGCAGATCCTGGAGAAATGTAATGAGTTCAATATCACGACACACCATCTATTCGTGGACTTCAGAGCAGCATACGACAGCGTTATAAGACACAAACTGTGGGGGATAATGACAAGTTTCGGATTCCCTGAAAAACTGACAGCCCTAACCAGAGTAACACTGTCTGAAGTATCGTCTGTAGTAAGAATACGAAACAAGTTGTCTGAGACTTTTATAACAGAGGAAGGACTACGACAAGGAGACCCACTGGCAACTTTACTGTTTAACATCGTACTAGAAAAGGCCGTTAGGAGTAGTGGAGTGGATACTAACGGCACTGTGTACTTTAAGTCAACACAACTATTGGCTTACGCAGACGACATTGATGTAATTTGCAGAAGCGAACAGGCGACCAAAACTACTTACTCGCTGCTGGAGAAGGAAGCAAATAACCTAGGACTCACTGTCAACGTAAACAACACGAAATACATGGTGGGTAATGAAACTCATCGGAAGGTAGGACCAACGCTAGAACTAGACGGAAAGTACTTTGACAAAGTAGATACATTTGTGTACTTGGGCTCGCAACTGAACAGCGTAAACCGGATGGGCGAGGAGATTAGAAGGCGGATAACTCTTGGTAACAGGTGCTATTATGGGCTACTTAAACTTTTTAGGTCCAAAACAATCCACCCCAAGCATAAGTGCACACTGTACAGGTCACTGATAAGACCGGTGGTAACCTATGGTGCAGAAGCATGGAGCTTAACACAGAGCGAAGAACAGGCTTTAAGTGTATTTGAGAGAAGAATGCTACGTGCAATATTTGGAGCGACCCAAGAACGAGGAATCTGGCGCCGAAGATATAATCACGAACTATACCAGCTCTACAATCAACCAGATATTGTGAGTTTCATCAAGGTGGCAAGATTGAGATGGCTCGGACACATGCAGAGATAGGGTTCCGAAAAAGTTGTTCAATGGCCAACCAGAGGGAAGGAGAAGGGCCGGAAGGCCAAGAGGGAGATGGAAGGATGCGGTAACAACTGACCTACAAAAATTTCAAGTACGGGACTGGAGAACGTTGGCGAGTGATAGGTTCGCTTGGAGAAACATGCTGAAGGAGGCCCAGACCGGCAATCGGTTGTAGTGCCATTAAGTAGAAGAATCAAACTAAAAACTAAAAAAAGAAACTCACTAAATTCCTATCCCTAAACCGATTACCTGCTTCCCGCCCCACATATTGCTCTTCTTCTCTCCTCAACTTTCTTCATCTAATCTATCCCTCTTCCATCCTCGTTTAAAATCTCTTCTCTACACTCAACTCTTTCTCTCATTTCTGTACATTCGTTCAGCAAGTGCTCTATTGTTTCCTTGTTTTCTCCACACATCTTGCATACTCTGTTTCTATCCTCCATCCAAAATTTATTCTCTCTCTCTTCATTTCCACATCTGAATCTAGCCATTGTCACTCTCTCTTTTCTACTCTCTCTTCCTAGGTACTTGGCAGTTCTTCCGTTATTATTTTTTCATATTTCCCATTGTACCTAGACTCCCTAATTCTTGCTCTCCTTTCTTGTCTTTGCACATCTCTATCTCTCTGGACTAATTCCTCTGTCATTACTGTGCCTCTCTCTCTCATTCTTTCTATCTCCGCTCCTGCATACCCGTTTCTTTCTAGATATGCCACACCCCCTTTCCTATTTCTTTCCTTTTTTCTTTGAGGCACTCTTGCAGAATTCTGCACTCTCCTCTCTCTATCACTCTCTCCTCAAAACTTATTGCTCTTTCCTGCTTCTATTCTTATTCCATCTCTCTTTGTTTCCTCCATCACTGTATACCCCGGAGTCTCACTACCTAGTCCTAGCACCCATTTCAAATATTTTTCTTGCACTCTTTCCAGCCCTTCTTGCTCTCTCCATCCCCATATTTCCGCTCCATACATCATCACACTTTTCACCAGGCTATCAAACATCATCACTCTCCTTCTATAGTCGTGTCCAAATTTTCTCTCTCCTATTCCCCATACCGCTCCTAGTATTTTATTAGCTTTCTTTACTAGCTCTCTCACGTGTGCTGTTTCTGTATTTCTATCATTTAACACGTACCCTAGGTATTTAAATTCTTTTACTTCTTCAATTTTCTCCTTCTCCCATCTCCACTCAATTACTCTTCTCCTGCCACCTCCTTTTCTAAACACCATCATCTTGGACTTCTCTCCATTCACTGTCAGCTTTTTCCTCCTCATATATTTCTCCATATTTCTTATCATTTCTTTCATCCCTTTCTAGTCTCTTGCTAGCACCACCAAATCGTCCGCGTAGGCTAGGGACCACACTTTTTCTTTGCCCACCACAACCCCACCCGTCTGCGCCTTGCTGAACATCTCCTCTATATCTCCAATAAACGCTGCAAACAGGCTGGGGCTTAGTGGGCAGCCTTGTCTCAATCCCTTATGAGTATTAAAACCTTCGCTCACCCTTTCACCAACTCTCACTCTACTTATTGTCTTTTCATAAATCTCTTCAAATTTTGATACCAGATGCTCCTTTCTTCTTTTCTTTCTCAGGCATTCCCACAGTGCCTCTCTTGCCACATTATCAAAGGCCGCCTTCAGGTCCACAAATAATGCATACATCTTGCCACCCCTCTTTTTTATCTCATTCCCTACTATGTGCTTCAAGATGTATACATTATCCATGGTCCCTCTCCCTTTCCTAAATCCCGCCTGCCCGTCTGGTATCACACCGCGCTCCTTCATTTCCTTCGTCAATCTCTCTTCCACAATCATTCCATATATCTTATATGCCGTATTGAGCATGGTGATCCCCCTATAATTACTAGCTGTTTCCCTTTCTCCTTTCTTATATATGGGGCATATTATCCCCTCTTTCCACTCCTGTGGGAAGCCCTCTCCCTTCCACACTCCATTCATTATCTCTAACAACCTGTCAGCTTCCATTTCCGTTCCATATATCCACGATTCATTCTGTATACCGTCCCTCCCCGGTACCTTTCATACCTCTGCTGTATATTGTTATAATTCTCCATTTTCTCTGTCTACTTTTCACCGCTCTTTCCATAATCCCTCTTTCTTCTTTTTCTTCGGTTCTGTTTTCTTCTTCCAAACCCTTTTTCACTCCCATTACTATCCCCCCTTTAGCTCTCCCTTTCCTGCTTACCATCTCTGCAAATTGACATTGCCACTTAAACTCTTTCGGCATTATTTTTTCCAATTTTTGGAAAAAATTCTCCTTTTGTTCCTTTTCTTCCTTATTCCTCTCCGTGTTCGTTTTCCGTTTTCTGTCCTGTCGTCTTTTCCTTGTGCTCTTATTCAAAAATTTGTTGTATTTAACTCCCCCTTTTCATCATCCTACTTAAAGCCTTTTCCGTGTATCCATTTCTTTTTATAACCGACTTTCACCCACCGTCCTTTTTGTCGCTCTTCTTTGGCTAGCGCTCTTAATTCCTGCTGTATGTCTCTTTCGTTCTTCGTCAGATCGTCTTCTATGTATACTCTCTTTACCCTTTTTTTCTCTTAGTTTCCTCTTATATTCCATAACTTTCCGCTTTTCACCCCAGCTCCCAAGTTCCGCTACCAACATTTTTCCTCCACTTACTTTATACATCTCTTTCACCGTCACTTCTACCTCTAATTCTGCCTTTATCCATTCTTCCAGATTCTTCTCGTTCTCACATTCCCCTTCGTCCAGTCCCGTTACTACAATATTCTTTTTTCTCATTATTTTTTCCTTCTCTTCCATTTTCTCCTCCAGTCTTTTCATTTTTTCATTTAGTTCCATCTTTTCTCTTTCCCATTTTGCTTCCTTTTCACGCATCATATTTTTCAAATGTTCCATTTCCCGGCTCATCTTCCGATTCTCTTCCTTTATCTCCCCTAAAGCTTCCATAATTTTTTTCAGCATCTTCATTTCCTCACCCATTTCCTTTTTAGCTGGTGATCTTTCCAGTTTCTTACTTTTTAGAAAGGGGTTAAATCTTTCTTCTGACTCTCTTCCCTCTTCTCTTTTATCATCTTCGTCTCGGTCGCTTTCACTTACACTTTTTTTTCATTTTTTTCCTTTTCTTTTTTTTTCTTTTTTAGGGTTCCGTACTGAAAACGGAACCCTTATAGGATCACTTTGTTGTCCGTCTGTCTGTCTGTCTGTCTGTCTGTCTGTCTGTCTGTCTGTCTGTCTGTCTGTCTGTCTGTCTGTCTGTCTGTCTGTCTGTCTGTCTGTCTGTCTGTCTGTCTGTCTGTCTGTCTGTCTGTCTGTCTGTCTGTCTGTCTGTCCGTCTGTCTGTCTGTCAAGACCTTTTTCTCAGGAACGCGTAAAGGTAACAAGTTGAAATTTGTATCAAATACTCGGGTCTGCGGTCTTTTTCAGCTGTGAAACATTCAAACTTGTAAGTCAACGCGATCAAAAGATATGACCGTTTATGTCGCATATTTTGCGATTTCACAAGGGAATCAAAACCTATAGGGTACTTCCCGTTGACCTAGAATCATGAAATTTGGCAAGAAGCGGTGTCTTACAGCACATGTAAAGGGAAAAATCTGAAAACCGTAAATATGTAGTTTAATTACAAGAAAAATGCGAATTTACTATTAGAAACTTATGAAAATTCACTAATGTTGTCGTAGTGGTATTGTCAGGCTCCAGAAGCATATGGGTTGCATACAGATAGGTCCGAAGGTTAAAAAGTATGTGTTGGCGTCAAGCTGTTTATTCTGAATTTTCTTTGTTTATATTCGTTATGCATTTCATCACGTACGCTTTATATACTTAATATATACAGGGTATATATTATGTCTAAATTTTGCTTTTTTATAACCGACATGCGACATACTCAAGTCCCGTAACATCCTGTATATATTATATTTCGTCTAATTTTTCTTTATAATCTACATAATATGTTGATAATCTACAGAATAATACTATGCTATACAAGTTTGTACGGAACCCTCGGTGCGCGAGTCACAACTCGCACTTGGCCGGTTTTTTTTTCCTTATCGCCCGCCGTAAAAACACGCTTCGCAACTCAATCCGCAAAACCCGCTTCACAAAACACTTCCGCTCCGCTCAACTGCTCGAATTGGAATCTAAATAACTATAAAGAATACAAAACTAAGAAGAATAAGTAATCCAAACAGTTTTGGATAAGAGCTAGGATGTCCCAAGATTCTTCCAGGCAAAGAAAACTCAAACAAAAAGCAACAGGAAAGCGCATCTAAACAGTTTCGGATACTACCTAGGACTTACCAAGCCCGTTCCAAACCGCAAAAACCTCAATTAGGATGATTGCAATTGAAGGAAGGCACTTTGGAGAAGCTGCACAAGAACTTGAGGAAGTTATATTAAAGGAAACTATAAGAAATAAGTAATCGAAACAATTTTGGTTAAGATTTAGGATGTCCCAAGATTGTTCCAAGCAAGGAAAACACAAACAACAAGGAAGTTGGCTTAAACAGTTTCGCACACGACTTAATCCTCAGCCAGGATGATTGCAATTGAAGGAAGGTACTTTGGAGAAGCTGCACAAGGTTTTGAGAAAGCTAAATTGAAGGAAACTATAAGGAATTAGTTTTTGGATAAGAACTAGTATGTTCCATAATTGTTCAAAGCAAGGAAAACACAAAAAAAAGCAACAGCGAAAGCGCGTTTAAAAAGTTTCGGATACAACCTAGGACTTTCCAAGCCCGTTCCAAACCGCAAAAACTTCAGTTAAGATGATTGCAATTGAATGAAGGCACTTTGGAAAAGCTGCACAAGATCTTGAGGAAATTAAATTGAAAGAAACTAGGGAAACTACTAAGGAATAAGACCTAGGATGTCCCAAGATTGTTCCAATCAAGGAAAACTCAAACAAAAAGCAACAAGGAATCTGGCTTAAACAGTTTTGGACACGCCTTAGGACTTCGCAAATCTGTTCCAAACCGCAAAAACAGTCAGGATGATTGCCATTGAAGGAAGGTACTTTAGAGAAGCTGCAAAAGATTTTGACCTAAAACCTCACCACGTATCACCGGGGGAGGGTGTGGGGCTTAAAAAGAAAAAGAACATCAAGAACAATTTAAAAAAAAAACATCACGTGATTGATGCGGGGCTTAGTGGGCAGCCTTCCTTCAGCCCCTTCGTACCTTAATTTCAGCCGATCTACACTCATTTACTATCACTCTACACCACGTCTCTCTATACAATCGTTCTATACATCCTCTCAAATTGTTTAATACACCCTTTTGCTCCAAACATTCCCACAAAATTCTCCTATTTACTGTATCATACGTAGCCTTTATGTCCAGGAACAGAGCAAAGAGCTTTCCTTTCGGTTTTGCGACTTCTTGATCTACTATGTATCGCATAGTGTTCGTGTAGTATATATATATATATATATATATATATATATATATATATATATATATATATATATATATATATATGTATTTATGTATGTATATATGTATGTGCAGATATATATATATATATATATATATATATATATATGTATTTATGTATGTATATATGTATGTGCAGATATATATATATATATATATATATATATATATATATATGTATTTATGTATGTATATATGTATGTGGAGATATATATATATATATATATATATATATATATATATATATATATATATATATATATATATATATATTATTTTACCTCTGCCTATTCCTTCCTTGTTGAAACTTACAATTGCCGATCTGGCGGCTCTCTCCACGACAAAGTGCAACGGAGTCAGATCCAGCAGCAGTTCCATTGCTGCTGTCGGGTACGACCCCATCGCCCCCGTGATGCAGACACACGCCATTCTTTCGGCGGTTATCTTGTCCCATATGTGTCGGATTATCAAGATTATACTGACATGGAATTGTGAATTAATTGCCACGTAGTAACTGTCACAACCATGTTATTCATAAGATTATACTGTATATATTTCCAATAAATAATTTAATTTACATAACTACCTATTCCAATTTTTATATTTACATTTATATAAGAATATTAGTAAAATTATTAATTCAAATTAAAAATTTAAAATATTGTTTGTAGAATATTAGATCACAATTTGATTAGTATAATAAAGAAAAGCTGGCTTTATGGACTAGACAAGTTGAAAGAATTTTCAATATCAAACAATTTAATCCAAACAATTGAAGCTGATGCTTGGGAATTTTGTAAAGGACTGGAACAACTGTAAGTACAATATTTTGGTATATTAAAGGACGAGTTCAGTAAGCGCGATTTTACAGCACGCGTCCAAGTGTGGAAAACGACGAGCGTAGCGAGGAGTTTTCTAATGGACAAATGCTGAAAAACACCTTACGAATGAGTTTTTCATATTTTTTTTCTATTTTGCGCCCTTTTATGCCATTTCTAAATAAAACAATCGGTACATATTGAGAAAATTGTATCGCACTCGGCGAGCCATAACCGCACGCATATGAGTGCTGTTATTAGTCAATTACAGACGCAAAATAGAAAAACATTTTAAAACCATGTTTGTGATTTTTTTTAGTGATATATCGTTTAATCAAATGAAATCTATCAACAAAGATACCTTCAAAGATTTAACACAATTAAATACGCTTATTTTAAATAACAACAATATTACTTTTATTGAGGAAAATTCTTTCGCGCATACTCACAATTTAGAAATACTGTAAGTAATTAGAATCATCTTTTAATGGCTATTCATTAATGTGAATATAGTTTGCTAATAATTTTATTAGGTACTTACGTATTAACACCACCACCGCTATATATTGGATCGAGAGTTCGCGCTGTTGCGCGTATGTTGTCTTGATTTATCTGTCCGCTTCGCGGCGTATTTTCAGTTTAAATTTTAAATGTTTTAATTTTAAATAAAATCTTTTATTTTATGATTTATCATAAAAATTTTAGGTGTAGATTGGCAGCATTTAAAAATGTAGCGGTGTTGGCGTTAATACGTAAGTATTAACTTTTAATATATCTAGCAAGTTATGTAATATTTTAGGAATTTGAGTTATAATAAAATTTCTTGGACAATAGAAGACGCAAATGGTGTTTTTAGGGGCCTTATAAATTTAGTGAAATTTTCAATAGCCTCAAATGAAATTAAATCTATTAACAAGAATGCCTTTAGTGGTTTATACAAAGTTACTTACTTAGATTTAAAGAATAATAATATTACTTCCATCCAGAAGAATTCGTTTGCTGAAATGCATTTATTAGACGTAAGAGATAAGAAGAAATTATTTTTTTAAATATTTTTAATAATGATATATTTGTTATTTTTATTAACTACTTTGGATTTAATTTTAGGATCTTTCAATGAATACAAATTCTTTATTGTGTGATTGTAATTTACAATGGTTTTATGAATATTTAATTTCAAGAAAACTTAAAGTTCTTACTGTTTGTGCCTATCCTGAGTGGTTTCGTGGCTTGTCATTCATGAAAGTGCCTTCTAAAAATTTCACATGTGGTGAGTTTAACTTTTATTTATATATAATTATATTATGTAACGAGTGTTATAAGAAGCATATTACGTACGAGCGGAACAGTTACGCTCGACCCGCGTAGCGGGGAGTGCGTAACTCCGTGAGTACGCAATTGCCTCACATCTTAGTTACATCAGTCACATCGAGTTATGTACTATACTTTATCTAAGACCACACTAATTTGTTTCTGTTTAATGAAAAAAATGTGTTTGGTGTAACAAATTAATTTCTTATTACGTACATTATTTAACATTACAATAAACAAACAGTTGTATTTTCATATATAGCTGTTACTCGACATTGTTTAACTTAAAAGAAATGAAAAGAAATACATTCTTAATTGTTACATACCTTATTATTTAGTACTTATTTGGGTTAAACTGGAATAAGAGTCGACATGAAATGTCGACTCCTATTGGAAATTTTTCGTCGGGCGAACCGACTAAAGGACCGGCGCTGTTCTGCGTCCGGGGTAGACAGTGTGAAATTAGTTACTGTGCATGTGGCAGTGAACCGCTGGACTCCACATGGAAAATCTGCGACCAGCAAAGGAACCCGTATAGCAACCTGGAATGTCCGAAGGCTGTTGCAGACTGAGAATCTTCAAATAATGCAAAAAGAACTTAAACGCTCCAATATAAAGATTGCAGGAATTGCGGAGACACACTGGCGAGGCAGTGGTCATTTTTGCGCTGCGGATTTCCAAGTGTATTTTTCCGGTTTGGAGACCGAAGCTACGGAGACGATGTCAAACTGACTAAACAACGTAGTCACCGGATACAAAGCCATAAGCGAACGCATAATCTGCGTCCGATTTAATGCAGCTCCCTGCAATGTAAACATATTCCATGCATATGCACCTACAACAGAAGCAAGTGATGAGGAAGTGGAAAACTTCTATGCTTTCCTCGAAACTTGATTCACTTGATTAATGAAATACCAAACCGCGAGATCGTAATAATTTTGGGCGATTTAAATGCCAAGGTTGGACATGCGCGCGAGGACGATCACCTGCGCCATGTGGTAGGGAAATACGGCATTGGAAGTAGAAACGATTCGGGTTAAAGACTGATACAATTTTGCATTGACAATAACTACTGCATCACGAATACAGTATACAAATAACATATACGCCGCCTATTCACCTGAACCTCACCAGATAAGAAGACCAAGAATCACATAGACTACATATTAATAAGAGGACGCTGGCGAACATCAATTTTATCGGTAAAGACACTCCCGGGAGCTGACTGCGGATTGGATCACCAACTTTTAGTATGCAAATTCCTAATAAAACTTTAAGCATGCAAGAGATCAATCCCAAAATCCAACTTCCACTGTATTGGATGAAGCTTACTTCAAGACTGTAAATAATATCAACGCTAGAGGCAACACAACCGAAAATCAAAGCTGTCAAGAAACAACATTGGATGTCTGATAGTGCGCTTGACATAGTAGAAATTAGGAGAAAAGTCAAAACCAACGGCCTTACCAACAAGGAACACCAAGATGAGTATAAAAAACTTTCAAAGCTCATTCAGGCAAATTGCAGAAAGGACAAGAATGACCACCTCAACAATATCTGTGAAATGAAAATCAACAACATGCCAATACCACACAGCCGAAAGATGCGTTCGCGAAAATAAAATACATAACCCGCAAATTTAAGCCTCGCATCTGGGCGATCTGCCATCCCAACGGCAACCTAAAAACAGACATAGACGAGATCACAGAAATCTGGAGGAAATATTGTGAAAACCTCTACAGTGAAAAACAGATTGAAACCCCAGATATTAAGAACGAAGAACCCGGCATACTGCTACAGGAAGTACACGCGGCCATCAAGAGACTTGCAGAGAATAAGTCCCCTGGAATTGACTTAATACGGCGAGAATTCACACTGAGCGATGAAGGAATAAAAGTAATTTACAGGATCTGTCAAATGATATAGAGAACAGGAATATGGCCCAACAAATGGAAAGCCTCAATTATTATACCCCTGCACAAAAAGGGCCTACAACCAAATGCGATAACTACCGTCTTATCGCTCTTACACACCATGTAAGCCAAGTCATGCTCCACATTATACATTCTAGACTACTGGCTTTCACTGCTTGGCAAATTGCTCCTGAGCAGGTTGGATTTGTTAAACGGCGTGGCGCAAGAGAGCAGATACTAAACTACGCTAACTGATAGAAAAGGCTACAGAATATTACACGCCCATGTATATCTGATTAGTCGACTATGTGAAGTCTTTTGATGGAGTTAAATGGCACAAACTGTGGCCAACCCTCATAGAAATGAGAGTACCAGAGCATATCGTCCTCCTGATTCGGGGTTTATATGAACAAAGCACCGTTGTGGTCAGAGTCGATAATCATCTATCCTCCGAATGCAGAATAAGAAAAGGAGTAAGGCAAGGCTGCATACTCTCAGCACTATTATTTAACCTACACGGCGAAAGTATCATGCGCTACGTATTAGATGACTGGGACGGAGGGGTCACAATAGGCGGGAAGAAAATCTCCCATCTCCGATTAGCGGATGATACACTGCTACTGGTGAGCAGCGCAGATGAACTCATAGCCCTATCTGAGAGGTTAGAACGCGTCAGACGGAGTGTGGTCTTCAAATAAACATCCAGAATGATGTTTGTTGACCGCGCAAATGATAACTGGCCAAATATCCTTAAGGACGGAAAATATGGTGTCGTCGAGCGGTTTATATATCTAGGTGCCATTATTAATAACAAGGGATGCTGTGAACCCGAAATACGCCGGCGAATACAACTGGGAAGAACCGCCAGGTTTACTCCCGTATGGAGGGATAGCAACATAACACGTAACACGAAGATCAACCTGGTCCATGCGCTGGTCTTTTCTGTATTTGACTATGCCGCGGAGACATGGACACGTGTTGGAGGAAAATGCTTAGAATACCCTGGACTGCACGAAGTACCAATATCTCCATTCTGAACAAGATCAAACCCAAACAGCGACTCTCGAGTCTGGTTCGGTTCTTCGGACATGTAACGAGAAGTGACAACATGGAAAAATTGATCGTGCAGGGTAAGCCAAACAGCGGGCGAAGAAGAGGGAGGTCTCCCTGCCGCCGGATAGATACCATCAGGCTGCTTCTCCACACTGACATTGAGACCACGGTACGTGGAACAGCTGACGGATCGCGATGGCGAGATACCATCAAGCAACACACTTGAGGGGGCGTGATGGAGGCCGACATTCATGACCTGTCACTACACGTCTGCCAATACGTTAGATTAAGAAGAAAGGAATAAGAGTGCTCATAGATATAGGCAACCCAATGTACGCAATGGCAATTTCCGTTAGTTTGAATTGTGGCACGGGGGGCGCTGAACGTATGACGTATACGTTTGCACGTAGTAGCAGCTCTCAACCAATCAACGAATCGTAAAGCAAACGCACGTGTGTGTTATCAATCATAACTTATCATTAATCACATAGTCCACGAACTGTACAATAATGGGCATTTACAATAGTGGTAGTAGATAAAGATAATTACATTTATGGAAAATGAATATTTAATAAAATACTTCTTTTTTATGAATAGGGTGGTTGCGACAGTTACTACGTGGTAATTCATACATACATTGAATTGACAATTGACTTCTTTTTTAGTTGATTTGCCAAAGCCTAGAATTATAGAAGAACCAGGGGTAAAAATAATGGCTTTAAAAGGTGAAGATATTTCTTTGGTTTGTAAAGCAATGTCTAGTTCTTCTAGTAAAATGACTTTCCAATGGAAAAAAGATAATATAAATCTACAAAATCCAGAGGTATCTGTTAGAGCAACATCTGGGGGAAAGAACACAGAAAGTATTTCATATTTAAATCTAACTAGAGTTCAACATTCAGATGCTGGAAAGTATCAATGTGTAGTTTCTAATGCTTATGGTACTACTTATTCACAAAAATCCAGCATTTCAGTTCTTAGTAAGTATTTAATTAAAAACAATAAATAAGACCACTACCAAATAATTGTATTAAAAAATTATTATTATTTTAGTTTATCCTACATTTAATAAAATGCCAAGTAACATTACTGTCCAAGCTGGAACAACTGCAAGATTAGACTGTTCAGCTTCTGGTGAACCGCAACCGGAAATTGCTTGGCAAAAGGATGGGGGAAATGACTTCCCTGCAGCCCGAGAACGCAGAATGCAAGTAATGCCAGCTGATGATGTCTTCTTTATTGTTAATGCAAAACCGTCTGATATGGGCATATATAGTTGCACTGCGCATAATGCAGCTGGTATTATTGTTGCAAATGCAACATTGACTATCGAAGAAAAACCTTCATTTGTTAAACCAATGGAAGATAAAGAAGTTATAGTCGGAGAGTCTGTTGTAATACAATGCATTGCAAGTGGTGCCCCAAAACCAACGATACATTGGTTGAAAGATGGGTTACCTATAGCAGTTACTGAAAGACACTTTTTCACAGCAGAAGAACAATTAATGATTGTTGTTGATACAGTTCTCAGTGATGGAGGAACTTACAGTTGCCAATTAAATAATTCTCTGGGTACAGAAACTGGATATAGTTTATTAATTGTTAAACCTGGTAAGTTCAATATATACATATTCATGTTCTCGAGAACTTCGGGATTTCGTCGAATCTCGTAGATTCTGGTTGAATCTGGTCGATTCTGGTCGAATGTTTCAGAGAGAATCGTTTTCTGGACGTTTATTCTTGGATTGGTAGAGGGCATCTAATTAATTATGCGGCTAGAACGGCCGATCTGGCGCTTTATGATTTCTTTTTATGCTACAGGCACCGATTTACTAACATTTGTAAATAATATCATTGTTATAAAAATTGCAATTATTGAAGAGTGCTATAATATAATTCCAAGACAATTAAGTTCTGTACGTCATAGTATATTAAAGAACGAGTTCAAGAAGCGCGGTTTTGCAGCACGCGTCCATGTTTAGAAAACGACGAATGTAGCGAGGAGTTTTCTAATGGGCAAGTGCGAAAAACTCATTATGAACGAGTTTTTTATACTATTTCTTCTATTTTGCGCCATTTTATGCCATTTCTAAATAAGAAAATCGCCGATACATATTGCCGCACGCATATGAGTGCTGTTATGAGTCCATTACAGACGCGAAATTTTACAATTTTACAATAGATTGGGTATCGTTTAGCATTAAATGGAAATTTCTTTGATAATCCAATTTACAATAATCGAATATAGGGCGAAACTAAACTAATTATAGATAATCGTACCAAATAATACAAACTTATTACAACGGAACACAACTTGAATATATAAATATATTCAACCTTTCCGAAACTCTATAATATTATTAAGACTATAAAACAAATCTCATGTTGAAAGACAACAGATTTTTGTGTTATTCACTGGCACTCAGTTCACTTGCGTGACACTAAAACAAGACACTATTTGTTTTTTAAGTTGTATCAGATCCTTCTATTTATCCTAAAGTGATTGGCCATCTGCAGATGCGTTTCGAGATCTAGATCTCAATAGTGCAGCTTTGCTCTTTTGAATTATAAAATGGAATACCCTTACGTCAGTTTGAAAATAGTGATTGCAATCCGGTGTCATTTTCAATCCGGGCCGGATCCGGTTGAATTTCCATCGATCCGGCCGGATCCGGTCGGATAGTTGGAAATTCGGTTGATCCCATCAGGATAATTTTCTCTTTTCGTTCCAAAATGGACTGTATCCAGGATAATCGATAGAGTGTATTATGTAGGTAGTTTACACACACACATTTATAATTAAACAAACAATTAAAAAATCTAGTACTGTGTAGGTAACTAGTTAAATTTCACATATAGAATTTTAGTATTTAGCTTTATTAAATCTAACATAATAAACCTTACTTAATCTACTAAGATCACAATTAGGTATTTGAGCATGCTAACAAGTCTTATATTTATGAGCATACATTACTTTCTAGACCCGACCAGTTCACATCACGAATTTCGACGAAAACCGAACGGAAAATTTTAAAATATTAAAAAATAGCGTGAAAATGTGGGATTTCAATTAAGCTTTTACTGAATGTGGGTATCTACAAGAAGTACCCTTTGACTACATTTGAACGCTCCGCCTCCAATGGGGACGGCGTGGGGAATTATTTTTGCTTCTAAGGTTTTTTTGGAAATATCTCGTTAATGCTTCAAAATACAAAATTACAACCCGGATCTCCATATGTAAGACGTATATGATAAATAAATGAATATAGGGTAGGTGAATATAGGATGAAACTAAACTAATTATAGATACAATCATACCAACTTTTTACAGTGGAGCACAGCTTGAATATATAAATATATTCAACCTTTCCGAAGTTAGTATAATATTATTAAGTCTTTTTAAGACTATAAAACAAATCTCATGTTGAAAGAGAATATACAGGGTATCCCAACGAAAATTTAACCCCCCCTTAAATTGGAAAACCGAATAATATTTCAAAATTCGCCGAGACCCGTCGATTTTTGTTCTTGGGGGGAGCTTTTTTGACAGTCAAGCCAACTCGATATGTTCATCCCCCTAATGCCTAGCAACCCCAACTTAAAAATTTCAAATGCAACTACCCCACTTGTGGCACATCATTTTAAAGCCCTTTTCATTGCGAATACAGTGACGTACCGTTTTTAGAAATCGGTTGAGATTTGACAGAATTATTGGTTACAAACGAAAAGATGACAAACCAACATACGCGTAGTAATTTCTACACAAATGCCCACCACTAATAAGTTTTTCATCTACTACACATGACCGCATTACCTAATTGTTATTGATGTGTCTATCAGTTTACAAAAAAGTGGGAAATGAAATAAAAAAGCTGAAGCAAATAAAACTAGATACTAAAATAGTTATTAGTAGAAGATACTTAAGTTTATAGGAATTCAGACCTTTTCAAAATAACAAAAAATCAGTACTACAAAAAATCGGTGTTTTTTGCTTGTGACCAAGAAATCGTTAGTTTCAGCCGTTATTGAAAGTATTAACGTGTGTTCGAAATGGTTTATTCTATCGCGGAAAGAGTAGATTGTTACAATTATTACAAATTGTTACAATTTATTATCGAAATCACGATTGCGCTAAAGCTACAGCACGAATTTTTAATGCCAATCATCCTGAAAAAAATGTAAACCACCAGTACGTTAAACACCTGATTGACAAATTTGTTGCAACAGGTTCGCTTTTAAACAAGAAACGTGAAGTAATTGGGCCAGTTCGAAATGAAGCAGTTGAAGTGGCAGTTTTGGGTCATGTACAGATGGATAATAAGCAATCGATTACAACTGTGTCTCAAGCTTCTGGCGTATCCCGTTCCAGTGTTCATCGAATTTTGAAAAAACACAAGTTTCATCCATTTAAGACGCTGGTTCAAGAGTTACATAAGGATGACTTTGATCGCCGTAACCAATTTTGCGAATACTTTAGTGAACAACTTCTACTGAATCTATATCTTCTCTACAATACATGTTTCTCCGACGAATGCTCATTTATGTTGAATGGCGAAGTGAATAGACACAATTGTCGTTATTGTAGTGATACTAATCCGCATTTAATCAGGGAATTTCAAACTCAGACACCTCAAAAATTGAATGTTTGGGCGGGCATTTTGGGCGACCATCTTGTTGGACCATTTTTCATCCAAGGTAATCTCGATGGAAACACCTATCTAGAATTATTGGATAGTGCAATTGATCCAAGGATAACAGAGATTTTAGAAAGTGACGACAATTTACTAGAAAATGAAATAACCTTCCAACAAGATGGTGCGCCCCCGCACTATGCTGCTGCTGTGCGACAATTTTTGGATGACAATTTCCCGGGGCATTGGATTGGCAGAAGAGGTCCCGTCGAATGGCCACCAAGATCTCCGGATCTGTCCCCTTTGGACTTTTTTCTGTGGGGTCATTTAAAATCACGAGTGTACGCCACTCAGCCGGAAACATTGCAAGTGCTACGTCAAAGAATTGTAGAAGAATGCCGATTAATAACTGCGGATGTCTTTAATAATGTTCGAACAGAATTTGAAAACTGACTGTAAAATTGTTTGGAAGTTAACGGGGGTCATTTTGAGCAATTCATCAAATAAATCTGATTTATTATTTGCTTCAGCTTTTTTATTTCATTTCTGACTTTTTTGTAAACTGATAGACACATCAATAACAATTAGGTAATGCGGTCATGTGTAGTAGATGAAAAACTTATTAGTGGTGGGCATTTGTGTAGAAATTACTACGCGTAAGTTGGTTTGTCATCTTTTGGTTTGTAGCCAATAATTCTGTCAAATCTCAACCGATTTCTAAAAAAGGTACGTTACTGTATTCGCAATGAAAAGGGCTTTAAAATGATGTGCCACAAGTGGGGTAGTTGCATTTGAAATTTTTAAGTTGGGGTTGCTAGGCATTAGGGGGATGAACATATCGAGTTGGCTTGACTGTCAAAAAGCTCCCCCCAAGAACAAAAATCGACGGGTCTCGGCGAATTTTGAAATATTATTCGGTTTTCCAATTATAGGGGGGGTCAAATTTTCGTTGGGATACCCTGTATATTTGTGTTATTGACTAGAACTTAGTTCACTTTTTTAAGATCAGATCCAGTTTTTTAAGATCAGATATCTGTTTTAGTGTCACGCAAGTTAGTCCTAGTGAATAACACAAATATCTATTGTTTTTCAACATGAGATTGGTTTTGTAGTCTTAAAATGACTTAATAATATTATAGAGCTTCGGAAAGGTTGAATATATTTATACATTCAAGCTATGTTCCGCTGTAATAAGTTGGTATGATTGTATCTATAATTAGTTTAGTTTCAACCTATATTCAAGTATCATATAAATCAATGAGTGAAACTAAGTTCAGGTCTTTCCACACACGTTTCAAATCATAACCTATCCCCGACAGCCCAGCACATAGTTTTGAAACTAATGTAAGTGTATTCCATTTTATAATTCAAAAGAGTAAAGCTGCTATGATTAGAGACAGATCTCCAAACGCGACTGCAGATGGTTATGCAATTTAGGTTAAATAGAAGAATCTGATCTTAAAAAAAATGTTATTTTTAATGTTAACGGCAGAGGTAAGAAGAAAGAACGAGTTTAAACTCTAAAATTTGGAGTTAGCGAGATTATTTTGTATTAAAGTTTATGATTGTACAAATTTTTACTACGAGTTATGGAAAAATTCGAGTTATGGAAGTTAATTTATATGTAAAATGCTATCTACACGTATGGATTTCTAAAAAAAATCGATATAGAAAAATTGGAGCGATAGAAGTTTGAGTTACGGAAGTTCGACTGTAAACTTCCGTAACTCAAACTTCTATCGCTCCAATTTTTCTATATCGATTTTTTTTAGAAATTCATACGTGTAGATAGCATTTTACATATAAGTTAACTTCCATAACTCGAATTTTTCCATAACTCGTAGTAAAAATTTGTACAATCATAAACTTTAATACAAAATAATCTCGCTAACTCCAAATTTTAGAGTTTAAACTCGTTCTTTCTTCTTACCTCTGCCGTTACAATTGCAAATATGAGTGGCCATAGAAGAAAACTCAATACTATGTCGTTATCTGACAAAGTGAGGTTGATAAGTGAAGTTGACAAAGGGATTAAAAAGGAAGAAGTGATTGCTGCAGACTTTGGGATTCCTCCAAGTACACTTTCTTCAATTATAAGAAACCGCGAAGAAATTCTGAACAAAGCCGAAAATGGTGCAACTAATGATGCAAACGTTTGAAAAAGTGTACCTACAAAGACATTGACAAAGCTACTTTGGAATAGTTTAAAATGGCGCGGGATAAAAATGTGCCAATGTCTGGACCACATATTAGAGAAAATGCTCTTTATTTTTTTGAGTCTGGGAGAGAGTCTGGGAGTCATCTTGGGAGTCTGGGAGAGACTGATTTCAACGCTAGTGTAGGTTGGCTAGTTAAATTTAAGAAAAGGTAGAAGAGTGGTGCAACAATATCTTGCCAGAACTTTTAGCACCTTATCATGAAGAAGACATTTTAACGCGGACGAGACGGGCTTATTTTTTAAATGTTTGCCTAATAAAACATTAACATTTAAAGACGAAAAGATCTCCGGTGGAAAACACAGCAAAGAGAGAATGACAGCCATGGTGGGAGACAATATGTGTGCTACCGAAAAACTAAAATCGTTGGTGCTTGGAAAATCAAAAAATCCGCGATGCTTTAAAGGTAAACGTTTTTTACCAGTGACATACAGAAGCAACAAAAAAGCTTGGATGACAAGCGCAATTTATGAAGAATGGCTTTCTAGTTTAGACAAGAAATTCAATGCCAAACATCGCCACACTCAAAAATTACTAAGGAGATTAATTCGATTCTTCTTCCTCCAAACCTGACGTCAATGTTACAACCTATAGATTAAGGAATTATTAACAATAAAAAATTGCACTAAAGAAGAAGAATTCTGAGAAAAACTATACTTGCTCTAGTAGACAATCAATCCGAACATATTACTTTATGGTATGCTGTTACAAACTTGACAAAAGCGTGAGACATCGATATTCAGCAAACAACCATAAAATATTGTTTCAGAAAGGTGGCTTTAAAAAACAAGGCAACACAAATTGGAGTGAAGAAGATGGATACTCTTCTGTCTGAATGGAAGTCCGCGTATGACACATATAATCAGCATAACGTGGATAATACAGTGTCTCTTAATGATTATTTATCTTTAGATGAAGATGTGGTTACTCGCTCCTTGCATAACCGCACTTAGCGCCACTTCTGGGCAAAAAGACAACTTCGTCTCCAATAATAGGGTTTAAAAACAACAGGAAAAATCCAATTATGTATATTTGCAACCAGCAGGGAAAACACTTTCAGACACACTTTGAAATTTTCCATTCACAAGAAAAATAATGATTTTCCTAAGATTTCACTGTCATAACTTTGAAACGGCTTACCACAGAGAGTGGTTTCTAGTCTTTTAGTTAGTAGAAGTAGTCTAGCTTCTAGTTTTCAGCAATCGATTCAGCGTCCCAAAATTAGTCGGACACCGTATATCATATTCGTAAGAGTCTTTTAATTAGGAATTACCGTCGAAGCGTGAAGTCAAGGTTGCGGAAATGGTAAAATGCGAGAAAATCGATTTGGCTCAAATCGTTATTTTTTTGGGTTACAGCAAAATTTGAAAACGTTTCTGAAAGCATTTTTGCTGCTGATTACAGATATGCAAATTATATTTCGCTAGCTCTTTCGGTTCACTTTCGCCTGCAAAAATTGAAGAAATTTTTATGAAATTTCGGCGCTCTAGTGGAGATCTCGGAAAGTCGTGATTTTCCGGCGGACAATCTTGGTGCATTCGTGGGAAAATGACCTTCTGAAAACGATGCCGCAATCCGTTTTTAATTATATGCAACCGTTTCCGAGATATCTACTTCGCAATTCGAGAATCGGGTAAATTTCAGTTTGAAATTTATCGACGAATTAATGAATATTTCCGGACAATTTACACATCGACTTGTTCGTCTTGTCGTGTAGTTTCTGTGTGCCAAAAATCATTTCGCTGCTCTTTACCGTTTTCGAAAAAAACGAAAAAGCATGTATTTTTCGAGCGAAATGATGGAAAATTTTTGTCGAAAATTTTGTTGCAAATTTTTTTCGTGATTTTTTTTTGGTTGCACGAATGAAATCGAGGTGCCCAAAACGGTTTTCCGGTCTATTTCGCTCTAAAGTTACAAATAAACAAATTTTATATTTTTCTTCGCTGTACACAATCACAGATTTCCTACTGATCTGACGCTGTCATAACTTTTGAACCGCTCACTACAGAGACTTTTAGTCTTCACCAATCGATTCAGCGTCCCAAAATTAGTCCTAAAACGTATATAATATTCCCCGGGAAGCTTTCAGTTAAGAAATACCATCGACTCGGGAAGTCTAGACCGCGGAAGCGACGAAATGCGAGAATATCGATTTTTTCAAAATCGTTATTTTTCTAGTCACAGCAAAATTTAAAAACGTTTCTGAAAGCATTTTTGCTGCTGATTACAGATATGCAAATTATATTTCGCTAGCTCTTTCGGTTCACTTTCGCCTGCAAAAATTGAAGAAATTTTTATGAAATTTCGGCGCTCTAGTGGAGATCTCGGAAAGTCGTGATTTTCCGGCGGACAATCTTGGTGCATTCGTGGGAAAATGACCTTCTGAAAACGACGCCGCAATCCGTTTTTAATTATATGCAACCGTTTCCGAGATATCTACTTCGCAATTCGAGAATCGGGTAAATTTCAGTTTGAAATTTATCGACGAATTAATGAATATTTCCGGACAATTTACACATCGACTTGTTCGTCTTGTCGTGTAGTTTCTGTGTGCCAAAAATCATTTCGCTGCTCTTTACCGTTTTCGAAAAAAACGAAAAAGCATGTATTTTTCGAGCGAAATGATGGAAAATTTTTGTCGAAAATTTTGTTGCAAATTTTTTTCGTGATTTTTTTTTTGGTTACACGAATGAAATCGAAGTGCCCAAAACGGTTTTCCGGTCTATTTCGCTCTAAAGTTACAAATAAACAAATTTTATATTTTTCTTCGCTGTACACAATCACAGATTTCCTACTGATCTGACGCTGTCATAACTTTTGAACCGCTCACTACAGAGACTTTTAGTCTTCACCAATCGATTCAGCGTCCCAAAATTATTCCTAAAACGTATATAATATTCCCCGGGAAGCTTTCGGTTAAGAAATACCATCGACTCGGGAAGTCTAGACCGCGGAAGCGACGAAATGCGAGAAAATCGATTTTTTAAAAATCATTATTTTTTTAGTCACAGCAAAATTTAAAAACGTTTCTGAAAGCATTTTTGCTGCTGATTACAGATATGCAAATTATATTTCGCTAGCTCTTTCGGTTCACTTTCGCCTGCAAAAATTGAAGAAATTTTTATGAAATTTCGGCGCTCTAGTGGAGATCTCGGAAAGTCGTGATTTTCCGGCGGACAATCTTGGTGCATTCGTGGGAAAATGACCTTCTGAAAACGATGCCGCAATCCGTTTTTAATTATATGCAACCGTTTCCGAGATATCTACTTCGCAATTCGAGAATCGGGTAAATTTCAGTTTGAAATCTATCGACGAATTAATGAATATTTCCGGACAATTTACACATCGACTTGTTCGTCTTGTCGTGTAGTTTCTGTGTGCCAAAAATGATTTCGCTGCTCTTTACCGTTTTCGAAAAAAACGAAAAAAAACGAAAAAGCATGTATTTTTCGAGCGAAATGATGGAAAAATTTTGTCGAAAATTTTGTTGCAAATTTTTTTCGTGTTTTTTTTTTTTGGTTACACGAATGAAATCGAAGTGCCCAAAACGGTTTTCCGGTCTATTTCGCTCTAAAGTTACAAATAAACAAATTTTATATTTTTCTTCGCTGTACACAATCACAGATTTCCTACTGATCTGACGCTGTCATAACTTTTGAACCGCTCACTACAGAGACTTTTAGTCTTCACCAATCGATTCAGCGTCCCAAAATTAGTCCTAAAACGTATATAATATTCCCCGGGAAGCTTTCAGTTAAGAAATACCATCGACTCGGGAAGTCTAGACCGCGGAAGCGACGAAATGCGAGAAAATCGATTTTTTCAAAATCGTTATTTTTCTAGTCACAGCAAAATTTAAAAACGTTTCTGAAAGCATTTTTGCTGTTGATTACAGATATGCAAATTATATTTCGCTAGCTCTTTCGGTTCACTTTCGCCTGCAAAAATTGAAGAAATTTTTATGAAATTTCGGCGCTCTAGTGGAGATCTCGGAAAGTCGTGATTTTCCGGCGGACAATCTTGGTGCATTCGTGGGAAAATGACCTTCTGAAAACGATGCCGCAATCCGTTTTTAATTATATGCGTTCAAGAAAGCATTATTGCTACTGATTACAGATATGTAAATTATATTTCGCTAACTCTTTCCGTTCACTATCGCCTGCAAGAAATGAAGAAATTTCGGCGCTCGAGTAGAGATTTCGGAAAGTCGTGAATTTCCCGCGGACAATCATAGTGTATCAATAGGAAATTTACCTTCTGTTAACGATGCCGCAATCCGTTTTTTATTATCTGCAACCGTTTCGGAGACATCTACTTAGCAAATCGAGATTCGGGTAAATTTCAGTTCGAAATTTCTCGACGAATTATTGAATCTTTCCGGACAATTTATTCTAAGAAGCAAGACATCTTCCAATAAATTTTCTTTTAAATTCATCCTTTGAAAATTTAAAATAAATTTTAGTGCCGAAAATGCACGTTCAACATTAACTTATGTCGCAGGCAAACCAATAATTTGTTTTGCAACGTTATTTACATCATTCATTGATTTTTTATTTGTTGACCAATATTTTAAAACGTTCTTCTTCGAAATTATTATCTTATTATTAGAGGTATTAGAATTACTGTTCAGAATTTAATGAAGCTTTGCACATCCGTGCATTATAATAAGATAATTAACCATTTAAATAAATAAAGTGCTGCAGAGAACCAGAAAAAAGATATTAATAAAAAACAATTTCTGTCTTTACCATTGATCCTTATAGGAAATCACATTTTATTTTATTCCACAAAAGGTATTGTTCAGATTACAATAAACATTATGTTTATCCACAAATCGAGTAATTAACAAATCAATTTCTGTGTTTACCATAGATCCTTATCGGAAATGACATATTTTATTTTATTCCACAAAAAGTATCGTTCAGATTACAATAAATATGGTATCAACGGAAAGGAACAATTTTTTCGGACATTATGTTTATCCACAAATCGAGCTTAAGAGAGTGTGATAAGAGTAATTAGCAAATAATTACGAAAAATTTACTATGTTAATTACATGGCATGTAATATCACGGCAATACAATTTACTATGTTAAATACGTGGCAACGTTGTCAAAGCGGTTATGACTCGCGCGAGATTTAAATCTAGATTTACATGATATTATACAGTGACGTATATGCATGTTTCAAATGTGGTAGATGTCGAAATTAAAAATTTGGTAAGCTAAACTATTGTAATACTAACTACTGTAATACTAACTACTGTAAGCTAAATTATTTATTTCGTTTTCAATCATGAACGTAAACTTGAAATTTCGTTTCCGTTCTTTCAAATATTTCGGTTAATTTTGTTATTCTGTTTTCGTTCCTTTCTTAGTCTCTGGTTTAAGGTAGGCGTCCAAACGGATCGTAGTATTCTTTCTATAGAAATTAATACAAGTGCGTCCTCTGATCCGCATCGTACGGATCGCACGAATCTACCCGTCGGCAATTTCGATGCCGATGCTCCGAGGGGAAACTTTTACGATGCGTGCCGATGACGTCATACGGAATATGGTATTTGCTGGTAGTTGTGTCGGCAAATCCGATCGCTGCTGATACTGTGGACGCATTGTAAATAAATAATCCGTTTGATGCGATGCGTCGATACGTACGATGCGAGAATGTAGACGCCTACCTTTAAACCCACCTATAACTCGATCATTCACAAATTATATACACCCTTTTCTGTCCACGTATGAGGACGCTAGGAGATAATGGGTTAACAGGGCATATTTACCTTGTACTTCTTAAGAAGTTTAAAAAAGGGTGAAAAAAAAACACCCTATATATACTACTAGTATATAACTACAAGTGATTTGTCTATTTCCATTTTTTAGTGTTTATGCCGTATAGTGATATGCTTGGAATTATAATAATCACTGTTGTATCCTGCGCTGTGTTGACTTCTGTAGTGTGGGTTGTTATAATTTATCAAACACGTAGACGGATGGTGGGGTCCATTAATAGCATAAAAACACCCCCAGGACCAATAATACTAGATTTTCCAGATAAAATTGCAACCGCTTATGAAGATAATACATCGGAACATTCTTCTTGCAAAGATAGTGGGACTGGGGAATCTACTAAAAGAAGTAATGATGACTTATTACCCAGAGAGGAATATACCCTTATAATAAATGGTATGTATATTTTTGACATTTATCATAATTATTGCTATTTTTAATTAGGCTTGAAAGGGGGAGGGGGTTTGTGGTGAATCACGAAATATCGCATGGGGGAGGAGGTGTAGTTAGATATCACGTGTATAACTTAAAAAGTTGCTAAAAAACATCACGTGATTAATGGACGACTCTTTAGTATTATTTAAATATTTGTGTAAAATTAATTAAAATAAAGATTTATTTAACCTTGTTCAAAATTCAAAAACCAACATTTTAAAAATGTTAATTAATAGACCTTTTCATAGTTGAAATTTTTTAGTTATACGTCAAAAAGTGCCCGAACTTTTTGACGTATAACTAAATGTGTCCGAAACTTTCATATTCCCGCCTTTCAAACTTGGCGGATGCGCATGCGCTTAACTAACCGTAAAAAGGTCTATTAATCATAAATTTAATTTTAATAACCAGTAGTCCGGTCATTTTAGACATAAAAATAGTGATCAAATAAAAAAAATTCCGACAGAGCCAAATCTTCGTAGAGACCTTAGGTTTACCACAAGGAATAAAGTGTCAAAAGTCCCCATCAGTCCCATGTGAGCTTAGGGACTTATTCGGGGCCCAAGGTCAAAATTTTAGGTTTTTTGGATTTTTCTCGAAAACGGTAAGTTTTATCGAAAAAGTACCTCAGAGCAAAGTTGTAGATCTTAATTCTCTATAAAAATGGTCCCTATGATTTTTTCTCTAAGACCCACTATTTCCCAGATATTGCGCTTCTAAGAATCACGTTCTACATTATATGCACACATTTCCACACCACCTGTGAGGTAGTGTACTCGGCGCGTTTATTTTAACGTGGTATCCCCGGTAGGCCTATTCCACGAACCTTTATGACGTTATTTTCAGGAACAATAATTATTTAATAGTATGAAGATTATTGATATGGGTTACTGAGTTTAACTGTCGTTCTAACTTTTTTTTATTACTTTAATCTGACTCATACTCTTCATATTCAACTTCAACAATCATGTTTTCTTCAATTTCTTCTTGTTCTTCTTCTTCTCCTTCCTGTTGATGAACGCTTAGAAATTGTTCAAATGAAGATGAATCAGTTGTCTCTTCATCAAAATCACATGAATCTTCCTCTCTTGTATTTAATTGAACATTTGAGCAAGAGACACCTTGGCAATTGGTACACGCTGGAGAACACTGCAACCCTACTTTTTTACAGCCACATTTGGCACTACAACCTTTCTTGCAATTGCAAAAAATAGTGTTAAGAAGTTTTTCTGGAGCAGGGGGCAGTAAAGTTCGAATCGGTTCCAAAGTATTATTTATCAATTTCCAACCCCAGTCTTCAGTTTATGTCTATTTGTAAATCTACGCGATTTTTTAGAGGCAAATTCTTCAATCGCCCCTTCAATATTTAAGGAATCAGCAATTTCACTTTCAATTGCAATAATTGATATATTACTGAGACGTTCTTGAGTCATTGAAGTTCTCAGGTGCTTTTTGATTATTTTTAATTTTGAAAAACCGCTCTCCAGATGCAACAGATACTGGAACTGTCAGTAAAAGTTTTAAACTTGTAGCGACATTTGGAAAAGAAGTCTCCAAGTTGTATTTGTATAAACACTTTATGAGTTCTTCGGGCTGTTTTCTGTCTTTTATGATAATTTTTAGAGAAATTAACTCTTGATATAATTCTACGCCACTGATATCACAAGATTCACCATCTTTAAATTTATTATGGAGATCGAAACAACTTTTTTTTATTTCCTCATGTTCCATAGCAATAAATTTGTAAAGAAATCCAAAACATTGTTCGAAATTTGACAAAGTTTCAAAACGGGTGGTAAGAGATGAAATAGCTGTATCTAGTATTACATAGAAAAAAATAATTTGAAAATGTTCTTTTGGAGTAAATTGAATATCTTCATCTGCTTCATAGCTAAATTGTTTTCGGTGATGTCGGCGACGTACACTAATTTTAGCAGGAAAATCCGGTTCTGTTTCAAGTGATTTACAAAGTTCATTAGAAATCTGCAAATAATTTTCGAAACTTTCGTCATTTCTAATGCTTTTGAAAAATGTTAAAACTTCCTTAATTGATTCAGCACACGAACTGATATTCCAAGAAACTTTCTGCATCATTTTGCTAATAAAATCTACCTTTTCCAAGATTTCGTACCATATTATTATTGAAGAAATAAATTTATAAGATTTAAGTTTCATTGCCAAACATTCAGCTTCATGTCGAACTGTTGGTATTAAAGATTGTGAAGATTCCTCAGCTATTTCTATAAGGCTGTCATAAATTTCACCTAATTCATTTCGCAGTGGTCTAATTCTTTCAGTTTATTACAAATAAAGCAAAATTGTGACATTTTTTTTTAAATATTAATCAGCACTAACTTCAATAGTAGACGCTTGTAATAAATACGTATAGTCACTCGAACTGCTCGTTCAACACTAAAAGAAGCAGGTATACGTGAACGACACCACATGGACAAAAGAATAGGCAGATGTTTTTCAAGGCCAGATGTTATTCAAGTAGAGGGGATTCGGTAAGGGACCGGCGGTCATTTTAGAGTAAATTTTCTTAGAATAGTATAATGTATACATAAAAGAGACACGAGTAGGCATTTTTGCTTGCTTGAGTACCTAAATATGTATATACGTGGCATATGTGTGCATACTATGTACAACATGATTCTTACAAGCGCAATATCTAGGAAATAGTGGATCTTAGAGAAAAAATCATAGGGACCATTTTTATAGAGAATTTTAAGATCTACAACTTTGCTCTGAGGTACTTTTTCGATAAAACTTACCGTTTTCGAGAAAAATCCAAAAAACCTAAAATTTTGACCTTGGGCCCCGAATAAGTCCCTAAGCTCACATGGGACTGATGGGGACTTTTGACACTTTATTCCTTGTGGTAAACTTAAGGTCTCTACGAAGATTTGGCTCTGTCGGAATTTTCTTTATTTCAATTCCGGTCTAAAATGACCGGACTACAGTACAGGAACTATAATTTTATTTTTACTGTTGCGTCTGGCATAGTAAATTAAAACAATTTACTTTTATTATATCATAATTAAAGCAATTTACTACTTTATGATTGATCTATATATTATTTGTCAATAAATTTCATTTTAGATGCAAACACAAATGATAAAACTTCAATGAGGTCAGCCAGCCTAGTTTACTTGGCAACTGATACTAACAATTCGCATACTCCACTCTTATATTTGAATGCTTCACAATGTGCACGCTCTACAAATCATGACAGGTTACAAACCCCTGAGAATGATATTAATGCCATTAGTTTGGTAAAGGAATCTCAAACATAAGGCATTGGTAAGGTTAGTTACAAAAATTATGCTGGTTTACATACTTTGTGGTTTATTTTCTATTCTGTGATTGTTTTAACTTTATTATAACAAATTTTATGTTTATAAAAATTCATATTGAACCCTCTCATTACTCAAAATTAAATATGTATTTGATTAAAAAGTAACTATGAATTATTTTCGTACTATTTAAACACAAAGTGTATTGTGAGGAGGGTTTTAAATTAAAAATTATTGAAACCACATCGTGTATGTGGTGTCCTATTAATGGTACAATTGTATATAAGTTTATATTTTTAGTTCCTAATTAGCTTAAGCAGTTGACTGTCTATAGTTAATATGTTTTGTAGAGGACATTTGTATATTTATATATTTCCTTTGTTTTATTTGTTTTTTAGTTTCGTATTACGTTAGGCGTCCACATTTTCGCATTGTACGTATCGGACGCATCGCATCACACGGATTATTTTTTTCACAATGCGTCCACAGTATTTGCCGGTCCTCCTCGATAGTGTAGTTGACAACATACCCGCCTTTCAATGCGGGAGACTCGGGTTCGAATCCTGGTCGGGGAGGCGACAACTAGGGCGGTTTTCATTAACCGTCTGGGATGCTCACCCGGAATGAATGCAAAATGTGCGATACCGGGGTGGCGCATACTAAAACTCAAAGTGGAATAAAGTGGACGCAACTACCTGCAAATTCAAAAATTGTCCCTCGGGGCATCTGCATCGTCATTGCCAACGGATAGATTCGTGCGATCCGTACGATGCGGATCAGAGGACGCACTTGTATTACTTTCTATAGAAAGAATACTACGATCCGTTTGATGCGATGCGTCCGATACGTACGATGCGAAAATGTGGACGCCTACTTCTAGGCTCTAAAATTATGAGGGAGAACATTTCAATATAAAAACAGGTTTTAGCAGGTCATAATCTTTTAAGCTTACCAGAGCAAGCGTCTTTCATGCACCTTTTTTGATATTTCAGTCACTTTTATGCTGCTTCATATGAAAGTGTTTTTGATGTAATCGTTTCTTGTAACACCACACATCCATCTTAGCATCTTCATTTCAGCTACTTCCAGTCGCTTGCACTGTGACTGCACTGTTGGTGAAGTTTCTGCTCCATATAGCATTGCACATCTCACTGCACATTTATAGGCTTTACTTTACTTGGATATTCAGTCTCCTGTCACAGAGAATACTAGATAACCTTTTCCAGTTTAACCAGGCAGCCTGAATTCGGTGGGTAATTTCTAGATCTAGATTACCATCGTCAGATACAGTGGATCCCAAATACTTGAAACTGTCCCTTGCCTGTAGCTGGCTACCATCCATCTGAATAGTTTCATTTCCAGTTCCTCCAAGGCACAGGCATTCGGTCTTATTCCTACTGATTTTAAGGCTTCTGTCCTCCAGCATTTCAGTTTATATTCAAGCTCTTCCCTGTTTGTGCTGCATAAAACAATATCATATGCAAATAGCCTACAAAAAAGAGCTGGTTCTCTTAAGCTTTCAGAGAAGACATCCATTATAAGATCAAAAATATAGGGCATTAGTGCAGACCAAAAACCTACTTGAACAGATATAGTATCTGACAATCCTACACTGCTTCTAATTCGTGTTCTTGCTCCACGATACATATCCTGAACAATAACCTGCGCACATACTTCTCCGGTACTCCCTTGCATCACATGCATCTCCATACCTCTTGACGAGGCACCCAATCATAAGCTTTCTCGAGGTCTATGAACACCATATGTAGTTCTTTTCTCTTCTCCCTGTGCTTTTCCATGACCTGCCTGGTCAAGTGCAAAATACCATTGTACTCTTTCCCGGCATAAATCCAAACGGTTCATCTCCTATTCAGGGATTGCAATCCGGTGTCATCTTCAATCCGGGCCGGATCCGGGCCGGATCCGGGCCGAATTTCCACTGTTCCGGCCGGATCCGGCCGAATCGATGGAATTAACATAATCTAACATAATAAACTTAATGACGGACGTCATGATGAATCTGTCTAATGACATATAATATCTCTTTAAATGTCTTTTTAGTTTAATCAACTTATTATAAATACTGTATTTGCCCGACATAAGGCGCACCCTAAAATTCTACTTAATTTTTATGCGCGTATAACGCGGACCTATGTTCCTAACCTAAGCATAGGTTCCCAACCTGGGGCACATGTACCCCTGGTGGTACATTGCGTTGTTGCAAGGGGTACAATAGAAATTTCTTATGAAGAGCGTATTTTTTTTGCGTAATTTCAAATAGCTTGTTAATGAAGTGCACCCAAACATCAGACTTCCCTTCAGCACAAGTTATCAATTTGTTGTAGTTATCGAATAGCATATTTGTGGTTTTTTTCTTGTATATGCATGATGCCTCTTTTATCTTTTTATGTTTGTTAAAATCATCGTGCAAGTTTTGAAGCCTTTCTATCTCCGAGCATTCTTGTTCAAGCCAGGTGTTTTTTGCTTGTTGAATTTTGGATCTTATGATGCTTTGTCAACTGTTGTACTTTGCACAATCTTTGTTCTTGTAGACTCGTCTTTCATACATTAATTCAAGGATTTCGTCAGTTATCCATTTAGTTTTAGGCTGATATCTTCTAGTAGGAAGTTCTTTAATGCGCTTTTTTAAATTTCGGCTGTTTGACTCCACAATTCCAGATGGCTTATGTTCTGATAATCAAGCTCGTTCAACTTGTTGTTTCATTGAAATATTTTGTTGAATATTTGGATTTTTCAGTAATTCAAGATCATTTTTTTGTTTGGTTGGTGTTTCGCCTTCTGATGTAATCTTAGTTCTGAGTTTCGCTTTCAGTGGGGTGTGATCTGAAGGCACGTCAGCTCCTGGATATGTGCATGCTCTGATTATTGCTGAAGCAAATCTTTTATTTATTAGTATGTAATCGATTTGGTTACGTACGATATGTTATTGGTTGTCTTGTGGAGATTTCCAGGTGTATAGTCTTCAAGGCGAGAGCCGGAACCAACTTTTGCTTATTTTGAAGTTCTTTTCCTGGCAGAATTGTATTAATTTGTCTCCTCTTTCGTTTCTATCTCCTAGTCGAAACGCACCAACTATTCCATCTATTTTATCAGATCCAACTTTTGCGTTAAAATATTTTGCGATAAAACCCCTATAATCATAGTCAGTTCGTGCGAGTCAGTTCGTCAGTTCATAGTCAGTTTTGTGTGTTGTAATAATTCGGAAATTTGGGAATAAAATTCTTCGATTTCATTCACACCTTTGCCTTTATTTTTAAGAGCATCAAGAGTTCTATCTGTGTTTGGTATAAAAGCAGTTATAGAATCAGCTATATACCTAGTTTGATACAATTATACCAACACCTCTACTATGTCTATGAGTATCATTTCTTGAGTAATATATAGTTTTGTTTTCTGATTGAAATTTACCTAAACCTGGCCAGAATGTTTCTTTCGCTTACTCCAAGAATGTCAATGTTCAATCTTTTCATTTCTCTGATGGTGTTTGCCAGTTTACCTGCTTCGTAAAGGCTGCGGACATTCCATGTTCCGATTTGAATGTGTTTTTTTGTTTTACCTCCGTGGATTCTTAGCACCCTCGATGAGCCGGAGACTGAGGGCCGTGTGTTACTTCCATGTGACTTTTCGTGGGATATTGCTTCAGTGGTTTCCCGTTGCCTTCTGAGGGATTTATAGTTTTATTTTATAATTATGATTTATATGTATTATAAATTATAATTATAATAAAACAATGTTTTATCATAAGATTATTTTATTTTGTTTTTTTATTAGCCGACACATATTAAAACTTTTCCCCCTTACTTCTAAAAATGGGGCAGGGGTACAGAATTTTTAGCAGTTCATTTTAGGAGGTACAATTTTTCAAAAGGTTGGGAACCACTGTTTTAGAGCAAAGAAATTCGAGGTAATTAATTTTTTTTTTTCAAAATTCCTCCAAATAGTCTCACAATAGAGAAAATAGCGAGAGTCTATGAATGTTAATTTTGCCAAATCTTTACCTGGTCTTCATTAATCTGTCGCTGCCTTATTTTCTAAAATATTTACAAAACGGTTTCAGATTTTCCAAATGTGGACTTTCTGGAGAAATTTGTGGTTTTCAGATTTCCAAAATTCTTCCATATGGTCACTCAGTAAAGAAAGTAGAGAGAGTCCACAAATGTTGATTTTGTAAAATCTCAACCTCATCTTCATTTATCTGTGGCTGTCTTATTTTTCAAAATATTAACACAACGGTTTTAGGTTAAACACATATGGACTTTTTGGAGTGACCGGATCCGGTATATTGGTACCGGATTCGGTAAACGTTTAGTGATGCCGGATCTGCCGGATTACCGGATCTGGTTTTCCAGATTGCAATCGCTACTGCTATTGCCGTCTCCACCCTAAGCCTACTTTCAATAACTTTCTCCCAGATGTTCATTGTGTGCGACATGGGTTTTATTCCTCTGTAATTTGCACAATCCTGAATGTCACCTTTCTCCTTATAAATTGGAATTATGATACTCTCCCGACATTCCTTGGGCATTACTTCCTCTTGAATAGCAAGTTATAAAATATATGTATATTTTAAGTCTGGTCAAAACATGCTGAATTTTTCAATGCAGTTTAAGCATGAATTATTCATGTCATTCAATTATTCATTGATTAACAGAATTAACAAGTTATAAAAACACTTCTTAAGATATAAAAATGAAAAAATATTACGCATTCGGCCCAAAAACGCACAAAATTATCAGTCGTTGTGGAATGGATTGGAACCTGAATAACAAGATTTGCTATTAGATTTTAGGAGTCCTTGATACCAACATATTGTTGACGAAGCCAGAAAGGTGACAGTGAGAAATAGATAGCGCCTAGGCTAGAATTACATAACATAAATCTTGAAATCGGTCTTTTGTTCGTAGAAAATTTTTGAGATTATTAACAATTTTCCTATAAATTTCCGCGGTAATCGAAATATACTTAAAGAAAGCAAAATATATACCTACAGGTTTTTCTAATTAATTTCGCCCTTTTGCAAATCAAGTACTTTTAAAAATATTTAGAGTTTTATGCGTATTTATTGTTTGTTGAGTTTGAAGATTTTATAACTAAGAAATGAAATACTTTCAGTCTTTCAGATCTATGCCCATAGAGATATAAACTTTGTTTTCAATTTGTCATATTACGTAACGACAGTTGTAAGAAGCATATTACAGTTATTTGGGTTAAACTGGATTAAATAGTGCTCATAGATCTAGGCAACCCAATGTACGCAATGTCAATTTCCGTTAGTTTAAATTGTGGTACGGGGTCGCTGAACGTATGAGCACGTAGTAGCAACTCTCAACCAATCAACGAATCGTAAACCAAACGCACGTGTGTGTTATCAATCATAACTTATCATTAACCACGGACTGTTACATACATGTGTGTTATGTTTTGTATAATAATGGGCATTTACAATAGTGGTCGTAGATAAAATTAGTTATACTGATGATGTTAACATTGTTAACAAAATGTATACATATATTATAAAAATATATCTTACGCTACTGCAAATGAATAGATGGCATGAAGAAATTCGGCAGTGAACACAAATATTTTTACACTGAATTGAAAAATTCACTATGTGTTTACCACACTTATAATATGTAAAAATGTTATATAACTTATTATTGGCAGTTGTAGTAATTTCTACACATATCACGACTCGAGTTTGACGGTCATTTTCAAGTCACTCAAGTCACATTTTCAAGTCACTTGAAAATGATCGTCAAACGTCGAAACTCGAGTCGTGATATGTGTAGAAATTTATATAGCTGTGAATAATAAGTTATATAACAGTTTTACATATTATAAGTGTGGTAAAAACATAGTGAGTTTTTCAATTCAATGTAAGTATGAATTACCACGTAGTAACTGTCGCAACCATCCTATTCACAAATATTTTTTAATATGACCATTTGCAAGAGTGTTTTGAATGCAAAAATTGATTTGCAAAAGGGGAAACTTCATGTGCAAAGGGTTAATTTCATTTGCAATGTGGTGAATTTAATTTGCAAAAGGGTTGAATTTCTTTTACATCAAGGTGAATTTAATATGCAAAAAGATGCATTTGAATTGAAAAAGGGTGATTTTAATCTGAAAAACCTGGATGTTTTCTGAGTAATTAAACAAGTAGTTCCCCTTAATGGTTTATATGCTGCTATAAATGTGCTTTTATAAGATATTTTTATATTTGAAAAGCGACTGCATACTGTTAATTTCCTAAATTCTTACCATAGATTAAGTGCATATTATATATTTTCGGTAATTACATATGAAGGGCACAGGGGAAAAATCACGGAATTTTTTGTCAATATTAAACTGATGCCCCCATATGTTAGTATTAGATGTGTACTTTACCATCCACTGTATAAGATTGGGGAAAAAGCACGTTAGTTTCTATAAAACTAACATTATAAAATAGATATCCAGCGTAAAACAACGTAAGTCACTTTAAATTTCGTTTTTCTCAAAACGAATCTAGGTGGACATGCGTGGTTTTCCCCTGTACCCTTTATATGTTCACGATTGAAAATCGCGGGAAGCACGACTACGATAGTTACAGGTGGTTACCTAACAGTCTTTTTAATACAGAAATTATATAATAATACAGTTGGACCAATAAATGTATTGCCTTATTCAGGGCAAATCGATGAACAAAATTTATAGTGTCACCCTCGCTAGGAACGGCCCTAGTCTTATTGCAATGAGTGAGTCGAATAAGTCCAGATTACACCATTGTATGTTGGATTCAAACTTTTATATTTCCGAACGATGTTTGATAGTACAGTCGTCCGGTTGCCACCGTATCACGCGCTCGTATATGGATACATAAGAAATAAAAATTAAATGTTAGGGTTTAGATATTATGCAGGTGCTTTTTAGAATATAAATTCATTTATTAGTGAAACATTAATAACTTTACCATTTTAAAGAGGGCTCTCTTTAATATGGTAAGGGCTGAATTATGTTTTCTATGTTCTTCCCAATAATTTTAAGATTTTTCACTACAAATAAAAAGTTGGTTAGAGTTATTTATTTTCATAATTATTTCTCCCCCATTTAGCATGTGTAATATTTTATAATTAAAGAGATAGTATTGTTTATTATTTTTACTCTTTAAAATATGCGATGTATGAAAGTTCTATTTATAAAAGTATGTCTGTACAGTGATTATCTTGTCTATGTTTATGTTTTTGCTTAACATTGATTATAAGTGATACTTTAATTTATGTTTATATTATGTTTGTATTCCTTGTATTTATTATTAGTTTGAAAAATATTGACACCATAGTATTAATATTTACCTCATTGTGATTATAAAAATATGTAATTAACTTTGATGTGCTATTTTTATTATAACCTCTTTTAAATCACTTTTATATCCCATTTTCACTATGCGAAGTGTTTAGTTTACAATTCATTAGTTTAAACATTTTCAATTTCACACATTGCAATTTGTATTGTGAACTGTAAATTTGAAGTTTGAAGTGTTGTTAATTAAAAAAAACCGGCCAAGTGCGAGTTGTGACTCGCGCACCGAGGGTTCCGTACAAACTTGTAAGTAAGGTATCTTTTTTTGTGGAGGACGTAGAAAGCACATTCAGTTAACTTGACAAGTGGCCCTCATGAAATCACGACCATCTTAGTACCGCTGCAAGTATAACCTCAAGATGTCGCTGTCGTACGATGGAATTCTACCCTATATTTTATTACCATACATCCCCCATTCACTATGAGTGTTTAGGGGTTCTGGAACTTCACTATTTGTTTTTACTGCTCAATTTTGCCTGTATACTTTTATACCCTCTATAAAAGTATACAGGGTATTTTTTTTAATAACGCGAATATTTTGAAACTTATAAAAAGAAAACTTTATTTTAGTATTACACTTATTCACTAACTTATATTAAGATCTAACTATTTCTAGATCTAATATATACAAATATATTAACTATTTCTAGATCTATATCGATAGTCTTAACATTCAGTTGTTCAATTGACTGCTTTTTGGGCAATTGACTACCAAAAAATATAGGGTGAACGTGATTTAAGTATAATATACTTAAATCATATTATCTACAACATATTGTGTAGATTATGTAGATTATAGTATAGTATTATTATGTAGATTATAAACATATTATGTAGATTATAAAAAAAATTAGACGAAATATAATATATACAGAATGTTACGGGACTTGAGTATGTCGCATGTCGGTTATAAAAAAGCAAAATTTAGACATAATATATGCCCTGTATATATTATGTATATAGAGCAGCTATTCTCAACCGCTGGTCCGGCGGCCCACCAGTGATCCACGGAGAAATTTTGCTGGTCCTGGAACAATTTTTTCTAATCGCAAAAAAATTTACTTATAAAATAAAATAACAAAATTTTAATTATTATTAAAATGTTTGTTATAAAATTACAAAATACAAATATCTTAAACTAATTTAAATTCTATGTAATTTATGATTAGTACGATTAGTAAATGATAATAATAATGTTACAATTAACTTATGTAGTAGTTCTTTAATACCTAGTAAAATTTTGTTGTTAAAAAAATATCACTGGTCCGCGAAATTTTTTTACAAATTTTACTGGTCCGCGGGCAAAAAAAGGTTGAAAAACGCTGATATAGAGCGTACGTGATGAAATGCAAAACGAATATAAACAAAGAAAATTCAGAATAAACAGCTTGGTGCCAACACATACTTTTTAACCTTAGGACCTAACTGTATGCAACCCATATGCTTCTGGAGCTTGACAATGCCACTACGACAACATAAGTGTATTTTCATAAGTTTCTAATAGTAAATTCGCATTTTTCTTGTAATTAAACTACATATTTACGGTTTTCAGATTTTTCCCTTGACATGTGCTGTAAGACACCGCTTCTTGCCAAATTTCATGATTCCAGGTCCACGGGAAGTACCCTATAGGTTTTGATTCCCTTGTGAAATCGCAAAATATGCGACATAAACGGTCATATCTTTTGATCGCGTTGACGTACAGGTTTGATTTTTTCACAGCTGAAAGGGCCCGCAGACCCGAGTATTTGATACAAATTTGTTACCTCTACGCGTTCCTGAGAAAATGGTCTTGACAGACAGACAGACGGACAGACAGACAGACAGACAGACAGACAGACAGACAGACGGATAACAAAGTGATCCTATAAGGGTTCCGTTTTCGGTACGGAACCCTAAAAAAGATACATAAAAGCTTAAGAATATTTTATTTCATAAGTACAAGAAACAAACAATAAAAATAGTATATTAGTAATTATAGTATTTAAAAATTATTAATAATAGTATATAAAACAGTATATTACGTAACGAGAGTTGTAAGAAGCATATTACGTACGAGCGGAACAGTTATGTGATTCTGCGAGTACGTAATTGCCTTACAACTCGAGTTATGTACTATACTTTATCTACGACCACACAAATTTGTTTCTGTTTAATAAGAAAAATATGTTTGATGTAACAAATTTATTTCTTATTAGGTACATTATTTAACATTATAATAAACAAACAGTTTTCATATATAACTGTTACTCCACATTATTTAACTTGGTAGAAATGAAAAGAAATATATTCTTAATGGTTATATATATGCCTTATTATTTAGTACTTATTTGGGTGAAACTTGAATAAGAGTGCTCATAGATATAGGCAACCCCATGTACGCAATGTCTATTTCCGTTAGTTTGAATTGTGGCACGGGGGACTCGTGGCACGAATTGTGAACGTATGAGCACGTAGTAGCAGCTCTCAACGAATCGTAAACCAAAAGCACGTGCGGGTTATCAATCATAACTTAACATTAATCGCGGACTGTTGTATACGTGTATGTGTTATGATATATTTACTTAGTCCACGAACTGTACAATAATGGGCATTTACAATAGTGGTCGTAGCCCTGCTTAAACATTCCTATTGGGAAACGTTAAATCCTATAGGCTTTTTCAAAATTTGAATAGGAAACATCATATTTTAATAGGAAAAGTTAAGAAATTTCTGGCAACCGGAAAATGCCTACTAGGATTATACAAATCTGAATAGGAAATAAAATGATGATCGTTAACCTATAGGATTTAGAACTTTCCTATTGACACAACTGAATAGGATTATTACGATTCTAAATGGAAGTTAGCGATTCTATAGGAAATGAAGAGTTTTTATAGGAAATGAAAGTAGAGATCTAAATAGGAAACCAAGTGATTCAATAGGATAACGCGACTTTATATTTATCTTTATTTCTAAATTTCGCAATGGGATTCTGCATTATTCAATAGGTTTGGTTTTTTTCACCAATGTCAATAGGAGATGAATAGTTGTCAATAGGGAAATACGACTTAGAAATTATGTTTATTTTATAATGATCCTCAATAGGATTTAGCATTATTCAATAGGATTGACTCCTCCAACATCCAATAGGAGATTAATAGTTGTCAATAGGGAAATACGACTTAGAATTTTTTTTTAAATAATCCTCAATAGGATTTTGCATTATTCAATAGGTTTGATTCCTCCAACGTCCAATAGGAGATGAACAGATGTCAATAGGGAAATACGACTTAGAAATTATTTTTATTTTATAATGATCCTTAATAGGATTTAACATTATTGAATAGGTTTAGTATTATTGAATAGGTTTAGTTTAAATTATTTTTATTTGACAATGAAGTGAATATGAGTTGTTGAGGTTAATGATTAATTAATGTGGAAATTAACAATGTTAGTCGTCAAATAAAAAGGATGCACACAGATTTAATTGTAATATTAAAGTACTCAGAGTAACACGCGTCTATACCCCACTAAGGTCGCAGCACAAAAGTAGAGAGAGATGGTGGAAGCATTGCGACAAATGCTTACAAGACTAGCGGTGTTGCCAATATAGAACTGGTAACCTTTATGGTACCAACATAACACATAGTACATAAGTATGGTGACATTCAAACAAAATATAATTACAACACTTCCTCTAATGTTATCATGCAAAATTTAGTTCATTTTCTTGAGTCCCAACATTTCACGTAGTTTAATGAATCTAGGCTTTGGAAGTGGCTTCGTTAAAATATCTGCCACTTGTGCGTCTCCTGGAACGTGTTCGATTGTTATATCTCCAGAATTTAGTTTCTCTCTAACGAAGTGGAATTTGACTTCAATATGTTTGGTCCTTTTATGGAATTCTGGGTTTTTATATTTAAAATTATCTGATTGTCATATTCTTTTCCTCCGTCACTTTAAAACTGGCGAACTGTTACACCGGCTCTAGTCGCCTCATTTATGAAAGTTTTAACGGATTCAGGAACTTCACTTTTCTGTCGAATAAAAAACACGCTCCGAAACTTGCTAAAATCGTCTTTTATACACATAAAGTATCTCGATCCGCCGAGAGAGGTCACCTGCATTGGCCCGCATACATCGGAATGCACGAGCTCTCCCGCACTCTTTGCCTTGTCTCTCCGCGAACGAAAACTTATTCGTTGTTGCTTCCCGAGAATGCACGCTTCACAAACTGCGTCATTACGATCTAGCGCACTAATGTTGTATCTTTTTAACACCTCACGAACATGCTGCTTGTTTTGGTGACAGAATCTCTCATGCCAAGTTTGGAGTGACGCCGTTTTCGTAGTTGCCACGGCCGCCAACATGGTCGCACACTCATCGACTTCTGATGAAAAAAGACAAAGATTATTTGTCCGAGAAACAGTCATATTTAGTGCATATAAGCCTCGTGTGGTCATTGTACCCGTTAAGCGCACATCGTTGTTCTTCACAAACTTGCACATGCGGATGTCAGCTTGAAACTTAAAGCCTTTCTTCATTGTTGCGCTGACTGAAAAGAGATTGTGCCCAAGATCTGGTACATACCAGACGTTCTCTAAGTAGTTGTCAACTGACGCACCGTTGTAACGCATCTGAACGTTCACTGTTCCATGACCAATTGCCTTTATGACACTAGAGTCCCCGAGATGCACGGATTTTTCTTGTTCGAATCTGTTAAAAGAAGCAAAGTATTCTTTTCTACTCGTCATGTGTGCCGTTGCACCACTGTCCGCAAACCAAGTCTCACTGTCAGTTACCGCACTATTCGCGAACGATGCAACCGCCATGAAAGCTTCACCCGCACTTTCGTTATTGCTGAAATTTTTGTTTCTGCATTCGCGAGCAACATGTCCCATTTTGTGACATTTGTAACACTTTAAAATAGGCTTAAGTTTATAGGCTTTCCTGTCCTCTGCAACTAGCGCTTCAGATTCGTTTTTCTTCGTTGGCAAACGCATTTCTATTAACCGTAGACGCTCGGTTAACTTGTTTATCGAACGATCAGCAATGGCAACGGACTCCCACACACTCTTAAATTCGAAGTACTCTGTGGGGAGGGTTGACAAAATTCTACTCATGAGTAACAGGTCAGGAAGTTGCGTTTGGGCAACCGTCGTAAGTTCTTCATTCATTTCCCTGAAGATGCGCTGAAGCCGAGCGATATGTGTCATTATATCCTCATTTTCATCCTTTTCAAAGGTGAAAAATCTTTCCATCAGCCTGTCTAAGCGCTGTCCTGAACTTTGTTCATATACACTGAGTAGTTTTTCCCAAACAGCTTTAGCTGTGTCACATGTGGCTGTCAAGTCGACATTCGATTCGTTCATTGTCGAAACAAGTACAAGTTGGGCTAGCGCGTCAGCTTTTTTATACTTTCTTAATGCTGCTTGTGCTGCTTCGTCGTTCGAAGCTTCCGGGACGACCGTCATGCCGGTTACAACTTCATACACCTCGTGGTGTTTCAGTACCAAACACACTTGACGTTTCCACATCGCCCAATTTTGTGCTCCACTCAGTTTATCGATCTGAGCCTTAAACTCCATTGTTATTGAAACAATCAAGGCAGTAACGTACTACAAGAAAAAATGTCCGAACTCACACGTCAAACACGTGCTCACAAACTTACTAAGTTCAAGATTTTAATCACTAAACACTCGAAATTTACAGAAAATTCGTTCTGGGCTCATAACCTGTTGAGGTTAATGATTAATTAATGTGGAAATTAACAATGTTAGTCGTCAAATAAAAAGGATGCACACAGATTTAATTGTAATATTAAAGTACTCAGAGTAACACGCGTCTATACCCCACTAAGGTCTCAGCACAAAAGTAGAGAGAGATGGTTGGCGCATTGCGACAAATGCTTACAAGACTAGCGGTGTTGCCAATATAGAACTGGTAACCTTTATGGTACCAACATAACACATAGTACATAAGTATGGTGACATTCAAACAAAATATAATTACAACATGAGTGATAATGAAGAAAATAACAAAGTAGAAAATGACAAAAGTGATGATGAAGACCTCGACGATTTAGAAACTATCAACAATGATGATGAAGTAAACAAGGATATAACTACTTCAAGCAATGATAATGAAGAAAATCATAATATACACACAAGAAATGATGATGACAGAGTTAATAACAACGTATAAAAGGAAAGGAGTGATGAAGAGCACGACCGTTTAGATCAGCGTTTCTCAAAGTGGGCGATATCGCCCCCAGTGGGCGATGACGTCGTTTTGGGGGTCGCTAGGTAACCAGGGGGCGATATAGGGGGCGGTAGGTAACCAGGGGGGCGATATAGGGGGTGCTAGGTATCGCGAGCTATACAATGAATTTCTGTTTATTTAAAACAAACAAATACGTTCGACAAAATCGTTCCGTGTTCAGTATTATACGAGGGGTCATCTACTCTTGCAAAACATCTTAATATTTAGATGCATTACTACACATTACTTGCATTCCTTGGCAGTACGTAAGTATTACACTACATTACACAAAGTACACTTGGATTCCTTGAATTACCGATGCATTCCCTGAATTACGTTCCCAATATATTCGCATTAGAGTGAGTGAGCTTTAGTGATCGCAGTGAGCTTATACTAAACTCTTACTGGGGAAGCTCTGAGAGAAGCTCCCGAGGAAGCTCTTAAAGACAATGGTAATTCTGCCGCAAAAAATATATTTCTTCAGAAACAGGAAACGATGTAAAGTAATAAATAATTTTGACGTTACGCAATATAAAATAACTGACTTTTTTCAAACTTGTGAAAGAGTACAAAGCGCAATTAAAAAAAAACCTTAGAACTTGCAGAATTTCAGCTAATCTAAATATCGTTGGTGACACACAAATATTCAAATCATTTAGCAAAGAAAATATCACAGGATTTTTTGAACTGTTGAAGCACTTACACCACAAGAAACAACAGAAAAATCAAAAGCAGAAAATCGATATCAGGATCAACTGAAAAAAATTTTTTTTCATCTCTTTGCACTAGAGATGAGCATGGGATTTTTCTGTTGTTTCTTGTGGTGTGAGTGCTTCAACATATCGACTTATCCGATCCCATCGTCCCATGAGATGGAATGAGTGGTATGAACGTCACGTGGGATGCGATGGGATGGACGACAATTTTGTATGGTACGGAGTGGCACGAGTTTTGATAATCTAGTAAATCGAGTTTACGTGCATAATTAATTGCTTATCGTGCCAATACGCAAATCTTCCATAATATGTCCAGTCCAAGAGATTTCTGTGATAACGATGTTGTTCCTGAAAAGTCTTACGATCCCATCGTGACGAAAAAGGATTACTCATTCTCAGATAAAGAAATTAGGGAAACATTAAATTCGAACGAATTAAGAGAGTCTCAACCGAAAAGAAAGTTTGCTGTAGGTATGGGAAAATGGTATGAATGGTAAGGGCCGCGCGACCGGGATGGGATGGGACGGGACGAAAATTTTAAGTTTATGGGATGGGACAGTGGGACGAAAATGTGATGGGATGGGACAGTGACAGGAATCCGTCCTACGGGATGGGATTTCGAACGAGAAACTTGTCTAATGCTCATTTCTACTTTGCACCATTTCATTACTGCTGGACAATTGGCATATGAAACTTTGATGGCAAATATGAACTTATACAATTTATGCAGAACTATTGGCAATTTTTCAAAACCTAACCTAAAATCAATCCTAATACGTTGTTTTTTCAGTACTAAATCTGTCAGACTATCATCATATAGATTTCATCGGGTAAAAGGAATTAGACCTCTGAAAGAAAATGAAAAGGAGAATTATGATCCAGAAGCAATTTGTACTTCTGAAGACAGTTATACGTATAAAAGTGACAGTGAATTAGAAAACTGCATATGGCCGCATATGGGCCATATGCATATGGGCCATATTTAGATAGCTGCATATGGCCAAAAGAAGGAGATATTGCAATTATAGAAAATGGATTCATTTTGCAAAAGCACTTTAGAGTGTGCTAATTTTGTAGTATTTCAATCCGATTTGAATAAATGTATAAAAATTCAACACACTTGTTATTTAATGACGATGCCACGAATGTGATGTCTTATTACTAGCACTTTTATCTTTATAGATAGTAACAACACACGGTATAGAAAACAAACGTATAGTCCTGCTATAGTTTGACTATAGCTGTGTGGCTGCTTCGTATAGTTCAACTATATGAATAGTTTTGGACAATGCGAAATGTGTGATCGTTATAGTTAAACTATAGCAGGACTATACGCTAGTTTTCTATACCGTGTGTACGTAGCGTAACGTTCAGGGCATTAGAATAAATTATTTCCAATTCCCATCCTTTACGTGACATTACTTTGCAGTACCTAAGAATTTCAAAAATTATTTGACATTATTACGCATTACGCTTGTGATTTCTTCCAGTACTTCGCATTACCAAAGAATTAGGATAATTAAGTGACATTATTACGCATTACGCTAGTAATTTCCTCGAGTACCTCGAATTACCAAAAAATCAGGATAATTGCGAATACATATGCAATATTTCGGTGAGTGGATGACCCCTTGGTATTATACAAGGGGTATAATACCAAGGACACGCTCGTCTGCTATTCGCTGCTGGTCGAGTATCGATAATCGCACGCACAGACACACTAGAGATGAGTATGGGACGAGTTTCTCGTTCCAAATCCCATCCCATGGGACGGATCCCTGTCACTGTCCCATCCCATGACATTTTCGTTCCACTGTCCCATCCCACAAACCTAAAATGTTCGTCCCATCCCATCCCATCCCATTCATCCCATCCCATCCCGGTTGCGTGTCCCGTCCCATTCATCCCATTTTTTCCCTAAAGCAGACTTTCTTTCCGTTTCAGACTTTCTTAACGATAATTCGTTAAAATTTAATTTTGCGTAATTACTTTAGCTGACAGGGAGTGGGCTCCTTTTTCGTCACAAACGGATCGTAAGACGGAACTACCTCGTTATCACAGAAATTTCCTGGGCTGTATATATTATGGAAAATGTGCGTATTGGCACGATAAGCAATTAATTATGCACGAACTAGATTTACTAGATTATCAAAACTTGTCCCACTTCGTCCCATAGAAATTTGTCGTACCATCCCATCGCATCGCAATGTCCATACCACTCATCCCATGCCATGGGACGATGGGATGGGATGAGTCGATGGGATTCCATGCTCATCTCTAACACACACAGCCAGCGTTAATAACTCTTTTAACGCGTTAATAACGCGTTAATAACCAACTTTTCGGTAGATCTACCACCTTTTAGTGTCTGGCCCAAATCCACTACCCCGAAAAAATATCTACCAACTTTTCAAGTTTCTGAAAAAAAAATTATTATTATTTTATTTCTGAAAAAATTAGAATGGCTTCTACTTATACTTTCTTTTCACTTTTTCTTTCTACATGGATCCCCGCATGTGAATTTTTATTTGAAATATTACTAATCACAATTATTGTTGCTAATTATTTTATTTATTTAATCGATTGTTCCCCTTTAGGAGAGCGATTGAACTTGATTGAACATGATTTCATTTTCTGGCGTTTTTCCGCTTCTCTTGCTAATTATTTAAGAATTCATTTATTATTAATCTAAATAGATTGTCAGACCTAAACTTATAATTTATTTTGCATTATATATTTTTTAATTGATTCTCAGTGATGATTACAAAACGTGAACGTGAACGTTACAAGAAATTTTACTTTCAACTTTGCTAGATTTCTAGTAAATATTTAAGTATTTTCGTTGTTTTATAATAAAATTTCGTGATTTGGGGGGCGTTATTAACTTTAGCATATCACAGGTGGGCGATGAGACAAATAAGTTTGAGAAACACTGGTTTAGATCGTGAAGAAAATGATGATGAAGTAGATGAGGAAATAAATAATGAAGTAAACGACTATAGTGATAGTGACAGTGACAAACAAAGTGAAAAAAGATTTAAAATGATTACAGAAAGTGAAAGCGAAGCCACTGATGGACAGGAATAAAAGTTAGAATTAAGAGAAAAATTGATAATTAATAGTTGAGTACACTGAAGCAAAGGTTACTAGGAATAAATAATAAAAAAAAATTCAACTTACAAGTAGTTTATTATCATTAAAAATTCCCTAAATTACTACCTACAGCTTGACCTTATTCAATGGGAAAATTATAATCTGAGAAGTCCTATTCAATTTATTAAAATCCTACTGAAGAATCGAATAGAATTCTGGATTATTCTATAGGAAATTCTGAGACTGCAATATTCCCATTGAATAGTATCATATCCTATTGGAGCATCTAAAAGGAATTTCCTCTTTTCAATAGGGGAATTATAATCTGAGAAGTCCTATTCAATTTACTAAAATCCTATTGACGAATCGAATAGGATTCTGGATTATTCTATAGGAAATTCTGAGACTGCAATATTCCCATTGAATAGTATCAAATCCTATTGGAGCATCTAAAAGGAATTGCCTCTTTTCAATAGGGGAATTATAATCTCCTAGAGTCCTATTTAATTTACTAAAATCATATTGAAGAATCGAATAGGTTTCTGGATTATGCTATAGGAAATTCTCACACCACAATATTCCTATTGAATAGTATTAAATCCTATTGGGAAATCGAATAGGATTTAGCGCTTCTCAATAGGACAACTGAATAGGATTCAGGAGATTTCTATAGGAAAATAAACCTTCAATAGAATTCAATAGGAAATTTCCGATGCAATTTTCCCATTGAAATTACGGCTCCCAATAGGATTGTTTAAGCAGGGAGATAAAATATATTCTTCTTCTTCTTAATCTAACGTTTTGACAGACGTGTAGTGACAGGTTATGAATGTCGGCCTACATCAGACCCCCTTAAGCGGGTTGCTTGGTATCTCGCCATCGCGATCGGTCAGCTGTTCCACGTACAGCGGTCTCAATGACAGTGTGGAGAAGCTGCATGATGGCATCTATCCAGCGGCAGGGAGACATCCCTCTTCTTGTCCCGCCGTTTGGCTGACCCTGCACGATCAATTTTTCCATGTTGTCACTTCTCGTTCGTTTGTCCGAAGAACTTCAATATGCGGGAGTAAACCAGACTTGAAAGTCATTGTTTGGGTTTGATCTCGAATAGAGATATTGGTACGTCGTGGAGTCCAGGATATTCTAATCATTCTTCTTCAACACCTCATTTCGAACGCATCCACTCGACGACTGTCAGCCGCACATAGTGTCCATGTCTCCGCCGCATAGCCAAATACAGAAAAGGCCAGCGAATAGACCAGGTTGATCTTCGAGTTACGTGTTATGTTGCTATCCCTCCATACTGGAGTAAGCTGAGACATGGCGGTTCTTCCCAGTTGTATTCGCCGGCGTATTTCGGGTCCACAGCATCCATTGTTATTAATAATGGCACCCAGGTATATAAACTGCTCGACGACATCATATTTTCCGACCTTAAGGATATTTGGCCAGCCATCATTTACGCGGTCAACAATCATCGCTTTCGTCTTCTGGATGTTTATTTGAAGACCACTCTCCAGACTGACGCGTTCTCACCTCTCGGATAGGGCCATAAGTTCATCTGCGCTGCTCGGAAGTGCAGTGTGTCATCCGCGAATCGGAGATTGGAGATTTTCTTTCCGCCTATTGAGACCCCTCCGTCCCAGTCATATAATACGTAGCGCATGATACTTTCGCTGTATAAGTTAAATAATAGTGGTGAGAGTATGCAGCCTTGCTTTACTCCTTTTCTTATTTTGCATTCGAAGGATAGATGTTTATCGACTCTGACCACAGCGGTGCTTTCTTCATATAAATCCCTAATGAGGAGGACGATATGCTCTGGTACTCCCATTTCTATGAGGGTTGGCCACAGTTGTGCCATTTAACTCTATCAAAAGCTTTCACATAGTCGACTACGCAGATATACATGGGCGTGTAATATTCCTTAGCCTTTTCTATCAGTTGGCGCAGGTATAGTATCTGCTCTCTTGTCCCCATTCACGCCCTTTAACAAACCCAGCCAGCTCAGGAGCAATTTTCCAAGCAGTGAAAGCCTGCAGTCTAGAATGTATTATGTGGAGCATGACTTTGCTTACATGGGACATAAGAGCGATAAAACGGTAGTTATCGCAAATGGAGGTGAGCCCTTTTTTGTGCAGGGGGATAATAATTGAGGCTGTCCATTCGTTGGGCCATATTCCTGTTCTCCGAATCATTTGACTTGAAACTGGAATAAGAGTGCTCATAGATATAGGCAACCCCATGTACGCAATGTCTATTTCCGTTAGTTTTAATTGTGGCACGGGGGACTCGTGGCACGAATTGTGAACGTATGAGCACGTAGTGGCAGCTCTCAACGATTCGTAAACCAAAAGCACGTGTGGGTTATCAATCATAACTTAACATTAATTGTGGACTGTTATATACGAGTATGTGTTATGATGTATTTACTTAGTCCACGAACTGTACAATAATGGGCATTTACAATAGTGGTCGTAGATAAAATATATTCTTCTTCTTCTTAATCTAACGTTTTGGCAGACGTGTAGTGACAGGTTATGAATGACAGCCTACATCAGGCCCCCTTAAGCGGGTTGCTTGGTATCTCGCCATTGCGATCGGTCAGCTGTTCCACGTACAGCGGTCTCAATGTCAGTGTGGAGAAGCTGCCTGATGGCATCTATCCAGCGGCAGGGAGACCTCCCTTTTCTTGTCCCGCCGTTTGGCTGACCCTGCACGATCAATTTTTCCATGTTGTCACTTCTCGTTACATGTCCGAAGAACTTCAATGTGCGGGAGTAAACCAGACTTGAGAGTCATTGTTTGGGTTTGATCTCGAATAGAGATATTGGTACGTCGTGGAGTCCAGGATATTCTAATCATTCTTCTCCAACACCTCATTTCGAACGCATCCACTCGACGACTGTCAGCCGCACGTAGTGTCCATGTCTTCGCCGCATAGCCAAATACAGAAAAGACCAGCGAATAGACCAGGTTGATTTTCGAGTTACGTGTTATGTTGCTATCCCTCCATACTGGAGTAAGCTGAGACATGGCGGTTCTTCCCAGTTGTATTCGCCGGCGTATTTCGGGTCCACAGCATCCATTGTTATTAATACTGGCACCCAGGTATATAAACTGCTCGACGACATCATATTTTCCGACCTTAAGGATATTTGGCCAGCCATCATTTACGCGGTCAACAATCATCGCTTTCGTCTTCTGGATGTTTATTTGAAGACCACTCTCCAGACTGACGCGTTCTCACCTCTCGGATAGGGCCATAAGTTCATCTGCGCTGCTCGCCAGTGCAGTGTGTCATCCGCGAATCGGAGATTGGAGATTTTCTTTCCGCCTATTGAGACCCCTCCGTCCCAGTCATCTAATACGTAGCGCATGATACTTTCGCTGTATAAGTTAAATAATAGTGGTGAGAGTATGTAGCCTTGCTTTACTCCTTTTCTTATTTTGCATTCGGAGGATAGATGTTTTTCGACTCTGACCACAGCGGTGCTTTCTTCATATAAATCCCCAATGAGGAGGACGATATGCTCTGGTACTCCCATTTCTATGAGGGTTGGCCACAGTTGTGCCATTTAACTCTATCAAAAGCATTTCACATAGTCGACTATGTGACATAGTCACATAGTCGGCATATTCACATAGTCGACTACGCAGATATACATGGGCGTGTAATATTCCTTAGCCTTTTCTATCAGTTGGCGCAGGTATAGTATCTGCTCTCTTGTCCCCTTTCACGCCCTTTAACAAACCCAGCCTGCTCAGGAGCAATTTTCCAAGCAGTGAAAGCCTGCAGTCTAGAATGTATAATGTGGAGCATGACTTTGCTTACATGGGGCATAGGATCGATAAGATAACGCAAATGGAGGTGAGCCCTTTTTTTCTGCAAGGGGATAATAATTGAGGCTGTCCATTCGTTGGGCCATATTCCTGTTCTCCGAATCATTTGACAGATCCTGTCAATTACTTTTATTCCTTCTTCGCTCAGTGTTTTTAGAATTCCCGCAGTAATTATGTCAATTCCAGGGGACTTATTCTCTGCAAGTCTCTTGATGGCCGCGTGCACTTCCTGTAGCAGTATGCCGGGTTCTCCGTCCCAATTGGTAATATCTGGGATTTCAATCTGTTCTTCACTGTAGAGGTTTTCAAAATGTTTCTTCCAGATTTCTGTGATCTCGTCTATGTCTGTTTTTAGGTTGCCGTTGGGATCGCAGATTGCCTTGAATTTGCGGGTAATGCATTTTATTTTCGCGAACGCATCTTTCGGCTGTATGGTATTGACATGTTGTTGAATTTCTTTGCAGATATTGTTGAGGTGGTCATTCTTGTCCTTTCTGCAGTTTGCCCGAATGGGCTTTGAAAGTTTCTTATACTCATCTTGCTGTTCCTTGTTGATAAGGCCGTTGGTTTTAAGTTTTATCCTAATTTCAACTATGTCAAGTGTGCTATCAGATATCCAATGTTGTTTCTTGACAGGTTTGATTTTCTGTTGTGTTGCCTCTAACGTTAATATTATTGTATGTTTTGTGTACATCCACATCTTGTTTGGATTTGCGTATTGTTTTGGCTGTATATTAATCTCTATGTTACGATCCAAGGTAGTCTTGAAGTAAGCTTCATCCAATATTAGTGGTATCTTGGATTTTGGGATTGATTTCTTGCATGCCTGGAGTTTTATTCGGAATTTGCATACTAAAAGTTGGTGATCCAATCCGCTGTCAGCTCCCGGGAGTGTCTTTGCCGATAAAATGGATGTTCGCCAGCGTCCTCTTATTAATATGTAGTTTATCTGATTCTTTGTCTTCTTATCTGGTGAGGTCCAGGTGAATAGACGGCGTATATGTTGTTTGTATATTGTATTCGTGATGCAGTAGTTATTGTCAATGCAAAATTGTCTCAGTCTTTCACCCCTATCGTTTCTAGTTCCTATGCCGTATTTCCCTACCACATGGCGCAGGTGATCCTCGCGCGTACATCTAACCTTGGCATTTAGATCGCCCAGAATTATTACGATCTCGCGGTTTGGTATTTCATTAATCAAGGTTTCGAGGGAAGCATAGAAGTTTTCCACTTCCTCATCACTTGCTTCTGTTGTAGGTGCATATGCTTGGATTATGTTAACATTGCAGGGAGCTGCATTAAATCGGACGCAGATTATGTGTTCGCTTATGGCTTTGTATCCGGTGACTGCGTTGTTTAATCGGTTACATATCATCAGTTCAACACCTCCATAACTTCGGTCGTCCAAACCGGAAAAATACACTTGGAAATCCGTAGCGCAAAAATGACCACTGCCTCGCCAGTGTGTCTCCGCAATTCCTGCAATATTTATATTGCAGCGTTTTTAATAATAATAATAATAATACTTTATTGTCCAACAGAGCGAACCGCAATGACAGAACAATAATAATAATAATATATATATACATACATACACATACAAGACACACACATGCATACACATATACAAACACACGTACATAGATACACCTATATACATACATATACACATATAAATACATAAACAAATGGTGTAAACCCATACAAGTAATACAAGTAATAAATATCAATATACAAAACAGTAAAAATGATTACATAGAACAGGTAAATAAGTATATAAATATTAGTCTTAAAATATATCCTGAGATGCTTCGTTAGCAGCTTTACACATTACGAAGATAGGTGCTCTACGTAGTACGTTAGTCCTTGGAATCGGCAGACGAAAACTGGCGCTAGATCTAGACGATGATCTGGGAATATTGATTGGAATTTTGCCCAAGAGAAATGAACAGTCTATCTGACTATGCAAGAGCTTAGAGGTATATTGTGCACAGCAATGACTCCTTCTGTCTTCTAGAGAAACCATGTTATGTCTAATTAACAATTGTTTGAGACTAGTTCCTATCTCAGGATAAACTCCATCAAGTCTGTAGGACAGGTATTTCAAAAAAACGTCTATGAATTCTGTCAAGTTTGAACGCGTGTGATGTATATAAAGGATACCACACGAGAATAGCGTACTCCAGTTTGCAGAGGACGTATGTACAAAAAAGTTGCTTCATTAGGTTAGTATCGGTGAAGTTGCGACTAACGCGCATTACAAATCCTAAGGACTTCGATGCAGAGGAGCACACGCTATCGAGGTGGTCGAGAAATGTTAGGCGAGAATCAAATATGACACCGAGATCTTTCATTATTTCCTTCTTGGCAATAGGGCTACCATCAATTGTATAGGTAGTTTGTATTGGAGAAAGAGTTTTTGAGTACGAAACATAACAACACTTGGTGGTATTAAGTAATAATATGTGTTTAACACACCATCTCACAAATGAGTCCATGTTATTTTGTAAGTGTAACATATCCCCATGGCACTTAATCGATTTATATAATTTTATGTCATCAGCAAATGCTAATACGGGACACGATATCGTGGATAGTAGGTCATTAATGAAGATAATGAATAATAAGGGACCCAAGTTAGAGCCTTGGGGGACACCCGATGTTGCTAGAAATTCAGTTGATACGAACCCATTATAGTATACGTAACAAACTCTATTTTCTAAATAGGACTTAAGTAGTGCTAAAGCATCACGGTTTAAGCCTAGGTTGTAAAGTTTTTGTAAAATTAGGTTGTGTTGAATCTTGTCGAAAGCTTTAGATAAATCAGTATATATCACATCAACATGTCCGCGGTTATCAATTTCTTCCGATACGTATTGTGCAAATGTTGCTAAATTAGTACATGTGGAACGACCATTCACAAATCCATGTTGTTTAGGAGAAATAAAACTTTTTACTTTATTATAAATAACACGGTAGAGGAAAATTTCAAAAACTTTGGCAAAGTTGGATAAAATGGATATCGGCCTATAGTTGGAGATACAAGACTTGTCGCCATTCTTGAAGATTGGTGAGATGCGAGCGCGTTTCCACCTATTCGGGAATGTGCAAGTTTTAATGGATAGATTAAAAAGAATCATTAAGGGTTGAGCGAAAACAAACCTACAATCTCGTACTAAAAATGAAGGTATAGAATCATCACCAGCTGTAAATTTATTAGATAATTGGGACATAATTAGTAGAAGGTCCTTTTCATTAACTTCAGGAAAGTTAAAAGGAACAATGTTATTTAAATATTCAGTAGGAGCAGTAGCATCAATTGAAGAGAACGAACTTGAGAAAAAGTCAGCAAAAGCGTTAACTATGGTGTTAGGCTCAGAAAACTCGGAATCTTCATTATGAAGCGTACCAGGAATTCTTGAGTGACCACGCTTGTTATTTAAATATTTCCACACGTCAGTTGGATTTTTCTTAATATTGCTTTCCATCCTAAGGATATAAGTTTTATAGCAATTCGCAATTTTAGCTTTACTTTGTCTGCGTAGTTGACTGTATTTGTCATAAAATAGGCGATCACCAGTTCTTGACCATTGCTTCCTATATTTTTCTTTCAATCGTAAGAGAGACCTAATTTCGGGGGAATACCATATAGGATACTTTGCAACAGAGTAAGATTTCTTAGGCACAAACTCATCCAAGCATTGATATAATGTGGTATAAAAGGAATCAACAGCATCATTGATGTTATTATACTGTTCCAATGAAGTTGACCAATCAATATCGCAAAGGGATTGATACAATAACATTAAATTAGATTTACGAAAATTATACGCCATTTGGCTATTAGACGGAAACGAACGAAAATGATGTGATTCGAGAATACATATATTAATGTCTAGCGCAGGATGATAATTATCTTCCTTAACTAGGGGAGATATGGAGTGTAAAACAGACAAATTGTGATTTATATTGGCTAGCACTAAATCTAACAAATTATTGCTTAAGTTATTGACGTTATTATATTGTGTAATGTCGAGAGCATTGTTAAATTGTTGCAAACAGTGAGCTTTATTCGAAGCTGGAGTACCAGCTCTTGAAACATCAGGAATGTTAAAATCGCCAACAATAATTAACTGATGATCAACAAGGAGTGTTTCCAAGGCGGACATGAAGGTTTCGAAGTCTTCATTTGGAATATCAGGGGGTATGTAAACTACACCAATAATAAGCTTCAGTGAGCCGATGAAGCACTTGCATAATACAATATCAACGAGGGGAACAATATTAATAACCCTGGAAATATCCACTGGTATGATCTTGATTTTATCACTAAATGCTGCTAACACTCCTCCACCTCTAGTTCGACTAACTTGCTTAAATTTGCGGTCGCAGCGCACTATCTGATAATTAGACGGAAATAATTCAAAATCGAATACAGAATCATTAAGCCACGTTTCACTCAGCAGAATAATATCAAAATCAGAGCTACAGGAGTTACAATAAAAGTTATCAGTCTTAGAGTTCAAACCTCTTACATTTTGATAGTAAATTGAACACATCTCAGATTTTGATGCGCTGTTGGACACCTGTTGGTTTTGTTTTGAATGTTTCAAGAGATGGTTCTCAGCTTCCTTGATTATTTGAGTATCTGTTGGGGATTTTATATTTATTTTAGCATTTTCGCTGGGGCCCTTTCTAATCTTAATAAAAAATTATTGAGTTCACTTTGTTTTAGTTCACTTTGCATTATTTGAAGCTTTCCTGTCTGCAACAGCTCTCGGACATTCCAGGTTGCTATTTCGGGTTCCTTCGCTGGTCGCAGATTTTCCATGTGGAGTCCAGCGGTCCACTGCCACATGCCCAGTAACTAATTTCACACTGTCTACCCCGGACGCAGAACAGCGCCGGTCGTTAGTCGGTTCGCCCGACGAAATATTTCCAATAGGAATCGACATTTCATTTATGTTTTCATGGGTCCATAGTGCAGTAGGTTCCCGTGTCTTTCTGCATCACAGTGTTCCAGGAACCACGCCTGGAAGTGTTCTTCAATAAATCGTACGGAAGTAATTCTTCGACTGCCCTATATCAGTGTTGATATGACTGCTGCCTCCTACCAGATCTTCGCCATATCTGGCTACCTCAACCCAACTCAGTTTCGCCTGCAGGTCGGTGCAGTTGCCCGGGGTGTGGCACGTGGGGATCTCGTGAGAACGTGTTGCCATTGCCCATCTCCCTTGATGCGACCGTCAATGACAAAAGGTGCTACCTCTACGACATCACCCCATACAACATATAAAATATATTATCTAAGTATAAACAAGACATACTATATGAGAATAACAAAATAAAATTCAATTCATTTTAAATAAACAAAACAAAATAAACGCATATATAGGACAAATGAAATAGAAAACTTTGGTATAAAGACTTTCTTGACAAAAAAAAAATTTTCAAATCTTTTTTAAACAATAAAATATACTTTCCTGTCTTTACTAGCAAACTAGTTTGTGATATTATCAATATTAATATTGAAATATCTATGAATATGTAATAGAGCTAAAACAGTTAGTCTTTCTTGACACATAGTAGCTCGTACCCGATGAAAAAAGATTTGGTATGATTATATATTTTATATGATCCAATTATATATGATCCATATATAATTATGTACAAAAATTGGCCAGATCTGACTATATACTTATCTTTATATGGTTATATATAATTAGATCTGAAAATTGGCCAGATCTGAGCATATATCATAATCTTTTCTTTGTTTGGAATTTTATAGGGCTTTGACAAATAATACGATCATAATAAACCATACATATTTTGTAGGAAATTTAACGCTCTACAAAAAAGGTCTATGATTTTTTCGCGTCCACTGGTTCAAAAGTTATTCGAAGTCTATTTTTACTATAACTTTAATTTTGACCTCGAATAACTTTCGAACCAGTGGAGTTACCGAAAAATCATTAAAGACCTTTTTTGTAGAGCGTTAAATTTCCAACAAGAATATATATGGTATATTTCAAAAATTCCAAAGAAAATAATTTTCCCCATGTTGTTTCTATTTAAAACTTTGACTCTCGTGTTTTATTTGCCACACTTTATCATGGTCTTTACTTCATGGTACATATTAATACGTCATCTAACTTCGGTTTGGTTGCTGTCTTAGTAGAGTGAAGTTGTAATATGTCAGTCATTGTATCAATTCATTGTAATAAGTTGTTTAATTGGGTGTTAATAAATACGTTTTTGTTTTCTGTGTTAATATTTTCTCTTGCTCCTACTCTACATAAAATTGTACTAACATGTTTTAATTATTTAAAAAAACGAAATTGTAAAGGTCGATACTCATGTGCCCGACACTCGGCTACGCAAAGTCGCGCGACGTCGTCTGTCAAATAATGATTATATTGTTTTAAATGGGCATGTAGTAAGCTGTCACGTGCCGCAAGTGAGAACGTGACCATTTAAAACAATGTATATAATTATAATTTGATAGGCGACGTCGCGCGACTTCAGGTAGCCGAGTGTCGCGCATATGAGAATCTACCTTCACTGTTGTCTAGGCAGTGTTTGTTTCTTATTATTTAAATCATAAGTTCTTTTTAACTCTCCGATTTTTTGTGACATCGCTTTTTTCAAATCCTCTCGGGTTTGAGGTTTCCCGTTTCTGGAGGTCCATTTTTTTCGTTTGCCAATTTTAAGGCATAATCTAGAAAAGAAATGACAATATCATCAAATAAATTCAAAAAGTTTGGGAAATCCAAATGTACATGCCTTAAGCACTTTATATGGATAGTGAAACTATAATTATATAAGTATTTACGTATATATATATATATATATATATATATATATATATATATATATATATATATATATATATATATATATGTATATTTATATATACTGGGTGTCCCATTTTAATCGGCCAGTAGCGATAATTCTGAAACATTGCATTGAATCAAAAAGTGTTCCAAATGAAAAGTTAATGGTTCTGAGGGGGACATCTGATGCCGTAGACTTTGCCCCCCCAGCCCCCCAAGGGGGGCGGGAACAGGGGGCAACTTTAAAATCTTAAATGGAAACCCCTATTTTTTATTGCAGATTCTGATAGAGGGTTAAAAAGTATGTAAGTTTTATCCGAAACATTTTTTTTATTGGTCGAGAGATGGCGCTGCAAATGTAAAAATTAGGTTTTTTGTCAATTAAATTGCGAAAATCGTCACGTAATTAACTGTTATTATTACTTAAGACTTACTCACAACCTTACAAGGTTGTTTTTTTCTCAGCCTGCTCAAATACTAATACTGTGTGTTTGACTGTGTGTTTGGCTGTGTGTTTGGCTGTGTGTTTGTTTGTGTGTTTGTCTGTGTGTTTGTCTGTTTGGTTGTCGTATGTTACATGGGCATTTGAGTGTGCGTGTTCATGCGTGTGCGTGTGTGTGAGTTCGTCGCCGTTGCAATTCACAAGAACTGCTCGAAATTGTGTCCCTGATGGTCTCGACACATTCGTATTCGTTTGGAGAAATTCTCCACGCACGCCCGCAACGTATTTGGAGATATTTCACGACAGGCATTAGTTATCCGCACCATCATGTTCTCGCGCGTGGTTGGAGGATCGCGGAAGACGACGTCTTTCAGGTAACCCCAAAGGAAGAAATCAGGCGATGTCAAGTCCGGAGATCGGGGTGGCCAAACAATAGGTCCTCCGCGACCAATCCATTGCGCTGGAAACAGCTCATCCAAATGTTGTCGAACCGCACGAGCATAGTGTGGTGGGGCACCGTCCTGCTGGAACCACATCGTCCTCCGGGTACGCAAATCGACTTCTTCTAGCAGCACAGGAAGATCGTTCTGGAGAAATTCCAGGTACCTCGCGCCATTTAACGTCCTGTCGAAGAAGAATGGTCCGATTATCTGCGAGCCGAGAAGTCCACACCACACGTTGACACTCCATCGCTGCTGTGCGTTCACTTGTCGAACCCAGTGGGGGTGTTCAGCACTCCAATAATGGGCATTGTGGATGTTGACGAATCCGGTATTCTGGAAAGTGCACTCGTCGGAGAACAGGACTCTGTGGAAGAATAAAAGGTCGCGGTCGATCTGCTGCACAGCCCAGTTGCAGAAACCCACACGTTTGGCGAAATCATTTCCATGAAGTTCTTGAACGCGCATGATGTGATACGGATGGAACTTTGCCGCGCGGAGTAACCGTTGAGCCGTCGATTTCGGTATGCCGATTTCTGCCTGGATTTCTCGGAGACTGATATGGGGATTGAGGTGTACAGCTCCAAGTATGGCGATGGTGCGGGGGTCGTTATCCACAAGATTCGCTCGAGGTCGGTGTCGTTGTAGGTGACCTTGGCGCAAACGTTGTTGCAGCCGTCGCATTGTACTGCGAGACGGACACCGACGATCCGGGAATCTTTGGCGATACAGTTCTACTGCATTGGTGTAATTGCTCAGCGACTCTCCAATGACTTTTAGGATGTCCACAATTTCGGTCGGTGAGTAGTCCATGAATACTCAACGACTTGGCTTTGCGTACTGAACTCATTTTTAAAAACTAAATTTAAAAAAGGAACGAAAATAAAAAAAATCCAAGAAATCTTAATCTCGTGTTTTTTGTGAATTTGGTATCGCGTTAACTTAAAATTGTCACGAGTCAAAGATTCATCCGAGTTACCAACCAATTAAAAAGAGTGTATTTTTGTGGATTTTCCGAGGGCGCCTATTTGATTTTACCGAGTGTAAGTTTAATTGCGTAACGCTAATGCCGGCGGTTTTAATTGAGTTATTTCAATTTAATTATGCCATGAAAAATACTGTTGCCTTTTTCAAAAATAGTAATCTTCTAAATAAGAAATTCGTTTACTGTGTGATAGAAAAATTCTTTTAATTTTTTCTCAAGTTTGCAGCGCCATCTATCAACAACTTTAAAAAATACCCCGACTAAAATTGACCTACATTTTGAAAACTCTATCCGAGTCTGAGGAACAAAATAGGGGTTTCCATTTAAGATTCTAAAGTTGCTTTAACTTTAATCGAATCTTTAATTTTTTTTTTGGAAAAAATATTTTGTTTCTTTTCTTAATTAATTTTTTTTTATTTTTAAATTTTTACGCTTCTAGATTATGATTACGTCGATCCTCAAAAAATAAAAATTTATATGCGCCCTTATGGCATTTGTAATTTCAGTATAATAGCATATAACAGAGCATAACTTAAATAAATACAAATATTATTTTTTTACTGATAAATATAATTACAAAAAAAATGTTTTGGAAAATGACACACATAAATTCTCTTGTTTATTATTAAAGAAAAACATTACATGATCTCCTTCTTCTGGGAGATGATCCTTATCAAAAATCACTTCATTATCGTCAACTTGACAATATGAATGGTCCCTCTTGCAATTTATAACAAACATTATAATAGATTATATTATAATTATATATTATGTAGCTAATATTTATGCACAGGTTGTCTATGCGGCTGCCGAAACACGTTCAAAGATGAAAAGTTCTTTGTGGCGTAGTAGGGCGTAGCCAAGGTTGCCAGGTGTTCGGTATTTTACCGAACCGTTCGGTATTTCAGCCCCGTGTTCGGTGTTCGGTACGACTAAAATATTGTTTGGTATTTTTTCGGAACTCATTTATTTCTCTAATTTATTAATTGAATCACAAATTCAACTCAATAAGCAAATGCCAATTTTGTTGTTTGCAAAACAGCCGAAACAAATCAAGCGTGGACATGGATAAAAAGTGGATAAAGCGTGGATTAAGGCTGAATTATGCATTTGTTGCAATTTCAAAGTGACATGTCGCGAATTACATCTCCAAATCAATGAGACCACATTTGTTATGAGCGTGCATTAGCAATAATAAATACGATTTTTAATTTTTTTTTTTTTTTTTAAAGTTTGGTTCGATGTGAATACCGGGTTTGCCGACCCTTCGAACACGTCGGCCTATTGGTAGCCTATTGTATTCTATCACATTCACTTTAGGCCCAGAAACCTGTTGTTATTGTAAATTGCGCTAATAGCCATTTTACACATTTGTCTTCTGGAACAAATGCGGCCGGCGCTGGGGATAGAACTCGGAACTCTATACCTGTCAGTTAGCGCCCTAACATGAGGCCACGAGCGTCACCACTACACCACTCGCGCCGGCATTTTTAATATAGTGTGTTCGATTCAATCTATGGTGTAGTTCCGAAATAAAACTTTTCATTAAATGTTTGTTTTTTTCTTTTGTTTTCACCCGATGTTCGGTAATTTCGCCGATCTCATCTGGCAAACCTGGGCGTATCACGTGATACACCATATGTTTAGATATTTGTCTCTGGTTTAGTATCATAGTCACCTAAACCGCTGCATATAAATTTTATAGCATAATTTTTTTTCTTTTTTACGAAATTAAAAATAGTATACAAATTGCACAGGGAGTACAAATGCTTAAAAATCGAATGGATGAGCGTGAAAACATTGCTAGAAAAATTAATAAATTAAATAACTACGAACTAGGGAACAATATTAAAAATATTAAATTTGATATTCTCGAATGTAATTTATTTTTATCTAATGGTTATGAAGTAGAAAATGTGCCTGTCTACGCTGGTTTAAAAATTGATAAAGAAATTTATATTTCAGAAATTTACAAAGCAGTAAAAACGAACAGCTACGCAGTCGAAATAGACGTTAATGGTTCCATTATTTATGGATCGATTAAATTATTTGTTAGAATTCAAAATGAAATATTTATAGTCATAAGCGGTTTCGCTGTTGAACATATTAAAATGTTCTGTCACTTCGTTTCGAGAAAAACAATTGAGCATGTTATACCAATAGCAGACAATCATAGTTTGATGTTGCTTAGATTAAAAAATATTAAATCAATATTTCAACTTATAAGAGTCGGTAGTTATGTTTGCAAACAACCAAATAATAATATAAAAATGGTTTGGTAATTATATTATTGACTAATGTTATGTAGAAAATATTTTTATTTCATAATAAATATTTTTTCTAAAACTACAGTATAATCATTTTTAAATATCTCCCAACAAGAATAATTAAAAATTTACATGTAAACATTTATATTTGTCATAAAATTGACATAATGTATGATTTTACATATTTATCAGTCAGATCTGATCAGATCTAATTATATTTAGACATATATCATCAAATCTGATCATATATAGTCATGTACGATTATATATATATATATATATATATATATATATATATATATATATATATATATATATATATATATATATATATGTATATATATATCTATCTAGATTGCATGTAAAACCCATAAGGAGGTGGTGGGTTTAGAACACATCATCTTTCCCTACTTACTAGTCCAGCTTTTTGAGGAGATCTGAAGAACTGGGATGATACCAACTGAATGGCAGTCAGTTTTAATCACTCCTCTACACAAACAAGGTGATAAAAAAACGTATGCGGTCAGGGGACTGCCGTCAGGAACGAAGTTCCTCGCGCATTAAACAGAATCGAACAACTTCTCTTTTTGAATTAGTATTAAAATAATGAAAGTGCACACAAATATTTTGAATGGAAAATATGAATAAACAATCTAAATCTCCATATTCAAACCCACTACAAAGTATTTCTCTTGCTCTAGTTGAATTTTGACATACATTTAAGTAAGTTGAATTATAAAGTTGCTGTCGAAGAAACGATGCAGATATTTGAAGTTGTAAAATTCTTATAAGAGATGAAAATAGGCAATTACTGTCGCCAGCAATGTTTGTGTCATGATGCAACAAGACATTTGGCATTGAACATTCATCATGTTCCTCGTATGGAGCTCGGAATGATTGAGAACTGGAAGTAATTACTTACTGAGCTTCATTATTACCTGATTGAATTTAATTATTCCGAAAGTGACTAAATATTACTTCTTTCAGTTTCTTCATTATTTTCGATTAAAATAGTCGGTAATGAATCTTCTATCGATGATTGAAATGATTCAGGTTCAACACGTTTCTTCTTTGATTTAAATCTATCTTTGTATATTTGAACGCCTTCGGCATGTTCTAAATCTATAGTTTGTAAAATTTCTTTTTCGCTATCGATACTCTTTTTGATGCTGTGCTTGTGATTTCACTATCGTTTCTCTATAATGTATATAAATATAGAAAAAAAAATAGCTAACACTTGAATCACATGTACGATAAACCCATGTAAACAGTAACCAATTGCATCAAATTATAAAATTGTAACCTACTTTTCTAAATCTGTATTTTTTATAATTCCATTTTTTTTCTTTTTCCTTTTTTCTCTGTCGTTACTCTTTTTGATCCTGAGCTTGTGATTTCACTATTGTCTCTCTAAAATGTAAATGTCATAGTGATATAGTTAGATTGTGTAAAACCGAGTTATTGCATTATCTGCCGACAGTTTGTGTATTCTATTTAAAATACTTGATACGACTAGCTAGTTCGTGAAACCATCTTAAATATGTTTCTTTATTTATTTCTGTATTAATAGGTCTGATAATTAAGACACGTAGCTTTATACTATCAGATGACAGCACTTGATAATTTCTGGAAACATCGAATCGGTAAATAAGATAGTGTAAATCTCAGTTAAACAAGTTCCTCATAAAATTTCATGAGCTGAGCTTGCATGAGATTTCATGAGCTACACGAATTAGAAACTACTCGAACTGTCGACAGATCATGTTCTATACGGCTCAGTTCTATACAATCTGACTGATTGACTGATTTTACTATATGACTACGACATATGTAGTATGTATTATGTATATAGTAAATATCAATCACTCACATTACATTACGATAAACATGTGTAAACAGTTAGCAATTGCTCAAATTGTACAGTTTTATTTTTATAAACTTACTTTTTTTCAGTATTTGGTATCCTTTCTTGACTTTAAACTTCTCATCCAATTAAAATAATGAGTATAATATAAACAATATCTCTCCTACGATTTAAAACAACAGAACAAAAAAGAAAAATACGTTTGAACATTTTTTTTTCTTGTTTAGTTTTAAGGTTATAAACAGACCACGCTCGTCTGTCACTCTGCGAAAGAGAGAGAGAGCACGCATTATAGAAATATACACTGAGAGAAAGAGAAAAAAGAAAGGGCGCGCGGTATACACTGATAGGAAGTGAAAGAAAAGAAATATACACTGAGCGGAAGAGAAAGGCAGTGTACGTAACGGACAATAAAGTAACGTTTTCTGCCGAATCGCTCCTACCGAGACCTCCCTAAAGGAACTTCGTTCGAAAAGAATGTCAATAGTATCTCATTGGCATCTCATTAGTATCTGTTCCATATAAGATTCTCTCCAAAGCAATACAGAATAGAATAGAAGGTCATCTTGGCCAACTGATTGTGGAATATCAAACTGCAGATAACCATGGTTTCCGAAAGGGCCGTTCTTTCCCAGAACAGATCTTTAACTTTAGGTTAAAAAGAGGTTAATGGCTTTCGGTTAATGGCTGAAAGAACATCATCAGGTATAAAAAACTGGAAGAAATAACTACGTAGTCGTGTTTGTTGATTTTCAGAAGGCATATGACTCTATCGATCCAAAGTCATCAATGAATATTTTGGAAGAGTTTTGGGGTGGATGATACATCAAAACAGCTAATCCAACAAACTCTCCCTAACACAGTGTCAAAAATTAAATTTATGGGTGAGATCTCAGAACCCTTTACAATCAGAACGGGCGTAAGACTAGAAGATGGATTGTCCCCAATCCTTTTCAACTGTGCTTTGGAAAAGATCATTCGAGAGTGGAGAAAACTGTTAGCCCAAGAAGAAACAAATGAAGAGCGATTCAGACTTGGTCCTACTTGGTCAAACTTAATAATCAACAACGAAATGATTAACGATATAATCAGTTAATTATTACAACACATCGGAATCCGCGCAAACTTAATAATCAACAACGAAATGATTAACTATATAATCAATTAATTATTACAACAAATCGGAATCCGCACAAACTTAATAATCAACAACGAGATGATTAACGATATAATCAGTTAATTATTACAGCAAATGGAGTACACCCGGTAGGTTTCCGCCGGGACCGGAAACAAAATGGCGAATCCCACAGCGCCCGAGCACATGGACGTATTCAACTAGCTGACCCCGATCCGGTTCGAAGGACCAATGTTCGGACCGTGTCTCTCTAAATTTCACGATTTCCAAACTTAATATAGGCTGGTTAGATCACTTACCTGATTGGGCTAATCAGGTAAGTGATCTAACCAGCCTATATTAAGTTTGGAAATCGTGAAATTTAGAGAGACACGGTCCGAACATTGGTCCTTCGAACCGGATCGGGGTCAGTTAGTTGAATACGTCCATGTGCTCGGGCGCTGTGGGATTCGCCATTTTGTTTCCGGTCCCGGCGGAAACCTACCGGGTGTACTCCATTTGCTGTAATAATTAACTGATTATATCGTTAATCATCTCGTTGTTGATTATTAAGTTTGCGCGGATTCCGATTTGTTGTAATAATTAACTGATTATATCGTTAATCATTTCGTTGTTGATTATTAAGTTTGCGCGGATTCCGATTTGTTGTAATAATTAATTGATTATATAGTTAATCATCTCGTTGTTGATTATTAAGTTTGCGCGGATTCAGATTTGTTATAATAATTAACTGATTATATCGTTAATCATTTCGTTGTTGATTATTAAGTTTGCGCCGATAATCCGATTTGTTGTAATAATTAATTGATTATATAGTTAATCATTTCGTTGTTGATTATTAAGTTTGCGCGGATTCCGATTTGTTGTAATAATTAACTGATTATATCGTTAATCATTTCGTTGTTGATTATTAAGTTTGCGCGGATTCCGATTTGTTGTAATAATTAACTGATTATATCGTTAATCATTTCGTTGTTGATTATTAAGTTTGCGCGGATTCCGATTTGTTGTAATAATTAATTGATTATATAGTTAATCATCTCGTTGTTGATTATTAAGTTTGCGCGGATTCAGATTTGTTATAATAATTAACTGATTATATCGTTAATCATTTCGTTGTTGATTATTAAGTTTGCGCGGATTTCGATTTGTTGTAATAATTAACTGATTATATCGTTAATCATTTTGTTGTTGATTATTAAGTTTGCGCGGATTCCGATTTGTTGTAATAATTAACTGATTATATCGTTAATCATTTCGTTGTTGATTATTAAGTTTGCGCGGATTCCGATTTGTTGTAATAATTAACTGATTATATCGTTAATCATTTCGTTGTTGATTATTAAGTTTGCACAGATTCCGATTTGTTGTAATAATTAACTGATTATATCGTTAATCATTTCGTTGTTGATTATTAAGTTTGCGCGGATTCCGATTTGTTGTAATAATTAATTGATTATATAGTTAATCATCTCGTTGTTGATTATTAAGTTTGCGCGGATTCAGATTTGTTGTAATAATTAACTGATTATATCGTTAATCATTTCGTTGTTGATTATTAAGTTTGCGCGGATTTCGATTTGTTGTAATAATTAACTGATTATATCGTTAATCATTTTGTTGTTGATTATTAAGTTTGCGCGGATTCCGATTTGTTGTAATAATTAACTGATTATATAGTTAATCATCTCGTTGTTGATTATTAAGTTTGCGCGGATAATCCGATTTGTTGTAATAATTAATTGATTATATAGTTAATCATTTCGTTGTTGATTATTAAGTTTGCGCGGATTCCGATTTGTTGTAATAATTAATTGATTATATAGTTAATCATCTCGTTGTTGATTATTAAGTTTGCGCGGATAATCCGATTTGTTGTAATAATTAATTGATTATATAGTTAATCATTTCGTTGTTGATTATTAAGTTTGCGCGGATTCCGATTTGTTGTAATAATTAACTGATTATATCGTTAATCATTTCGTTGTTGATTATTAAGTTTGCGCGGATTCCGATTTGTTGTAATAATTAACTGATTATATCGTTAATCATTTCGTTGTTGATTATTAAGTTTGCGCGGATTCCGATTTGTTGTAATAATTAACTGATTATATCGTTAATCATTTCGTTGTTGATTATTAAGTTTGCGCGGATTCCGATTTGTTGTAATAATTAACTGATTATATCGTTAATCATTTCGTTGTTGATTATTAAGTTTGCGCGGATTCCGATTTGTTGTAATAATTAATTGATTATATAGTTAATCATTTCGTTGTTGATTATTAAGTTTTCGCGGATACCAATTTGTTATAATAATTAATTGATTGTCTAGTTAATCAATTTCGTTAATTATTAATTTTCATCTGGTTATCCAGTTTTGTCGGAATAATTAATTGATTGTCTAATTAATCAATTTCGTTAATTATTAATTTTCAACTGGTTTAGCAATTTCGTTGGAATAATCAGCTGTTGTCTGGTTATTCATTTGTCGTAGCTTATTCAATTTCGTTGATTATTGAACTTTGGGTGCAGCTCTCGTTTGAATATTCGATTTGTGAATATTCGATTTTGTGAATATTCGATTTTGGCTATTTTCAGCTTTCATATGAATATTCGATTTTGTGAATATTCGATTTGTAAATTTTCGATTTTGGCTGGTTACAGCTCTCGTTTGTGAATATTCGATTTGTGAATATTCGATGTTGACTATTTTCAGCTCTCGTTTGGGAATATTCGATTTTGTGAATATTCGATTTGTGAATATTCGATTTTGGCTGTTTGCAGCTGTCTTTTGAATATTCGATTTGTGAATATTCGATTTGTGAATATCCGATTCTGTTTGAGTCTACAGTTTTTCCTTTGAATGATCCATTTTGGTTTGGTTATTCAGTTCACATTTGAATATTCGATTTTGGTTTGTTTATTCAATTATTGTCTGACTCAGCTTTTTGTATGTTCGATTTTGTTTGACTTATTTTGTCAATTTTCGTTTTTCATTCTTTCTTTAGTAGTTTCATATTGCTCATCGCATTGGGGATCCGTTTCTCATCATCGAGTATCCACTCCAGATTCAAGCCGAGCTTCTGTCGTTGTCTTTCCGTAATAGTTCCCGTCAGAAGATCCCCGGTGCGTTTCTACCTTATTTATATATGTTGTGGCAGTTCCAGGACTCTTTCCATCACTCTTTCTATCTGATGGTACCGCCTCCAGCGCTCGCTAGTGCACCATCATCACCCTCTGCTCCACTGAGTTTTGTCATGGAGTAAATAAGAACGGTCTTACAACCCGTTTTTATTGGGGTAGGGTACCACAATCGGCAGTTTCCATGTAACTTTCCATTGGTTTGCAGCAAGTAGGCTTCTGTTTATTGTGTGCGTAATCGTTTGGCACCGGCAGATCCAATGTTACTGAAGATTTCCGTTTGTATTCGTGCCCTCCCAATCTGAATCGATTATTGTCGGAACACAGTCTTCGTCGTTGTTGATTTATTGGATCACTGTGTATCCGAGCGGGGCGCAACCCTGCCCTAACCATGGCCAGCGCATCGCATAAGACGCTGGGAGTTAGGCGATAATAACACTTTTTACACCCCGTGTGTTTGTTTCAGAATTTTCATGCATAAGTGCCTTTCTCCGCTTGAGCTGGTCGATAGAATAGTTCCTCGAATATTTCCTTGGCTTAAGTGCCTTGTCGTTGATGAGTACCTCTTTGGCACCCGCGGTACCCTAGATCTGAATCGACATATGTTACAAGGTCTCATGTTGCAGGGTTATTGGTAGCGATAGGCTGTAACTGCATCTCCTTGTCATGTGTAACCTATTTACCAAATGCCTCGTCTACGTTTGTTCCAGATCTGTTTAGGTCAGAGGTCAAGTATTATCAAGTATTATGTTCCAAGGTCTTGTGTTGCAGGGTTATTGTTAGCGGTAGGCTATAACTGCACCCCCCTTGTCACGTGTAGCGCTTGAGCTTTCCTCTGACTCCCTCTGCTGCAATAAAAATAGGTTGTGTCGTGATCTTTCGCCATAACTCACCGTCTTACAAACGGTGAATAGTTAAGTAGGGGTCTCGATTTCGTCTTGCGATAATGTAGGGTTCGAGCTTGCTGACCTGTTTATTTGCTTTGTTTCGGATGTGGATGGATGATGCCGTTTTGAAAGGATTCAGCATTTACTAGCATTCCATTATTGTTCGTATGTTCGCTTTGGTCCTTTGACAAACACTGGTTGTGTTTGTTTTCTTTGGTCTTGTCGTGATCATCTTGTTCAAGGACAAACACTTTGTCGTTGTGTTTGTTTGTTCTTTGATCTTTGTTGCGATCACTTTGTACAAGGTAAAACACTTGTAGTTGTGTTTGTTCTCTTTGGTCTTTATAGCGATCATCTTGTTCAAGGACAAACACTTTGTCGTTATGTTTGCCTTTTTTTGTCCTTGTCGTGATCATCTGGTCCAAGGACAAACATTTTGGTATTCTGTTTGCTTTCTTTGGTCCTTGTTGTGATCATCTTGTTAAAGGACAAAGACTTGTCGTTGTTTCGCTTTTTGGTCCTTGTTGTGATCATCTTGTTAAAGGACAAGCACTTTTTGTTGTGTTTGTTTGTTCTCTGATCTTTGTTGCGATCAATTTGTACTACGTCATACACTTGTCGTGTTTGCTTTCTTTGAACCTTGTCGCGATTCTCTTACTAAGGACAAACACTTTGTTTTTGTGTTTGTTTGCTTTTTTTTGGTCGCGACCACTTGTATTCGTGACGTAAGCTCATTCGGGACGTAATTCATTCGTCTAGTGAGCGCAAAGTCTAATAAGATTTCCGTATCTCGGCGAGTGAGGTTGATTGTCCTTGTTTCGTTCACCTCTCTGCCCGCGATCATTATTCGGAATCCGAAAAATAAAAGATGTGGCCAGTGTAAACGCATCTCCGCTGTTATTGTTGTCAACGTAGCGGTCAAGATCAATAGCATAAGTGATTGGCTGATCTTGATATTTATTGCACTTTAACATCCTTGGTGCTGTTTCAGAATTGAGCGACTGTATGCCGAACATAGCTGAGCTGTCCTCGTGACTCTTCTGTTCAAATTATGTCTACTACCGCCCCATTCGTTGGTCGTTCGGAATTTCTTTTGTTTGTTTTTGAATTGTTGACTATTTGTTTTGAACACCCAGAGGGTGAAAATTGTCTCAGTGGTCTCATTTATTTTTATTTTGTCTAAAATTTGGGACCCTGTCGTTTGCTTCTATTTTGTAGAAGTTGATATTATGTCACTTATTTCGATTTAGTCGAAGTTGACCCCATTTTCCTTTATTTTTCTTGGTAGAAGTTTGTTTATTTTCTTTTCTATCTGGATTTGATTTAGCCCTTCCTGGCCAATTATTGTTCAGTTTTGTGCTGAAGTGGGTTACTTCAGGGGCGGCGGGATGTTCGCGCCAATTTGGCGCATCCAGATTTTTCAATTCATTTATTTGGATTAACTTCGGCTCCAATCGATAGACGGGGAAACAGGTGTATCGATCGGTGTCGAAGTCGCGCGATTTATTAACTTTTTCGCGAATAGATTAAATTAGTCAGTTAGCTGCGTAGAGTCGAAAAAACACGCTCGGCGAGTGCGAACGAAAGACGCGAAATCAACGCAAACTGGCACATATGCGTAATTCGAATTCCCATCCAAACTAACCAGGGGTGATCACGAGCCCAATGGCTGAAGCGGAGCCGGACGTTCCAAGGACGCCAATTTAAGGGAATTCCTTTACCCTTTTATTCCCATTTCCCTCCCTTAGACGAAGCGCCGGAAGGACGATTCCACGTGGCGGAGACGCGGGCAGCCCAATCAGGTAAGTGATCTAACCAGCCTGTATTAAGTTTGGAAATCGTGAAATTTAGAGAGACACGGTCCGAACACCAACAGACAAAAAATACCTATAACAAAAACTCTATGAGTATTGGTAAGTTCAGACATTATAATACAGGTCGCTTCCAAACAGATTCTGCAACGATATTTCGGATTTTTGCTAATTTTATTTTCGGTCGGTTAAGCCATTTTACAATAGATCATTTGCTGCCTCACCCCTAGTTTACTGCGACCATTGGTTACAACTCCATTCCTTACTAGAGCGCCTCCGCTAGTCCTGATTGCTTTAGAAATTTCAGGATATGGGTGGGACTTAAGTACTGCAACTCCTGTGAGTTCAAGCAATGGGCTCCAAGATATATCTGTCTCTTGCGGACCAGTGTACCGCAATCTTTGAGCTGATGTATGGGGTTTCCTTTGCCAAACCACAGAATCTGAGTCTACAGTGTCCCGTCAGGATTCCTGCCAGAATTCTAAGCTTTTTCCTGTTTCTCGTCTGCTTAGTCTTGTTTGTGTAGTTTTGTCTATCTACCTCTAATTAAATTGAGATGTTGAATCTTGGCGCTGAAACGAGAATGGCGTCGGACGGGGATAAATATCTTAATATCCTTGGTGTCAGGCATGGTCGTTGTATCAAGCAAAAATGCATCGAATGCAAAATGTCTTTACCGACCGAAAATAAAATAATCTTATATCCGGAATATCGTTGCAGAATTTATTTGGAAGCGACAAACGGAAAAATCGCGTTAAAACAAACTATAAATTATAATAAAACTGAGATTTCGCTAATCGAATTGTTAGATTTTGCGTGAACGCACAGGTCAGTACATTTTGGTCGAAAAAATTTCAGTCGAGATGAATTTGTTGAACGAAATATAAATAATTTTGTATTGAAGGTCTGCGAGAATGGAAAAGCTGACGGACTCTGTTTAGCTTGTATGGAGAAGGGGATAGTTTGTTACGAATTCAAGAGTAAGTTTGAGGTATCCCAAAGCATTTTACTGAAAGAAGTGGAAGAAGGCAATAGGTAAAAGTCTGTTTGTTGTAATTCTTGTCAGTATGAAAATAAATGTAGTTTTAGCTATTTAATAAACACTGAAGAGCATTTAAAAGAGGAAGATTCGGTGGAAATAACAGAGAATGAGGTATTTAAGGAAGAGGTTTTGGACATTGATGTATTGGTGGTTGCAACAGAGTATGCAGTATTAAACGAAGAGATTTTGGACGATGATGAATTGGTGGTTGCAACAGAGAACGGGGAATTACAGGAAGAGATTTTTGACGATGATGTATTGTTGTTTGCAACAGAGAATGATGAGATATTAAAAAAAGAGATTTCGAATGAAAAAGTGCAAATTAGAGAAACTATTAACTGTCATGAGGACAAACAAGATAGTTTGAATACACCTGGTGATAAACCAACAGCAACAACATATCTTTACAAAAAAAAATATCATTGCGATATCTGCGAGAAAATCTTGCAACACAGCTCTGGTCTAAGTCGCCACAGAGTCAAAGAACAGTCTAAAACCGACAGCGTACATAAGTGCGAGGTCTGCGGAGATACCTTTATATTCCGCGTTAGTCTGATCCGCCACAAGCTCGAACACTCTTCTCTAGAACAAGAAAACACAGCTGAATACAAATGCAAAGTTTGCGAGAAAATCTTTAAATTACGGAGCAGTCTCGTCCAGCACACTCGCAGACACCGGCAGAAAGTCGCGGTCGTCCGAGAAAAAATGCCGTGTGCAACTTGCGGCAGAATAGTCTTCAATAAGCAAGCTCTAAACGCCCACATGTTAATACATTCCGGGGAAAAAACATTCCCGTGCGAATTTTGCGGGCACAGTTTCTCGCTACGCGGTAATTTGGACAGGCCCAGACGAATCCACACCGGGGAAAGACCATATAAGTGTTCGGAATGCAGGAAAGGTTTCGCTCAGAAAGATACATTGCGCCGACACCTAGTCGTACACTCCAAGGAAAGGGACATTTCGAAAAGGGAGCACGTTTGCCATATATGCGGGGCAGCTTTCACCAGATTCGGCACGTTGCGTGTCCATATAAAAAGACACCCTGCAGAGCACCCGTTCGAGCCCTCACGTGGAAGTCACCTTGTCGCGGTGTGAGGGCTTAGTTTCGCGTACCGTTGGACGTCACGACAGGAATAACCCCGGTTGGGGCGTTCGGCGGAGGGCGAACAACCAAGAACTTCCAAACCCTTAATCCCAAGGCGTCATGCGACCCGTGCCGAAGAGACTGGTTGATGGCCAAGGGCAACCGGCCATCGCTTACGGAGCCCCTCTGATACCTGGCGACCTCAGAGAGTATCCAGCCTTACCACTATCAAGCAGGGCTCTGATGTGGTGGACCTTTAGTTCCCTTGCCACTCGTGGGATTCGAATGGAACAAAAACAAAAACAAAAATTCAATCCTTGTGTGTCCCGCACACAATTGGCGGATCAGATAGAGCATGAGCCCCACGATCCGAGTGAGCGCACCAGTCGAGAGAGACCAACTCCCAGACTGTCGCCAAAAAGCAAAGGCAAGATGGTCAGTAACATCGTTATTACCACCAAGCCAGCAAGCCAAGGGAGACCCGCTCCCAAAATGGCTTCTAAAAGTCAGGGCAAGGTGACCGGTAACACCGTTACTCCCACCAAGCCCGCGACTAAGCAAGAGGTGACAAAGCCGAAGCAGGTAAGAAGAAGACGAGATGGGCACATCCCTTGCCACCCCTAGGTAGTCCAGGCGGACTCGAGGACCCACTGAGAAAGGGCCTCGGCGGTGCCGGGGTGAGATGGTATCTGCGCTTCTTAGCAAACGGGCTACAACCCGAGGAAGCTAAGAAGAGAGCAGTACAGAAAAAGGTGGGAACTACACTACAAACACAAGGAGCTGCCAAAAGAGGGGCTGATTCTGTCACGCCCCAAGACAAAGCAGCTAAAAGACAGAAGAGGAACATCCAAAGTGGGGCAACGGGAATGGTCAGCTACCCCAGCTGCCCTCCCAAGACTTCTGGGCCGAGCACCAGCTACGCCACCGCCGTCAAGGTGGTGAGGGTTGGTGTTATGTCCAGAGACTACCCAAGGAATCCCCTGAGTAAGAAGGACATGCCTGCTCTTGAGCAAGCAATTATGAAAGAGACAGTCGTAGACTGGTCTCATGAGATACAGTTTGAAGGCATACACTTCAAACCAGGACTAGTCATTGTCGACTGTGCGAACGAACAGACGGCAAAATGGCTGATGACAAGAGCACCCATCCTAAGACATTGGGAAGGGGGGCTCTGGTGGCGAAATTGGGTGATGATATCCCCAAGCCACATGTCATCACCATGTTCCTAACTAGGATTGGGGAACTAACCCCGGAGGCCTCCATCAACTACCTCAGGGCCCAAAACAAAGGACTTAACATTTCCGAATGGAAGGTCCTTGGGTGCCGGGTGGAAAGTGGGGGTCAACTCCTAACGGTGGGAATTAACGAAGAGTTCGCTGGAGCCATAGCGAAGGCCAACCATAGCCTCTACTTTAGGTTCGGATCAAAGTCCATGGGCGGAAGAACGACGCCACACAAAAAGCGGATGTAGAGGTAGCGACAGCCACAGCGGCCCCTCCCTCGGAAGTTACGACCGCAACAACGGCCACTTCAGAGGTGGAAGGAATAGCGGTGGCGGCAGCTCCCTCTGCTGAACATTTAACGACAAACGCCGCGAACGAGGAAGTCAGCCCAGATTACCGGGAAGACGACCTCGACCTCACACTCGTAGACATGAGCAGTCAAGCTATGTCTACAGAGGAAGAGGTAGATGTTGTTCTGGTGGAGACAGAGAAGGACTTGCCGCCTCCTGTCATAAACCAAGAATGACCAGCAGGCGCACCAAAGTAGCGCAGGTGAACATCCACAATGCCAGAGCAGCCTCGGCTGTGATGGCTAGGATGTTCACCAAACAACACCTCGGGCTAGCGCTACTGCAAGAACCCTGGACCTACGGAGGTAACATCAGAGGCCTCAGCAACAGGGAATGTAAGTTGGTATAGGACAGCCGTGAGGCTTCCCCTAGAACTTGCATTATGGTAAGGAAGGACATTAATTACTTATGTCTTTCAGAATTCTTAACGCGGGACTTAGTTCCTATACAGGTCCTCATCAAGACCGAGGGCCTCCACCGCGAAGTAGTGATCGCATCAGCATACTTCCCTGGCGATGGTAATAACATACCACCCATGGAGGTACAAAGGCTGGTCGAGCACTGTATTAGGAGAAGGCTGCCACTCATTTTGGGATGTGACGCGAACGCCCACAACGAGATGTGGGGCAGCACGAACACTAATAAGAGAGGTGAAGAGAGAAAAAACCTTTTAGAATACCTCATTAAAGAGAACTTAATTGTGTACAACGTCGGGAACACACCAACTTTTGTCACTAAGGCCAGAAATGAGGTACTGGATATTACGGTAGGTAGCGCTAACGTAAGTAAACTAATTAAAAAGTGGAGGGTTTCAAGTGAACCCTCAATGTCAGATCATAGGATCATAGAGTTTGAGCTGAAAGGAGCGAGTGAGGAAAGTACCCCCATTCGAAACCCCAGACAAACTGTGTGGCCTATGTTTAGTTCACAACTAAAAGAAAACCTGGAGCAGGTGACAGTGCGGGGTGGTATCAAACACTACACCGTGCTGGAGCAGGCTGTAGGAGAAATAAATGTAGCAATCACCACGGCATTTGAATCCAGCTGCCCAGTAAAAACCGTGAAGGAGCATAAGGACGAAAAATGGTGGAACAAAAATTTGTCTACAGTAAGAGCAAAAGTACGTAGGCTTTTCAACAAAGCCAAGCAATACGGAAATTGGCTAGAATACTCTGAGGTGCTTACCACCTACAATAAAGAGATCAGAAGGGCAAAAAGGGAAAACTTTAGGACCTTCTGTGAAAACATAGAATCCACGCCGGTGGCAGCTAGACTGCACAAAGCACTAGCGAAGGATAGAGTGGAAATGACAACCACTCTCAAGAAACCGGATGGGACCTTTACGGAGGATGAAGAGCAAAATCCTCTCCTCCTACTAGAAACCCATTTTCCGGGATGCAGAAGATACAGGGAGACCGAGGGCTTGATGCAACCACGGAAACCAAGTCGGGCCGACTGGAAGAGGGCAGCGTCCATCTGTACGGAAAACCGAATCAGATGGGCTATCGGCACTTTCCAGCCTTTTAAGGCCCCAGGTGTGGACGGACTAGTTCCTGCCTTCCTACAAAAGGGAGAGAGAGAACTAATGCCGTATCTTCTAAATATTTTTAGAAGTAGTTTAGCGCTCGGATATATACCGGAGCTATGGAGAAGGGCTAAGGTGGTATTTATACCGAAGGTGGGAAAGAAAGACACCACTCAACCGAAGTCATTTAGACCCATTAGTCTAACATCTTTTATGTTAAAGACAATGGAGAAGGTGATTGATAATTACCTTAGGACTATGGTGCTGGTAGGTACACCACTACACAAGAGTCAGCATGCTTACAGAGCAGGGAAATCCACAGAAACCGCCCTGTATCAGCTGACAAATGAAATAGAAGCAGCACTAGAGACAAAGGAAGTAGCGATATGTGACTTCTTGGATATAGAGGGAGCTTTTGACAACACCTCACACGAGGCTGTCAAGGCGGCCCTAGAGAGAAGGAGTATCGACAGCACTATCTCAAAGTGGATGGCAGAAATGCTGAGAACTAAAGTGGCGGAGACACAAGTGGGAAGAGATACCATTAAGATCTCCACAACTCGAGGGTGCCCACAGGGAGGTGTACTATCACCGCTAATGTGGAGCCTGGTAGTTGATGAACTACTGGTTAGGCTAAACAACCTAGACATCAAATGTCAAGGTTACGCCGATGACATAGTCATAATGGCCAGAGGAAAATTTGAGGGAACGCTCTGTGAAATTGTTCAGAGAGGCCTCAAAGTAACTAGTAGATGGTGTCAAACAGTGGGATTGAGACTCAACCCGAGCAAAACCACGGTGATACCATTTACTAGAAGGAGAAAACTAAACTGCCTGCATCCCATACTCATAGATGGGAAGGCAGTAGAATACCAACAGGAGATAAGGTATCTGGGTATCACACTAGATAGAAAACTCCTATGGAATAGACACGCTGAGGCAGTGGTAGGTAAAGCCAAACGCGCCCTAATGGTGTGCAGAAATCTAGCAGGAAAAACGTGGGGTTGTAACCCCACTATCCTGCGATGGATGTACACCATGATAGTGAGACCTGCAATCACTTATGGCGCGGTTGCGTGGGAAAGTAGAATCAAGCTGGCCTCTATGAGGAAACAGCTTGAGAAGATTCAAAGACTGGCGTGTGTCTGCATCACGGGAGCGATGGGGTCGTGTCCGACAGCAGCATTGGAGCTGCTGCTGGTTCTGACTCCGCTGCACCTTGTGGTGGAGAGCGCCGCCAGATCGGCGATCGTAAGGTTCAGCAAGGAAGGAATGGGCAGAGGTAAAATAATCGGGAGCAGAGACCGAAACAGCCTCGCTGCCAAGATCCCCTGGCTGGAAATACCAAAGGACGAAATGGTATGCAAATACCACTTCGAGAAAAACTACACAGCAATGTGTAGTAGTAAAGTCGATTGGAGCGACGAATCCTCAGCATACCACATAAAGCAAAATGCCATCAAGTGGTATACAGATGGTTCGAAGACAAAGGAAGGAACTGGTGCAGGAGTGTTTGGACCTCGTACCAGATACTCCGAATCCATGGGAACATCCCCAAGTATCTTCCAAGCAGAGGTACACGCAATCGAAAGATGTGCACAGTTTAACCTCGACAGGAATTACCGCAAAAAACGAATTGCTATCCTGTCAGATAGCCAAGCAGCCATCAAGGCCATTAGCTCATACAACATCAGATAGAAACTGGTATGGGACTGTGTGGGGAAGCTGAACAAGCTTGGCAGGGATAATAAAGTAACGCTATACTGGGTACCAGGACACACTGGCATAGACGGAAACGAAGAAGCCGATCACCTAGCAAACAAGGGATCCAGTAGCCCCTTTATAGGTCCGGAACCCTTTTGCGGTATGAGCGTGAACACCATCCGCAAAAGCTTAGATGAAGAAATAAGAGGAAAATGGATGAAAACCTGGGAAGAACTTCCAGGGCTAAGGCAATCCAAAGTGATGCTGGGATCTTTCAACCAGAAGAGAACTAAAGCTTGCCTGAAACTAAGCAGGAACAAGCTCAGAATTCTGACAGGAGCCCTGACGGGACACTGCAGACTTAGGAAACATCTCAAGGCCCTAGGCCTAGAGGAGGATGATGGATGCAGATTCTGTGGCTCAGCAGAGGAAACCCCCATACATCTGTTCAAAGACTGCGGAGCATTACTCCGCAAGAGACAGCTGTACCTTGGGGCTCACTGCTTGAACACAGAGGAGCTGCAGGCCTTGAATCCCACCCAGATCCTGAGATTCCTAAAGGAGTCAGGATTAGAGGAGGCGCTCTAAATGGGTAAGTACACCAACACTTGGAGGAGGAGGGTGGGGTACAATAGATCTATAAAGGTCGCATTACAAGTCGTCACCACCATATCTACAATCTACAATCTACCCGTTCGAGTCTACCATATGCACCAAAAGCTTCAAGTTAAGCTGGTTGATGAAGCAACATATGGTGATCCACACAGGCCGGCGAAATTGCACTGAATATTATGAATTTTCGCCGAAAAATTCACACCGACGAAACCTACCTGAACCTACCGACGAAAATTACCTGAAAACTCATTAGCCTGATACTAATTAATACAAAATAAAGATTTTATTTAATAAAGCTTTTTAAGATTCCTTCGGTAACCCACAGCTATTTCGGAAGTTTCGACGTGGAGTAGTTTGACTGTAAATATCCCTTTCTCCATAAAAGCCAAACACAGTCCGTCAGCTTTTCCATTCTCGCACACCTTCAATTCAGAATAATTAAAATTTTCAACAAATTAATCTCGTCTGAAAATTTCTCAAGTACTGACCTGCTCTTTCACAAAAAACTCCAACAATTCGAAAAAAACAACAATCTCAGCCAGTGGCGCATTTACACATTTGCCGCCAGTAGGGTTTCTGGTTCGGATATATCCGAACCGCAAAAACCGCGGTTTTCTGTGCCAAAACCGAAACCGCATAACCGTCATAAAAACCGCGATTTTCGGTTTTATCCAAAGATAAATAAAAATTATAATACATAGAATTAGTGCTCTTTCAAATATTGTAATCTGTTGTTTCAAAAATGGCAACCATCGATGGTATATGTGTTCGAGCAATTTCAAAATCTGCATGTATTCGGAAAGCAATAGCTGCTCGGTTTCCCAAAGAAATCTTGCCAAAATGTTCTTGAGGTGTTATGACCTTCATTCAAATGGAATACAAAGAAAGAAATGATTTTAAAGTTTTAAGAATTAAAAGCAAATGGACAAAAAAATAGTAGTACGTTAGAAGAGTGGACTACTTTGGACGCCGAAGATACTTTAATATTCATGGAGAAAACAATTTTTATTGCAATTTAGGCTTTCTGCGAATTTTTCAGGAAATTGTTCTGCAAATAACATAGTAATAAGTGTTGAAAAAAATTAGATTCATTTAGAATCGGTTTCAGAAATGATATTGTGGTTGACTTGGATTAGAAAGTTGAAGTTCGCGGTGACGTTGTCAAAAATTTCGCAGCGCGGTTTTTAGTCGCGCTTTACCACAAGCTTTCCCTTCACGAAAACATCAAATTTGCTTCGCTGTCTGCTAAATTGAGAGAACTACAGAGGAAAAACCACCGCGAGTTCCCGAAATGTTCCCTGTCAAAGACTTTGCAACGCGGTTTTCACTACCGCTTCCTGACTAACTGGTTTGTTTTCTAGCTTGAAAATTACGAAAACTACGGCGGAAAAGCCAGTAGCCGCATTAGGAAATTGAACTTTGCGGTGTCGTCGCGGCGCCGCTGTCAAAGATTTCGCAACGCGGTTTACAGTCTCGCTTTCCGACCATATTTTGCTCTAAAAAAAACGTCAAATTGGTTGCGGGAGCTGCGAAATTACAAAAAAAACAATTGCAACCAATCCTCGGTAGATGTAACTTTGACGGGCCGTCGCGGCGTTAGTTATGCGATTTCAACGCGGTTTTCAATTTCTGGTCGCAAAAAACTCAAAGTTTGATTGAGTCTTATATGATATGAGTTTATGACCGTGGGATTATTATTGAGTAAGATACTACACATGACGATGGCCGGGTAATTAAAAAATTGTACAGATTGTCCTGCTGAGCAACAAATTTGCATTAACCATACAATTCATCTTGCTGTGTGAGACACTTTTTACAATAAATCATCTCAAGTAGAAAACAGCTGCAGAAGTGAAGATTTATTTACTGAAGAATCGCACGAAGAAGATATGGATAATGAGTATTACGTCGAAGAAGATGATGAAATTTAAAGTAATTTACAAATGGTAAGAAAACTTGTAAATTATTTTTGTTTATCTCCGATAAAATCAGTTTCCTACAACAATACGCAAAAGCTCTTTTTGAAAAGGAAATTGAATTAGCAATGGACATCAAGACAAGGAAGGTTAAGAATAGGTCTTCTATTAAACCAATATAAGAAAAAATTATTTTTCTAAAAGTCGTAATATTACAGATTCTAACATATTTAAATTCAGTGCATTTAATTGAAAATGTTAATTTTCAATTGTTATGAAACTCCATCTATCTCCAGTAAGCGTAGCAGTAACAACATTAAGCAGCGATGATTCTAACATATTTATGGCACAAGGTATAATAGGATATAAGCAAAGCTTCAATGAAAAATATCATAGGACGTTTGAAGTGACCCGTGAAAATCTGGCATTAAAGACAACAAAGTTCAAATTCAACTTCGTTGAAGTCGAAGGTGAATGTACGATAAATTCTGAAGAATCTGAAGAGGTGACCAAACTATTCCTTGCAAGACGAAGTACAAAAAGCTATTCAAAAACAATTAAACAAAAATACTTATATGCAAATAAATCGATATCCTAATTCAATGAAAAAGGAGTTAAAGAGGCTAAATATAAAAGATCTTCTGAGAGAACAAAAAGAACCTACTCCGTAAGATCATCCCTAAGTGACAACTTTTGTACAAAACAAAGATCTCGTTTAAATATACTACTACCTATATTCTACGGACACTACTTCCAAAATTTCCTAAAAACCGAACCCGAAACTGAAACCGCGGTTTTTAATTTTCAAAAACCGAAAACCGCGGTTTTGAAAAAGTGCAGATATTTAGAAACCCTAGCCGCCAGTAGGCTATTCAAATTTTGCCGCCCCTACCGACCTCTACAATTCGATACTCTAGTTCACAATCATATTAATTACAATGTTTTTGTCAATGAAATTGAAACTTTATGATTCGTGCACTATCATCCCAATTACACCACCTTTTCCTGTAATTAGTATGACTGCAAATTAGGAGATCGATGTGTAAGTTCGTAGATAAATTTTACAAACCAACGATTTAGTTAAGATTGCAATAGTTTTTGGGTATATTTCTCAGCTGATAAAAGCTCAATCATGTAGTACTAATAAGGCGGGAATACCTATCCCGCCTTAATAGTATTTACACAATAATGTACATTCGGTAAACCTAATTAAATATTTTTATTGCGCTTCCTTACAGTTTTAAAACAATATATTTAATTATCAGGTAACAATCTGACTGATGAAATTCAATTAAGTTTTGAAAGTTTTACAACACACGCAAAATCATCAATTGTATCGTCGTATGAAATCTTCTTCGATAGTTCAGACTAGCGATGAGCATAGGACGAGTTTCTCGTTCCAGATCCCATCCCGTGGGACGGATCCCGGTCACTGTCCTATCCCATCACATTTTCGTCCTACGGTTCCATCCCATCCCGTTTTAAGCAAGAAAAGCTTCTCTCACCCGAACAATTTGTCGCTGGTGTACATAGTGCCACCATACGAACTGCTATATCCAAGTTTGGATAATCGTTTTGCAAATTCTATTGTCGCAGGAAAGAAGATAGACTACCAATGATCCACAATCTGGTTTTAACAAAATTCTTTCAGAAAAAAAGGTGGCATTGAAAAAGGATGCATTATTGAACTAAATCAGTCTCTAAATCATTGGGATACATTTATTCCAAGAAAAGAGCTTTTTCCGTAAGGGTTGATGATGACAATTCATACATTTTAGTAAAAAAAACTTTTCATTGAACCTGTTGTAGGCCTCCTACTGTTTTTTTAAATTTGAATACGAGTCTATTAATGAGGACGAGAAATGTATTAACCTGAAAATATCACTTAGTAGTCATTCTCATTTCTTCATCGGGTATTTAATCAAACATTTTTTTCCTCTTCGGTTGTCTTTTTCCCATGTCTTTTGTATACTGCTTCGACACGCTTAATTCCATCGCCTTTACTTCAAAATGCTTAAAATTCTCTCGTTCAGCTACGAAAAAGTGATCAAATCTACGGTAGAAGCCTGAATTTGAATATTCACATTGTTTATTATTTCAAAAAAACACAACACGCATTTTGCCTTTCCCAATTTCAGTCATTAACTTTTGCCAGAGTTGTGTCGAGAGAGAAACGTTCATGACAGGAACACATTTAAAAGATTGGTGAACAACTACCAAGGTTTTAAAATGGCATCAACGTCCAAAAGACGGACAAGGGTCCTCTGTCCGAAGAGCATAAACAAGCACTTCTTGGTGGGCTCAGAAGATACTGGCAGGAACTCAAAGCTGGAACAAATATATTATATATATATATATATATATATATATATATATATATATATATATATATATATATATAAATAATAATTAAAAAATATTATACATATATATAAAAAACAATAATAAATAATATATATATATATACATATATATATATATATATATATATATATATATATATATATATATATATATATGTATATATATATATATATATATATATGCTATTTGAGGTTTTCGCGGATAGATACCTGGGTTTTATTGTTTTCTCGGGGATTCCGCGTTGATGCTGAGGGTTGGCTCTGAAAAGAACCGGATTCTCGACGTTTCGGCGAACTAACATTCGCCATTCTCAAGAGATATATGCGTCCGTGCGGGTCAACCGTTAGACGCATACTGAGAGCTCGTTAGTATGGGATCCTTTGTTTTGTGGCGGTTGTGGGCCGTGAGCCCGTCCTTCCGCCGTCTTTTGTTCGGGGTCGTTTTTTTTTTTTTTTTTCCTGTTTGTCTTTTGGTTTGGTTTTTAGCGAGAAACGTTGAACAACGGCTCATTTCAGTTTTTTTTTTCCCTGGTTTCTTCTGTTGTGGCTTCTGGTCCTCGGTTGGGTTGATCCTGCTGTGGCCTCTTGTCCTCGGCTGGTCCTGCTGTGTTCCTTTGGCTTCCTTCTTTGTTTCTTCTGTGTTGTCTCATTTGCTGTGTTGTCGGTGTGGTCCTTTTGTTTCTCTGGGGTTGCTTTGGGTACCCTGTAGGTAGAAAACAGTGTTATTTATTGTCTGAATGTGGTTTGTTGCAGTTTTGGGAATTTCCACTTGATGTTCGTTTTGTAGTTTGCGGTTTGTTGTATTGTTATATTGTCATGTTGTCGCATGTTGTCAAATGTTTTTTGTGTAAGTCTTGCTATGTGCTCTGTGATTGTCTCCATTTCGAGGTCTTTATGTATTTGTTCGTTGGTTATGTACCATCGCGAGTCTGTGATTTGTCTCAGTATTTTGTTTTGTATAATTTGTAGTCGGTATTTTGTGTATTTGTCAGCTTGCTTCCAGCACGTCGCCGAGTATGTCATTATTGGTCGTATTACTGTCTTGTACAGTTTCAGCTTATTTTCCATGTTGAGTTTGCTTTTCCTGTTGATGAGGGGATAAAGATAGCCATTAATTTGTTTGGTTTTCTTTACAATGTGATCCATGTGTCTTGCGAAGGTTAGTCTTTTATCCAGTATAATACCTAGATATTTTACCTGATTTTCCCATTTTATACTTATATTATTAATCTTGAGGCGTTTTGTTGGGATGTGTTTGAATTTTCTTCTTGTGAACATGATGGCTTGAGTTTTCTCAGCGTTAAGTTGTATTTTCCACGTGTTACACCAGCGATTTATCTCATCTAGGTGGTTTTGTAGTCTCTCGGTGATGGTGCTCGCCAGGATTCCTCTGGTAAATATAGCAGTGTCGTCTGCGTATAGTGCAATTTTTGTGTTTTCCATTCTTGGTATGTCAACGGTGTAGATGTTGTAGAGCAGGGGCCCCAGTATGGATCCTTGGGGGACACCCGCTCCCACTGGACGTGTCGTCGACATCGTGTCATTTAATTTCACCTGGAACGTTCTGTTGCCGAGGTACGAAGCTAGTAGCTTTATCATCCCCATCGGTATTTTGAATTTAATCATTTTGTATATTAAGCCTTCGTGCCACATCTTGTCGAAGGCCTTTGAGACGTCCAGAAGTACCGCTCCCATGGCGTATCCTCTGTTGAAAGCGTCAATTATCGCTTCGGTTATTCTAGTTGTCTGGTACGTTGTGCAATGTTCTTGTCTGAATCCGTACTGTTCGTCCGGGATTATTTGTTTCTCGTCAACTATGTCTGTCAGTCGATTGTGTATTATTTTCTCCGTTATTTTTCCAAGTCCTGTTAGTAGGCTTATTGGCCTGTAGCTTGATGTTTTATTCCTGGGTTTGTTGGGTTTGGAAATCAGTATTGCTGTGGCGTGTTTCCATTGGGTCGGAAACGTTCTGAGTTTGAGCGATGCGTTTACGATTTGATTCATTCTGTCTATAGCTGGCGGCGTTAGGTTCTTGATAGTCACATTGTTAATATTATCACAACCGGGTGCTTTCCTGTTTTTAAGGTTTTTTATTATCTCGGCTATTTCCTCTGGCGTTGATTCTTTTATGTCGCAGTTTTCTTCGCTGTTTAGAATCCTCCTTACCGTTTCGTAGATTCCTTGAGAGTTGTGGATTGAGTTTGGGATATTTGGTGTGAATTGTTTTTCGAGGGCGTTTGCGAAAGTCTCTGTCTTGTCAATGTCAGAGGTTGCTGTTCTGCCGTCGTTCTTTTTGATAGGTGGTATTGTGTTGCGGTTCTGTTGTTTTAGAGTCTTGGCTAAGTACCACGTTTCGTCTTTGGTGTCGTTTATTCGTTCTAGTTTGTTTTCCCAGTCTGCGTTGTGTTGTTCTTGTAGCGCCAGTTTTAGTTGTTTTGTTTGTCTGTTCAGGACCGTTTTGTCTGTCGGTGCTAATGTACGTTGGTACGTCTTGTTTGCTTTCCGTTTTGCGCGTATTAGGTTCATTATTTCCTGTGGGTGTGTAGTTGTTTTGTTGAAGGTTAGTTTTCTTGTGGCGGTATGGAGCGCCTCCTTTATTTCGCTCTCGAATGTTTGTGCCGCCTGTTCTAGGCTTAATGGGTCTGTAATGTCTGTGCAGGTAATATCTAGGTTCTCTTTGAACTTTTCCCAGTTTGTTAATGTTTTCTCGCACGTTCTTCTCGCACTTTTCGTTTGGACGTTCATGTGCACGGGATTGTGATCGGAGCTCAAGTCTTCAATACAGACTATGTCGATGTTTGCTGTGACGTTTTTCATTACCGCTATGTCCAATATGTCCGGCGGGTGTCCTGTTATTACCTGTGAAATGTGTTGGCTCGTTTGGGGCTAGAACCGTTAGTAGGCGGTTTTCTGTGTAACGTTTTAGTTCTCTTCCTTTTTTATTTGTTTTTCTGCAGTTCCACTGTGTGTGTTTTGCGTTAAAGTCTCCTGCGGCTATCGTTGCCGTGTTATTTCTAAATATTTTATCCAAGTCTGGAGTGCTCATTTCTTTATTTGGTGGCGAGTGTAGTGAATACAAGGCCAGTGGACCGTCTGCGGTCATTATTTCGATTCCTATCGTTTCTGTGTTATCCGTCGTGTCAACTTCGGGCAATTCGTGGTGTTTCAAATTCCTCTTGATTATTATGGCAACTCCGCCTGCGGCTTGTTGGCCCCTATCTTTCCTGTAGGTTTGGTAGTTTGGTATGTTCAGGCGATTGCAGCGTCGCAGGTGCGTCTCGTTGATTAGCGCCACATCTATGTTGTATTCCGTCATGTGTGCTACCAGTTCTAGTTTCTTACTTTCGACTCCGTTTGCGTTCCAGAAAACAATCTTTAGTTCGTCTATTTTCCGTTTTCTAGTCATTTTTGATGATTTTGACGATGTTTGTGATGGTTTTTGAGTAATTTTCCAGTTCGTCGTCGTCTGTTTGTACAGAGGCGTATTTCTTTAGCAGTTTTGCTAGTTCGTCCGCTACTTTGTCTATTGTTGTCTTTGTCATCGGTGTTTTCCTTTCGGTGTTTTGTCTGTTTTCGCTGGTGGTTGCTTGTGCTGTGTTCCGGTATGTCGTGTTTTTTCTAGCTGCAGCTTGTCTGTAGCTGTTCGGGTTTGTCCTGGGAGTTGGTCGTTGTCTTGTCGTCTCCGCGGTTCTGTTTGTTGGTTTGGCGGGGCAGTTCCTCCATATTGAGACGTGTTCGCCTCCACAGTTTGCGCATTTCGGTGGCAGTGTTGGTGGTTTTTCGCATAGGTGCGTGCTGTGTTTTCCAGCACATTTCATGCACCTATATTCCGCGTTGCAGTTTCTCTGTACATGTCCATAGAGCTGGCATCTATGGCATTGTACAGTGTCTCCTCTAGGCTTGAGCGGCTCTATTCTTACGCTGAGGTAGTGTATTCTTTCCATTTGATAGATGGATTTGTATTGTTTAGGTATTTCCACTAATACCATTTGGATAGGGGTCGCGTTCCTTCCCTTCATTCTTGTCACCTTGATTGCCGGGTAACCTTTTTCGGCTAGGTCGTTGAGTATTACTTCTTTCTCGACTTCGGTGGGGATTCCCTTGATCACCACCTTGAGGTTCTTTTCGGAGCTCAGTTGTTGAGTGTGGAACTCGTAGTTTTCTTCTTTCATTAGGCTGTACATTTCACGATAATCCGTTATCGTTTGTGGTTGGATCCTTATTCCGTCTCTTGTCGACGTGGCCCTTGTGAATTTTATGTGTTTGCTGTCCAGTTTCTTGCTGAGTCTGGTCCATTTTTCTTTGTTCCGTAGGATGATTGGGGTGTTGTTCTTTTCTTCGGTGTGGTTTTCGGTCTCAGTTTCTATATCGTCTTCGTTGTCACTGTCCTCTGTGTCTAAGTATGCATACATGTTCATACTTACCTGTGATCCTGACGTACTCGCTCTCTCTAGTTTGGCAGTTTTCTTGGGAAACTTGAACGTTTCCTCGTCCTCCGGGTCGGTTTTGCGCTTGGGGGCGGCTTCGGTGGAGCTTTCGATGTCCATCGGTGTAGATTTCCTCCTCGGGGCGGCTTCGGTGGCTCTCCTTGGGGCGGCTTCGGTGGCTTTCCTCGGGGCGGTTTCGGTGGCTCTCCTTGGGGCGGCGTCGTTGGTCCTCTCGGCGGCGGTCGTTCTGGTTGCGGCGGTGTCCTGGGGTTGTTCGGTTTGAACGCTTCTTCGCACCATCATCCCAAACAACTAGCATCTGTAGTCAACACTCTTACCACCCGATCCAAAAGACTAGCCGACCAGCTTAACTTACCGAAAGAATTGAGGAACTTACGAGAAGCTCTTTCTTCAAATGGATATCCAAACAGCTTAATATCCAGAGCTTTCCGTCGTACAGAGAACAGTAGCCAAAGAACTGCAGAACGCCAGAAACCCGTTAGCACAGCATACCTACCATATGTTCATGGATCAACTGACAAAATCGCCAGAATCCTTAAAAGACACAACATCGACACCATTTTCAAACCTAACCAGAAAATATCCTCCATGCTACGCAGCGTTAAAGACAACATCCCGTTAGAATCCCATGGAATTTACGAAATACCTTGCGGAACATGTGAACGAACCTACATTGGCCGTACCAATAGAAAAATATCTGCTAGGATTCAAGAACATGTAGTTTCTGTCAGACACAGAGACAAAGCATCATCGGCACTTGTCCAACGCACAAACACCGGTCACTGGATGGACTTTAGAAATTCAAGGACTGTTGCACAGATTAGCCACGAAATGTCACGAGTATACAGAGAAGCCATAGAGATAGAAAAACGAGACTACTGCATGAACACGAAAGACAATTCCTTGAGACTGCCTCCAGCATGGCGACCGATCATATCCACCCTCAAAATGTAATCCCAGACACCCCAGACCCATGTACGACCAACAAGACAAACAAACAACCGAACCGAAGCACCGCACACAACGCGCATGACCTGAAGCCAGACAGCTATAAGTAGTCGCATCGCACGAACGAGCTCTCAGTATGCGTCTAACGGTTGACCCGTACGGACGCATATATGTCTTGAGAATGGCGAATGTCAGTTCGCCGAAACGTCGAGAATCCTTTTCTTTTCAGAGCCAACCCTCAGCATCAACGCGGAATCCCCGAGAAAACAATACAACATATATATATATATATATATATATATATATATATATATATATATATATATATATATATTTATATATATATATATATACATATATATATATATAAATTTATATATATATATATATATATATATATATATATATATATTCCCCTTCACTATCTACAATATCGCCATCTTACAGGTAGCTTTTTAAATCCAGTTCTGTAGAAAGACTGGTTTTGATGCAATAAAGCTTGAAATTTAATTTTGCACAGGCTCTTTAGAAACTTTTTCTTGTAAGAACTTTTGAAATGCTAATTGAAAATAAGTGAAAATGTTGTCTAGCGTTTTCATTCATTTTTAAATCAATTTTATGATTTTGCCGCATCCTGCTTACTCCCCGAATATTGACCTAAGTGATTTGCACGTATTTCGGGCCGTACAATTTTTTTTACTTGGGAAAAAGTTATATTCTAAAGAGCGTGTACAAAATAACAAAAAACGTTCAAGTATTTTTACATCAAAGAGTTTTTCTACAGAAATTGAATTCAAAATCTACCTGTAAGATGTCGAGAAATTGTAGTTAGCTTTTTGCCCACATCAAGCTGAAGAAATGTTTTCTGTCATTATTTCGGAATCAAAACACTGGACATAAATATTGAAGACTGTCGTGGACAATCGTATGATAATGCCGCGAATATGTATGGTGCATACAATGGCTTATAGGCTAAAATTCAAAGCCAAGCACCTTTTGCTTTTTCGTTCCTTGCTCTGCCCACGCTTTAAATTTGGTAGCAACTTCGACTGCTGAATCTTATACAGAAGCCTGTCGCTTGTTCATGCTGCTTCAAGATATTGACGTTTTTTTATAAATTCGACACAACGCTGGCAGGCAAAAGTTAATGACTGAAATTGGGAAAGGGAAAACGCTTAAGAGACTAAATTTGACAAGTTGGTCAGCTAGAGAGAACGCTAGAAGTTGGAGAGATTCTTGGCGCGAAGTTCTTAAAACTTTGGAATCAATAAGGATGATTGTAGCGAAAAGCCGGTAACGCGAAACGAAGCGACGGGTGTACTTTTAAATATAGAAAAACTGGATACGGCGGTAATAGTTGTGTCCAATGTTTTAATGCAGGGGTCTCCAAACTTTCTAGCCTTAGGGCCATACTGATTACTCCAGTTAGTTCCGAGGGCCAAAACCATATTATCATTGTTGCCGGTGGTAAAAAGTGAAATAGTCCACTGATGAAAAAAAAAAGTCCGAAAAAGTACGCAACGTTTAAAAAAGGCTGCAAATCGGACTAAAGTCCGCAAAACGGCAACACTGCATAATATTAATTTTCCTGTCATTATCTGTAATTTCTAGATTAGTCGTAGAGTATGAGCCATGAGGAGTAACGTGACACGACATCTGGTGGACACAAGCGGAAATAGGTAGTACCTTCTATCGCTAACAGATGGCGCTAATAGCACGTACAGAACAATCTCGTTGGTTCGAGAAAGTTCTGGTGTCTTCCACTCACTCCTAGATGGCAGTAATTGGAATATGTAAGAAGGCTAGTGGCGCAACCACAAGTCAGTTCCTATGACACTGTTGTGAAATAAAATAGTGCGTACCTCCTTAAAACGTGTTTGTGCGTGTTTAAGTTTAAGACATCATTGTAACAGTATTTTGATTTGAATTGTTGCTTTTGTGTGTGATTTAGTAGTAAGAAAAGAAGCGAAAAATTAATAGTGAATGCAGAAAATTCAAAGATCAGTGGAACATTCAGTATTTCGTAATTGAGTCCAGTAACAAGGCGCTATGTTTGATTTGCAATGAAAGCATAGCCGTTCTCAAGGAATATGACATTAAACGTCATTATGAAACTAGACATTTTCAAAATTACTCAAAATATACAGGAAGTTAAAAATTCGAAGAATCTTCATTTACAAAACTCAAAATTGAACAAGAGGTTGCAACTCGTGCTAGCTTTCGTGTGGCTCTTGAAATTGCAAAACGTGGAAAACCATTCACCGATGGAGAAATGATCAAAGAATGCATAATTGCAGTAGCCGAAGAAATGTGCCCTGAAAAGGTAAATTTATTAAAATCTGTCAGTATGTCAGCAAACACTGTGGCTCGAAGGGTAGAAAACATCGCTGAAAATATATCCTCTCAACTGTTCGACAATAATGGACATGTTGAGTGGTTTTCTTTGGCATTGGATGAGTCAACGGATGTGTCAGACACTGCTCAGGTGTTGATTTATATTCGAGGAGTAGATAAAAGCTATGAAGTGCATGAAGAACTTCTTGATATGTATAGTATTCATGGCACAACTACTGGTACAGATATTTTTAAAGGAGTTGAAATGGCCATTAATCAAAAGAACCTTCGATGGAAAAACTTGAAATGTATTACAACTGATGGAGGCAAAAAAACATGAGTGGGAAAGATAAAGGAGTGGTCGCTCTTGTGTCAAAGGCTGTAGAAAATGACGGTGGTTCAAAACCATTAGTCTTACATTGTATCATTCATCAACAGTCTTTGTGCGGAAAATGTTTGGATATGTCTGAAGTTCTGAAACCAGTCATATCAACTGTTAATTTTATCAGATCTTTTGGGCTGAATCACCGACAATTCCGACAAATTATTGAAGAGATTGGAGAAAATGACTTACCTTATCATACTGCCGTACGTTGGCTTAGTTGTGGGAAAGTCCTTCAGCGCTTTTTTGAACTTCGAGCAGTGATCGAAATTTTTTTTAATGAAAAGCATCGCCCTCTTACTGAATTACAAAACAACGCATGGCTGTGGAAGTTAGCATTCTATGTTGATTTGACAAAACATGTGAACGAACTTAATTTGAGATTGCAAGGAGAAAATCAGCATCTTCCTGATTTATACACTAATATCTAATAATTCCAGAAGAAATTGATACTGTTTCAATCACAACTACGAAGTAAATGTTTTTCACATTTTAAAACATGTGAAATATTCAGCCACACCACTGAGACTGAGTTTCCTATCGATTTTGCAATCGAAACTTTGAGTGCTTTGAAAATAAATTTTGATACTCGTTTCTCGGACTTTGATGCCATTGCGAATCAAATTAAGATTTTTCAGAATCCTTTTGATACTGACATTGAAACCCTATCCCCGGAACTTCAAATGGAAATGATTGACCTACAGTGCAGTGAAATAATTAAGAACAAATATCAAAACTCATCTTTGTTGGAATTTTATAAGAGTCTTCCACTGACACAATTTGATAATTTGCATAAATTTGCTCGTGGGCTGTTTTCTGTTTTTGGTACTACTTATTTGTGTGAGAAGACCTTCTCCAAAATGAAGTACACAAAAAATGTTTACAGATCTAAATTAACTGATGAGCATCTTAAATCTCTTTTAATAATTGGTACAAGTAAAATTAGTCCACAACTACAAACTATTGTCAGTGGAAAATCTCAATTACATAAATTTCATTAGTATTTCATATGTCATTATGCTTATTATAAGTTATGTTTTTATTTAAAATGTATAAAATGTTAGTTGGATTCATTTCAATAATTTGTTAGTTATTATATACTGAAGTTAAATTTTCTGCATATTATACATGTCTTTACTCATTACAATTCTGTGTTTCTTTATCCAACTTATCACAAAAACAATAACAATAAGCCTACAACAATGTTATGAGTAGTTAGCCCATGACTATATCAATGTAGATGTCATATTAATAATTATTCAACATAAAATTAGAATACTTCAGTAAACTAAATTTAATTTGCTATAAAAAATATGTTCTCTAAAAGGAGTTTTCAAGTATGCTAGATCTCCGCGGGCCGGACAAAATCTGTCCGCGGGCCGGATGTGGCCCTCGGGCCGTAGTTTGGAGACCCCTGTTTTAATGGAAAGAATAGAAAAAGTGAATATTCAAATTCCGGTTTCTACCGTAGATTTAATATATTGAATTTTAATTTTATAACGTTGATTCATTTCTGGCATGAAATCTTGAGAAAAATTGATCAAGTTCAGTTGATATTACAAGATTATTACGTATTATCGCCCCCACCGCTATATATTGGATGGAGAGTTCACGCTGCCGCGCGTATGTTGTCGCGGCGGGGAATCTAATCTAACCGGGGTTAAAAAATAAAGTTTTTGAGTTTTAAAAATGTTTTAATTTTAAATAAAATGATTTATTATATACATGATTTATCATAAAAATTTTAGGTGTAGATTGGCGGCATTTAAAAATGTAGCGGTGGTGGCGTTAATACGTAAGTACCCTTGAAACATTAGTGACTGACCTTGCGAAAATTCGAGAAGAGAAAAATGCCAGGAGAATTTGGTAGTACTGTTGACCTTTCCGCAGAAAGTGGGCGTTAAATTTCTCGCGTTATGAAAAGCGCTCTTGATTGTCTGCAGCAGGAAATAAGTACACGATTTACACGACAAAGTGATCTTAATTCCTAATTTGGATTTTTACTGGAAGTTGAAAATTTTCTAAACAAATATAATGATGATAACAGTCTTGAACAGAATTGTAAAAATTTGGGCGAATTTTAGAACAGATTTTGTTGTATGGTATGTGCATGGAACAGAACAGAACTCTATGTCGAAATGGAACAGAACTCTATGTCGAAATAATTGACTGCAAGATATTACTCCGCAGTAGAAAATAAATTGAACCTAAAACTCCATTACCTTTATAATCGCGTATGGCGAAGATGTTTTTCCAAACCTGAGAGTTTGGAACCATGCAGTTTAGCAATTTTTAGTGTGGAAAGAGAAAAATTAGAAATGATCGACTTTGATGAAGTAATTGATAAATTTGCTTCATCTAAAACAAGAAAAATGTATACATAGTACTTATTTGTATTATTATATTATTATAGTATGATATTTTACTAATTTTTCCACTGACGCAGACACATTTCCGAACCCAATCTTTGGCTTGATTTTCTTAACTAGATTTTTTTTTCTCAAATTTAAAGTGTAACCTGAGTCTTTGTCCCTATTTATGCCAATACAGTATAAGATTTTCTAGAAGCCTAGTTAACTATACGCAATATATTATAGATATTTTACATCATATTATTATTTTTATTATATTCTTATTACGAGTAAATTCTATTTACTATATTATTATATATGTTTCTGGAGGGTGGGAGGGGGTTGCCAATGAAGTATCGTGCCCGGGCTTCAGTTATGCTCGCTACGCCACTGAGTGCGCTCGATATTTCACGAAGTAACTACGCCTGTCTTGTGTTTATTCTCAAAAATTGTGACCTTTTTAAATATGGAGAATATAGCGTCAAGTATGTATTTACATGTAATAATATCCAATTTGTAGAAAGTTTTAATCAAGTGGCTTACAAAATAAGTTTTGTTAACGACTAATGTATATTTAAAAATTTTTGCAATATAACGCAATACATTGATTTAAAAAAAACGTTCCGTTAAATTAAATAGTTTCTAAGACAAAACAAACATTTACAATTCGAGGAAAAGAATAATCCTATCTACATTGTTCCACCTTACTTAAAATTTCACCTTTTTCCCAGGTATCAGAGGACGTTGAATAGGAATGAACTATTTTTTGTTGTATTTTATTTAAGAGATTAACGTTTTTATAAGTTTTCTTTGTTAAAGTGTAATGAACAATTAGTATAATACGTGTTAGATAAGTTTTGTGTTAACAACCTAACTTACATTTTATTAAAACAAATAAAAGATATCATCAAAGTGTTTATGACGAGATTCAGAATCGAGGCAGGCCAAGAACATTTCTTAAAGACAGTTTAAAGACAGTTTTCAGTTTCCTGATCGAAGCAAACGGAAAAATTAAGCCTCTTGTTGCACGTCTAAAAAACAAGTCTGGTGAAATCGGGCAAAAGAAGTGCGACTCACAAAGAAAAAGGCTCACTATTCATCGCCTTCTAAGAGAGTAAGGCCATACAGTGCTAATTTTAGGTCTCATAATTGACGATGCTGCTAGGAGCTAAAACTGGAAGAGCATATATATATATATATATATATATATATATATATATATATATATATATATATATATATATATATATATATATATATATATATGTATATATACATACATATATATATATATATATTTATATATATATATATATATATATATATATATATATATATATATATATATATATATATAGCTCATATCACGTGATGTCAAGTGATGTCAGTGTATCTGACGGACATCTAATACGGACATTTAGAACTCTGATCACTAGTTATAGGACAAAACCCACAAAGAAAAATGGAATGAGTATTAGGAAAGCCTCCATTGCCCGACTCAATCCGATCAATCTCAATATCTTCATGAGAATCTTCACGAGAAACTACTGATGATATCGTTAGTAATGATGAAGAAGGTGCAGATAGTGATGATAGTAGGGAAAGATCCTTCGTTCTGGGCCCTCCTCACTCCTCGCCCCCCACCACTACCCCCACTACTACCCCACCACTACCCCCACCCCTAGACCCCGCCACAGACCACACACCCCACCCCTAGACCCCGCCCCAGACCATGCCCCCAACCCCCCAGACCCCACTTCCAACCCCCAGACCCTGCCCCTATCCCCCCTTCCAACCACGCCCCCAATCCCCAGACCACGCCCTCAACCCCTACTTCCAAGCCCAGACCCAAACCCCCAGACCACCCGATTTCAACCATTTCATGAGAAAAATCAAATCTGGTGTCAGAACGGCTCTAGCATATGCCCTAAGGGAGATACCGCCCGACCGCCTCACGCTCTGTAGATGACGTCATACGCCGCGGTAGATATTGCTATACTAATTATATCGATTCTGATTAGTTGATAAATGAGCAAATAATTACGTTGACCTTGTGTCTCACCGACCCAGCATTTTTGTATTTCAACTTACATTCAGATGTTCGGACGTTTTGTTTACAATAAATTTACTAACATACACCTCGAGCGCGGTCGGTTGTTTACCATTGATAATTATTTTATAGCTATTCAGAACGCGATTGATATTTAAACCTAAGCTCTAAATTCATAGTCATATCAACAATTAAAAATGTATCCCTGCGATCAATCTGTAAAGGTTTTCGCAGCAAGGATAATCTTGGAAGGCATAAGGGAGTATGTGATGACAATAAAAAAATGTACTACAAATACACCGTTTGCAATTCAACTTTCACAAGAGAAGATAGCGACATATGAGAAAACATAATAATGGTGGGAAGAAGAGGAGTCTAGATCCTGAATATTCACCCTAAACCTCTAAGAAGATAAAGTTGGAGCCGTAGACAGTCAAATAATTTCTGTAAAATATGCAATCAACAATCCCTAACAAGGCTAAAGTTTGCAGACGATCTACGATCACAGAAACACGTGTTGTAGAAGCCGTGTTCTATCCATACACTTTCCGTCCACTTTTCCCGTCCACTGTCCACTTTTTCCGTCCACCGTCCACTTTCCATCCAATTTAAACAGCTTTTAATCCGCTTTTAAACAGCTTTTTGATCGGCTTTTAATCAGCTTTTTAATCAGCTTTGAATCAGCTTTTTAATCAGCTTTTAATCAGCTTTTAATTAGCTTTTTGATCAGCTTTAAACAGCTTTTTAATCAGCTTTTTAATCAGCTTTTAATTAGCTTTTTGATCAGCTTTAAACAGCTTTTTAATCAGCTTTTTAATCAGCTTTTAATTAGCTTTATGATCAGCTTTTAAACAGCTTTTTGATCAGCTTCTTAACAGCTTTTTAATCAGCTTTTTAACAGCTTTTATATCAGCATTTAATTAGCTTTATGATCAGCTTTGAAACAGCTTTTTGATCAGCTTCTAAACAGCTTTTTAATCAGCTTTTTAACAGCTTTTTAATAATCTTTTAAACAGCTTTTTGATCAGCTTTTTAATCAGCTTTTGAACAGCTTTTAATCCACTTTTAAACAGCTTTCAATCAGCTTTAAACAGCTTTTAATCGGGTTTTAAAAACAAGACCATCTATATAAAACCATCAGTCATGTCTCAGACCTTCATACTATAAAGTACTACAAAAGTGCTCTCTGTGAATTATTAACCGCCGATAGAATTAGACCCCGACACATTATATTGCTTAGGACTTATTGGATGTCACACCTACAGAACTATTCCAAATATTTAAGAGGATCGTAACAATCTACTTGAGTACGCGGATAGGAAACAAATTAAAATACCAACTGGCTCATATGAGATAGTCGTTTAGAGCTGAAGAGTATTAAGTGAGAGGGAGGGAGAGGGTGAGAGGGAGAGAGAGAGAGATGGGAATTAATTTTCACGGAAATCGCATAAAAGCGGTTGTTTCGGACAATTCTACCACCATAGTCTCAGCGACCGTCGCAGCCGCAAGATGACCACCGTTACAACGACAAACCCCAACGAAGCCCTCGTGGCAAAGTATTACGACCCCGATTACTTTGACACCGTGGACGACAGCGTTCTCGCCGAAATGATGGATTATATAACGCTACTGCTGAAGAAAAAATCCGCCGCCAAAGACACCACCGAAACCGCCGCCGAAGATTGCACCGAAACCACCGCCGAATATTCCACTGAAATTTCCGCCGAAGATTCCACCGAAACCGCCGCCGAAGATCCCACCGAAACCGCCGCCGAAGATTACACCGAAACCGCCGCCGAATACCCCACTGAAACCGCCGCCGAAGATTACACTGAAACCGCCGCCGAAGATTACACTGAAACCGCCGCCGAAGATTACACTGAAACCGCCGCCGAAGATTACACCGAAACCGCCGCAGAAGATTCCACCGAAACCGCCGCCGAATACCTCACTGAAACCGCCGCCAAGAAGACCACCGTAACCGCCGCCGAAGATTCCACCGATGCCGCCCCCAAAAATACAACCACCGATGCCGCCCCCAAAAATACAACCACCGATGCCGCCCCCAAAAATACAACCACCGATGCCGCCCCCAAAAATACAACCACCGATGCCAACCCCAAAAATACAACCACCGATGCCACCCCCAAAAATACGACCGAAGCCCCCAAAAGAAACCGCCCGATGCGCAACCAGACCAAGAGAAAGAGAACACTACCAGCACAAATAAAATCAAGACTGAAAGACAAAGGACCAAGAATCAACTAAGAAAACAAGACCCACCCGCAGCCAAGCAGAACCTAACATAGCCCACCGAAGAAAACTAAGGAGGAAACGAAATGAAAAACTAATTTACAGAAGGAAAAAAAAAAAAAACACGAAGGACAAACAAAAACAGACGACAACAACAGAAAAAAAAAACAAAACAACAACAGAAAACCAAACCAACGACGGCGGAAGGACGGGCTCGCGCCCAAAACCGCCATTGAACTAAGGATCCCATACTACAATTCTACCACTCGACATTTACATCGCAGAAAGTTAACACCTATATTAAAAAATAAACTATTATCTCTAGGATATAAGTTAAAGCGACAGTATGGATAAAATAGATATATTCTCCAAAGTTGACTATGAGGATACTATCACTAAGAGTGAATTTCACACGTATTATCCTATAGCTCAAAATTATAGAAACAATGATGAGATTCGTATTAGGATTCAACACCAGGATATTTACACTTATCCTAGCGAAAGTTATATTTATGAAAGCGGAACCGTTAATTTTCCGAAACTCATTCCACCTGCAACTACACACAACTTTGAACTTGTGAAAAATGCATATGCGTTTTTGTTTGAAGAAATTCGCTATGAATTGAATGGAGTTGAAGTAGATAAGAATCGAGATGTCGGAATTACAAGCACGATGAAAGGATTACTCTCCAATACCAAGCGAGATCAGCATATACTCGACCTTTGCGGCTGGGCTGAAAATGCTACAAATGTTACATACTTTGATAATAACAGAAAGTTCTATGCTCTAATTCCATTGAAATATTTATTGGGTTTTGCTGAGGATTATACAAAAATGTTAATTAATGTAAAACAGGAATTAATTCTACTACGAGCTAGAACTGATGTGAACTGCTACAAAGGAGATGCAAATATAAGATTCAATATTGATCAAATTTATTGGCGAATTCCCCATATCCAACTCAACGACGAAGCTCGATTGAATGTATTGGACACACTCGAAGAAGATAAGCCGATATTAATACCGTCTCGTTGGTGGGAGTTGCATGAACTACCTGCTTTAAAAAATACCGATAGAGATATCTGGTCTGTGAAAACATATACAGCTCTGGAGAAGCCTCGATATGTTATAATTGCACTGCAAGAGGGGCGAAGGGACACCCATGCAAAAAACGCATCCGAATTTGATAATGCATCGCTGCGGAATATGAAAATTGACCTAAACTCGGATTCATATCCATATGAAAACTTAAATCTTAATATGGATAGTGGTGATTATGCACAACTCTATTACATGTATGCCACTTTCTAAAGCAGTTACTATGATCGCGGAAATGAACCGATATTAGATATGATTAAATTCAAGGATCATATTCTTTTTGTGTTTGATGTATCTAAACAAAATGAGAGTATTAAATCGTCAACTGTTGATTTAAAAATTGAATTTGAAGCTACGCAAGCATTCAAGCCAAACACTCGAGCCTATTGCCTTATTTTGTGTGAAGCTGCCGTTGAATACACCCCATTGTCGGGAATAGTTCGAAAATTAATTTGGGGGTAGTGGTGGGGTAGTAGTGGGGGTAGTGGTGGGGGGCGAGGAGTGAGGAGGGCCCAGAACGAAGGATCTTTCCCTACTGATGATGATATTTTGACTATGATCAGTGGTGAACTTTGAAAAAAAAAGTTGCACTTGCACTTTTGCCATAGATATATTTTTCCTCTTACTTTTGCATTTTTAATTAATCGAAGGAGGGCGTACACATCTAATATAGACCCATTTATTAGGATTAGGATCATCAGAATGTCATCATAAGGTAATATTTGAGGCAAAAAAAATTTAAATGAACTGCTTTTTATTTTTGTAGCCGTAAATTTGTAATCCGGCCCAGTGTGCGCCGCGCCGCAATAATTTAACTACAACTACTGCAATAAAAAACACGAAACAAATGATTACGCGCATTTGTTTCGTGTTTAAACTTAAACTTATAAACGCGCGCGAGTATGGAATGTCTAAATTGTGAAACAGTTGATAAGAACCGCCGAGACAGCATTTTCGTGTTTCAACTTGTTTAATATTATCTTCATACATCCGAAATGTGGGGTAGCATATAAACCTGAGCTCGAAATTCACCGTCATGGCATCTGTCTCTCTAATCCTGTCTGTCTAGTTTTACCATTCTAGGATTATCCGTCTAGTCTTCTCTATTTAGCATATATTTCAAATATATGTTTAATAAAAAATAGATGTGAAAAAATCCCCACAGCCAACCAGAGGGTGACCTGAGAAAAAAACAGCTTTTCAATTATAAAACAGTATTTTTAATAAGACAAAATAGAAAATTATCATACCTACTCGATGGTGATTATGATATGCGCATCTGGAGCTATGTGGAAGCACCACAGCCTTAGTACGACAATCTGCATTCTCGACAAATGGCCCCAGCTATATTATTTATTTAGCGTATGGCATAACACATGGTGAATTTATAAAACATGTACAAATTAACGATTGAATAAGACATTACAATGTACGAGTTACAAACAGACATATAAGTAGATATAAAATTGTTATATTAAAAGATCTAGTTCAGATATCCATTCAAGACTTGATTGTGTGGTGTGGATAAGTCCCTCAAATCCCCTTGATATGCCCTCAGTTCACACTCACTATGTGGTCAATTGTTTGGTTTGGGCCGCCGCAGTCGCAGCCTGGGTTGGGTGGTTTTCCCCATTTATGGTTATGGGCACACACTCGTGTGTGTGCCCATAACCTCCATAAATGGGGAGTTGAAAACAGAATTCGAATTGGAAAATAACTAGCCAGACAAAACTATACTGACGAGACACGAAAGAATTGCCAACACTATATACACTAAATTAGACGAGAGAAACTACACACAAACTTGTTTACCAATTCATTTGAATGAATGTATTAATAATATTTGCTCTATTCCCGATTTCCATACTATAATAATCTTAAAAGTTGGCCATGGATTATCAAATTAATATATAAGACAGAAAATAAATTCCTTTCAGTTTCACCCTAAGCACGTCGTATTTGGCGAGTGCGGGTGCACAACCCTCTTGCTTATATAAGCACGCTATGTTGCGACTTATATTAAGTGCACGTGGAGAAACCCGCACGGCCAAATAAATGTGTGCGTCCTCGTGGATTGCACATTTTTATTTCAATTTTACCACGGTATTCGCACGTTGCTTATTTTAATGTGCTTTCCATGTGTTATTTATTAAACATAATTTTACTACATTGGTTACAGCTTAAATCTTGTCTGCCTACTCTCGTCGTTCTAGGCTCATGGGTCCCGACTAGCTTGTCAAATCTAGTCAGTTTAGTCTTATCGATCTAGTCTTGGAGATATAGATTTGTCTATTAAGACTAGACTGACTACCCTTGTGTATTTAATCAAATAAAATCAAATAATTTATTTCATTGAATAAACATAACATTTGATACAGACTTAATACAAATTAAGAATAACTGCAACATTCTGATATATTAAATGAAATTTGTGATGAAAATTTTTATTAAATGATGGAATTCATCTAGCGTATACGGTTCTATATTTGTGAGTAGGTACTGGAGCTCTTTCTTGAAGTCCTTAATTTATGTTATCCGTTTTAAATATTGGGGTAATTTATTATAATGGTCGATATTGCTGTAAGGCGGTATCTTTTCAGACATAGTAAGTTGTTTCGTGTTGTTTCAAGTGGTTTCGTGTTTTTGTTATGGGTGTTCTTCATTACGGGTGTCCTGTTCTGACACGGTTTAAGGCAGGTGTCGGCAACCTTTTACCCGTGGTGTGCCAAGCCATTCTACCAATATGATAAAGGGTGCTGCCAGAATTTTAACTTATATAATGGGGTTTTCGAGGAGAAAAAATTTATACCAAATTTATCTTTTAAACATATTTATTAAAAAAATAACATAAATTAAAATTTTTTAATGCGAACCTTGTCCCTGCACATTTTTGTTTAATATTTCAATATCAGGGGTATAATTTGTGACTTTTAATTTCACACAAGATTCTGAATGTTCATTTGTTAAACGACTTCTTTGTGGACTCAAAATATGTTTTATATGAGAAAAAATTTGTTCACATAGATATGTGGAACCAAAAGCGGAAAGGAGAGCACATGCAATTTTTTTTAAACAATAAAATCTTTCCGGCAATGACATCCAACAATTTAATATAGCAGTCGATTTTTCCATAGAGTCATCTTCCAGATTTTTTCGTAATTCCTTAAATTTTGTTTTCCATAATTCTGAAGATATTAGTTCGATAAGTTCCATTTCAAAATTATCAACATTCATCCCCTCAAAATTTGAAAAATCAAACGGTATTATTAATGGATCTATTAAATCTGGTTTTATCAGGAAGGAAAATATAGGCAAATGAGCTTCAAAGTCTTTGCATCTTCTGGAAAATTCATCTTTGAGTGCTTCAACGTAGGTTTTAAGTTCATCTTTGTCTATGGTCGATTTATTTGCAAGCGCTTTAACATTTGGAAAGTATTTGTAGGTACTAGTATTAATATCACATAAAAATACATTTAATTTTGTAGCAAATCCTGTCCAATATTCAAAAAGTTCGAGCACAGTTTGGCGCTTTCCTTGCAATCTTAAGTTTAGTTCCTTGAGATGTTTAGTTATTCAGTCAGAAACATTAATTTGCATAACCATTCTTTATCGTTCAATTCGGGGAAATGTTGTTCCTTTTCATTAAGAAAAACTTTAATGTGTTCCAGACATGACACAAACTTATTCAAGACATTGCCTCGACTAAGCCAACGAACATGGCTGTATAAGGGGAGGTCGACATATTCACTTTACATTTCTTCTAAAAGAGATTTAAATTGCCTGTGTGTCAATGAAGAGCGAGACACTATGAAATTAACTATTTTAACAACAGTGTCCATTACAGGAATTAAGCGCTGTGACGAAATTTTGGCAACTAAACTTTCCTGGTGTATTATACAATGAAAGTTCAATATTTTATGTCCAATATGATTTTCAAGAAGTTTGACAAATCCTTTATCCTTGCCAACCATTGCAGGTGCGCCGTCAGTAGTTACACAAAATATTTTTTTGATATTAATTTTCTTGCTGTCAAAATAATTTATGAATGAAGCAAGAATATCCTGCCCCTTAGTTGTCCCAGACAGAGGAATCAAATTGCACAATTCTTCATAAACTTGACCTTTATCACAATACCGTACAAATACTGCAAGCCGCGCAATATCATTTACATCTGTACTTTCATCAACAGCGACGCTAAATGCAACAGATTCTTGTAGTCCAGAATTCTGTTTTGTTGTCACATTGTCTGCCATTTCAGTTATTCTTCTTTCAATCGTTCGCGCAGAAGCCGGTATTTCTCGAATTCGGGATGGTATGGTTTGTTGGTTAGGTAAATCGCTAAACAACTTTTCTGCACTTTTTATAAAGACTTCCTTTATATATTCCCCATCTGTAAAGGGTTTGCCTTTGGCAGCTATGCAATGAGCAATTGCGAAGTTGCATTCTGTCGCCATAGGCTTCGTTCCAGTTATTCCACAAAAAAGCTACTTGTTTCTTATAACCAGAAACAGCTCTCTTTATAGTTTCACATTTCTCATCGTTGCTATTAAATGTGGACTGATGTTTGGTTTGGAAATGTCTTTGTACGCTTGACGTGCGGTATACGACACTTTCGTGACATATCACACATACAGCACGATCCTTTTGTTGTATAAATCCATATTCATTCGTCCAATAGTCTTGAAACCCGCGAATATTTAGTTTTTGTTTCTTTGCCTCCATATGATTAAATATGGATTAAAAATAAAAAATATTAAACCAATAAGATACAAGTCTTACAAAAAAAGTTAGAACGGAAAGTAACGACCAGTATTAAACGAAATGCAAGTTTTACTGGATTGCAGGCAAATATGCGCAGCACAAAACGAGAAAGAGAGGGGCGAATGTATTCCGGCTTGAACATTCGTATAAGTCCGCTTCAATAACTAGTCGGTGCTGCGCATGTTTCATTCATTTTGCTCCGAATACGTTTCCGCAAAAGCATCGCGCAGATTTTCGTGACATTGGCAAGCTTCCTTAGATAAATTATATAATTAAACATTTTCTCTTATTTAAAAATCACTTCATCTCGATATTTTCACGATGTCCCTGATTACTAGAGGTCAGAAAAAAATACGGTGCCGTATTTTCTTTCGAAAACCCGTATTTTTGATGTTGTTGTAATAAGCTAAATTAAATATTTTATGTAAATATTAAAAAAAAACGGCCCTCATGTAAAATTTAAACAAATATTCGGCGTTAACAGAATTTATAAAAGGTGAAATTTTGCTTTGAAATCTTTGATAAGGGCATTTATATTCATAAAAAATAGTTGTTAAAAAATAATTTTTTGATTTTATTTAAATGTTTATTTTTTACAAAAATTAGCTTGTTTACTAGGAAATTTATAGCAAATTCAGAGCCCCCCCCCCCCCCCACAAAAAAAACCGTTTTTATTAAGTTATAGCAAAGACAACAAAGTGAACATTCCCTAGGAATACCGTATTTTACAACCTAAATATATATTATAATTAAATTATATAATATTATTTTAAAATACCGTATTTTTCACCGTATTTATTCCGAACTCTGCTATTTACTTTGTAGAGGGCCATTCAGAAACTCGTCGCGTGCCAAGCCTGGCACGCGTGCCATAGGTTGCCGACGCCTGGTTTAAGGTCTTCCATATATGTCGTGGTTGGTCGAAGCCATCGGGTTTTACGACTGGGTCAATGAGATTTCGTACATCGGGTGAGACATTTTCAGTCCAGAGGGTCTGCGACTCGGAGTTGATGTTGAAGTTATTGGCTGCCAGTTGTTGTGCTGATGACATTGGCGGTTTCCTAGATCAAAGCCGGTTTCTTGTCAGATCCGGGATATCCTTATGTATAGGGAGTTGTGTGCTATTAATTATTTTCTTATATTCTTTTATTAGGGCGCCTTGTCTTCTTAGGGCAGGCGGAGGTATGTGGCTGTGTGTTGGGAGCCAATAGGATGGAGTAGTTCTGATGCAGCCACTAATCGTTCTAATTGCTATATTAAGCTGAGTATCCACTTTCTTGGTATGCGCTGTTCATCCATACCGGGGCACAATACTTGGCCGCAGAATACACCAAAATAAGTGCAGATGTTCGTAATGTATTTGCCGATGCCCCCCAGCTAGTGCTACATAGTCTCCGGATAATGTTGTAGATTGTAGATATGGTGGTGACGACTTGTACTGCGACCTTTATAGATCTATTGTACCCCACCCTCCTCCTCCAAGTGTTGGTGTACTTACCCATTTAGAGCGCCTCCTCTAATCCTGATTCCTTTAGGAATCTCAGGATCTGGGTGGGATTCAAGGCCTGCAGCTCCTCTGTGTTCAAGCAGTGAGCCCCAAGGTACATCTGTCTCTTGCGGAGTAATGCTCCGCAGTCTTTGAACAGATCTATGGGGGTTTCCTCTGCTGAGCCACAGAATCTGCATCCATCATCCTCCTCTAGGCCTAGGGCCTTGAGATGTTTCCTAAGTCTGCAGTGTCCCGTCAGGGCTCCTGTCAGAATTCTGAGCTTGTTCCTGCTTAGTTTCAGGCAAGCTCCAGTTCTCTTCTGGTTAAAAGATCCCAGCATCACTTTGGATTGCCTTAGCCCTGGAAGTTCTTTCCAGGTTTTCATCCATTTTCCTCTTATTTCTTCATCTAAACTTTTGCGGATGGTGTTCACGCTCATACCGCAAAAGGGTTCCGGACCTATAAAGGGGCTACTGGATCCCTTGTTTGCTAGGTGATCGGCTTCTTCGTTTCCGGCTATACCAGTGTGTCCTAGTGCCCAGTATAGCGTTACTTTATTATCCCTGCCAAGCTTGTTCAGCTTCCCCACACAGTCCCATACCAGTTTGAAACTGATGGTGTATGAGCTAATGGCCTTGATGGCTGCTTGGCTATCTGACAGGATAGCAATTCGTTTTTTGCGGTAATTCCTGTCGAGGTTAAACTGAGCACATCTTTCGATTGCCTGTACCTCTGCTTGGAAGATACTTGGGGATGTTCCCATGGTATCGAAGTATCTGGTACGAGGTCCAAACACTCCTGCACCAGTGCCTTACTTTGTCTTCGAACCATCTGTATACCACTTGATGGCATTTTGCTCTATGTGGTATGCTGAGGATTCGTCGCTCCAATCGGCTTTACTACTACACATTGCTGTGTAGTTTTTCTCGAAGTGGTATTTGCATACCATTTCGTCTTTTGGTACTTCCAGCCAGGGGATTTTGGCAGCGAGGCTGTTTCGGTCTCTGCTCCCGATTATTTTACCTCTGCCCATTCCTTCCTTGCTGAATCTTACGATCGCCGATCTGGCGGCGCTCTCCACCACAAGGTGCAGCGGAGTCAGATCCAGCAGCAGCTCCAATGCTGCTGTCGGACACGACCCCATCGCCCCCATGATGCAGACATACTTCAGTCTTTGAATCTTCTCAAGCTGTTTCCTCATAGAGGCCAGCTTCATTTTACTTCCCCACGCAACTGCCCCATAAGTGATTGCAGGTCTCACTATCATGGTGTACATCCATCGCAGGATAGTGGGGTTACAACCCCACGTTTTTCCTGCCAGATTTCTGCACACCATTAGGGAGCGTTTGGCTTTACCTACCACTGCCTCAGCGTGTCTATTCCATAGGAGTTTGCTATCTAGTGTGATACCCAGATACCTTATCTCCTGTTGGTATTCTACTGCCTTCCCATCTATGAGTATGGGATGTAGGCAGTTTAGTTTTCTCCTCCTAGTAAATGGTATCACCGTGGTTTTGCTCGGGTTGAGTTTCAGTCTCACTGTTTGACACCATCTACTAGTTACTTTGAGGCCTCTCTGAACAATTTCACAGAGCGTTCCCTCAAATTTCCCTCTAGCCATTATGACTATGTCATCGGCGTAACCTTGACATTTGATGTCTAGGTGGTTTAGCCTAACCAGTAGTTCATCAACTACCAGGCTCCACATTAGCGGTGATAGTACACCTCCCTGTGGGCACCCTCGAGTTGTGGAGATCTTAATGGTGTCCTTTCCCACTTGTGTCTCCGCTGCTCTAGTTCTCAGCATTTCTCCCATCCACTTTGAGATAGTGCTGTCGATATTCCTTCTTTCAAGGGCCGCCCTGACAGCCTCGTGTGAGGTGTTGTCAAAAGCTCCCTCTATATCCAAGAAGGCACATATGGCTACTTCCTTTGTCTCTAGTGCTGCTTCTATTTCGTTTGTCAGTTGATACAGGGCGGTTTCTGTGGATTTCCCTGCTCTGTAAGCATGCTGACTCCTGTGTAGTGGTGTACCTACCAGCACTATAGTCCTAAGGTAATTATCAATCACCTTCTCCATTGTCTTTAACATAAAAGATGTTAGACTAATGGGTCTAAATGACATCGGTTGAGTGGTGTCTTTCGCTAAGCTACTTCTAAAGATATTTAGAAGATACGGCATTAGTTCTCTCTCTCCCTTTTGTAGGAAGGCAGGAACTAGTCCGGCCACACCTGGGGCCTTAAAAGGCTGGAAAGTGCCGATAGCCCATCTGATTCGGTTTTCCGTACAGATGGACGTTGCCCTCTTCCAGTCGGCCCGACTTGGTTTCCGTGGTTGCATCAAGCCCTCGGTCTCCCTGTATCCTCTACATCCCGGAAAATGGGTTTCTAGTAGGAGGAGAGCTCTTTGCGCTTCATCCTCCGTGAAGGTCTCATCCGGTTTCTTGAGAGTGGTTGTCATTTCCACTCTATCCTTCGCTAGTGCTTTGTGCAGTCTAGCTGCCACCGGCGTGGATTCTATGTTTTCACAGAAGGTCCTAAAGTTTTCCCTTTTTGCCCTTCTGATCTCTTTGTTGTAGGTGGTAAGCACCTCAGAGTATTCTAGCCAATTTCCGTATTACTTGGCTTTGTTGAAAAGCCTACGTACTTTTGCTCTTAATGTAGACAAATTTTTGTTCCACCATTTTTCGTCCTTATGCTCCTTCACGGTTTTTAACGGGCAGCTGGATTCAAATACCGTGGTGACTGCTACATTTATTTCTCCTACAGCCTTCTCCAGCACGGTGTAGTGTTTGATACTACCCCGCACTGTCACCTGCTCTAGGTTTTCTTTTAGTTGGGAACTAAACATAGGCCACACATTTTGTCTGGGGTTTCGAATGGGGGTGTTTTCCTCACTCGCTCCTTCCAGCTCAAACTCTATGATCCTATGATCTGACATTGAGGGCTCACTTGAAACCCTCCACTTTTTAATTAGTTTACTTACGTTAGCGCTACCTACCGTAATATCCAGTACCTCATTTCTGACTTTAGTGACAAATGTTGGTGTGTTCCCAACGTTGTACACAATTAAGTTCTCTTTAATGAGGTATTCTAAAAGGTACTCACCCCTCTTATTAGTGTCCGTGCTGCCCCACATCTCATTGTGTGCGTTCGCGTCACATCCCAGGATGAGTGGCAGCCTTCTCCTAATACAGTGTTCCACCAGCTTTTGTACTTCAATGGGTGGTATACTGTTACCATCGCCAGGGAAGTATCGTGATGCGATCACTACTTCGCGGTGGAGACCCTCTATCTTGATGAGGGCCTGAATCGGTAGTAAATCCCGCGTTAAAAATTCTGAAAGACGTAAGTAATTTATGCCATTTCTTACCATAATGCAAGTTCTAGGGGAGACCTCACGGCTGTCCCATACCAACTTACATTCCCTGTTGCTAAGGCCTCTGAACTTACCTCCGTAGGTCCAGGGTTCTTGAAGCAGCGCTAGCCCTAAGTGCTGCTTGGTGAACATCCTAGCCATCACAGCTGAAGCTTTGGCATGATGGATGTTCACTTGGGCTATTTTGGTGCGCCTGCTGGTCATTCTTGTTTTGTGACAGGAGGCGGCAAGTCATCCTCTGTCCCTACAAGAACATCTACCTCTGCCTCTGTAGACACGCCTGGACTGCTCATGTCTACGAGTGTGAGGTCAAGGTCGTCTTCCCGGGAATCTGGGCTGACTTCCTTGTTCTCTGTGTCGGTTAGGTCCCGTACACATGGATTATTTTTACTTTTGGAATTCATATACATCCCACGAGTCGCAAGGGAACTAAAGGTCCACTACATCAGAGCCCCGCTTGATAGTGGTAAGGCTGGATACCCTCTGAGGTCGCCAGGTATTAGAGGGGCTGCGTAAGCGATGGCCGGTTGCCCTTGGCCATCAACCAGTCCCTTTGGCACGTCGCATGACACCTTGGGATTAAGGGTTTGGAAGTTCTTGGTTGTTCGCCCTCCGCCGAACGCCCCGACCGGAGTTGTTCCAGTCGTGACGTCCAACGGTATGTTGCGAAACTAAGCCCTCACACCGCGACAAGGTGACTTCCATGTGAGGGTGGATAATGTTATTTCGAGTGCTTATTTTTTGCGCTGTTGTTTCAAGATGTTCTTTGAATGATAGAGTTCTATCTAAGATTACCCCGAGATACTTTGGATACCGTTGATAGGGTAGCACTGTATTATTCCAATATTATGCCCCAGCTATAATTCTCGATGATCGATAGATCTAACAGCCCCATTTATTCACACGACACTACTATGAAGTTTGTCTACGTTTCGGCAAATATTGATTGGCTAACTAAAGTTAACTCATTAAGGTATCATTGTCGGTATCGCATATTTTGCATTCATTCAGGGTGGGTCATATTTTGCATTCATTCAGGGTTTTGCATTCATTCAGGGACGGTTAGTGAAAACCGCCCTAGTTGTAGCATCCCCGATCAGGAATCGAACCAGGAATACGTTATAATTTGTAAGCCTTAATAATAAACTTCAATAACTATTCGTTAACTTAATTTATATTAAAAAAATATGCAATTTATTGTTTTATATTTAATTTCAGTGAAGCATTTAAATAATTTACATTCGAATATAATCAAAATGGCATTTATTGCGGCAGTTGGATAATCATTCAATGGCCCCCGATTAGTGACGTGATGACCGCGATCGTCATGTGGAACGGCTAAAGGAATATTTTGAAGGTTGTGAGCGCCTAGTGGAAATGGGTCGTCCATTAATCACGTGATGTTTTTAGCAACTTTTTAACAATTGAACTTTTTATACTTCGCACATAAATTAATAATTTAATTGACAATCAGCCATTTGTCCCGCATGTCATTACTTATCCGTATGGAGTAATAAAATATACTATTGTATATGAATGTTAGGGTGGTCCTTATTCGGGGTATTTTCTTTCACGATAGTCCGAAATCGATTCCAAATAAATTTTAAAAAATCCTGCCAAGTTATAGCTCTAAATATTAATATTAACCCGGCCCCAACGACAGTCAAAGTTTTAAATGGAAATAACATGGGTAAAATTCTTTTCTTTCTTTGAATTTTTTTACAGCGTTGACAAATAATAAGATCCTAATAAACCAGACATATTCTTGTAAAAAACTAGTAGGTTTTTCCCCTTCTTATACTCGGCAAATAGGTCTTTATATAGATCTCCTAGTTTAGACATGTCTGCTGGTTTATCCGATGCTGGGAATCAGCTGGACCTCTCACCGGACTAACGTGTCCATACTCAAGGAATTAAAAATTGACCAGCGTATCTCGTCGCTTGTTCAGTTACGAATCCTCAGATTCTTTGGACACGTTACCCGCAAAAGTGACTCAATGGAGCGGCTGGTGATTCAGGACAGAGTGAAAGGTAGCAGACCTCGTGGACGATCACTAACTCGATCGACAGACATCATCAAAACTGTCACTGAGACTCCTGTAGCAAAATGCGCGCGCCATGCGACCAATAGGAATCTATGGAGAAGATTGGCGAAGGCAGAAGTGCAAAAAGCAGAAGACTCCGACCAGTCTGTCAAGAGTGAACAGTAGGGAAAGATCCTATGTTCTAATCCCTCCTCACCCATAAGGATTTACATGTAAACCTCCACCTTATGGGAAATTACATGTAATCCCTCCGCTTATGGGGAATTACATGTAAAATTTAGCCTACCCCTCCGTATGGGGGATCCTATAGAAAATAGTTCTGAACGTGGCCGAGCGTGTATGTGTAGATGGCGCCAGCGTTAGGGAGGTGGGCACCGGAGGGAAAACCCCCAACCCCTAGACACCGCCCCAGACCACCCCCACCACTAGCCCCACCCCTAGACCCCGCCCCAGAAAACACCCCCACCCATAGACCACGTCCCCCAACCCCCACTTTCACCCCAAAACTCCACCTCTAACCCCCCAGATCCCACTTCCAACCCCCAGACCCGCCCATTATTTCCCACTTAACATTTTTGTATAATCCTCAGCAAAACCCAATAAATATTTCAATGGAATTAGAGCATAGAACCTTTTGTTCTTATCAAAGTATGTAACATTTGTAGCATTTTCAGCCCAGCCGCAAAGGTCGAGTATATGCTGATCTCGCTTGGTATTGGAGAGTAATCCTTTCATCGTGCTTGTAATTCCTACATCTCGATTCTTATCTACTTCAACTCCATTCAACTCATAGCGAATTTCTTCAAACAAAAACGCATATGCATTTTTCACAAGTTCAAAGTTGTGTGTAGTTGCAGGTGGAATGAGTTTCGGAAAATTAACGGTTCCGCTTACATAAATATAACTTTCGCTAGGATAAGTGTAAATATCCTGGTGTTGAATCCTAATACGAATCTCATCATTGTTTCTATAATTTTGAGCTATAGGATAATACGTGTGAAATTCACTCTTTGTGATAGTATCCTCATAGTCAACTTTGGAGAATATATCTATTTTATCCATACTGTCGCTTTAACTTATATCCTAGAGATAATAGTTTATTTTTTAATATAGGTGTTAACTTTCTGCGATGTAAATGTCGATTGGTAGAATTGTCCGAAACAACCGCTCTTATACGATTTCCGTGAAAATTAATTCCCATCTCTCTCTCTCTCTCTCTCTCTCTCTCTCTCTCTCTCTCTCTCTCTCTCTGTCTCTCTCTCTCTCTCACTTAATACTCTTCAGCTCTAAACGACTATCTCATACGAGCCAGTTGGTATTTTTATTTGTATCCTATCCGCGTACACCAGCTGATTGTTACGATCTTCTTAAATATTTGGAATAGTACTGTATGTGTGAAATCCAATAAGTCCTAAGCAATATAATGTATGCATGTATGCAATATGTGTCGAGGTCTAATTCTGTCGGTGGTTAATAATTCACAGAGAGCACTTTTGTAGTACTTTACAGTTTGAAGGTCTGAGACATGACTGATGGATTTATATAGTTAGTATTCTTTTTAAGGTCCGATTAAAAGCTAATTAAAGTCGATTAGAAGCTGATTAAAGCTGATTGAAAGCGGTTTAAAAATGGATTAAAAGCCGTTCAAAAGCTGATTAAAAAGCTGTTTAAAAGCTGATCAAAAAACTGTTTAAAAGATTATTTAAAAGCTGTTCAAAAGCTGATTAAAAAGCTGTTTAGAAGCTGTTTAAAAGCTGTTCAAAAGCTGATTAAAAAGCTGATTGAAAAGCTGTTTAAAATATGATTAAAAAGCTGATTAAAAGCTGTTTTAAAGCTGATTAAAGTGGATGAAAAGTGGACGAAAGAAGTGGACGGTGGACGGAAAAATTGGACGGTGGACGGAAAAAGTGGACGGTGGACGGAAAAAGTGGACGTAACGTGTATGGATAGAATGCGGCTTCTCGGAAAACGGCTGTTCAATTTACTAATAAAGCTATCTACATCAATCCCTGAACCATCAATTCTATAGCTGACACAAGCTTGGGTGATGTTCAGCTGAACCGGCTTCACTGGTGTTTCTGTGATTGTAGATCGTCTGCAAACTTTAGCCTTGTTAGGGATTGTTGATTGCATATTTTACAGAAATTATTTGACTGTCTACGGCTCCAACTTTATCTTCTTGGAGGTTTAGGGTGAATTTTCCGGATCTAGACTCCTCTTCTTCCCACCATTATTATGTTTTCTCATATGTCGCTATCTTCTCTTGTGAAAGTTGAATTGCAAACGGTGTATTTGTAGTGCATTTTCTTATTGTCATCACATACTTCCTTATGGCTTCCAAGATTATCCTTGCTGCGAAAACCTTTACAGATTGATCGCAGGGATACAGTTTTAATTGTTGATATGACTATGAATTTAGAGCATAGGTTTAAATATCAATCGCGTTCTGAATAGCTATAAAATAATTATCAATGGTAAACAACCGACCGCGCTCGAGGTGTATGTTAGTAAATTTATTGTAAACAAAACGTCCGAACATCTGAATGTATACAAGTTGAAATACGAAAATGCTGGCTCGGTGAGACACAAGATCAACGTAATTATTTGCTCATTTATCAACTAATCAGAATCGAGATAATTAGTATAGCAATATCTACCGCGGCGGATGACGTCATCTACTGAGGGTGAGGCGGTCGGGCGGTATCACCCTTAGGGCATATGCTAGAGCCGTTCTAACACCAGATTTGATTTTTCTCATCAAATGGTTGGAAAATGGGGTGGTCTGGGGGTTTGGGTCTGGGGTGGAATTGCGGGTCATGGTCTGGTGGGGTTGGGGGTGGGGTCTAGGGGTTGGAAGTGGGGGCTGTGTCTTGGGGTTGGAAGTGGGGGGCTAGGGGTGGGGTCTGGGGTTGGAAGTGGGAACTAATGGGCGAGTCTGGGGGTTGGAAGTGGGGTCTGGGGGGTTAGAGGTGGAGTTTTGGGGTGAAAGTGGGGGTTGGGGGACGTGGTCTATGGGTGGGGGTGTTTTCTGGGGCGGGGTCTAGGGGTTGGGGGTTTTCCCTCCGGTGGCCCCCTCCCTAGCGCTGGCGCCATCTGCACATACTCGCTCGGCCAGGTTCTGAACTATTTTCTATAGGATCCCCCATACGGAGGGGTAGGCTAAATTTTACATGTAATTCCCCATAAGCGGAGGGATTACATGTAATTTCCCATAAGGTGGAGGTTTACATGTAAATCCTTATGGGTGAGGAGGGATTAGAACATAGGATCTTTCCCTACTGTGAACGACTCAAAATAGGTTAGACATTGTTTTGAGGCAAAACATACGCGGCAACGATTTACTCATATTTTGATTCGTGTGAAGTTGGCCCCCGAATTTTTATTCTTAGTTCTGGCAAGATTTCGAATAGTTCTAGAGTTCTTGCTTGAAAATTGCAATAGTTCCGGGGAATTACGGGCAGAAATCGAGAAAAACAATTTGAGGGCTAATTTTTTTCAGGAAAAGCTGTTCTGATGTAACATTTGTAGTGAGATATCACGTATATTTATTTTTTCGAAAAGCGGCCATCGGAACCCTAATTCATCCGTGAACAGCACAGACTTCCATTGTCGTAGTTGCCATGCAACAAGTGCACGAGAAAAATGCATCCTTGCTATTCTGAGCCATCGTGTCAAAGAAGATTTTCCGACGGGTTGTCTTGCCCTCAAATTTGATTCCCTCAACCTATTCCTAATTGTCTGCTCTAATAAAGGGGTCACTTTATTAGAGCAGACTTACAATAACTTCAGCAAGGAAGGAATGGGCAGAGGTGAAATAATCGGGAGCAGAGACCGAAACAGCCTCGCTGCCACGATCCCCTGGCTGGAAGTACCAAAAGACAAAATGGTATGCAAATACCACTTCGAGTAAAACTACACAGCAATGTGTAGTAGTAAAGCCAATTGGAGCGACGAATCATCAGCATACCACATAGAGCAAAATGCCATCAAGTGGTATACAGATGGTTCGAAGACAAAGGAAGGTACTGGTGCAGGAGTGTTTGGACCTCGTACCAAGTACTTCGAATCCATGGGAACATCCCCAAGTATCTTCCAAGCAGAGGTATACGCAATCTAAAGATGTGCACAGTTTAACCTCGACAGGTATTATCGCAAAAAACGAATTGCTATCCTGTCAGACAGCCAAGCGGCCATCAAGGCCATTAGCTCATACACCATCAGATCCAAACTGGTATGGGACTGTGTGGGGAAGCTGAACAAGCTTGGAAGGGATAATAAAGTAACGCTATACTGGGTACCAGGACACACTGGTATAGACGGAAACGAAGAAGCCGTTCACCTAGCAAACAAGGGATCCAGTAGCCACTTTATAGGTCCGGAACCCTTTTGCGATCTTAGTGTGAACACCATCCACAAAAGTTTAGATGAAGAAACAAGAGGAAAATGGATGAAAACCTGGAAAGAACTACCAGGGCTAAGGCGATCCAAAGTGATTCTGGGATCTTTTAATCAGAAGAGAACAAAAGCTTGTCTGAAACTAAGCAGGAACAAGCTTAGAATTTTGGCAGGAGTCCTGATGGGACACTGCAGACTTAGGAAACATCTCAAGACCCTAGGCATGGAGGAGGATGACGGAGACATATTCTGTGGCTCATCAGAGGAAACCCCCATACATCTGTTCAAAGACTGCGGAGCATTACTTCGCAAGAGACAGATGTAACGTGGGGCTCACTGCTTGAACCCAGAGGAGCTGCAGGCCTTGAATCCCACCCAGATCCTGAAATTCCTAAAGGAATCAGGATTAGAGGAGGCGCTCTAAATGGGTAGGTACACCAACACTTGGAGGAGGAGGGTGGGATACAATAGGTCTATAAAGGTCGCAGTACAAGTCGTCACCACAATATCTACAATCTACAATTCTACATCAAATTCGTTTATAAAAGGTATATACAAAAGCTGCGATACCACACTACCACCAAAAATGGAACGGAGACAAAAAAGACGGGTCTACTGGTGGAATGATACTATCGCTCAAGCAAGGCCAACCTGTAATAAAGCCAGACGCATATACCAACGTGAAGTTAAAAAAAACCTAGCCCCACACAACCAGCAAAAATTCAAACAGGAGTACACAGCTGTGAAAAAGACTCTCAGAATGGAAATTAACAATTCAAAACGAGACCACTGGCAAAACCTATGCCACGAGATCAAAGAAGACATATGGGGGGATGCATTCCAAATTGCAATGAGAGGTCTGAAATTAAGGCAACAAAAGATTAGGGTCCCAATGGAAACAACACTACAGATTGCTGATGCACTTTTCTCAACCCATGAAGAACCGGCCTGGGAGCAACTAGACGTGCTAGAGATTGTGCCTTTCAATGAGGAGGAACTATGTAGAGCCAGCCAGCGCCTTCGAAATGGCAGAGCCCCAGGTATAGATGGATTTCCATCAGAGATCATAAATAACATTGTGCTAGAGTTTCCAAATTATGTTCTAAAAATAATGAACCATATAGTCTCTGAGGGAATATTTCCAGATATATCGGAAAAAGCCAAACTTGCTTTAATTTGGAAAGGCGATTAGCCCATCGAGGAGCCTTCGTCGTACAGACCCCTATGTCTACTAGATGTAGCAGGAAAACTCTTAGAGCAACTACTGCTACAAATAATAAGACAGGCATTAGAGACAGGTGATAACCTCTCAGAGAAGCAATATGGGTTCAGGGAGGGAAAATCGACAGTAGATCCTATAGATAAGGTCGTCGAAGTGGCGAAAAAAAGCCTAAGGAGGCTCACAAAGAACGAGAAAGCTATGGGCACTTATAACACTCGGCGTTAGAAGTGCCTTTAATTCTGCATCATGGCAAAACATCTTAGAGGAACTGGCAAGAAAGGCATTCCACCGTATCTACTGCGATTAATCAGGAGCTATTTGAGAAATAGACAAATCATTATATTATATGACAAAGTATATATTATATGACAAAGTACAGTATAAATAACAAACATATCATAAATTATCAACATATATCACAAATTGTAAATTAGGTCTATTAACAAATAGACAAAGTGCATGTCAACAAATATATCATAAATTGGAAATTAGGTCTACTAACAAAAAATCTCAAATAATAAGTGACTTTCAAATAATGATTGTGGTATATATACATAAATGAGACTTTTTTTTTAAATAAAACCGGTTTCTAAACCATGAACCATTATGACCGCATAATTTTAAGAACATCCATCCGGCGTTGCCAATCAAATCGGTTTTTGCAACCATTATCCTTTATATTGAAAAAGGCATAGATATCAGAGCAAGGTGAATTTACAAGTAATAAAGTAGCTGAACCATAGAGGGCGTAACACATACAAATTGATAAAAATGAGATAAGAAATGTGCAAATAAGTCAATTTCAATTGAAATATTTATTTATCCAGCTTCATTATTATATAGTGGACAACTTATATGGACATGCAGGTTACCGTATTCACTATTTTAAAGTAACTTTTTAAGTTCACTTTTGTATTTCTTTATTAACTCTTTCTCTCCAATAATAGCGTATCTTAAATAAGTGGAGATGGGACAAGTACAATGGAGGGAAAGTAGTTCGAGCGTGTGTTCTCTATATTTTTGTATGACCCGCACCAGAGCCGCACTAAACCTTGAATCGGTATACCGTAGTACTGCATAGTGTAGACTGTAGAACATTACCTGCACTTTTTCCGCAGACCGCGCCATATTATTATTAATATTAATAAAAAAGAGCTTTCGCGAAAAATGGAAAAAGGTAAGTAAATATTTATTTTTCTGGTAATTGAGTAAATAAAACCGCGAGCCTAAAAATAGTTTGTACTTAGGTCGGGTATTTTATGTTGATAATTCACAATCACAAATGTTTATAGGAAAACATTTATTATATAAAAAATACAAATATTTTTAGAAATTGGATGGTATTAATGGTTGTAATTGTGTTTTAAAATCTATAAATTTTTCCCTTATCTATAACAGTAATTAAGTGGGTGGACTGTTGTATTAAATCTGAAGAACAAAATGTCCAAACACTCTTATGCTATTTTCACAAATTCGCCTTTTGGTCGGAAGACTATTTTGTAATTTACTAATTGTAAGAAAATTATCTTTTAATAGTCAAAGATGATGTTAATAATAGCATATCTGCAAAAACTGAGAATTTTTTGTAAAAACTTAATGTTTTATTGAAATTATCTTCACTTGACATTTTCTCCAGCGTCACTGCATGACCATCCTTATATATTTAATATTATTTTATTAATATTAGACTTATGCATGGTTTTCTTTTATATCTGCATCACCGTTTGAAAATTGCCGCAATTTTGCTGTAAATGTTAAACTATTGGTGCTCTTTTTACGACAGTCGTACTCGTCCCTGACACTTTTCCTGCATAATTCGATAGTCCAGGGAGATGTGTCGTAAGCCGATATTTTGCTGTTTAAGCCACAAATATTTCGTTATTATGTTCCTGTAACACTCGGCTTTGATAGTAGTACGACTTCCACATTTTCGATTTTCCACATTTCAAGTACAGAAGCCGTACCAAACTGTGCATGATAAAATGGTGTTAACTAGGTCGTTTCGTAATCGTATGGAGCAGCGTTTCCCAAACTTTTTTGACCACGGCCCGGTACGAGGTTTTAAAGTTTTTCGCGACCCACCTTATGAAAAATCCATTTATTTACAAAACAAATTTTATTTTTTAATAAAATCAAGTTGTTTGTTTATTTCATACATAAAAATTGCAAAATCATTTAAAAAGTTATTAAAAAATTAACAAATATTCATTTAAAATGTACGAGTAAATGAAGTTTGTTTTAAATATTTTGTTCTTAGTGCGAAGGATGATATTGTCATCACAGAATAATTTCAAATGAGAAGGTACTATAGTTACTGATGTTAATTTCAGGTACTGAGGTCAGGTACTAAGTCATAGTCAGGTACTAAGGTACTGATGTTAATTTCATTCTCAAATTAGGGTCGACATTCAATCTGTTTCGATACTTATTTAAGTATACCAAGAAGTATACCAAGGCTGAGAACGTAGCTTCACACGAAGGGCATTCACACAAAAATTGTATCGCTTTTTCGCTTACGCTTGATTACTCCTTTTGACAGCACAACCTAAAATTAATTAGTGGTAGAGTTTCAAACACTTTTTAAAGATCGGTGTCACATGAAATTTTAATTAAATTATCAAATTTTTGATCACTAAGATTAAAAATTTGTTTTCAATTTCAACAGAAAAAGGATCTTTAATCCACATATTATTTGAAAGAATATCCGGAAAGTAGTCTTTAAAACTATTTATCTACCACCACTCTTGTAAATGCCCATTATTGTACAGTTCGTCGACTATGTAAATACATCATAACACACACGTATGTAACAGTCCGCGATTAATGATAAGTTATGATTGATAACACACACGTGCGTTCGGTTTACTATTCGTTGATTGGTTGAGAGTTGCTACTATTGTTAAATATAGGGTTAAACTAGAATAAGAGTGCTCATAGATATAGGCAACTCAATGTACGCATTTTGCGGATGCAAGACGCATAGGGGTAGGGAAAATAATTAATTAGCAAAATATAACATAAATATTATATTGAAATCATGTTAGATGTGAAGTTTAGGAACCCTTGTGTGTCAGTTTTAGAATGGCCAGGCCCGTGGTTTAAACCAGAGGTCTCCAAACTACGGCCCGAGGGCCACAAAGGGCCCGCGGACAGATTTTGTCCGGCCCGCGGAGAGCTAGGTTCTAAAACTCGTCGAAAACTAGAACAGCTTATCTATTTAGACTAATAAATTACAGCCGATTACATTTCTTACTACATTAAGAATCATGGTTGTTTAACCTAAAGTTTGCTTAATGTTTAAACTAGGATATCTCGCACACTAGACTAGCTACGCGACAATATCAAACTGTTGTAGATAGCTAACAATGTGTTCTAAAACTCGTCGAAAACTAGAACAACTTATCTATTTAGACTAATAAATTACAGCCGATTACATTTCTTACTACATTAAGAATCATGGTTGTTTAACCTAAAGTTTGCTTAATGTTTAAACTAGGATATCTCGCACACTAGACTAGCTACGCGACGATATCATACTGCTGTAGATAGCTAACTATGTGTTCTAAAACTCGTCGAAAACTAGAACAACTTATCTATTTAGACTAATAAATTACAGCCGATTACATTTCTTACTACATTAAGAATCATGGTTGTTTAACCTAAAGTTTGCTTAATGTTTAAACTAGGATATCTCGCAAACTAGACTAGCTACGCGATAATATCAAACTGTTGTAGATAGCTAACGATGTTTTCTAAAACTCGTCGAAAACTAGAACAACTTATCTATTTAGACTAATAAATTACAGCCGATTACATTTCTTACTACATTAGGAATCATGGTTGTTTAACCTAAAGTTTGCTTAATGTTTAAACTAGTATATCTCGCAAACTAGACTAGCTACGCGACAATATCAAACTGTTGTAGATAGCTAACGATGTTTTCTAAAACTCGTCGAAAACTAGAACACTTGAAAGCATACTTGAAAACTCCTTTTAGAGAACATATTTGTTATAGCAAATTAAATTTAGTTTACTGAAGTATTCTAATTTTATGTTGAATAATTATTAATATGACATCTACATTGATATGGTCATGGGCTAACTACTCATAACATTGTTGTAGGCTTATTGTTATTGTTTTTGTGATAAGTTGGATAAAGAAACACAGAATTGTAATGAGTAAAGACATGTATAATATGCAGAAAATTTAACTTCAGCATATAATAACTAACAAATTATTGAAATGAATCCAACTAACATTTTATACATTTTAAATAAAAATATAACTTATAACAAGCATAATGACATATGAAATACTAATGAGATTTACGTAATTGAGATTTTCCACTGACAATAGTTTGTAGTTGTGGACTAATTTTACTTGTACCAATTATTAAAAGAGATTTAAGATGCTCATCAGTTAATTTAGATCTGTAAACATTTTTTGTGTACTTCATTTTGGAGAAGGTCTTCTCACACAAATAAGTAGTACCAAAAACAGAAAACAGCCCACGAGCAAATTTAGGCAAATTATCAATTGTGTCAGTGGAAGACTCTTATAAAATTCCAACAAATATGAGTTTTGATATTTGTTCTTAATTATATCACTGCACTGTAGATGAATCATTTCCATTTGAAGTTCCGGGGCTAGGGTTTCAATGTCAGTATCAAAAGGAAAATCTTAATTTGATTCGCAATGGCATCAAAGTCCGAGAAACGAGTATCAAAATTTATTTTCAAAGCACTCAAAGTTTCGATTGCAAAATCGATAGGAAACTCAGTCTCAGTGGTGTGGCTGAATATTTCACATGTTTCAAAATGTGAAAAACATTTACTTCGTAGTTGTGATTGAAACAGTATCAATTTCTTCCGGAATGATTTGATATTAGTGTATAAATCAGGAAGATGCTGGTTTTCTCCTTGCAATCTCAAATTCAGTTCGTTCACATGTTTTGTCAAATCAACATAGAATGCTAACTTCCACAGCCCTGCGTTGTTTTGTAATTCAGTAAGAGGGCGATGCTTTTCATTCAAAAAAATTCAAAAAAGCGCTGAAGGACTTTCCCACAACTAAGCCAACGTACGGCAGTATGATAAGGTAAGTCATTTTCTCCAATCTCTTCAATAAATTGTCGGAATTGTCGGTGATTCAGCCCAAAAGATCTGATAAAATTAACAGTTGATATGACTGGTTTCAGAACTTCAGACATACCCAAACATTTTCCGCACAAAGACTGTTGATGAATGATACAATGTAAGACTAATGGTTTTGAACCACCGTCATTTTCTACAGCTTTTGACACAAGAGCGACCACTCCTTTATCTTTCCCACTCATGGTTTTGCCTCCATCAGTTGTAATACATTTCTAGTTTTTCCATCGAAGGTTCTTTTGATTAATGGCAATTTCAATTCCTTTAAAAATATCTGTACCAGTAGTTGTGCCATGAATACTATACATATCAAGAAGTTCTTCATGCACTTCATAGCTTTTATCTACTCCTCGAATATAAATCAACACCTGAGCAGTATCTGACACATCCGTTGACTCATCCAAGGCCAAAGAAAACCACTCAACATGTCCATTTTGATCGAACAGTTGAGAGGATATATTTTCAGCGATGTTTTCTACCCTTCGATCCGCAGTGTTTGCTGACATACTGACAGTTTTTAATAAATTTACCTTTTCAGGGCACATTTCTTCGGCTACTGCAATTATGCATTCTTTGATCATTTCTCCATCGGTGAATGGTTTTCCACGTTTTGCAATTTCAAGAGCCACACGAAAGCTGGCACGAGTTGCAGCCTCTTGTTCAGTTTTGAGTTTTGTAAATGAAGATTGCTGCGATTTCAATCCGCGCTTCTTCATAGCTTCGAATTTTTCTGTCCTCAAACTTCCTGTATATTTTGAGTTATTTTGAAAATGTTTTGTTTCATAATGACGTTTAATGTTATATTCCTTGAGAACGGCTATGCTTTCATTGCAAATCAAACATAGCGCCTTGTTACTGGACTCAATTACGAAATACTGAATGTTCCACTGATCTTTGAATTTTCTGCATTCACTATCAATTTTTCGCTTCTTTTCCATACTACTAAATCACACACAAAAGCAACAATTCAAATCCAAATACTGTTACAAAGATGTCTTAAACTTAAACACGCACAAACACGTTTTAAGGAGGTACGCACTATTTTATTTCACAACAGTCTCATAGGAACTGACTTGTGGTTGCGCCACTAGCCTTCTTATATATTCCAATTACTGCCATCTAGAAGTGAGTGGAAGACACCAGAACTTTCTCGAACCAACGAGATTATTCTGTACGTGCTATTAGCGCCATCTGTTAGCGATAGAAGATACTACCTATTTCCGCTTGTGTCCACCAGATGTCGTGTCACGTTACTCCTCATGGCTCGTACTCTACGACTAATCTAGAAATTACAGATAATGACAGGAAAATTAATAATATGCAGTGTTGCCGTTTTGCGGACTTTAGTCCGATTTGCAGCCTTTTTTAAACCTTTCGTACTTTTTCGGACTTTTTTTTCATCAGTGGACTATTTCACTTTTTACCACCGGCAACAATGATAATATGGTTTTGGCCCTCGGAACTTACTGGAGTAATCAGTATGGCCCTAAGGCTGGAAAGTTTGGAGACCCCTGGTGTAAACCATTGCATTTTGTCAAACAAACTGGCTGGGTTTGGACTGTGTAATGGTTTCTTAAAGCTAATCTTCTGATAAGTCTCTTCTGGCTGATAGGGCACAATTTGTTGAATACGGCGGTTTCAAATCGGACGTTTACTGCACCTCCAGTGGAGTTATTCAAGGTTCCAATTTGGTGCCTCTACTTTTTATATTATTTTACAATGATGTAGTGAGTAGTATTGACTGTAGAGTGTTTATTTATGCTGACGATCTCAAGATAGCCAAGATCATTGGTGTCAAATCTGATTGTTTACGTCTGCAACATAGCATAGACCAGTTGAACTCATGGTGTTCGAAAAATAGCTTGGAACTCAACATTAGTAAATGCAAAAATTTTTTTTTTTAAATTCCGCTTTACAAGGAAAACTCAAACTGTCGGATTTTATTACAATCAATGGTTCCCTGCTTGTGTCATGCGATAAAATTTTAGATCTCGGGGTAACTATGGACTCCGGTCTCACCTTTGTACCTCACATTACAAAGACTGTTAATAATGCATTGAAAGTGTTAGGTTTCATTTTTAGAAACACTAGAGATTTCACTAGCATCACCTCCATAAAAGCGTTATATTGTGCTTTTGTGCGCTCCAAATTTGAATACTGCGCGGTTGTTTGGATGCCATATAGTCAATTACACATCCGTTCTCTGGAAAGAGTGCAGCGGAAGTTTGCCAAATATGTTTTCTTTAAAATCCGTTGCCATTATCCTGTGACGCATGTTGATGAGGCTTGGCTCCTAGACTCGGCTGGGCTCGACTCTTTATTGTGCAGGAGAGATATTATCTCTTTGATCTGTTTACAAAAAATATTAAATGGGGCAATACATTGCCCGTCAATCTTAACACTTTTTGAGCGGGCATCCTAAAATATGAAACTATGTTGCGTAGCTGATGTAATTTTCGAGGCTTTGATTTATCAAAAGTTGGGTATTTCAACGATTGTATCCTGAGAAAGGATATAGGATACCTTTTTTCTTAAAAAAAAAACAGAAAGGGATGAAATAAGGGATGAAAGTTTGTATGGTGAACCCATCATTTCTCATGTTAGGGATATGAAGATTTATATTTAGACTTTTGGTAAGAAATAAAATACGTAGGGGAACCCGGGGCAGAACGGGGTACCAAGTTGAAAATACGTTTTTAAAATACGAAAGGGTTAATTAAGAGAGAATAAAATTTGTCTATGAGCAGATTATAATGTAATAATCTCAAAAATATAATGATATTGTAAGAAAAGAAAAAAACAATATATTTTTTTTCAAAAATAGAAAAATATGTCATTTGCCCCGTTCTGCCCCGGTAGTGGGGCAGAACGGGGTGGTAAGGAAAAGTAACAAAAAGTAGCAGAAACAAAAGTTTGCTCTATTTATTCAGTTTTAAGTGCCCATAAAGGCACTTTCCTTTGGTTATTCTCTCTTCAGCTCCTTATTTTTTCCACTTATCTTCAGGTACCTTCCTTTGGTTATTACATTCTTAATTTTATTCTCTTAAATAGATTTTTTCTTGCTCTCTCTTCTTTGGCTAACTTTTTCCCGTCTGTATCCTTAATAGTGGCTTCTAACTCTTTTTTGTATGGGGAATCTGTTAAGACAGCGGTCTTCCCCCTCTTCCGATTCTTCCTTTTCGAGCTTTCTTTAACTTTTGGAATTGGCATAAGAATTTCAGGTGAAACATGAAATGAAGAGGTCATGTTAGATGTTGTCATCCAAGAGCACCCAGGAGTGGCAAGACTTGACTCATTAAATCGGACCTTCTTAGCCGGCGTGTCATCATTAGAGTTGGCTGAATACTCGTCAGCCAGTGTGCTACACGAAGGCAATTCTGACTGTTCGGCTCCAGATACGATCACCTCTTCACTTGAAGGACAGCAAAAAATTATCTACAGCTACTTTATTAAAGCCCATAGCTCTTGCACCAGATGTTGCTTCCGGTTTGCGAACAGATAAAGTAGGTTGTCGCTTAGGGAATCCATTGGCCCAATCTTGGCCTGCGATTCCATTTTGAAATCTATGACCAATGCCATTTCTTATAGCCAACTCTATAGCTCAACGTATCTTTCCAGAGTAGACTGGGGAACATCAAATTGGTTCGATGCCTTCAAATACCCAGATTGGCCAGAAATAACCGTCTCGATAGCATTATTCATTTCCTCGATAGACCATGATTGCCTAGCTGTTTTTTTCTTATAATTTCGAAATCTGAAATCGAAAGAATATGGTACCCCATTTCGCCCCACCCGTTCTGCCCCGGGAACACGATTGAGGTTAGAGAGTTCAAGTAACTCGAGGAAGATACGTAAACAAACATTTAACTACACAAAACGAAAGACAATTTAACGTACTTCAAGCATGTAGTAATTATAGTTGTAATGTAAACAAGTATTTATACCTTACTTTAGTTATAAAATCATTAAAAGTTATAATACAGGAGTAAAAACTGAAACAATGAAAATCTCAAGCACGAACGCTCAAAAAAACCAGAATAAAATGGCTGCCGTAGTTGAGCGGTAACAGGTTGTTCTAGTTTTACTGGGGTTCAAACCCCCCGAAATATGCAAAATATATACATAAATGTTATATTGAAATAAGGAGACGAGTAGAGACGACTCTCTTCAAGAGAGCATGGTAGATGTGAAGTTTAGGAACCCTTGTATGTCGGTTTTAGAAAGTAAATTGGTGCATTTATGCTATTGTATTTTCTTAAATCCCCCCCCCCCCCCCGAAACTAAGTCCTAGTCTTAAACCCCTTCCCCCCCCCCGAAACTAAGTCCTGGTCTTAAAACCCCCCCGAAACTAAATCCTGGCTACGCCCATGACCTAGATACATGTAATGTACATAGATAAAATTGTTACATCAAACATGTTTTTCTGTATTAAACAGAAACAAATTAGTGTGATCGTAGATAAAGTATAGTACATAACTCGAGTTGTAAGGCAATTACGTACTCGCGGAAGTACGCTTAACTGTTCCACTCCTACGTAATATGCTTCTTACAACTCTCGTTACGCAATATACTATTGTTAGTTCCGAAAGATATTTTTGAATTGAAACTGATAGTGTTTCTAGCTGTAAATCTTCTCCATCATAGTTTGCATGGGTTTCAAAAAATAAATTTATGTAAAGTTCAAAAGATTTAAAATTTCCTTTCGAGAGTAATTTTTTTAATTATTGCTGCGACTTATTCCGATACATGAAATTACCATTATTTATTTATTATATATTATACCAAAGCCATTTAAATTCAATTCATGTAGCAAATATGTCGCACAAATAAGCTATTTTTATAAACCACTCGAAATCGTGGAATCTCTAATCTTAAATCCTGGATTCTATCCGGAAAAATAGAATATTTTTTAGATGGTGGGTATGTAGTTTACATTCTTTCAGTCATGTTTAAATTTAAAGGCAACGCTTGTCTATGGATCCTATAGTGCAACCATACACAATTAATGGCTAATTACTCAATTTGTTTAAACAAACCTTTATGACTGCCAGGCACGCCGGGTCCGGGCGTGCAGGGCGTGCACCGCACAAGGGCGGTACTTTCAAGGGGGCGGCAAATATAGAAATCTTCTTAATGAACACATTGTCATAATTTGCCTATTTGTTTGTGTTTTTATTCTGTCTTTACAACAACATCTAATGAACTACATGGAAAATAAACGCAAACGTTTTATGCACGTGAGGAATTTCCTTTTCTGCCATACCGGGCGATAGTTTTACGTACAGTACCTATAGCTAACGGAAAGCGGAATCTCTCGCCTATACGAAATATTTTTTGAATTGAAATACATTCTTTCGTTTACTTGTTTACACTGTTGCGTATCCAACGAAATCAAGAATCGTGCATTTTACGTTCCAGGTTCAGCTCATAGTCTAAATTTGGGAGTCAATGATTCGGAAAATATAATCCACGAAACTAATTTTTTTCGACATAATTGAAGAAATCTATGTTTCCTTTTCATCATCTACAAAAAGGACCCTGGACAATGATGGACCACATTTCCAAACATTTACCGGATTTAAAATTTAAATTTAGTGCTACGCGATGGTCCAGTAAAATTGACGCAATCGAACCATTACGATATCACTTAGATGAAGTATTTGATGCTTTGTTCGAAATATCGGAAAATATATCTGAGTGGGATCGGTCAACCCATAAAGCGCATTCGCTTGCTTTAAAGGTTCAACATTTTAAATGTATTTACTCTGTTTTACTCTAGTATGAAACTTTGAACGAAATTAATTATTTATGTAAAATGATACTAAGTTATACGATGAATACCTACTCAAACGTGCATAAATTTGCTAAATAATTTGATCGATGAATACCTACTCAAATGTACAAAAATTTGCTAAATAATTTGATCGATTAAGTTTAGAAATTATCGCACGGATAAACACTTTGAAGGGTCTTCAGATTCTACTTGACCAGGTGGCAACCAATGGTGCAGAATTTGGATTAAACTTAAACACCAAAAAAAAAAACAAATGGATAGTCATTAATAAGAATCAGGTTGCAGGAGGTATTGTACAGGTACAGAACCAACAATTCGAACGCGTTCAGTCATACAAATATTTCGGATGCAACGTCAACGAAAACTGGGATAATATGCAGGAGGTCCGCGCCCGAATTGAACAAGCCAGAGCAACATTTGTAAAAATGAAGTCCAGGTTGTGTTGCCGAAGTCTGTCACTCTCCGTTCGAACTCGAGTACTACGTTGTTACGTCTTCAGTATTCTCTGTTATGGAATTGAGGCATGGACTCTAGCAGACGCCATATGTAAAAAGCTGTAAGCTTTCGAAATGTAGACGTATCGACGGATGTTGAGAATATCGTGGATGGACAGAGTGCACAATCTGGATGTGCTTACAAGAATGTCGAAGTCATGCGCACACTTAAAAGACGAAAGCTGGAATACTTTGGACACATTCTCAGAAACGAAAAATACAGACTTCTCAAATTAATAATAGAAGGATGGATTGAAGGCACAAGAGGACCCGGGCGTCGAAGAATATCGTGGCTAAAGAATTTGCGACAATGGTATGGTGAAACTACGACAAGTAGTACTCTCTAGTACTCGTTAGAAAAAGCGATCGACAAAGCACAGATACCGTTAATGATTGCCAATGTTCAAAGAGGACAGGGCACTTAAAGAAGAAGAACACTTTGAAATGATTACAAGATCACGTACGGAAATGGCACATAAACTAAATGCAGAAACAGACTTTCCAACAATAAATACACTTCGTCCAAAAAGAAAACCAGCACAATTCCACTATGAACAACGCGATGAAGTTATATTAGATCCTAAAATCAATTACAAAGTAATTCTAGTTTGTTATAATCTTAAAAAAATATGTTTGAAGGGTTGAAAATTTTAGACAACTTGTTTGGCTTTTTCAATAGTTCCATTATTTATCGAAGATGGACCTGGGAAAGTCCAGACGGCCGCACGAGAAATGAAATAGACTTTGTAATAACGGATAAGAAACATATAATTAAGGAGGTAACGGTATTAAATAGATTTGATACTGGGAGCGACCATAGAATGGTGCGATCAAAAATAACCATTGATATAAAGAAAGAAAGACACAAAATGGTTAAAAAGACAACCAACCAACAATGGCACAGCCCACTAGATGTAGAGGAATACCAACAGTGCATCGCAGACCGGTTGACGAGTGGAAACGCGGACAAAAATGAAAACATCAACAACCTAAACGACCGAATAACAAATGCCATAATAGAAAGTCAAAGTACATGCTGCCCTAGAACAAAACAAGAAGAAAAACTCAGCCAAGAAACAATACAGCTGATGCAAAGTAGAAGAAACATGAGAAGTGAAGAGACAACCTCCATCGAAGAACTACGAGAGATAAATAAACAGATATCGAAGGCAATAAGGCGCGACATAAGAGCACATAATAAAGATAAAATTCAACAAACCATAGAAAACAACAAAAGTATGAAGGTCCTGCGTAGAAAACTGGGAAGCGGGAAGAGACAAATAACTAAACTCAGAAATAAACAAGGAAATATAACAACGAACAGAGAGGAGATCCTAAATGTCGTTGAAGAATTCTACCAACTTCTATATACAAGCCAAAAAGAACCAATCCCGGATTTTGAACCAGATATCGTATCAAATAAAAAGGGCATCATAAACCAAGGGTCTGAAATACTACCAGATATTACTTTAGATGAAATAGAATTATCCTTAAGTAAAGCGAAGACAAACAAAGCCCCCGGAGGTGACCACGTCACCGCAGACGCCATCAAAATCGGAGGTGTCCACCTGCTAGGAAAAATCAGAGACCTGTTCAATCTTTGCCTGTTCAACAGTACAGTACCAAATGAATGGAACAACGCTATTGTGATCTTAATACACAAAAAAGGAGATATAGCTGACCTAGAAAACTATAGGCCGATAAGCCTTCTAAGTCATCTCTACAAACTATTTACAAGAATAATAACAAATAGACTTGAAAATAAACTGGACTTCTACCAACCAGTGGAACAGGCAGGATTTCGCACAGGATACGGAACCAATGACCTTCTACAAAGTGTTAAAACAATAGTCGAGAAAAGTATTGAATACAACAGACCACTCGTACTGGCCTTCATAGATTTCCATAAAGCATTTGACACCGTCGAGTTAGATGCAGTTATGGAAGCACTACAGGAATGCCGTGTCGACCATCGCTACACGAGAACCATTTACAACATCTACAAAAACGCCAGTATGACGGTTCAACTCCATGAAAACACCAAACCCATTCCAATTGGTAGAGGCGTGAGACAGGGGGATACGATATCGCCTAAATTGTTCACCGCGGTTTTGGAACTCGCTTTCAAAAAGCTCAACTGGGAAAGAAAAGGCTTAACCATAGATGGCAAAAATCTATCAAATCTGCGATTTGCAGATGACATAGTGCTGCTTGCTGACGATCTTAACGATATAAAAACAATGCTATTAGAACTCCAGGAAGCATGTAATACCGTAGGCCTAAGAATAAACTATTCCAAAACAAAATGTATGACAAACTTGGTCCCGAGCAGACAGATAGATGTAGGCGATAGAGATATTGATTTCGTAGACAAATACACCTATTTAGGTCACGAAATACGCATAACTAGAGACAACCAAACATGCGAATTTAAAAGAAGAATAATCCTCTCTTGGGCCGCATATGGAAAACTTCGGGACGTATTCAAAAGCGATCTGCCAGTCTGCTTGAAAAGGAAAGTGTTTGATCAATGTGTATTGCCAGTTATGACCTACGGCACTGAAACCGCAACACTCACCGTCGCCACTGCAAAAAAGCTCCAAATTGCACAACGAAAGATGGAAAGATCGATGCTCGGCGTGTCGCTACGAGACCATATCACAAACGAAGACCTACGCCGATCAACAGGTGTCACAGATGTGGTTGTGCGTATGGCGAGGCTAAAGTGGAACTGGGCTGGACACGTGGCCCGAATGTCAGATGGAAGATGGACCAAGAGACTACTGGAGTGGAGGCCAAGAGCAGATATACGAAGCAGGGGGAGGCCCCCCACAAGATGGACAGACGATATAAAAAGAACAAGAGGAGCCTGGATGCGAGAGGCTCAGGATAGGAGGAAATGGGCGGAAATTGGGGAGGCCTATGTCCAGCAGTGGACGCAAAGGGCTGTTTGATGATGATGATGATGATTATTTAGTAATCGTAACGAAGAATTGATGAAACAATGTAAAAATTTGCATCTAAAGTCAAAGACGATTCAAGGAATGAAGCCGATATTGACGGAATTGATTTGTAAAATGAACTTAAAGCTTTGAAGTTGCATTTTGAAAAAAATCATTCTAGTGATCCATATACGCTCTTTCACTATCTTTTTACCAATAATTTAATATCCACTTTTGCAACACATCAATAGCATTAAAAATATATCTTACTCTACTAGTTACAGTTACATCTGGAGAATGATCAGCAAAGACTTTCGACTAAAACTAAGACTAAATAATTGATCTATTATTTCGATAGAATTCGAAGTATTAGATAGTTTGGATACATCAAAAAATAGTAGCAGATTTCGCAAGCTTAAAAGTAAGAAACATTCAATTTTTGTAAAATCATTCATGTACCTACATCTAAGTTTTATTATAGATATTAAAATAAATTGCTGGTAATTTAAATTGTTCCTTTTTTATGCACTTCCATAACAACTTAACCAACATCAAATACCTTTCTAAAATGCTGATAAGGAGGGTAAGCAGGAAGGTAAAGAGGGGGCGGCGTTGTCAGTTTTGCACGCGGGCGGTGAAGCGCCCAGCGGCGGGCCAGTTGACTGCTTACCATTAATTGCACGTGCTCCGTCGCTACTTATTTTTAGACCAACACACTTCTTCCATACAATACCGTGTCCAGTGACAAAATCATTGGTAAGCATAAAAATGTAATTAGAGGTCTTTCTTGACGGTAGACTTTTACAGAAGAAAAAAAAAATCTTATATGGTCTATTCGTCAATATATCTGATAAAACACATTAGATTTGCATTATGCTCGATATCTGGGCTTTCATCTTCCTGCAAGGAACTTTTTTTACTTTAGCAACTAGTTCTTCTAATTGTTTCGCGCCATCGTCAATTCTCTGTTGAACTTAGGGTTTTTCACATTTAACATTTAAACACATTTAACATAAATTTAAAAAAACATGTAGTTGGTTCAACCGGCGACGGTGCAAGTGTAATGATGAAATTTGGACGATAATCTTCTAGTCTTTAGTAGTAATAACCATTATTGGCATAATTAAAATAATTTACATTTCCATACAAAATATACATACAAATTTAAACAATAAAAAATAATTATAAAAATAATAAAAAAAGTTGTGAAACTAAAACCCCATTAAAAAGAAAAGAGAAATTTTACCACCCTATAAACCTATACTTCAACACCTGTACATCGGACATAAGCTCACAAAAAAAAAAAAAAACTAAACCGCAACACTCAAAAAACTACCCCGTCGCACCCGCTCTTTCCATGTTTTCACTCTGTGTAAAAACGACAGTCCCTTCCCGCTCTCGTCCATACACTCCCTCCAATCCTTTCCTCTCCTTCTCTCCTGGTCATTCCACTCCGCCATCGTGCATTCTTCCAACCAATGACTCCACATATCTTCCTTCAAACCACACACCAAACATCTTCTACTTTCCTCCTTCATCCAATGTCTCCTTCCACGCTCTTCATTGCCACACCTAAATCTCGCTAACACTGACTGGTCGTCCGACCCTTTACTTGTCCTCAAATAACCAGGAACACGGCCGTGCACTTGTATCTGACTGTAGCCTTGGTGATATTTAGTAGCCTCTATTTTCGATTGGCGCTCTTGATAGTCCACTTCTAATAACCTCTCTTTTAGCATTTGTTTCCACTGAGCACCCGCACTTTTTTCCGTTTCCAACCCCTCGGATGATAACCCACCTCTCTCATACAGTTTCCTTTTATTAAGTAAACCCCCAACCGCTCTCTCTTCTACCACTTAACCCCTCTTTATTCACTACTCGAAAGATTTCCTTTATTATCCTTTCGTCTCCTAACCTATCCACCCTATACTCGAACTTTATCACTCTTTCCGCAGCTATTACCGCCACCTTACAAGCACTCACTTCCTGAAGCACAATGTGACCAGGCGTCGACCCATCAAGTTTCAACACTTTCTTATAAAACTTTAGCTGCACCCTTTCGATCTTGTCTTCCTCTTTCGTTCCCCAGACGTCGCATCCATACAGTAACACGCTTCGCACACATGCCTTCCATATGGTCTCTGCTGCTCTAAAGTTTCCATCAAAGTTCCTTTTCCAAACCTCCCAGATACGAGCCGCCGCCACCCATGCCTTCTTTGTAACATACTCTATGTGTTCTTTATTACTGTATCCAGTCCCAAAGACATACCCCAAATACTTAAATTTACTAACTTCCTCTATTTCAGTACCCTGTACCATTCAAACCTTTCTTTCTTATATCGCCCACCCCTTTTAAACCGAATCCATTTTGTTTTAACAACATTCACCCTTAAATCCCTCTTTTCGAAATACCTACCGAGCCTTTCAATCACGTCCTTCATCTCACTAGCCGACTTTGCAAATACCACTATGTCATCCGCATATGCCAAGCTCCACACCTTCTTTTTCCCAATCACCACTCCTCCAGCTTGCCCGGCCTGTAGAACCTTTTCCATATCCGCCACATACAGATTGAAAAGCGTGGGACTCAAAGGGCAGCCTTGTCTCAGGCCCTTCCTCACCTCAAAATAGTCCGATTCCCATTCATTCGCTACTACCTTACAGACCGTTTCCTCGAACAAATTCCTGATGTTCCTTCTTACCCTCTCTGAGATACCTAGCTTGCCCAAACACTCGTCCAGTCTCCTTCTGTTCACCGAATCATATGCGGCTTTCAAATCAATGAAAAGAGCAAACAGGCATCCCTTTCTTATTCCTTGGTCTATTATGACTCTCAAGATCACCAGGTGTTCCACCGTGCTCCTTCCTTCTCTGAACCCCGCTTGTATTTCCGGCAAAAGCTTCCTTTCATTGATTTCCTTCCTCAAGCGACAATCCAGGATTTTAGCAAATATTTTGTATGAGGAGTTCATCAAAGCTATACCTCTATAATTTTCTAGCGCGTCCCTCCTTCCACTCTTAAACACCGGTTGAATTATCCCCAATTTCCAGCTGACTGGTATCCTTTTGTCTCCTCTCTCTATCCTTCTCAATTCCTCCGTAAACTTCTCCTTACAGATTCCAGGTGCTTCTTTCCACGCTTCATTTCCGAGCCCATCCAAACCTCCCGCTTTTCTTGGCTTTAGGGAACCAATAACATCCTCCACCTCCGTCACGGTGATATCCTCGGCGAGCTCTTCCTGCTTTCTCTGTCGATCTCCTGAACTATCATCTCTTTCTGACCGCATCTCCACCCCTCCTAGCATCCCCATGAAGTGGTTTTGCCATTCTTCTATAGCAATGCTCTTGGGTAATCTTTCCTTCCTTTTCCTACTCTCTCTCACGTATTTCCACAGCTCAGCTTCCGTCTTGATTTCTCGTACCCGCTGCTTCTCCTTCTCCTCCCAAAGCTCCTTTTTCTTCTTCTCCATTTTTTGCAATTCTGTTTTCGCTTCCAGCACGTGCACTTTGAGCCCTTCTCCCTTTCTCCATTCTCTCATAGCTTCTCGAAACCTTTGCTTTGCGTTCCGCACTTCCCCGTCGTACCATGCTCGGCCTAGAAACGTTTCTTTGATTTTCTTTTTCACAAGTGCAGATTCCATTTTCTTTGCCATCATGTCTATATCCTCTATGGCGTTCCACTCTACCTCTTATAATTTCCTTCTGTATTCTTCTGTCGCCTCCTTATCCCATCTGGACACCCATTTCTCCGCCTTAACATCTTTCTCCCTTTGCTGCTTCAACGACACCACTACCGGCATATGATCCGACTCACTTCTTATTCCGATTTCCATCAGTTTTATTTGCCGTCTTGCCGCATCATTTGTAATTATTAGGTAAATAACTGAGGTACCCATTGCTCCCACAAACGTAAATTCTCCCTCCCAATCGCCCTCAATACACCCATTCAAAATATCCCAATGGTTCTCTAACACCCACGCCTCCATGGGGAGGACTGGCGCGAGCGGGGGTTGTCTGCCGGGGTTCCGCAGGAGTAGGGAAAGATGATACTAAATACATGAGATTAGACAGACCAAACTAAATACATGAAACTAGATAAGACTGAACTAAAAGATATAAGGGATTGTTTAATTTAACTAAAATATATTTTCGATTGTTTTTCTTATAATTGTTAATAATGTTTATATTTTTACTTTCATTATGTTATCTACGCTTTATTTTGATTTACGGCTTGGCGATTAGACGCAGCTGACCGTCTAGCGCTGATTACAACTCCTGCTATCTTATCAGCGGTGCTCGAGCGGAGAAAATAATAAATTATGAAGCGCGGTCTAATCAATTTCTTAGGTTTGTTTTTCGTTTTAATTTAATAAACATATTCACGTGAAACATCCAGCATTTCATTTATATAAACCAGAGTTTAATTTTCTGGCATCCACTTTTCATCTACTTGCATCCACTTTTCACCTACTTGCATCTACTTTTCATCACGCTAAACAGGGTGTGAGGTCTATGTAACCCCACGCTAAACAGGGTGTGAGGTCTATGTGACACCACACTCAACGGGGTGTGAGGTCTATGTGACCCCACGCTCAACAGGGTGTGAGGTCTATGTGACCCCACGCTAAACAGGGTGTGAGGTCTATGTGACCCCACGCTAAACAGGGTGTGAGGTCTATGTAACCCCACGCTTAACAGGGTGTGAGGTCTATTTAACCCCATGCTTAACAGGGTGTTAGGTCTATGGTGCCCCACGTTAAAGAGGGCGTGAGGTCTATTTTTAGTCATGTTTAATCAGCTTTTAATCCGCTTTAATCCCATTGGGTTAGTTGTGTTAGCATTAGGTTAGGTTAGCATTAGGTTAAGCTACGTGAGGTTAGGAATAAAGCGCGCTTCATGCCTAACCTCACGTAGCCTAACCTAATGCTAACCTAACCTAATGCTAACACAATTAACCCAATGGGATTAAAGCTGATTAAAAGCTGATTAAACATGACTAAAAATAAACATCACGCGCTCTTTAACGTGGGGCACCATAGACCTAACACCCTGTTAAGCATGGGGTTACATAGACCTCACACCCTGTTAAGCGTAGGGTTACATAGACCTCACACCCTGTTTAGCGTGGGGTCACATAGACCTCACACCCTGTTGAGCGTGACGAAAAGTGGATGCAAGTAGGTGAAAAGTGGATGCAAGTAGATGAAAAGTGGATGCCAGAAAATTGAACTCTGGTTTATATAAATGAAATGCTGGATGTTTCACGTGAATATGTTTATTAAATTAAAACGAAAAACAAACCTATGAAATTGATTAGACCGCGCTTCATAATTTATTATTTTCTCCGCTCGCGCACCGCTGATAAGATAGCAGGAGTTGTAATCAGCGCTAGACGGTCAGCTGCGTCTAATCGCCAAGCCGTAAATCAAAATAAAGCGTAGATAACATAATGAAAGTAAAAATATAAACATTATTAACAATTATAAGAAAAACAATCGAAAATATATTTTAGTTAAATTAAACAATCCCTTATATCTTTTAGTTCAGTCTTATCTAGTTTCAGTCTTGTCTAGTTTCTCATGACTATTACAGTCTTCATTTAGTTTGGTCTGTCTAATCTCATGTATTTAGCCCCCCCCCCCCCCCCCCCCGTCTGTCTAGCTTCATCTAACTAGTCTCGTCTGTCTAGTCTTGTCTGTCTAGTCTTGTCTGTCCAGTCTTGTCCATTACATATAAATTGAGGGAAAAGGTCAACTGTAATTATTTATTCGTTAATCAGCCAATCAGCATCGAGATAATTAGTTTAGCAATATCTGCCGCGGCGGATGACGTCATCTACTGAGGGGTAGGTGGTCGGGCGGTATCTCCCTTAGGGCACATGCTAGAGCCGTTCTGACACCAGATTTGATTTTTCTCATCAAATGGTTTAAAATGGTTTAGTCTAGTCCGTCTAGTCTTGTCCATCTAGTCTTGTCTGTCTAGTCTCGTCTGTCTAGTCTTGTCCATCTAGTCTTGCCTGTCTAGTCTTGTCTGTCTAGTCTTGTATGTCCAGTCTTGTCTGTCTAGTCTTGTCTGTCTAGTCTTGTCTGTCCAGTCTTGTCTGTCTAGTCTTGTCTGTCTAGTCTTGTCTGTCTAGTCTTGTCTGTCTAGTCTTGTCTGTCTAGTCTTGTCTGTCTAGTCTTGTCTGTCTAGTCTTGTCTGTCTAGTCTTGTCTGTCTAGTCTTGTCTGTCTAGTCTTGTCTGTCTAGTCTTGTCTGTCTAGTCTTGTCTGTCTAGTCTTGTCTGTCTAGTCTTGTCTGTCTAGTCTTGTCTGTCTAGTCTTGTCTGTCTAGTCTTGTCTGTCTAGTCTTGTCTGTCTAGTCTTGTCTGTCTAGTCTTGTCTGTCTAGTCTTGTCTGTCTAGTCTTGTCTGTCTAGTCTTGTCTGTCTAGTCTTGTCTGTCTAGTCTTGTCTGTCTAGTCTTGTCTGTCTAGTCTTGTCTGTCTAGTCTTGTCTGTCTAGTCTTGTCTGTCTAGTCTTGTCTGTCTAGTCTTGTCTGTCTAGTCTTGTCTGTCTAGTCTTGTCTGTCTAGTCTTGTCTGTCTAGTCTTGTCTGTCTAGTCTTGTCTGTCTAGTCTTGTCTGTCTAGTCTTGTCTGTCTAGTCTTGTCTGTCTAGTCTTGTCTGTCTAGTCTTGTCTGTCTAGTCTTGTCTGTCTAGTCTTGTCTGTCTAGTCTTGTCTGTCTAGTCTTGTCTGTCTAGTCTTGTCTGTCTAGTCTTGTCTGTCTAGTCTTGTCTGTCTAGTCTTGTCTGTCTAGTCTTGTCTGTCTAGTCTTGTCTGTCTAGTCTTGTCTGTCTAGTCTTGTCTGTCTAGTCTTGTCTGTCTAGTCTTGTCTGTCTAGTCTTGTCTGTCTAGTCTTGTCTGTCTAGTCTTGTCTGTCTAGTCTTGTCTGTCTAGTCTTGTCTGTCTAGTCTTGTCTGTCTAGTCTTGTCTGTCTAGTCTTGTCTGTCTAGTCTTGTCTGTCTAGTCTTGTCTGTCTAGTCTTGTCTGTCTAGTCTTGTCTGTCTAGTCTTGTCTGTCTAGTCTTGTCTGTCTAGTCTTGTCTGTCTAGTCTTGTCTGTCTAGTCTTGTCTGTCTAGTCTTGTCTGTCTAGTCTTGTCTGTCTAGTCTTGTCTGTCTAGTCTTGTCTGTCTAGTCTTGTCTGTCTAGTCTTGTCTGTCTAGTCTTGTCTGTCTAGTCTTGTCTGTCTAGTCTTGTCTGTCTAGTCTTGTCTGTCTAGTCTTGTCTGTCTAGTCTTGTCTGTCTAGTCTTGTCTGTCTAGTCTTGTCTGTCTAGTCTTGTCTGTCTAGTCTTGTCTGTCTAGTCTTGTCTGTCTAGTCTTGTCTGTCTAGTCTTGTCTGTCTAGTCTTGTCTGTCTAGTCTTGTCTGTCTAGTCTTGTCAATCTAAATCCCCCATAATCTCAATTGAATCAACCCCTATCTGGAAATATGTCCACCCCTCATTTTGAATTTTCTCACTATCCAACGTACATGCATCTTGCAGCGTCATCTAGACATTCTCGCTCGGACGCGTTCAGAACTATTTTGCATAGGATTCCCCATAAGGGGCTTCGTACTAGATTTACTTGTAAATCTCCATAAGGGGCATCGTGCTAGATTTTACATGTAATTTCCCCATAAGGGGCTAGATTACATGTAAATCCCATAAGGAGGTGGTGGATTTAGAACATATCATCTTTCCCTACTCGCAGGAAACGGTTTTGGGACCATTCTTGTGGAATGTCGCCTATGATGGCCTTCTGCGGACGCTGAGACGGTTACTGCCCACAGGGGTGGGTATTATGGCGTACGCAGACGACCTGGCACTTGTCTTCACCGACAGGTGCTGAGATATGCTGCGTCTCAGGGTCACGCGGGCGGGGGAACTCGTTCGGGATGGACGGAGACGGCAGGCCTTCAGCTCGCCGCCTCTAAGACGCAGGCGGCCCTGCTCTCCAATCTTACGAGAGAGTATACCGGTCGAACGGTCGATCCGGTATCTAGGTGTGATCCTCCAGGCGGGTCAGTGGGGATTACACGTGTGCCACGCCGCCAGCAACGTGGCACAACAGGTGGCGCGTCTCATGCCGAGGGCCACCGGGCCTGGGGAGGATAGGAGGAGGCTTATGGCCAGTGTGGCCACTAGCAGACTCCTATACGCGGCATCGGTGTGGGCAGCGGCGGTGAGGGGTATCACCCGTAACAGGGAGCGTTTGCGACGGGCACTGCGCTCGGTGGTCATTAGGGTCGCCCGGGCTTACCGCACTATCAGCAGTGACGCCGTGGAGGTCATATCGCGGATTCCTCCCGCGGACCTATTTGTTATGGAGCGCGCGTCGGTGAGGGACGCAAGAACATCTGGTGGGAACCGCGGGGAGGCAAAGAAGTTGCTCGAGAGCAACTTGCCTGCTGGCAGGAGAGGTGGTCATGTCCTCCTCGGTGGTGTAGTTGACAACATACCCGCCTTTCAATGCGGGAGACCCGGGTTCGATTCCTGGTCGGGGAGACTACAACTAGGGCGGTTTTTCAGTAAACCGTCCGGGCTGCCCACCCTGAATGAATGCAAAATATGCGATACCAGGGTGGCGCATACTAAAGCCAAGGTGGAATAGGGGGTTAAGTGAGGAGAGGTGGTCATGCGGTGGAAACGGCGCGTGGACTCGTCGCCTCATCCCTGATTTAATTCGGTGGATTGGGCGACGGCTGGACGAGGTGGGATCATACTTCCGCACCCAGCTTTTTACCGGACACGGGTCCTTCGGAGCGTATCTCCACAGGATTGGGAAAGTCCCAGACGACAGGTGCACATCCTGTGGAGAGGTCGTGCGCGACGCCGCGAAGCACACTCTCGTGGTGTGTCCGCGTTGGGAGAGTTAGCGACAGGCCCTGGCGTCGGCCCTGGATGGGGAAGTCACGGTCGAAGCCGTGGCGGGTGGCCTCATTGGCGAGGTGGGGCGGGATGTGTGGGCGGCCTTAAGTCGATTCGTGACTACAGTGATGCGGGCTAATGCCCGCTCCAGACTCTCGCGGAGTATGCTCGCCGAAGTTGTTCGAGGCGAGGAACTACACGGAGTAGGCATCCACACTCTCGCCTTACTTCGCGAGGACCTCAGTACTCGCACCTCGTGTCCCTTTGACTCGGGCACGAAAAACCGCTTCATGAAGCGAAGTTAGCCAAGGCGAGGCGAGGAAGCACAAGGCGAGGCGAGTAACCTGACCACACTCTCGTTCCTCGCTCAACTCCGTGCTTCTTCGCGAGAGTCTGGAGCGGGCATAAGGATTTGCTTGGGTAGGAACAAGGGCGGTAGGCTTTTTCTTTTTTGTTTTGTTTTATTTTTGTTGTTATTGTAAATGCTATTGCATAGCAACATTACATTGCATGTAAATCATGTTGTACTATTGAATAAAGCACATCTGGTGCACAAAAGTATGCGACGATTTTCCTACGTCATCGAAGACCTGTGAGAGGTTTGGAGTATCATATAGAGCAGCAGCAGCGATTGCGTAGTCTATTTTATTCGACATTGTCTGATATCGAGGTCATTGACAGACATAAAGTACGAAGAGAGAGAACTAAAACTAGACGAAAATTAATGAAGGAGATCGCAATACCAAATGTGTTTGCTTTATATTTTGATGGGAAAAAAAAATGGGAGATCACATGAATGAATTCCCCAAAATCATCTTATGGCATTCGGTTGTGATGGTACCATTGTAAATACTGGCAGGTATGGGGGTGTTTGAAAAAAGGCTACAAAAACCACTCCAATGGATAATTTGTTTACTCCACATGAACAAACTTCCTTTGAGACACTTGTTTTTCCATCCTGACGGGGGCACTTCGGGGCCTAAGTCTTACACTGGAACATTGGGTAAAGCACTAGAGACTTGTGAACAATTACCTGTTAAAAAATTTCAGCACATTGAATTTGAGCTTTTCTATTTCGTCGCATTTGGCCTATTGCCAGCCTTCTTTGGCTTCTCTGAATTTGGTCCTTATATCTTTGTTTATTTCACGGTAACTGGTACCGTCTGTTTGTTTCACTTTCCTTCTTTGTTCCATTATGTTCAGAATATCTTGTGCTATCCACTCTTGTTTGGCTATCTTTACTTGTTTTAAGTATCTTTGAGAGGAGTTGCAAATTAGTTTTTTTTATTGCGTTCCATTTTCCTTCCGGTACCGATATTTCTTTTATAGTATTTACGTCTTCATCGAAGCATTTCTGTAATCTTTCTTTAACTGTGTTTTCAATTATTCTTCTCATGTCCAACCTTATTGTACGTGTAATTTTGCATACTTTCTTTAGTTTTAGTTTAAGTTTACATATTAAAGGGTTGTGATCAGAATTTACGTCTGCTCCAGGATATGTTTTTATGGATTTGACGGAATTACGGTCTCTTCTTAATTGTGATGTAGTCGATTTGGTTCCTTACTTACCTCGGCTGGCGACTATCATGTATATGGTCTCTTAGGGAGTAGTTTGTAGAAGGTGTTGGTAAGTATAAGATCATTTTCTCTGCAAAATTCTATAAGGCGGTCACCTTTCTCGTTCCTCGTTCCGAGTCCGTGCTGGCCAACGATGCGGTCCACTTTTCCTTGCCCGACCTTTGCGTTGAAATCACCTAGTACAATCATCAGTTCGTTGTTTTTTGTGTACTTCATGACGGATGTAATTTCCTAAAAACCTAATCGAAGACTTTTCGATTAGTTCAACCTTCTTATCTGCTGTTGGGGCGTAGACCTGTATAATGTTTACGTCTACTGGGCTTGCTTTTAGCTGTAGCAGCATGACTCTGTCTGAGTGAGGTACAAAGTTCTTCACTGACATATTTACTTCCTTTGTTAGAATGATTCCAACACCGTTTCTGTGGTGTTTGCCGGTGTTGCCTGAATAATATATTGTATGGTCACCAAATCTACACTTGTATGTCTTCTCTGCTTCAAACATGCTTCTCACATTCCATGTGCCTATCTTCGTAGCTGACCCGGTGATTCTTAGCACCCTCTGCCCATTTAAGAGCTGCCGGTACCGAGGGCCATTAGTAGGGAAAGATGATTCGTTCTGGCGCCACCTCCACCTCAATGTTGCGCATGCGCGAACAGAGGATTTAACCCTGATCAAACATGTTTATTAGCTGATTAAACCTGTATATTAGCTGATTAAACCTGATTAAAGCTGATTATCAGCTGATTAAACCTGATTATTAGCTAATCAAACCTGTTTATTTTAGCTGATTAAATCCTCTGTTCGCGCATGCGCAACATTGAGGTGGAGGTGGCGCCAGAACGAATCATCTTTCCCTACTGCCATTGTTTGTTTTGTCAGCCATGTTGATTGTACTAGGAATTTCTTTATGAGGTAGTTTTCCATTGCTTTCCTCATCGCAGTACTCTTGCCGCTTCGGCTATATGTGCCCCATGCCTTGAGCTCCTCAAGATGTAGCTCTACCGATCATTTTGATCTCCATCTTCATCTGGTAATGTCAGAGCTGCTGCCCTCTGCCATATCTGTTGGTTCGCGGGAGGTATATTACTTCCCGCCTACCCTTCAGTTCTCACACCGGTTGGTGAGATCTGACGGTTCCCCTATCCACCACCTGAGGACGCGCTCCGTAGGAGTTTTAGACTCCCCATTTCTCGAAATCTTCGTTCTTCATCAAAAATTTTCAAATTGTCCTGAACCTCCGCGATAAAAGTCAAAATTCCGCTGTTGACTCGAACTCATCGCACCGTAATCAATATAACGATCACCATTTAGTGTTTGAACTTGAAATTTATACGGATTTTTTTTTCGAATTGCTGAATAAATGATTCATTTTAAATCGAAATTTTGGATCAGAAAAAATTTGACTTTTCAGTTTGGCGTTCAAAGCCAACCTGAATTATTACAGCCAACCGCATTCGGCACCTCTAATCTAAATTAATAGCAATTATATTGTCTTTTTTTGACTACCGGTTATAGCTGTAGATGTGGCTGCTTATGGTAGAGACAGCTATAGTAGTATTTTTAACAATTGGGTCTTTTGGGAAAAAGTTCGCCTCAAAGAAAATCGCCTCAATTTGCCTGAAGCAAAATCTCTGCCGAGAAGTAATGGCCCACTTCTAAAATACGTGTTTTTAGGTGATTTATTAGATGAGGTCTTTCAACTAAATAATAATTTTTTGAAACCATATCCACGATATACCCGATTTTTTAACTATCGACTAATAAGTGCACTAGAATTTGAAAGTTTGAGAATTTCTTCCAGAAATGGCTCAAGATGAACACGATCAACAGCACCTGCATAAGGCTGTCTCAGCGGTACTTTCAGGTGATTTCCCAGAAGATTTGGCAAACAAATCTCCAGGTAAAATGTCACATGACCGTTGGCTCACACGTGCCAACCGAATACTACGTTTTTATGTAACAATAGAGACACCATCAGAAAACTTGATAACATTGGCTTCATTTGTTGTAAAAGTTTACGCACCATCTTGGTTCTACATTAAAAATAAACCATCATGCAAGTATGGCACACGACACTTTTTAACATAATTAGTACCTGCCAGAGAATCTAAAAAAGGTGATTTCTCCTGTGATTCAAGGCAATGGCTATTTTGCACATGCTTTCCGTATGCTTTCGGGGCATACTCCTTGCAATGATAACTGATGACAGAAAGCTTTCGAGAACTGGCAGCCCGTCGCATATTAAATGCACGCAGGATGCCTCAACCTTCAACACCTAGAATTTTTGAAGTGCCGCCTATAAATTTCAATGCTTCAACGTACATTCATTTAATACCCGCAAAACCCCCCGTCTGGCTACGCCCATGCACCTATTCCCCCCTATTACAACTTTAAATCTCGAAAAAAATATTTCTGGATATATTCATGCTGCACCCTAGTATGTATCAGAGATGTTATGGATATGAAATTTCGGATCTGGATACGGATACGGATATAAGAATAATATTATACCGGTTTCGGATACGGTTACCGATATGAAATATTTTCGGATTATCCGTTTGTTTCGGATAGTTACGGATATTAGATTATAGAAGGGATTGTAAAAGTAGAGTAGGTAATTGGTAAATAATTTTATTTTATTTCTGTGTTATAATTTGGTACTACAATCATGTGCCATACAAGTAAGTACTACAACATAAGTCACAATAATTTCTTTTAAATATTGAAATATCTTTATAGAAATTATTACAACATATCAATCAAAATTTTCCGAAACTATTCGAAACTTTTATAACGGATTCGGTTACGGTTACGGATAGATTTTTATTTCGGATATCCCATAGTTTCGGTAACGATTACGCAGCTCCATAAAATCCCTGGTATGTATGTTACAAACGAGAGCGTACAGTTGGCAACTCTAATTGCAGCCCAAGTTATATAAAATCGACTTGATATTATATTATTAATAAAATTTCGATAAATATATATTATCACTATTATAGTATTGTTTTCATTTACTAACCAATTTCAAAATTAGGTTAAAAAAAGTGTAGATTTTTCTACTTTCTACTTTCAAATTACGAATTGACCGAATTGATTAAATGTTTAACCTTGAGCACTCTTTATTAAAGATATACGAAAGTCATATAATCTAATCTTTCCAGTTGCTGGAAAGTAATTTATTAGTAATAAGTTGTGGTCTGGTCGAGTAGGACCAGTGTAAGCTATATAAAAGCCGTATTTAATTTATTTTGTTTTTTAAATGTCGCCAACTTTTGAAGATGGTATTTATAATTAAAATGTGTTTAAAATGTTTCACTGCATTACTTAGTTAATTCTATGTTTTCAGATAAAAAGAAAGAAGAATGCTTGTCATTATACCGGAAATCTTTGGAATCCAAAGACATGGACCACGACGGTACCCATTTTGATGGACAAAATCCCCATGTGTTTGTTATATTTGGTGCTTCAGTACGTATCTGTTTTTTTATAATATTATACATACATAAATATATATATATAAGTTATATTATATATATATATCTATATATATATATATATATATATATATATATATATATATATATATATATATATATATATATATATATATATATATATATATATATATATATATATATATATATATATATATATATATATATATATATATATATATATATATATATATATATATATATATATATATATATATATATATATATATATATATATATATATATATATATATATATATATATATGGGTCATTGTCAAATTTTGCGCAGGTAACCGTTACTTAAAATGATAAATTAAAAAAAAATAATAATATTTAAACTTAACTCTTTTTTTTGTCTATGTCTGTTAAAACAACTGAACTTTGGTTTGTTATAGTCGGCCGCGATGTTAAACTAATGGTTTATGAATAATTCATGATTTTGTGTGTAATGATGTAAAAAAAATACAACTCTGTTACCATTATGTTTCTTTCACCTTTTATTATGAAATTAAACAATTCAGTCACAAGTATTTTGGCATTAGTGTTGATTACAGTCTTCTATATTATAATTACATTTAGAATTTCAACATTTTTTTAAGTTTAACAATCATTAATTTGCAATAAAAAACAACTCTGTTACTTCTAGGATTTTGACAGACAACTAACCTAATTATAGCATATGACCGTATAAATATCAAACAAATTAACGTACAGTAATATTACAAATTATTTTAATTAGCTTTTCATAAAAATCTTTAGTATTTTCTTTAATCTTTGGGACAGAAAAGTAACAAAGTTGTAACACAGAAACATAGTTTTTTTTCTTGTATCTTACATAACAAAATTGCATTCAGTTGAGCTTGAGATTAAAATAAACATTAAACTTCAATATTTATAACAATAAACTCTATAACTTGTATTTACCAATCTAGAATTTCTTTAGAATTTCTTTTTCAATTCTAGAAAACTTTAGCAAAATTAAAAATAAAAATAATAAAAATAAAACATTTGTGGACAAAGTATATCTGCGCAAAATTTGATAGCGACCTATATAGTCTCACCTTACTAAAATTTAAGTCCATAGTTAAAGAACATAGGCATATTCAACTTTGTTACCATCTTAACAAGTCTGTTACTACGCCCTAGTAACAGAGTTGTGTAGTAACAGAGTAGTAAATTTTACATTTCATAATGTATAAGTCAAAAAGTAAAGCTTGAAGTACACTTTTTCTTTCATATTTATAATATTTAACTCCTTGTCAACATACTGAACGTAAAATAATGAAAAATACGTTGATTTACTACGTAAATAGGTAGGTAACAGAGTGACCACCCAAGCAAGCTAGTACAAAGTCATAGCAGCGATATCTCTATTTTAAGTTGTAATTTAGTCAGTAACAGAGTGGTCCGACACTTTTACACTATACGCGGGACCAAGTTTTAAAATTAGTTACTTATTACTAGAGGTCGGACTTTAAGGTCGCAAAAACTATCAGAAAAGGTAGGCAAAAAGGCAAATAAATTAATGAAAAAAGGCTTTAAGTTTACAGTTTTAGGTCGCTAAAAAGGCCATTACTTACTCAAAATTTTATTTATAAATTTTAATTTTTGTTGGAATCTAGGTCAGTTCTTGGGTATTTGGAACAATGATTAATACTCTTAGTCTTTTTTACAAGGTTTCGTCCATTATTTTCGGACTTCTCCAAAGAAGCTACAACATTACATTATCTTCCACTTACCGAATTATTTCTATAAAATTAAATTCACCGTCATAAAATTCAAATTATTAAATTTTGAATTTTATGACGGTGACATTTAAATAAGTTATTTATTGTTAATATGTAATATTGTAGCTTCCTTGAAGAAGTCCTAAAATAAAGGACGAAACGTCGGAAAAAAGACTAAGAGTATTAATCATTGTTTCAAATACCCAAGAACTGACCTAGATTTAAAAAAAAAATGGAACGAGAACCTGAAAACATTATAAATTTTAATTTTCATTTTTTGTTATCTGTGTAGGACACCATCAGTTTTCCTAAATTATCTTCCGTCAGCCGTTGACGACGGTCAGATAATATGTTCTTGTAGATGGAAAATGACCTCTCCACATCGCACGATGTTCTTCTTCTTCTTTATTCAGCCTGTCTCATCCACTGCTGTACATAGGCCTCTCTTAACATCTTCCATCTACTTCTATCTTGTGCTTCTTGCATCCAGTTGGTGGCGATGCGTTTCACATCGTCTGTCCATCGGGTGGGTGGGCGTCCTCTACTTCTGTATGCCTCCTGTCTAGGTCGCCATTCCAGGATCTTTTTGGTCCATCTGTTGTTTGGCATCCTTGCGACATGCCCGGACCAGTTCCATTTTAGTTTGGTTATTACTTCAATTGCATCGCTAACCCCAGATCGCTGTCTTAGTACTTCATTCCGCACTTTATCTCGCAATGTAATTCCGAGCATGGAACGTTCCATGGCTCGTTGCGCCACTCTGATCTTTTGGACGGACTTTTGTGTGAGTGTTAGAGTCTCCGCTCCGTAGGTTAAGACTGGTAGGATGCACTGGTCAAACACCTTACGTTTTAGGCAGTTGGGTATGTCGGATTTGAAAATGTGTTTTAGTTTTCCGTAGGCTGCCCACGTTAGTCTTAGCCTCCTTCCAATCTCATGTGTCTGGTTGTCTCTGCCGATTTTAATCTCGTGGCCTAGATACTTGTATGAGGTGACTTGCCGGATCTCAATCCCTTCCATTCCATTCGCACGATGTTAGTGGTGCAAATTTATAATTTGGGATGTGTGATATGGTCAATTTTTTTGGCATTTCAGCATTTTCGCCAGCCAATAATTTTGAAATATTATTCAGAAAAGCAAATCCAGTGTTTTTTTATTACTTTTGTCAATTTTTCGTATGCTTTTCGACCCACTTGTCCTGGGGTTGACATCAGGGAATCCGTTACATTATTGATAATGCCAATTGTTTCCACCAAAGGTGAGGTATTTGTTTCAAGTAGCTTTATACCACCAACAAGAATTTTGAAATTACTCTTGATATAAATTAAATCGTTTTTGATGTTCGGTTTCGCAAAGTACATTTTTGCATCTTTTATAGCCCTAGCCGCATCAGAATCAAAATCTTGTATTACCTTAAACATTTTAAATTTACTAGTAGGAATATTTTCAACAAATAGAGAATCAAGTCTTTACCTTTTTAATTGATTCAAAATTGTCGCAATAAAAGAAGGCAGCTTTCAGCCAAGTGCCCCATCGTGTTATTATTGGCTCAGGAGGCAGCGGTAGGCCATGTAAATGGTCTCTATATACTTGAATTCTTAACGGAGATTTGAGAAATACTTTTTTTGTACTGGCAATTAGTCCTTTTACGTTTTCATATTCGTTACGTATTACTTCACATACCAAATGCAATGCGTGAGCAAAGCAAGTGACATGTATAAGATTTGAGTAAAAAATCTTCAAACTTACAGCAGATTTCACCATATATGCAGCTGCATCTGAATAATATAATTTAACTTTATCCTGCTGGATACCATTTGGCCATAATAATGCTAAAGAGAATGTAGGTAAATACCTGTAGACAAAATTTAGACTCGTACCTACTTAAATTATCGTTAATAAAACGTGATATTGTAGCATGATTTGCTTTTTCTAAAATTTTGCAGGCCAGTAAATGAGCTTTTGAAGGGCCTTCATCGGTTAGTTTTCCTACTATCAAATTTGCAACATATCCTCCCATGGCATCAGTTGTTTCGTCTACGCATATGTATATATCATGGAGACCAATAGCAGTTCGTATGTTTTCAATAGACTAACAATTTAAAATATTTATAATTTTTTTTATATTAGGAGCAATTTTGTCTTTTTTAAACTTTAAAGGTACCTACAGTTAAAAAACACAGAATTGTCCCTAACAGCAGATAATTTAATTTCATTAAAGTAGAAATCAAGATTTATGTAAGTATCCTATGATTTTGTTAATTTGCATACCTTGTCGTAACATTTAGACAAATAGTTTTTTCGTAGTGTAGATTCACTGGGTACATTCTTTTTGCAATATTTCTCCAAGAATACCTTAAAATCAGTGATTTCCAATTTAAAAAAAGGTATATTTGCGGCCACTAAAGCTGTACATAAATCTAAATAAAACTCATTTTTCACCCGAGTTTGCTCATTTAAAGTACTTTGAGTTAATAGTGATTGCCTCAAATTTTTGGTTTTATTTTCTTTATGGAGAGATGTTTTTAAATGCTGCTCAATAGGGCTACTCTTTTTAAATACCACCTACAATTATACATTTAACATCATTAATGTTTCAGTTTGTGTTTAATGGTGAAAAATTGTAGAACTTACTATTTTACTGCAGGCGCAGCAAAATACACCGTCCCCATCCAATTTCAGTTCGGATATACCTGATATCCATTCTTTTACTTTTCTATTGAGGGGTGTCTTTTGTTTTGGCATTTTGATAAAAAAAAACGTTCAAATTCACTTTTGCTCAACTACAACACAAGACTACAAGGGCCAAACAAACAGCAGAAACAACTGATATAAAGGCAATGACTACAGTGAGAAGGGAACTTTCAAATATTACGTTAGTTATTCACGATCTGTAGAAGGGCTAGGTTTTCAAGGATTGGCTGAGAAAATTAAAGAGTGGAGGGAATAGTTGGTTGCGTAAGTTTCGCGGTATTTTAACAAAAGTAAGGGGATGATCAAACAAATCGGTCTGTGACCGTTTCATGAAAAATCGTTCCACAACAACAAATCTTCTAACTTTTCAGCAACATATCTTGGAGAATCTTGAAAATGGTACCCAAGTGGATACCATTTTCACAGATTTTTTCGACTCGGTAAACCATACCCTTCTTATTGATGACCTCAGTCGCTTAGGATTAAAAGGGACCCTACTGGAGTGGATGAGAAGTTACCTGACAGGTAGAACACAGAGGGTGAAATATAAGTCCTGCGTGTCGAGGGGAGTGAACGTGTCATCGGGTGTCCCCCAGGGCTCCCATTTGTGCCCAGCTCTGTTCCTCGTATTTGTCAATGATTTGAAGATTCACTTGCCAAATTGTAACTTTCTTCTATTTGCCGATGACTTAAAGCTTTTTCACCCAATCAAGACACCCCAAGATTGTCGAGATCTCCAATCTTATCTAGATGCATTACTATCCTGGTGTACTCGAAAACGTCTCCGGCTAAACATCGCAAAATGTAAATCAATGAGTTTTTACCGGACTAGGTCAAGAATGGATAATAATTACATAATTGAGGGCGAACCACTAGCGCAAGTCACAGAATTCAAAGATCTGGGTGTAGTGCTCGATCATAAATTGAAATTCGAAAAACACACAGATTATATAGTTAGTAAAGCAAACCAGACGCTGGGTTTCATAAACCGAATGACCGTAGAATTTGAAAATATATATACTCTGAAAACATTGTATACGTCACTAGTGAGGCCTATACTTCTATACGCCTCACCGGTCTGGTCCCCGCATTACAACTGTCATATAGTTAAGATAGAAAGAATCCAACATCGTTTTTTAAACATTATAGCGTGGAAACTAAGCCTGCCGTCCCCTCGTGTATCTCACGATTATAGCCAAATTGCGGACCTAATGCACTTAACCTCACTGCGTTCGTACCGACGGTATTTCGACATTATATTTTTATTTAATTTAATCGGGAAGCGCATTGATTCGGCGTACCTTCAGGCTAAAATCAATGTGCACACCCCTGTTCGCGGCCTAAGGTCAAACACTCTTCGCATATACGAGGTGCCACGTGCACGAACAAACACATACTATTATGCACCATTGTGGAGAAAGTGTAGGGTCGCAAATGAAATCCAATTTGATTTCTCGTTAGTAGTAGGGAAAGATCCTATGTTCTAGACCCACCACCTCCTTATGGGTTTTACATGATATCTAGCCCCTTATGGGGGAATTACATATAAAATCTAGCACGATGCCCCTTATGGAGATTTACTTGTAAATCTAGCACGAAGCCCCTTATGGGGAATCCTATGCAAAATAGTTCTGAACGCGTCCGAGCGAGAATGTCTAGATGACGCTGCAAGATACGTGTACGTTGGATAGTGGGAAAATTCAAAATGAGGGGTGAAAATTCAGATAAGGGTTGATTCAATTGAGATTAGGGAGGATTTAGATTGATAAGACTAGACAGACAAGACTAGACAGACAAGACTGGACAGACAAGACTAGACAGACAAGACTAGACAGACAAGACTAGGCGGACAAGACTAGATGGACTAGACTAAACCATTTTAAACCATTTGATGAGAAAAATCAAATCTGGTGTCAGAACGGCTCTAGCATATATTATAGCCGCGGCAGATATTGCTAAACTAATTATCTCGATGCTGATTGGTTGACTAACGAATAAATAATTACAGTTGACCTTTTACAGACAAGATTAGGCAGACAAGAATAGACAGACGAGACTAGTTAGATGAAGCTAGACAGATGGGAGGCTAAATACATGAGATTATGAGACAGACCAAGCTAAGTACATGAAACTAGATTAGACTGAACTAAAATACATAAGGGATTGTTTAATTTAACTAAAATATATTTTCGATTGTTTTTCTTGTTGTTGCTCTAATTATTAATAATGTTTATATTTTTACTTTCAATATGTTATCTACGTTTTATTTTGATTTACGGCTTGCTGATTAGACGCAACGGGATGTTTGTCAGTCATAACACCAGGTAAGAATAGAGGGACTAGACTAGACAGACTAGATTAGACAGACAGACAAGCGGAGAAAATTCAAAATGAGTTGCGGGTGGGTAGCGGACAATCGTGTATGCATACATAATTGATTGCAAACATATTACGGATTGATTCAAATTAGATTATTGGTTTTAGGCCGGACAAGATCGGACAATACCGAACAAGGTCGAACAAGAACGGACAAGCCTATACAGACCTTATATTTATCCGAATAATTTCCTATGAGTAAGCGAAATTTCTTAAACTTGTCTGTCAACCAGATCGTATTAATGTTTTTCATTTATATAAATACCTATTAATGTTTTTCATTTATATAAATACCTATTAATGTTTTTCATTTATATAAATACCAAAAAGTTCAATTTTCTGGCATCCACTTTTCATCTACTTGCACCCACTTTTCATTTACTTGCATCCACTTTTCATCTACTTGCATCCACTTTTCATCAACTTGCATCCACTTTTCATCGCGCTAAACAGGGTGTGAGGTCTATGTGACCCCACGCCAAACAGGGTGTGAGGTCTATGTGACCCCACGCTAAACAGGGTGTGAGGTCTATGTGACCCCACGCTAAACAGGGTGTGAGGTCTATGTGACCCCACGCTAAACAGGGTGTGAGGTCTATGTAACCCTACGCTAAACAGGGTGTGAGGTCTATGTAACCCCACGCTAAACTCCGTCCACTTTCCGTCCACTTTTCATTCTTTCAGATTTAATCTCATTGGGTTAGTTGGGTTAGCATTAGGTTAGGTTACGGGCATTAGGTTAGGTTACGGGCATAGGTTAGGTCAGGTTTTTTAATCCTCCCGTAATCATAATCGGTAATCCTCTTAACCTCCCGTAACCTAACCTAATGCTAACCCAACTAAACCAATGAGATTAAATCTGAAACAATGAAAAGTGGACGGAAAGTGGATGGGGTGGACGGAAAGTGGACGGAGTTTAGCGTGGGGTTACATAGACCTCACACCTTGTTTAGCGTGGGGTCACATAGACCTCACACCCTGTTTGGCGTGGGGCCACATAGACCTCACACCCTGTTTAGCGCGATGAAAAGTGGATGCAAGTTGATGAAAAGTGGATGCAAGTAGATGAAAAGTGGATGCACGTAAATGAAAAGTGGGTGCAAGTAGATGAAAAGTGGATGCCAGAAAATTGAACTTTTTGATATTTATATAAATGAAAAACATTAATAGGTATTTATATAAATGAAAAACATTAATAGGTATTTATATAAATGAAAAACATTAATACGATCTGGTTCACAGACAAGTATAAGAAATTTCGCTTACTCATAGGAAATTATTCGGATAAATTAAATTCGGATAAATATTCGGTCTGTATAGGCTTGTCCGTTCTTGTTCGACCTTGTTCGGTATTGTCCGATCTTGTCCGGCCTAAAACCAATAATCTAATTTGAATCAATCCGTAATATGTTTGCAATCAATTATGTATGCATACACGTTTGTCCGCTACCCACCCGCAACTCATTTTGAATTTTCTCCGCTTGTCTGTCTGTCTAATCTAGTCTGTCTAGTCTAGTCCCTCTATTCTTACCTGGTGTTATGACTGACAAACATCCGATTGCGTCTAATCAACAAGCCGTAAATCAAAATAAAACGTAGATAACATATTGAAAGTAAAAATATAAACATTATTAACAATTAGAGCAACAACAAGAAAAACAATCGAAAATATATTTTAGTTAAATTAAACAATCCCTTATATCTTTTAGTTCAGTCTAATCCAGTTTCATGTACTTAGCTTGGTCTGTCTCATAATCTCATGTATTTAGCCCCCCATCTGTCTAGCTTCATCTAACTAGTCTCGTCTGTCTAGTCTTGTCTGTCTAATCTTGTCTGTCCAGTCTTGTCCATTACATATAAATTGAGGGAAAAGGTCAACTGTAATTATTTATTCGTTAGTCAACCAATCAGCATCGAGATAATTAGTTTAGCAATATCTGCCGCGGCGGATGACGTCATCTACTGAGGGGTAGGCGGTAGGGCGGTAACTCCCTTAGGGCACATGCTAGAGCCGTTCTGACACCAGATTTGATTTTTCTCATCAAATGGTTTAGTCTAGTCCGTCTAGTCTTGTCCGCCTAGTCTTGTCTGTCTAGTCTTGTCTGTCTAGTGTTGTCTGTCCAGTCTTGTCTGTCTAGTCTTGTCTGTCTAGTCTTATCAATCTAAATCCTCCCTAATCTCAATTGAATCAACCCCTATCTGAATTTTCACCCCTCATTTTGAATTTTCCCACTATCCAACGTACACGTATCTTGCAGCGTCATCTAGACATTCTCGCTCGGACGCGTTCAGAACTATTTTGCATAGGATTCCCTATAAGGGGCTTCGTGCTAGATTTACATGTAAATCTCCAAAAGGGGCATCGTGCTAGATTTTACATGTAATTCCCCCATAAGGGGCTAGATTGCATGTAAAGCCCATAAGGAGGTGGTGGGTCTAGAACATAGGATCTTTCCCTACTCTCGTTACCCAGTTTTAGTTTTATAAGTCGTGTCAGAATATCGATACTGTCCGACTACTGTTAACCGCGAACCTATTTTCTTTTTTTTAATATATAAGATTAAGTAGAATGTAATTGGGCGATTGCCTGTCTTATATAAATAAATAAATAAAATAAACAATACTCTGTTTATGGTATTAATTTATTTTAGGTACTTTGATATAGCAGAAAACGAAATTATTTGATCTTTATTATAACGGAGTGATACCAGGGACATATAAATTTTGTACGGAAAACCACTCTGTTACCAGAAATGACCACAATGTTACTTTAAAAAAGAACTAAAAACATCTAAAATAAGTCTTTATTTTAGTAATAAATATTTATTAGTCCGATGTATTTTGTATTTAATGCAACATTTTTAAGGGATTGTTTGATTATGACTAATAAAAAAAATAAAATAGTGTCGGCACAAGTTTACCTGCGCAAAATTTGACAACGACCCATGTATATATATATATATATATATATATATATATATATATATATATATTTTTATAAAAATTACTACGCAAACGGTAGAATTCGGGTGATACGATTCAAAGAAAAAACTCAAATTCTTCTTAAGTCGACGTTTCGATTTATTAATTAAATCTTTTTCAAGACCTACAAAATTATTACAGAAAATTACAAAAAAACAAGTGAAAGATGTTATTGATTACTTACAAAGAAGGTAATGAACAATTAATTAAGAAGTGTAACATCATATAACTTGACTAGCAATGTGGGTTACATAATCGTTGCTGTAAAACGAGCCATGGTGAATTTTTATTTTCGGTGTTTGAAATTTAGTATTTAGTTTGCAAAATGTCGGACACCAACCCGATCGGCACAGCACGAGGAAACCAACAAAACCTTTTCGTTCTCTTAAAATAAATTAAAGTTGAAAAAAAACAAAAAATTTTTTTCTTTTAATTGAGCTGCGAAGGTGCGCATTGGGAAAGATCGTGACATTAGAAGGACACAGGAGTCACAAGCACACAGGAAAAAGAATATTTAACTAATGTTTGAAGACATACCGTTCGAAAATTTTTTTTGTTTGAAACCGCCACTACGTCGCAGTTTCCCAGAAACCCAGGCAATCTAGACAATCCCTAGATCTTCTTAGAAAAACCGGAGCTCAACGACCCCCATTTAAGGAAAATTGTATAATAGTAGAACCACTAGAGACCACGAAAAACCGCAGCACAAATAGAAAATAAATAGCAAAACAGAAACCACCCATCAAGTTAACTGTGTCTAGAAACTTGATGGGTGGTTTCTGTTTTGCTATTTATTTTCTATTTGTGCTGCGGTTTTTCGTGGTCTCTAGTGGTTCTACTATTATACAATTTTCCTTAAATGGGGGTCGTTGAGCTCCGGTTTTTCTAAGAAGATCTAGGGATTGTCTAGATTGCCTGGGTTTCTGGGAAACTGCGACGTAGTGGCGGTTTCAAACAAAAAAAATTTTCGAACGGTATGTCTTCAAACATTAGTTAAATATTCTTTTTCCTGTGTGCTTGTGACTCCTGTGTCCTTCTAATGTCACGATCTTTCCCAATGCGCACCTTCGCAGCTCAATTAAAAGAAAAAAATTTTTTGTTTTTTTTCAACTTTAATTTATTTTAAGAGAACGAAAAGGTTTTGTTGGTTTCCTCGTGCTGTGCCGATCGGGTTGGTGTCCGACATTTTGCAAACTAAATACTAAATTTCAAACACCGAAAATAAAAATTCACCATGGCTCGTTTTACAGCAACGATTATGTAACCCACATTGCTAGTCAAGTTATATGATGTTACACTTCTTAATTAATTGTTCATTACCTTCTTTGTAAGTAATCAATAACATCTTTCACTTGTTTTTTTGTAATTTTCTGTAATAATTTTGTAGGTCTTGAAAAAGATTTAATTAATAAATCGAAACGTCGACTTAAGAAGAATTTGAGTTTTTTCTTTGAATCGTATCACCCGAATTCTACCGTTTGCGTAGTAATTTTTATAAAAATTTATTCTTTAACTAATAACGATTGTTATTACCCCCACTCTTTATATATATATATATATATATATATATATATATATATATATATATATATGTATATGTATATACAGTCGAACTTCCATAACTCGAAAATCGCTATATACTATCTGTAAATATGTTATCTACATTGAACTTATATATAATATAAGTAACGAGAATGGCCAACGTCAATAATTTTTCTATCCCCGAGAAAACAAATCAACACATATTTCAACACATATATATGGACATATTCAGCAAGCAACCATAAACTATTGTTTCAGAAAGGCTGGCTTTAAAAAACAAGACGAAAAAAACTGGAGTGAAGAAGTACTCTTCCTTCAGAATTGATGTCCGCGTAAGACACATATAACCGGCATAACGTGGATAATACTTCTTCTTCTTTATGTGCATATCCGATTTCGGATGTTTGCGATAAGCATGACTATTTTCACTTTATTGGTTGCTATTCTGAAGAGCTCGTTCGAAGTCTTCCCGTACCACGCCCTGAGATTCTGCAACCATGAAATTCTCCTCCGTCCAGGTCTTCGTTTTCCGTGTATCTTGCCTTGAATGATGGCTTGTAATAGGGCGTATCTGTCCTCGTTCCGCATGATGTGGCCTAGATATTGGAGCTTGCGGTTTTTGATGGTGTCCATGATCTCCTTCTCTTTCTTCATCCTGTGGAGGACTTCGATGTTTATTACCCGGTCTTTCCAAGATATTTGCAGGATACGTCGATATAGCCACATCTCAAAGGCTTCAAGCTTTTTTGTTGTTGCATCATTTAGTGTCCAGGACTCGACTCCGTAAAGTAGTATTGCACCTCAACATGCGTACTTTGGTTTCAAGATGTAGTTCGTGATTTTTGTAGAGGTTATTCATTGTATTGAAGGCAGCTCGGGCTTTTCCAATTCTACACTTTACCTCTTGGCTATTGTCCCAGTTTTCGTTCACACGTGTACCTAAGTATGTTGTTTGTCTCACTCTCTCTATTTGTTGGTTGTGAACGTAGAGATTTGCATTAGCTATATTGTCTTTGCTAATGACCATGAATTTTGTTTTGTTGTTATTAATGTTAAGTCCATATTTTTCACTAGCCGCTACAATTCTGTTCATTAGTGTTTGGAGTCCTTCAAGAGAGTCAGCGAATACCATTGTGTCGTCGGCATATCGGATGTTATTCAATCTGACTCCGTTCAGTAAAATGCCTTCTTCTATGCCTTCTAGCGCTTCATTAATGATCTGTTCGGAGTATAGATTGAACAGAATCGGACAAATAATGCACCCCTGCCTTACCCCTCTAGCTATTTCAATGTCTTCTATTTGTTCCTCTCCAATTTTCATAGATGCGGTCTATTTCCAGTACAAGTTAGTGATGATTTGTACGTCTTTGGCGTTAATTCTCACTTGTTTATGGATGTCTATCATTTTGTGATGTTGCACTCGATCAAACGCTTTCTGATAATCGATTAGGCATACGTAGATATCGCAGTTTACGTCTCTAGATCTTTGAAAGAGCACCTGTACTGAGAAAAGCGCTTCCCTTGTGCCTACGGCGTTGATGAATCCAAATTGATTTCCTGAGATTTGTTCTTCACATTTGTTATAAATTCTCTTGTGTATTATTTTTAGGAATATTTTGAGAAGATGACTCATGAGACTGATACTTCTATATTCCTCCCACCGTTTTGCTCCTACTTTCTTTGGTAATACGATGAATTCCGACTTCAACCACTCTTCTGGTATGCTGCCCGAGTTGTATATTTTGTTGAAGATGTTGCTAAGTATTTTGATATGTTTGTCACTTAGCAGTTTCAGGATTTCAACTTGTATATCATCCGGCCCCGCCGCCTTCCCATCTTTCATACGTTTTATTGCTACGTCTACTTCCTCTTCCAAGATGTGCGGTCCCGTTTCTCCTTCGATGATTGGTGTTGCTATTCTCTCTTCATCTTCAAATAGTTTGTTGAGATATTCCCTCCACGTTTTCTTTTTGTCTTCTAAGTTTATGATGATTTTTCCCTCGTTGTTCACCAGCTTTCCAAAGTTCTTTTTTCTGGTTTTGCCTGTCAGTTCTCTAATTCTTCGATGCACGTTAAAATCATCATATCTTTTCTACAGCTGTTCTATCTCTTGACATGCTTCCTCTCTTTCTCTCTCTTTTGCCTTTCTAATTTCTTGTCTAATTGTCTTGTTTATTTTTCTGTATTCTTCATTGTTGTTCTTTTGTTCACGTCTCTGATCCATTAATTTTAGTATCTCGTTTGTCATCCATGATTTCTTATTTTTATTTTCTCCCTCCTTCATATGTGTCTTCTTGGTATTTTGTCTGATTTTATTTAAAACTGTTATTTGTTGCTCTACTGACGCGGTTTCATCAATTTCTTTATTGATTTTCTCGTTTAGTTCCTTTTCTACCTCTCTTTTGATGTTAGGATCCTTCAGTATTCTCATGTTATATTTGTTATAGCTTTTGGCCTTCGTTTTCTTAAACCGAACTTTAAATTCCCCAACCACTGGTACATGGTCGGAGTTAATATCGGCACCGGGGAATGTTTTAGCACAAGTGCAGCTATTTCGGAATCTTTTATTTATCAGTATAAAATCAATCTGATTTCTGATGAGATGGTCTGGCCTGCTGAGTGGAGATTTCCAAGTATAGAGCTTCCTTGGGGGCATCTTGAATTGAGTGTTTAGTACGACGAATTCATTCTCCTCGACGAAGACTTCCATAGTATCCCCCCGATGGTTTCTCTCTCCTAACCCGTACTGGCCGATGTATTCCGACTTGAATCCTGCTCCAAGTTTTGAATTGAAGTCCCCCATAGTAATGATGATTTCTTGGTTTGGTAAGGCTCGTACTAGTTCTGTGATGGATCCGTAGAATTCTTCGATCTCTTCGTTTGGTTTATCCGCAGTAGGTGCGTAGACCTGGATAATATTGATGTTTACGGGAGTTGCGTCCAGTTGTATCAGTATAACTCTTTCTGATACCGGTGTGAAGTTCTTCACGCTTCGTGCCATTTGTTTGGTCATAATGACGCCAACTCCATGTTCGTGCTTGTTATTAGATGTTCCAGAATAAAAGACTTTGTGTTCATCTATATCTATAACTCCTGTGCCCGGCCACCGCATTTCACTTACCCCCATTATGCCAATATTTAGTCGTTTCATTTCATTCAGTGCGTTGTATATTGTTCCTTCTTGTGCCATTGTTTTAACATTCCACGTACAAATTCTCATTTTACTTTTCTTTGTATCTATTGATGTAGTTGGTTCGCTCTTCACTGTCTCCCCCGGAGATCCGAGTGGGAGACTTGAAACTCCGGATTGAAATTTAGTTCTGAGCATAGTCATGTTCAATTTACTAGGACTTATCTCCTTCGATCTTTAATGAGGTGAGTGTCCAAACTTCTTCCTCATCCTTATGCCGTTCTTCCTACTGCATTGATTTCCTTCTACAGTTCATCCGCCTTTGGGTCGATTTCTCAATCCCTGGACAAAAGAGTGCCCTTCTTCCTCTCAATTCTTCCACCCGAAGCTGTTGATTGACAGGAAGGGGACTACTTATACCGGTAGTCACTCGGTCGACAGAGCCTTGTTAGTTTCTGGCAGGGTGCACCACGTGCAGGTAAGGTTGTCATTTGGGCCAGCGTGTGTTGTCACCCCTTGCACCCCAATGCACTGGATAATACAGTGTCTCTTAAAGATTATTTATATGTAGATGAAGATGCGGTTATAGGAGACTATCCAACATATGCCGATATTTTAAATAAGATTACAAAACGCGAAGTTGTCTTATCTAGCAACGAAACAGTGCCAATTCCATCCACGAACAAAGAAATCTGTAATTATTTAAATAAGTGTAGCGAATATCTGTGTTCTAAAGACAATCTTCCAGACAAAGTGTACCGCGCATTATCTATTTTGGAGAACTTTGTAGATAGAGAACTTTTTAATCAAAAACAAATAAAATTTACTGACTTTTTGCAAAAATAATATATTAATTATAATTATTTTTAATTAATTATAATTATATAACATTATATTAATAATGTATATTTCTTTTTGTTTATAAATACTTCGTATGTACACATTTACTTTGAATAAATTGTGTAAAAGGAAGTAGTTATGTATGTCTCTAACTCGAATTTTCTATAACTCCAATTTTTGTTCATGAACTATGGTAATTCGACATATGGAAGTTCGACTATATATATATATATATATATATATATATATATATATATATATATATATATATATATATATATATATATATATATATATTTGTATATATATATATATACTATATCTGTGAGATGTCGATAGTTTTATTTTGGGTTTTAGTGTTTTCCTGGCTTTCAGGTTTACAATTAGTCTCATTACTACTGGGTTATGATCAGATGCCACGTCTGCACCGGGGTATGTTTTTACCGATTTTACGCCGTTCTTAAACTGTTTGCCTATCAGTAAGTAGTATATCTGGTTGCATATTATGTTGCTTATGTTGTCTCCAGGAGCTGTCCAAGTGTATAGTCTTCGGGAGTGGAGTTTGAAATGTTTGTCACTTTCAGGTCGTTCTCGACGCAGAATTGTAACAGCCTGTCGTCTCGTTCATTTCTTATACTTAGTCTGTACTTTCCTACCAATTCACCTGACTCTCCTTCGCCTATTTTTGCGTTGAAGTCGCTCATGATTATTGTTAGATCTCTGGGTTTGACAAGGGCGAGGATCTCTGACATTTGTCTATAGAATGTTTCAATTTCGATATCGTCCTTATCAGCGGTGGGGGCATAGGTATGATGTCCACTTTGCCTAGGACAGTTTGTAGTTGGAGTAATATTAGTCTTTCTGAATAGTGATAAGAGTGTAAGACATTTAGTAGGTGTTTCTTATATTACACATATTAATTAAATTTAATTAAATTAATTAAATCAAATTTGTCAACAAATAATAAATATTTAAACCTGTGATATGGAGAGATCTATAATATTATATGATTATCTATAATGTAGAATAGAACCAATTCTAAAGTATTAAAAATTTGTTGTTCAGATTCGACGTTAAACTGTAGGTCTCCCATATTCAAATCTTAGTGCTGAGGTTGGATATGTGGCAGAGAAGAGGCCGGTGCCCAGCACTGGGACATAAAGGCTGATGATGAAAGTTTTAAAAGTATTTTGAATGCACAAAGCCATTTTCATTTTTTTCCGTAAGCGTTCCAAACTGCGATGGCTGTACCAATTCATTGGGAAGCAACTTGTCAAGGTTTCGTGCAGATATCTGTGTTCGTTCAAGAAATATCCAAATTCGGATCGAGTCTTGATTAAAAAAATGTATTTCAGTGACGATTTTTGCACAGGTGCAATATATTTCTGCAAGTGTTTCCAACCGCTATGTCTAGCCCAATTCGTTGGAAAGCAACTGGTCAAGGTTTCATCCAGATACCTGTGTTTGTTCAAGAAATAACCAAATTTGAATATAGTCTTGTTTAAAAAAAATTATTTTGGGGATGGTTTTCGCAAAAGTGCAATTTATTTCTGCAAGCATTTCAAGCTATGATGGCTGGACCAATTTTTTGGGAAGCAACCTCTCAAGGTTTCGTCTAGATATCTGTGTCCATTCAAGAAATATTCAAACTCGTATCATGTCTTGATTAAACATAGTTGTCTAGTTTAACCTCGCCTTGTATAGTCTAGTGTAAGCTAGTTTAATTTGAATTTACGCTATCTATCTCAACTTATCTTTATTCGTTTGGTTTTTGCTTGACACAACAAACTCAAAATCAATAATTCACATTTAATAAAATAACACTAAAAATTGCAATAACTAGAATTAATTCCTTCAGTAAAGGAGAAGGCACCTAAAAAAAGACAGATAATATAAAACGAATTGTAAATATATTCATTTATATCACAGGTTTAAATATTTATTATTTGTTGACAAATTTAATTAATATGTGTAATATAAGATAAATGACATAGAAAAATATAATTTAATGAAGTAAAAATATAAATTATAATTAATTTGTATATAATTAATCAGTAAAACAATTATATTACTTAAACTATTCTTATAATCAATATTTAAGCATATATGTCGCAATACTGTAGTACTAAATGCATTCCAATAAATGATAAATGTTTCTTATATTACACACATTAATTAAATCAAATTTGTCAACAAGTAATAAATATTTAAACTCGTGATATAACTGAATATATTTACAAATCGCTATATATTATCTGTAAACATGTTATTTATATTGAACTTATATATTGAATATATAATATGTGTAAGTAATGTAAACATCAACATCTACGCGGAATCCCCGAGAAAACAAATCAACACATATTTCCATCCGCGAAATATTTATTTATTTATATATAAATATATATATATATATATATATATATATATATAAATATTCCGCGTTGATGCTGAGGGTTGGCTCTGAAAAGAACCGGATTCTCGACGTTTCGGCGAACTAACATTCGCCATTCTCAAGAGATATATGCATCCATACGGGTCAACCGTTAGACGCATACTGAGAGCTCGTTCGTGCGATGCGACTACTTAGAGCCGTCTGGCTTCGGGTCATGCGTGTTGTGTGCGGTGCTTCGGTTCGGTTGTTTGTTTGGTTTGTTGGTCGTACATGAGTCTGGGGTGTCTGGGATTGCATTTTGAGGGTGGATATGATCGGTCGCCATGCTGGTGGCAGTCTCAAGGAATCGTCTCTCGTGTTCATGCAGTAGTCTCGTTTTTCTATCTCTATGGCTTCTCTGTATACTCGTGACATTTCGTGGTTAATCTGTGCAACAGTTCTTGAATTTCTAAAGTCCATCCAGTGACCGGTGTTTGTGTGTTGGACAAGTGCCGATGAAACTTTGTCTCTGTGTCTGATTGAAACTACATGTTCTTGAATCCTAGCAGATATTTTTCTATTGGTACGTCCAATGTAGGTTCGTTCACATGTTCCGCAAGGTATTTCGTAAATTCCATGGGATTCTAACGGGATGGTGTCTTTAACGCTGCGTAGCATGGAGGATATTTTCTGGTTAGGTTTGAAAATGGTGTCGATGTTGTGTCTTTTAAGTATTCTGGCGATTTTGTCAGTTGATCCATGAACATATGGTAGGTATGCTGTGCTAACGGGTTTCTGGCGTTCTTCAGTTCTTTGGCTACTGTTCTCTGTACGACGGAAAGCTCTGGATATTAAGCTGTTATCCTAGCTTGATGTCCATTTGAAGAAAGAGCTTCTCGTAAGTTCCTCAATTCTTTCGGTAAGTTAAGCTGGTCGGCTAGTCTTTTGGATCGGGTGGTAAGAGTGTTGACTACAGATGCTAGTTGTTTGGGATGATGGTGCGAAGAAGCGTTCAGATATCTGTCTGTGTGGGTTGGTTTCCGGTACACAGTGTGGCTCAAAGTGCCGTCAGGTTTCTTCTGTACCAAAACATCCAAGAAAGGAAGTTGTTGATGCTTTTCTATCTCCATTGTGAATTTAATTTGGTCGTGTTGGGAGTTAAGATGTTTAAGGAATTTGTCCAGCTCTGGTCTGCCGTGGGGCCAGATTACAAATGTGTCGTCAACATATCTTAACCAGAGTGTAGGTTTATGTGTGGCTGATGAGATTGCCTTTTCCTCAAAATCTGTAAGAAATATGTTGGCTATTACTGGGGATAGAGGTGAACCCATTGGTGCTCCTAGGACTTGTTTGTATATTTGACCATCGTATCTAAAGTATGTATTCTTTAAACAATGTTCTGCCAGATCTGACACATACTTTTCTGGTTTTAATTTTGATCTTATGATGTTTAAGGCCTCAGGGACCGGTACTTTTGTGAATAAAGATACAATGTCAAAGCTCACAAGGAGGTGGCCGGGCTGGAGTTGGTGATTTTTCAGTATGTCTATGAAGTGTTCAGCATTGCGAACATAGGAATCACAATCTTCTGCGTATGGTTGTAAACATTTTGCTAAATGTTTCGCAAGAAGTTGGACCGGTGAACCAATGGAGCTTACTATTGGTCGTAGTGGGGCTCCATCTTTGTGGATCTTTGGTAAACCATATATCTTGGGACACCGTGAAGATTTCTCCCTTGGTATAAGATAATTCATTGTTTCCTTGTCAATGCTAGAGCTTAGGATCTTTTCTCTGGTAGTTTTCTCAAGATAGGTTGTGGGGTCCGTTGTACTGGGTAGATAAGCTGGATCATCTAAGATTGTGGTCATTTTTTGTTTATAGTCAGCACTGTTCATGACTACAGAGCAATTTCCCTTGTCAGCTGGTAGGACCACAATGCTGTTGTTTTCTCTTAGTGCCTTGAGGGCTTTGAATTCCTCGTATGAGATGTTTCTTGTCGGTGGTTTGGCAGATCTTAAAATGTGGCATGTTTCCTGTCTTATTGTCTCGGCTAATGTGGCAGGGAGTTGTGAAATAGCAGTCTCGACACCAGTGATTATGTCTTCTTTGGGAAGGCGAGTTGGTGCTATTGCAAAGTTAAAACCCTTGGCCTTGGTTTGGCAGATCTTAAAATGTGGCATGTTTCCTGTCTTATTGTCTCGGCTAATGTGGCAGGGAGTTGTGAAATAGCAGTCTCGACACCAGTGATTATGTCTTCTTTGGGAAGGCGAGTTGGTGCTATTGCAAAGTTAAAACCCTTGGCCAGTACGGTTTTGGTAGGTTCGTCTAGAGGCTGGTCTGAAAGATTGTAAACCACTTTGTGGATGTTGAGTGGCTTTGGTGCAGGTTTTTGTCTCCGTCTGAGAAGGTTGTATTTTTCTTTCTGTCTATTGGTAATTAATAATCTATTCTGTTCGGCTCTGTTGTTAGATATTAAGTCTATCTGTTGCCAGAGGAGAGGGTGTAACGTAGTGGTTGGAGCTATGTAGGTTGTCAGGATATTTTGGCTGATGCTGTCAAGTTTCTGTCGTTTGGTTTGGATTTCGTCCCGAAGCAAAGCTTGGCTTGCGTTGTGTAGTATTTTGTTTGACCTGGATGTCGGATTTTGGTGTGACAGCCTCATCCAGACGGGTGTTATGTCTGTATCTCTACAGCGACGTAAAAATGCTAAATCGCATAATAATTGAGAGCGCTTTGTCCGTAGTTTCTCGAAACTACTACTCCGTCGTACAGAGAACAGTAGCCAAAGAACTGAAGAACGCCAGAAACCCGTTAGCACAGCATACCTACCATATGTTCCTGGATCAACTGACAAAATCGCCAGAATACTTAAAAGACACAACATCGACACCATTTTCAAACCTAACCAGAAAATATCCTCCATGCTACGCAGCGTTAAAGACACCATCCCGTTAGAATCCCATGGAATTTACGAAATACCTTGCGGAACATGTGAACGAACCTACATTGGACGTACCAATAGAAAAATATCTGCTAGGATTCAAGAACATGTAGTTTCAATCAGACACAGAGACAAAGTTTCATCGGCACTTGTCCAACACACAAACACCGGTCACTGGATGGACTTTAGAAATTCAAGAACTGTTGCACAGATTAACCACGAAATGTCACGAGTATACAGAGAAGCCATAGAGATAAAAAAACGAGACTACTGCATGAACACAAGAGACGATTCCTTGAGACTGCCACCAGCATGGCGACCGATCATATCCACCCTCAAAATGCAATCCCAGACACCCCAGACTCATGTACGACCAACAAACCAAACAAACAACCGAACCGAAGCACCGCACACAACACGCATGACCCGAAGCCAGACAGCTATAAGTAGTCGCATCGCACGAACGAGCTCTCAGTATGCGTCTAACGGTTGACCCGTATGGATGCATATATCTCTTGAGAATGGCGAATGTTAGTTCGCCGAAACGTCGAGAATCCGGTTCTTTTCAGAGCCAACCCTCAGCATCAACGCGGAATCCCCGAGAAAACAATACAACACAGGTATCTATCCGCGAAAACCTCAAATACAACAAATATATATATATATATATATATATATATATATATATATATATATATATATATAACAAATATATATATATATATATATATATATATATATATATATATATATATATATAATCATGGGTTGGCAATAATCATGGCAAATTCCGCACGGTCTTGTGGCGCTCTGAACATTAAGGTATTCGAGACCAGTCCAGTCTCTTATGTTCTTTAACCAGGAGCAATTCCTTTGTCCTGGACCACGGCGCCAGAAGTGTAATTTTAGAAGGCTATATTTTGTATTTCTGAGGATATGTCCTAGATACGAACAAAAAAAACCTAACCAATAGCTCTCTGTCTCTGCCCATGCGTCTAAGAACCTTAAGAGCCCTTATTCGTGATTTGTTCCACTCAGGATATTCTCTGCATTCTTCCAAAGATCCACATCTCAAACGCTTCTATTTTGTTCATAGTATTGATCTTCAACGTCCAAGCCTCAACACCATACAGCTGTACTGGGCGAATGTAGCACTTAACGAACAGGTATCTCAGTTTAAGGTTTAGGCTTCTCTCGCAAAATACTTTTAACATCTTAAGGAACTTTGTTCTGCCTATTTCGATGCGTGCTCTTACTTCCAGATCTGGATCCAGGTCTTCGGTGATCCAGATGTGCAAGTATTTAAATTTAGCGACCTGCTCTATTTGCATATTGTATACTTGCAAATTGGCTTGGATATCTAGTGTTTACTGATAACCATTGTTTTCGTTTTGGCCGTATTTAATTTTAGCCCAAGCGCTTCACCTTCTGCGATTATTTGGTTCATCAAACGTTTTAGGCCAACTGCACTGTCTGCAAATATAGCCGTATCCTCCGCGTACCTGAAGTTCAATAGTTCACCATTGATCTTGATTACATCTGTAGAGTTTTACAAACTTTGCAGGAATATTTGTACCGAGTAGATATTGAACAACAATGGTGATAGTAGACAGCCCTGACGTACTACACGTTTAATAGGTATATCGCTGGTCGTGTCGTACTGCAGCAGTCTGGTGTTCGTACAACTTTTTATAAAGGAGATACCTTTTTGGTCGAGGCCTTTGGTCATCAGAATGTTTTTGTCGTGTTTTAAGCAGTCAAATGCCTTTGCATAATCAAAAAACAGATGTAAACGTCCTTTTTTTGGTCTCTACATTTTTGTATATGAACTGACCAAAAAAACGCCCAAACAACGCTTATTTTGTTCCATGTTCAACTCTAAAACCAAACTGTTCCTTGCTTAGGTCTTCTTCGCATTTCTTACGTATTGTATTATGTAGGATTTTTAGGAATACTTGGGGCATCAAGCTTATCAGTCGGAATTGGTCACACTTGTTTGCGTTTGGCTTCTTTGCTAGGGCAATGAATATTCGATTTCATCCAGTCTTTCGGTTTCCTATATTTTGTTAAAGAAGTTTACAACAATGGCGATATTTTCCACTTGTATAAACTTTAAGATTTCTATGTACATGTCGTCCGGTCCTGCAGCTTTACCTGATTTGGAGGATTTTATAGCTTTAATAACTTCGGATTTCATGATGTTCGGGCCAGTGTCTCCTCCTTGATTTGAATGTAGTAAATTAGTTTCGCCATCGAACAAATTTTGGATATACTTTGTCCACTCTTGTTTCATTCCTTCTTTATTTGTCAGAAGTTGGTTGTCCTCATTTACTAATCCGGATGGTAGGTGGCTTCTGGTATATCCAGCTATTTATTTCATCTTTTTGTGGATGCTGAACATATCGTGTTTGTCTTGAAGAGATCTTCAAGTTCTTGGCATCTTTCTTCCATCCATTTTTCTTTGGCTTTGCTAATGTTTCTTCTAAAGTTGGAGTTCAGTTCATTATATTTCTGTTGGTCTACATTTTTGTATTTCCTTCGTTCATGCATTAAATTCATGATTTCTTCTGTCATCCACCGCTTTCTTTTATCAGTCTTTGGTGTTTTCAATGTTTCTCGGATATTTTTAAATATTTGCGTAACTTGATCCCATACGGCCTCCACCGTTTGCTCTTCTGACGAACAGGTCTTTTTTAGTTCAGTGTTAAGCTTCGTCGTTAATTTATCTTTCAGTTTTGGATCTTTGAGAGCCTCCATGTTTGGTCTTCTATTGATTTTACGCTTTATCTTTTTAAGGCGGAATCTTACTTGAACTATTACGGGGTTATGATCTGACCCAACGTCCGTCCCCGGATACGTTCTCACTCTCAAGTACACCATTGCGATATCTCTTGCCGACTAGTGTAAAGTCTATTTGGTTTCGTATTATGTGGTGTGGCTGATGTTATGGGGATATCCAAGTGTAGAGTCGTCTATTAGGTGGTTGGAACCAAAAGTGTTACAAATCATAATGTTCTCTGCTTGGCAAAATTGCACCAGCAAGTCACTTCTGTCATTTCTATCACCTAGCCCAGGGGTGGGGAACCTGCGGCCTTAAGGCCGCATGCGGCCTTTTTGGTTTTCCTTGGCGGCCTTCTTAGATATTTTAATTTTAACCTATAATTTCGAGCTACCCAGAGAGAAGTACTAGTGAGACCGAACTGTGATATACCGTCTTTGATTACCGCAAAACTTGGGGGGAAATTAAATCACGTGATCTGATAGAACGAGCCAATGAACGTGTTACTGATGTGATGTTATTTGTGCCATCGCTTAGATTGGCCCACCTGTTAATTAATCTTTGAGTCCTTCAACCTTCTCATGTCTAGTATCGGAGCGCGGGCTTTTCGTGCTACTTTGATATTATGGTTTGAATGGCTTATTGGGGATTGTAACAAACATAGAGGTCATCCAGTCTGCTGGCTTTTGTCCCGTATTGTAGATTTGAATAAATAAGTCAGTGATGATGTTCATGATGATGTTCAGTTATTCTGGGTGCGAGTTGCAACATACTGAATCATTTCAGAGTGGATGTTATATGGGTCGGCTGCTTTCGCATTCTTCATTGATGTTATGGCTTTTTGAACTTCGTCTTTCGTAATGGCCGGTCCGCCGTTATTAGCAGCGGTAATATTATGGTGGTCTGATCTTGTGTCATTGAAATGCTCTTCTACATACTTTTCCCATACCCCCGGTTTGTTTGTAACTTCGGTTACAAGTCTTCCATTATCATGAGTTAAACTTGATGGCGTTTTTTTCCCTGTTGGTTCTCGTCATTTCCTTTACTTTGCGGTGCATATTAAAGTTATCATTTATGGAATCCAGTTGTTCAATTTCATCACATTTAGCTGTTAGCCATCTTTTCAGCCAGTCTTATCTTTTTATGGATCTCTTTATATCTGGTGGTATTTAGCTGTTTAACGTGTCCTTTGAGTTCCATTAACTGAAGAATTTCTTTCGTCATCCATTCTTTCTTTGTTGTTTTTTGGTGCTGCAAGTACTTTTGGCTCGTATTTTGTATAAAGCATGTTAAGACGTTCCACTTTTCTTCTGTTTGTGTTACTGATGTGGTGTTATTTATGCCATCGCTTAAAGATTGCCCCACCTGTTCATTAATCTTTGAGTCCTTCAACCTTCTCATGTCTAGTATCGGAGCGCGGGCTTTTCGTGCTACTTTGATATTATGGTTTGAATATAAAATATAAAAATATTGCACAATTTGTTTTTAATTTTAATTTTTTTGCACACCCTAGACTTAGGACCGCGCAGCACTAATAAAAATTAGAGGGAACACTGCTTATAAGATACTCAAAATAGTCAATCAAAGCGTTGCAAAAACATTGCGAAAATGTTCTTCAAAATTTCAGTAAATGTATCGAACATATTGACACATTTTCATTGTCTTGGAATGTTTGATGGCTTCGCCAAAGACTTGGTGTTAAACTAAACCAGGGGTGGGGAACCTGCGGCCTTAAGGCCGCATGCGGCCTTTTTGATTTTCCTTGGCGGCCTTCTTAGATATTTTAATTTTAACCTATAATTTCGAGCTACCCAGAGAGAAGTATTAGTGAGACCGAACTGTCATATACCGTCTTTGTTTAACACAAAACTTGGGGGGAAATTAAATCATGTGATCTGATAGAACGGGCCAATGAACGTGCAGCAAATTTCCCTTCTTTCTAGGTGCTGCGTTGTGATTTATATTTCAATATTAATACTTATTTAAAACAATTGGTTGTTGTTTCGACTGACCTATCGTGCCGGATGCAAAATTTACATTTTTTGTTTGTTGTTAGTGGCGTCTGTTAGTGTTAGTGTGTTTTATTTTTATCAAAATCGTTTAAAGTTAGTTATTTGTTAATTTGTGTTTTACCCATTATGTCAAAAAAGAGAAAATTGAATGAAGAAAACAGAACTTTTAACGAAGATTGGGAGCTACAATATTTCCTCATTTCTGTGAAAGATAAAATGGTTTGTTTGATATGCAATTCTACAATAACCACATTAAAAAAATACAATGCAAACCAGCATTATGTTTCTCACAAAGACCATAAATATGCTAAACTAGAAGGAGAAGCGCGAAAAGCTGCTCTTCATAAGCTAAAAAAAGAAAAACAGCATCAAAAACAAGCTTTCAGTAATTTTATTAAGCAAGTACTACTGCAACTGATGTTACCTATAAAATAGCATATATTCTTGGAAAACGGGGAAACCTTTTAGTGATGTGGAAATGATAAAGGATTGCACTGTTGAAGCAGTAGGATGTTTAGATCCAGAGAAAGTTGAGAAATACAAACAATTACCCCTTTCCAGAAGAACCATAACTGATAGACAGCACGAGTTAGCGCAAAATATAACAGAACAGCTTCACTCAATTATACAAAATGAAGATATATATTTTTCGCTAGCATTAGATGAATCTACTGATGCAACGGACTCAGCTCAGGTTTTGTTTTTCATTCGTGCTGTCACTGAAGATTTTACTTGTTTCGAGGAACTACTGGCATTGGGTACTCTTACCTGAAGAACTCGTGGAGCTGATATCTACAACAGTTTTAAAGAAAAATGCCAAGAAGCAGGACTAAATATGGATAATTTAGTGAGTGTGTGCACTGATGGTGCACCTTCCATGAAAGGATCACGAGAAGGCTTCGTTTCATTGCTGAAAAAAGACAATTCAAAATTAGAAAATTTATTTTCATTTCACTGCATATTGCACCAACAAAATCTTTGTGCTAAATCCGCTACTTTAAGCAATACTATGGATAAAGTTATTAAAATTGTTAACTTTATACGTGCAAATGCGACTCGACATCGTCAATTTCGAAATATGCTTATGTCTGATGATGAAACATATAGTGTAGATTTGCCATATCATTCAAAAGTACGCTGGCTATCAAGAGGACAAGTTTTAGCCAAAGTTTTAAGTTTGCGAAAAGACATTTTGAGGTTTTATTAGGTACAACAACAGCAACAACGAATTTTGTAGAAATGCTGCATTTTTGCGTGATATCATGATAAAACAAAATGATTTAAATATTTCTTTGCAAGGCAGAACAAAACATATATATGATATGTGGCAAAAAATCCAGGCGTTTAGAAAAAAGTTATTATTTTTCAAAAGTCTCTTCTCTCAATCACAAATTTCTGAAGAACATTTCCCACAGTTAGCTAAAATGATAAATGAACAAGAATATGTATGTGAAACATTCCAAGATTACATAACTGTTTTGGACTTATTAATTGAAGAATATACTGAAAGGTTTTCTGATTTTGAAAAACATACTATTACAATGAACCACATTTAGTTGACATTTCGAAGGCACCTAGTGAACTACAAATGGAATTGTTTGAGTTATGTGAAGATACTATTATAAAAAATCTTTTTGATTCCAAAAAAGACGTAGTGGAAATATGGAAAAATGCAGTTGAATATCCAAAGTTACGTCAACATGCTCGTCAATTGCTTTCCTGCTTTGGAACTACATACTGCTGTGAATCAACTTCTTCATATTTAACACAAATTAAGAACGAATTAAGGACCCAGATAACTGATGCACATTTAGAAGACCAATTGAAGTTACGAGTTACAAAGTTGGAACCTAATATTCAATTTCTTTCCCATAAAAAACAAACTCAAAAATCCCATTAAATTACGAGGGTGAGTCAAAAGTTATTTGCAATGTTTGGCATAACTCTTACATTGTTCATACTGACGCCTGACCTCGTTTATTTTGATCCCAATTCCTCAATTTGGCTTCCTTTTATAGCAAATAGATCGTGGCCGCTCCATTAGAATTTTGTACCAAAGAGGAACGAGCAGTGATTTTTTCAGTGGGTTTAGTGGTCGGAAGGTGTACCAGAGGCCGCATTTCATGAAAGACTTTCGTATTTTGCCGCTACAAAGTGTCTACGAAAGTATTGAAAAATTAAAAAATGGTCCCGTCATGGTCGTACCATTTTCGAATTTTACATCTATTCGTAGACACTCCATTGCGAGACATTGTTCCCAAATTGTGCCCAAATTCTTTGATGGATTGCAGCCCCTGATACACAACAGCATAGCATTAAAATATACGAGGACAGAGGTTCGTACTTGCAGACTATTCAGTTGTAAAAGTGATCGTAGTCTTTCTATTAGTTCTGTATCTATTTTTTTCTAACAAAATCTTAATAAAGTGCTGGCCTTTTTTTTAGCTTTGAAACCCCACACGCTCAAGAATTTTCATAATTTTATGCGGCCTCTGTATTATACCCGAAATTTAAAGTGGCCTTCCTTGATAAAAAGGTTCCCCACCCCTGACCTAGGCCATGGTTACCGACAACATCACCCACCCTTCTTTTGCCTACTTTCGCATTGAAATCTCCCATAATTATGGTAATTTCGTTTTTCTTCGTATATGATTTTAGTTCTTTTAATTGGGCATAGAAATCGAAAATATTTCTGACTCCGGTTTGTCAGCTTTTGGTGCATAAACTTGTATGATATTGATGTTTTTGGGGTTTGCTTTTAGTTGTAGTAGCATTGCTCTGTGCGACTGCAAACATAGTTCAAGACAAATTTGTTTGCGTTTTTGTCTAGTATTATTCCAACGCCATTTGAGTGGTCTGCCCCGCCATTGCCAGAAAAATATACCATAGACTCGTCTATACACGTTTTTCCCGCATCAGGACATCTCATCTCGCTAATTCTTAGAACGTTGATACCTAGTCTTCTCATCTCTTTGTATTATGAATTTTTCCGGGCATGTAGATACTTCGTGCATTCCAAGTAGGGGTTTTTATAAGAATTTAAGGGGTTTTAGGGATTTTTATAAGAATTAGTTTTCAATTTCGGATGGGTCCTATCCTTATTCATCGCGGGTATTCTTCGCACCCCTTGACCCCTTAAGGTCTGCCACGGACTAGGGGCCAGCTCTATTTGGTTTTTCATGATTGTTTGACTTGAGAGTTATTGTGCGGTAGTTTCTCCTTGCTTTCCGCACCGCAGTACTATAGCCGATTATGCTGACTTTCAGCTGCGCCCATACCTTTCCGTAACAAGAGCCTTCAAAGAAATCATTTTTCAGTAGTCTTCTGCACGGTACTGGTAATACTGCTGCCCATTAACAGATCTGTTGGTCCGCGGGAAGCATATCAACCTCCTACCCGGCATATCTACTGGTCATTCCCCTATCCGCCACCTAGGGACGCGCCCTATGGGGGGTAACAAATTTCCCCGCAAGGGATATTACTTGTAAATATATTATTTACAATGAATATATAATATATTGAATAATTATATATGTTATATATATTGTTATATTGAATAATTATATATGTATTATATATGTCAAAATTAAAAACATCTAACCCTAATCAACACATGGGATTTTAAGTGAGTGATTTACAAAATATTGTTCATGGAAGCAAAGCTGTGCTGATGAGAGATAAATCTCGAAACGCGTCCACAGATGGCTATCCACTCAAGGTATCGGAAAGACATGATCTTAAAAATCAATGTTATTTTTATGGTTTTTGTTGAGTGCCACGAAGGTGGACTGAAAGCTATAGAATAACTGACAAATTTCATACGAGATTTGTTTTTGGTAGTCCTAAAAAGACTCATTAGTATTATAGAGTTCCGGAAAGGTTGAATATATTTATATATTCAAGCTTTGTTCCGTCTTTATTAAGTTTATCAACATTTTTGTATGTTATTAGTTTTACAATCATCCATTTCATTGTTCAAAAGATTTTTCTGATACTTTTGATTGTATTGACTTTTATTTTTTTATAGGGAGATTTGGCTAGAAAGAAGATTTACCCAACATTATGGTGGTTATTTAGAGACAACCTCTTGCCAACTAAAACTGTATTCATTGGATATGCAAGATCTGCGACAGACGTGGCAACAATTCGACAAAAATGCGAACCATATATGAACGTAAACCCCAAGGAAATGGAAAAATTCGAAGAATTTTGGAAGATTAACTTCTATGTCGCTGGCTCTTATAACAATGATAAGGATTTTGTTAAGTTGGACCAAGAAATTTGTAAACATGTATTTGGAGTTGTGGCCAATAGAATATTTTACTTAGCTTTGCCACCTTCTGTTTTTGAAACTGTTACCGTCCATATTAGGTACAAATGTATGGCATCCAAGTAAGTAATATTTGGTGACATATATGTTACGATAATACTTTTTGAAGAACTGCGCGAAGCGGCACTGCGCGGAAAAGTTGCCGCTAATGCGGTATTGCAATCGTACAATAGTATGTATTACATTGAATTGAAAAATTCACTTTGTTTTTTACCACACTTATATTATGTAAAATTGTTATATAACTTATTATTCACAGTTATATAAATTTCTACACATATCACGACTCGAGTTTCGACGTTTGACGGTCATTTGCAAGTGACATAACAAATTGATGAGGTTGAATATATACCCTTATAGTTTTGGTGGGGTGGGGTGGGCGGTGTGGGGTTTTTGTCCGAAGATGAGGACTTATCTGTTTGAGATTGGGTGAGATTAAAAAGTTGGGAAAAGATTAGGTCAGTTTGCTCGTTTAGGAGATTAACCGAGGGATTACGGGTTTTTTTGAAAATTTCTAAAGACTCTAGGAGATTTAGTTTCTGGCCTTTGTTGCAATTATGCAAGATTTTTAGATTATCTATTTCTGGGAATTTATGATTGCATTCGAGACAATGGTTTGAAAAAGAACTAGTGTCATTTTTCAGACGAAAAGCGCGAGAATGTTCTGAAAACCGTGTTGAAAAACTTCGTCCTGTCTGCCCTATGTACACGCTATTGCATTCGGAACAGAGAATTTCGTATACGCCGGATTTTTTAATGGGATCGATTTTGTCTTTGGCATTAAACAATATGTTGGACAACTTAGAGGAGGGTTTAAATTCTACTTGAAGATTTTGCTTTCGAAGGACATTTGCGATGTGTTCGCTTGTATTGCCAAAATATGTCAGGGAGATGAAAGTTTTGTCTGAATTTGAAGTTTTCGGATAAATTTGGGCCATTGCGAATTGGGTTCGTTTATTATTGATAATGTTTTGGATGAGTTTTGTTGGGAAACCATTCTCTGTAGCGATTGAAATGATGGTACTTAATTCTTTGATTCTCTTTTCTGTGGAAAGGGGGATTGAAAAGGCTCGATGTATCATTGAATGATAGGCCGCTAATTTGTGTGTTATCGGGTGAAATGATGAATACGGGATTGTAGAGTTAACATTGGTGGGTTTTCTGTATATATCAAATTCTATTTTGTTGTTTTTGTGAATCAGAGTAAGGTCTAAGAAGTTTATTTTGTTGTCTGTTTCTACCTCGATGGTGAATTTAATTTTGGGATGAACGTTGTTTATTAGGTTGAGAAATTGGTCTAATTGACGTGTTGTACCACTGAAACACGCTATTACGTCATCGACATATCTATACCAAAATGAAATATGTTTTTTGGAGAAATCTAGTTTGAAGATTTTTTCTTCGATAGTTGACATGAATAGATCGGCTAAAAGGGGACTTAATGGCGATCCCATTGCTATACCTGATGTTTGCTGATAGTAAGTGTTATTAAATTTAAAGTAATTTTGATTAACACATGTTTCCAGGGCTTCATAAAGTTCAGATTTTATAAGATGATGACAATTAGCTTTATCAATTAAGTTTTGTATGATTTCGAGACACTCTTTAGTAGGTATATTAGAAAACATACTACTAACGTCAAAAGATACGAGTTTGGAGTTTATTGGGGTTGTTATTGGTTTGAGGAGTTCCGAAAGGGCGAGTGAATTTTTTTCAGAATATTTTGGGGTAAATTTATTGTATTTTTTGAAAAGAGTATTCAGTTTAATTGCCAAATCTCTTGCTGCACTGTTAATATAGGAGACAACTGGTCTAATGGGAGAATCGGGTTTGTGAGTTTTAATGAAACCATAGAGTCTGGGAGCTGTGGGATTCTGATTTATGATTTTAAATTTCTCAAATTCGGAGAACAAAGTTGTAATATTTTTTAAAAGACTTCTAATTTGAAATTGGAATTTTTGTGTAGGATCCTTTTTCAAGGGAGTTAGTTTTTCTGTTGAAATGAAAGAGTTCATTTTATTAATGTACTGTTCTCTTTCCAGGACGACTATAGAATTGGATTTATCGGCTTTTGTAAGGACTAAAGAATTGGACTCAATTTTTGTTTTTATCTGTGATATCTGGGAGTCTGTGGTAGAATTACGGGCGTACGATTTTATATGATCGGCTATTTTGGCTCGGGGTATAAGAGGTTCTTGCACTTTTTTTAGCGCGATTTCTGACTCTACAATTATTGTGGATTTATCGGATTTGTTATTGATGAATGGGGTGTAGTTGGGGTTTTGGGAAAGAAAAGATTGTTCAATAGGACTGAAGATAACTTTTGAGAAGTTGATAAATTTAGACACTAGATTCGGTTTGGACATTACTTTTTGAGGTACGGACTTTTTGTTCTTTACGAGAACGGATAGTTTCTTTTTTAAATTTAAATATTTTAGGTGGTTGACCCTACTTACATTATCACGAACAAAGTCATCAAAGATAGTGAATTCTACTGAATGTAATTTAAATGTCAACTCTGAATGCAAAATCTTGAGATAATGTTGAATAACATCTCTCCTCCGATGAAGATTTTTTATTTCGGATCTAATCCAACTGTTTTGGGCAGATTTTATGGCTGCTATTGCGGCCGAAGACGTGGAGCGGGTTTTAATATTTACATAGCTGGGTACGACTTTGGACCGAAGGCATTCTGAATTGAACCAGATATCCTGTGAAACGAGACGGTATTTTTTCATCAATTTGTTGTACAATTTTGTCTGGGTTGCCGTACAGGCTGATATAATGAATAGGATGGTTGCGACAGTTACTACGTGGTAATCCATACTTACATTGAATTGAAAAATTCACTTTGTTTTTTACCACACTTATATTATGTAAAATTGTTATATAACTTATTATTCACAGTATATATACTTTGATGACTTTGTTCGTGATAATGTAAGTAGGGTCAACCACCTAAAATATTTCAATTTAAAAAAGAAACTGTCCGTTCTCGTAAAGAACAAAAAGTCCGAACCTCAAAAAGTAATGTCCAAACCGAATCTAGTGTCTAAATTTATCAACTTCTCAAAAGTTATCTTCAGTCCTATTGAACAATCTTTTCTTTCCCAAAACCCCAACTACACCCCATTCATCAATAACAAATCCGATAAATCCACAATAATTGTAGAGTCAGAAATCGCGCTAAAAAAAGTGCAAGAATCTCTTATACCCCGAGCCAAAATAGCCGATCATATAAAATCGTACGCCCGTAATTCTACCACAGACTCCGCAGTGATCAAATCGATAAAAACAAAAATTGAGTCCAATTCTTTAGTCCTTACAAAAGCCGATAAATCCAATTCGATAGTCGTCCTGGAAAGAGAACAGTACATTAATAAAATGAACTCTTTCATTTCAACAGAAAAACTAACTCCCTTGAAAAAGGATCCTACAAAAAAATTTAAATTTCAAATTAGAAGTCTCTTAAAAAATATTACAACTTTGTTCTCCGAATTTGAGAAATTTAAAATCATAAATCAGAATCCCACAGCTCCCAGACTCTATGGTTTCATTAAAACTCACAAACCCGATTCTCCCATTGGACCAGTTGTCTCCTATATTAACAGTGCAGCAAGAGATTTGGCAATTAAACTGAATACTCTTTTCAAAAAATACACTAAATTTACCCCAAAATATTCTGTAAAAAATTCACTCGCCCTTTCGAAACTCCTCAAACCAATAACAACCCCAATAAACTCCAAACTCGTATCTTTTGACGTTAGTAGTATGTTTTCTAATATACCTACTAAAGAGTGTCTCGAAATCATACAAAATTTAATTGATAAAGCTAATTGTCATCATCTTATAAAATCTGAACTTTATGAAGCCCTGGAAACATGTGTTAATCAAAATTACTTTAAATTTAATAACACTTACTATCAGCAAACATCAGGTCTAGCAATGGGATCGCCATTAAGTCCCCTTTTAGCCGATCTATTCATGTCAACTATCGAAGAAAAAATCTTCAAACTAGATTTCTCCAAAAAACATATTTCATTTTGGTATAGATATGTCGATGACGTAATAGCGTGTTTTAGTGGTACAACACGTCAATTAGACCAATTTCTCAACCTAATAAACAACGTTCATCCCAAAATTAAATTCACCATCGAGGTAGAAACAGACAACAAAATAAACTTCTTAGACCTTACTCTGATTCACAAAAACAACAAAATAGAATTTGATATATACAGAAAACCCACCAATGTTAACTCTACAATCCCGTATTCATCATTTCACCCGATAACACACAAATTAGCGGCCTATCATTCAATGATACATCGAGCCTTTTCAATCCCCCTTTCCACAGAAAAGAGAATCAAAGAATTAAGTACCATCATTTCAATCGCTACAGAGAATGGTTTCCCAACAAAACTCATCCAAAACATTATCAATAATAAACGAACCCAATTCGCAATGGCCCAAATTTATCCGAAAACCTCAAATTCAGACAAAACTTTCATCTCCCTGACATATTTTGGCAAAACAATCAAATCGCAAATGTCCTTCGAAAACAAAATCTTCAAGTAGCATTTAAACCCTCCTCTAAGTTGTCCAACATATTGTTTAATGCCAAAGACAAAATAGATCCCATTAAAAAATCCGGCGTATACGAAATTCTCTGTTCCGAATGCAATAGCGTGTACATAGGGCAGACAGGACGAAGTTTTTCAACACGGTTTTCAGAACATTCTCGCGCTTTTCGTCTGAAAAAAGACACTAGTTCTTTTTCAAACCATTGTCTCGAATGCAATCATAAATTCCCAGAAATAGATAATCTAAAAATCTTGCATAATTGCAACAAAGGCCCGAAACTAAATCTCCTAGTCTTTAGAAATTTTCAAAAAACCCGTAATCCCTAGGTTAATCTCCTAAACGAGGAAACTGACCTAATCTTTTCCCAACTTTTTAATCTCACCCAATCTCAAACAGATAAGTCCTCATCTTCGGACAAACACACGATGTAAACTGTGTAGTAACCTTAAGTACTCTAACCTTAATAGCCCAGTCATTTTAGCATATCACCCCGGAATCTAACGGAAGAAGCAAAATTTTTGTATAGACCTTTATTTACCTAATTAGACCTAAAAGTCACATATGCCAACATGTAAGCGTCCTTAGATATTCAAGGTCAAAGGTCGCAAAAATCAGTTTTTTGAGAATATCTCGTTTTTAGGGTTCCGTACCGAAAACGGAACCCTTATAGGATCACTTTGTTGTCCGTCTGTCTGTCTGTCTGTCTGTCTGTCTGTCTGTCTGTCTGTCTGTCTGTCCGTCTGTCTGTCTGTCAAGACCTTTTTCTCAGGAACGCGTAGAGGTAACAAGTTGAAATTTGTATCAAATACTCGAGTCTGCGGTCTCTTTCAGCTGTGAAAAAATCAAACTTGTAAGTCAACGCGATCAAAAGATATGACCGTTTATGTCGCATATTTTGCGATTTCACCAGGGAATCAAAACCTATAGGGTACTTCCCGTTGACCTAGAATCATGAAATTTGGCAAGAAGCGGTGTCTTACAGCACATGTCAAGGGAAAAATCTGAAAACCGTAAATATGTAGTTTAATTACAAGAAAAATGCGAATTTACTATTAGAAACTTATGAAAATTCACTAATGTTGTCGTAGTGGTATTGTCAGGCTCCAGAAGCATATGGGTTGCAAACAGTTAGGTCCTATTCTATGTTTATTTTGAATTTTCTTTGTTTATATTCGTTATGCATTTCATCACGTACGCTTTATATACATAATATATACAGGGTATATATTATGTCTAAATTTTGCTGTTTTATAACCGACATGCGACATACTCAAGTCCCGTAACATCCTGTATATATTATATTTCGTCTAATTTTTCTTTATAATCTACATAATATGTTGATAATCCACATAATAATACTATACTATACAAGTTTGTACGGAACCCTCGGTGCGCGAGTCACAACTCGCACTTGGCCGGTTTTTTTTTTCTGCCTCCTACCGTATTTACATTTATTATAAAAGTTGTAGAGAATAAATTTCTCTACAAATTTTATCTGAAACCTTTTTTTATGCGTCGAACTATTTTTGAGATAGAGGACGCAGGGGAGCGCTCAGCCATACATACCTTAGCGCAAGATAAATCCTGAATCCCAAGGTATTATACCGTTTTTTACATTGCATCAACCACAAGCTAAAGAACATTGCATCCCTAACTTATGGCAACCCCAACGCGAACCACAACCATTCTTGCAATTGCAGAATAATGAAGTTAATCTGGTGCATGTGGTAAAAGTGTTGTTACCGGCGTTAGGGTTTCATTTTGCAGTACCCAACCCTATTCATGGGGTTGAATTAGAATAGCATTAAAATATATTTAGAATGATTTACTTCATTATTCAATTATTTGTATGTCAAAGATAAGCAATATTTGATGAGTATTTGATTTAAAAGAAATATAAATATTAGTATAAGGTATTAAATTGTTATTTAAGTAATATTTGATAAGTAATTAAGTAAAAAACGGTATAATACATTGGGATTTACCTTACGCTAAGGTACGTATGGCTGCTCATCCCTCTATCTCAAAAACAGATCGACATATAAAAAAAGGTTTCAGATGAAATTTGTAGATAATTTTATTCTCTACAATTTTAATTTTTTATTTCTTTCATAATAAATGCAAATGCGATAGGAGGCGTAGAAAACGAGATATTCTCAAAAAACAGATTTTTGGCGACCTTTGACCTTGAATATCTAAGGACGCTCACATGTTGGCTTATGTGACTTTTGAGATAAAATTTGTAATGCTAAAATAAAGGTCTAGACAAAAATTCAGCTTCTTCCGTTAGATTCCGAGATTGAACCCTTTTTTTGACTAATTTGACTGGACTAGTTGCCGACAGACAGAAAAATTTGCTGCGAACTGTCACTCCGCTCCGCTGCAGTTCTAGTGCTTCTTGTTAAATAGAACCGCATCGTGCCGTGTCGCACGCTGCAGTGCAATTCCGCATACTACGACCTTACCTTTAGTATTTTATATATTCAACTCGATTTATGTGCTGCAAACTGTATAGTAACCTTAAGTGCTGTAACCTTAAGTTGCACTGGCTGAACCTGCATTCAAACAATTATTGAAGTACATTTTTTATGCAATTTAAAATGTATATAGAAATATTGTATATTTAAACAAGTGGCCATTATTCTTACATTAATTATGTTTAATAGTCCTTTTGCTACTTTCAAAAAAGCTCTTTTACAAATTTTGTTGAGATATTGTAAAATTGAATGAATAGTTAATATTCGTTTTATTTAAACTTAAAAAATATAATATGGGAAAAGAGACAAATACCAAAAGACTGTGATTTTTCCCATTCACAAGAAGGGAGATAATAAAGGGTGCGGCAAAATAACTTCCTTTTTTGAAATGCGCGCCCATTCAGGCTGTAGGCGTCGCAGAGGGCCCAGCCTACTCAGTCGCTTTCATGCGTTGGAGCAGTGAGGCCTACTTTTCGAACGAATGTTATGTGATCGCAGCCCAGCGCGTCTTCCGAAATCGTTTCAATATCGCGCCGTTGTCAATCAATTGTTACATGGGTCACTACGTTCCGACAAACCGGGAGTGCGACAAGACGAAGAACTGGAGTCCCTCGCCCCTTGCTTCAATCTTGCAATTCCCACGGCGTTCTGCGCGCAAACATGAGTCTGCCCTTGGACTTTCAGATCGTTCAGTGAGGCGAATTCTCCATGATAACCTTCATTACCATCCCTACAAGTTGGCGATTGTGTAGGAACTCTCAGAACGAGACTTCAATTCTCGATGAAACGCATGTGAGGCACTTCTCGAAAACGTTCCTAAGGACGCTGTTGGTTTTTCAGCGAAGCCCATTGTCACTTAGGCCGAGGCCGCACTACGTTTTTTTCCCGTGAGCGGTAACCGCTATAACCGCGAAACCGCTCGAGAAACACACAGCACGCTATGGGAAAAATCAGTCGCGGGTAAAAACCGCAAGTGAGGCCGCTTGTATTAATCTTCTTGACTCTTAAAATCAGGCGGTTGAAAACCGCGGCGGTTTAGCCGTAGTGCGGCCTAGGCCTTAAGTGGATACGTTAATAAGCAGAAAATGCGCTACTAGTCTGACACCAATCACCTAGATTTGCATCAAACGCCTTTACACTCACCTAAATTCACAGTGTGGTGTGCAATTTCCTCAGCTGGGATTGTTGGTCCCTGGTTTTTTGAAGAAAATGAGGTCAGAACGACAGTGAATTAATACCGGAATGTGAACAATCTGAAAAGGATAATTTACGATTCCTGCGTACTAGCAGTTATATTATACGGACTCGAAACAGTCACCATGACAAAGAAAAGTGCACAACAACTACGGGTTTGTCAGCGGGCGATGGAACGTGCAATAAGGGGCGATTTGGAATGGCCAGTCGGCTCACTCGATTTGGCCCCTTACGATTTCTTTTTCTGGAGTTAGTTGAAATCCTGTGTTTATGTCAATCGTCCAAGGACCCTATAAGACCTGAAGGGCAATATCCAGGCAGAGATTGACAACATACCTGCTGATATACTAAAAGGGTCATAGCTAGCGCCAGAACTCGAATTACTCAGTGTATGGACAATGGAGGGTATCACCTACAAAATCAACACCTAAAACTATTGTGATTCATAAAATGAGTTTTATAATTTTATCAAAAAAGGAAGTTATGTTGCCGCACCCTTTAGAATCTGCAGTAACTATAGGGGTATATCATTACTATGCACAACAGCTGAAATCTAGAAAGCAATACTAGACAGCAAATTAAGAAGAGCAACAGATGCAACAAAGAGAAAGCACAAAGCGGATTTAGAAGAGGACACTCAACCCAAGACCATATCTTCAAGATAAGAAAAATTACAGATAGCATTCTAAAGCAAGGAAGGAAACTACACATAGCTTTTGGAAAAAGCTTTTGACAGAGTACCGCGGAACCAGTGGTGGGAAATACTACAGAAAATACAGATCAAGAAACACCTAATTGAGACTATACAAAGTATATACCATAAGACATCCAACTATATAAGAACAAGAAACGAAACATCAAACGAATTCACCACCACACAGGGACTAAGACGAGGAGGACTTCCTTTTGGTTCATCTCCGTTTATCCCAATCGTCAATATCTTTTTGCGGAAGAGATTTCTATTGAAGACGTCGCACAGTGGTCCGCGCTGCACTTTTAGGCAACAAAGCAGATGAAATAACATCTGAACTATGAACAAGGATTTTGTGAACAGTAGCAGGCATGTAGTACCACGAATAGAGATTTATGTACAGTTTCTTTACTTTCAACATAGTACGCTAAAGCTTCGTCACTGGCTCATTTGATGTCCAACTGTTTTTTTTTAAGTTCCTTACTCTGCTTAGGATCGTTCGTTACAATTTTTATCCCTTTTGCCACGTCTCTACTACCTGACAATCGCGTTGAAACCTCAGCAGCGTTGGTTAGCTCACTAGTACTTCTGATACGGATATGATTATCAACCCGTCTTTGTTTTATTTTAAGGCTTGATTCCGAGAACTCTTTCATAGGCCTCCCATGGCCTGGTAAACGTTCTTTACAAGTAGTTGCCAACACTTTGGCAATAGACATTTCAAAAGACATATTTAAAGCCATTAGCCGAGTTCTTCTGTAGAAACCGCTCCTTGTTCCTTCCACAGTTCCTCCACTTTTCAAGAATTTTGAACGAAAATCGCGAAATGATGGCTTTCATGATCTTTAAAGATTGTTCATTTGCATCCATAATATCCTGTCTTGTACTGATAAACCGAATCAAGGCTTAATTTCTTGTTATCTTTCCATATTTCAGCCATTCAAATAAATCAATTTTCGGAATGGCGAATACTACATCGGTAAAAAAATTAAAATAATTAATTTCGCAAATTGTCGTAAGCCAGTTTTATATTATTATAAAGTAGATGCATGCAACTATATTATAAAATAATTGTAGAGGGGGCGACGAAGAGGTATGTGTTTTTTTTTTCTCGAAAGTTCAAAAATAGGCAAAAATCCGAGTACTTTAAGAAACAATGTTAACAAAATTGTCTATATTACATTAAATTAATAAAACATATTATTTTGATGTACATTTTGTCTTTTTTTAATAATAATCTAATTCAAAATTAAATAATTTAACATATAAAAAACCTCTTTATTTAATAAAACATTATTTTGTTAATAACATTTTATTTATTTATTAGAATTTTTGTTTATTTGCAGTGGTTGGACAAGGGTTATTATTGAAAAACCTTTCGGACGTGATTCGACAACATCTGAAAAGTTAACAAGCCATCTGGCAAATCTATTCACTGAACAGCAAGTATATCGTATTGATCACTATCTTGGTAAAGAAATGGTACAAAATTTGATGACCCTTCGGTATGTTCAAGTTTTCAAATTTTAAGAAAATAGATATTTATTTTTTTTTAACAAATTTAGATTCGGTAATAGGATATTCTTCCCAATTTGGAACAGAGATAACATTGCCTCAATTCAAATATCATTCAAGGAACCATTTGGAACTCAAGGGCGTGGAGGATATTTCGATGAATTCGGAATTATCAGAGACATTATGCAAAATCACTTATTGCAAATTTTAACACTGGTTGCAATGGAACGTCCAGTTAATTGTCATCCAGATTCTATTAGAAATGAAAAGGTAATAAAACAAATTGGACCAATAATTTATATTATTTACTTTAGTATTCTTATAGTTAATTTCTCTTGTTTAGACCTAATCAAAGCATAAATGATTCTATTATTTATATATTGTTGAGTTTGAAGATTTTGATATATTAAATAGTAACATTTGTATCTTTTCTTCAAAGATTATAATTACTAGGAAATCATTGTATAACTATCGTCAACAAAGTTGACATCATTAGTATAACTAATCTTTCTATATATAATATATATAATATATAATAATCCTTTATTGGCAGAAATGTAAATACACGACCGTTCGTACATTAGTGTTGTGACAAGTATAGAACAAAAAATAAAAACAAAGAAAACAAAAAAAAACAAAAAAAAAGACACCAGAATGAAACGGAAAATAAAAATATCCAAATTAATACAGCAAAAAATAAACAGTTCAAAAGTTTTCAAAATAAAAAAAAAAGGAAGCCTTTAACCCTGTCCTTTGCACTTCAATATTTTTTTCATGTACACAAAACCGGAGCCACTCTCATCCATAACCTTCTTCCAGTTTTTCGCCACTGACTTTTCCTCTTCGCTCCATTCACATTTCTTACAGCTTAACACCCAATGTTCCCAGAGCTCCTCCCCTTCTCCACATACTCGACAAGTCCTATCTGTTGCGGCTGCAACGGTAGTGAGGAAAGGGGTAGAAGATATTGGATGGCTATCCAATATCTTCTACCCCTTTCCTCACTACCGCACCTAAACCGGGCAATTGCTACCTGTGGGGCTTTAGGATTAACTAGATACTCTGGACATCTGCCAAAAACTTGGATTTTGCTGTAGTCTCTATTATAGGTACTCTCACCTATGTGTCTTTGTCTCTCTTGCAGCTCTATCTCCAGTAGTCTATCTGCCAGAATCCTTTCCACTAACATTCCCTCATTCATCATTCTCTCGATCTCTTCTTGGTTCCATCCCCCTCTTTCATACGTACGCTTGCGCAGACATCCCCATTTTGTTTCCTTATTACTCCCTTTACCCTCCTTTCTTACCGCTTTCAAAACGTCTTTCACTATTCTTTCTTCTCCCGCACTATTCACTTTCCTTTCAAATTTAGCCACTCTCATAACCGCGGTGTTTGCCACCTTGCTAGAATTTGCTTCTTGTTGAACGATGTACCAGGGGGTGGACTTTTCTAGCTGCAGGGCCCTCTTTATGAACTGTAACTGCACTCTCTCTATGTCGTTTTCCTCTTTCACACCCCAAATTTCTGCCCCATACATCATAATACTACGTACGCACGCCTTCCATACAATCATTTTCGCCCTAAAATTTTCCCTCAAGTATACTCTCCATGTATCCCAGAGCCTGTTAGCAGTCACCCACCCTTTTTTTACTATATACTTGATATGTGCAGCGCACGACCCATTTTGTTGGAACATAAAGCCTAGGTATTTAAAACTGCTAACTTGTTCTATCTCACTCGCTTCCCATTCAAAACTCTCTTTCCTTGATCCCTTTCTCTTCCGAAACAGCATCCACTTTGTTTTCAGCACATTTACCTTTAACATTCGTTTTTTAAAAAACTTTTCCATTCGTACCAACACCTTTCATTTCCACTTTCGAACTTGCTAAGACAACGACGTCGTCCGCATAAGCTAGACTCCAAATCTTTTTCGTCCTTATTACTACCCCTCCCGCTTGACCCAAGCTTAGCGTTCTCTCGAGGTCCGCAGTATATAGATTAAATAGTAGTGGACTTAACGGGCACCCTTGTTTTAACCCTTTCCTAACCTCAAATCTTTCATATAGCCTTTCACCTATCTTCACTCTACACCATGTTCTCTCATATAGATGCTCAATGCTCTCCCTGATCTGTTGCGATATACCTTTCTCCCTCATATATTCCCACATTTCCTCTCTCACTACTGAGTCATATGCAGCTTTGAGGTCAACAAATACCGCGTACAATTTCCCCTTAGGTTTAGCTATTTCTCTTTGTATGATATAATTCAATATGTATATCTGTTCAGTTGTTCCGCGTCCTTTTCTGAAGCCAGCTTGTACCTCTGGGATTAGATTCCTTTTCTCTGCTTCTTCTTGTAACTTTTTTTCCAGTATCTTTGCATAGATCTTATATTACGTGTCCATTAGAGTTATCCCCCTATAGCTTCCTAGTTCCTCCTTGTTACCTTGCTTAAAAACTGGTACAATAATTCCTTCCCTCCAACTGTCCGTAATTTGTTTGCTACCTTTGAAAAAGCTGTTAAGTTCACCACGAAGTCTCTCCTTCACAATTGGTGTGGCTAGACACCACGCCTCACTTGGCACCGAGTCTGGGCCTGGAGCTTTCTTTCTTTTGAGTGCTGACATAACCGTTTCAACCTCTTCTTCTGTAATCTCTTGTGATTGCGATTCCACTGGTCTAAAATCTCTCCATCTTTGCTCCCTAATTTCTGTCTCTCCGGCCAGCAACTCACAGAAGTGATTTTTCCACCTTTCTGTGCTAATTACTGATGAGATCTCTCTTTTTGGTTTCCTTGCAGCAATCAGTTTCCAAATATCCGACTCTCTGCTCAGCTGGCTGATTTTCTTTATTTGGCATTCCTCCCACTCTCGTTTCTTTCTCGTCTCTGCTTCTTTCATTTCTTTATTCTGTCTTTTGAGCTTTTCGAGTGTTGTTCTTCCTTCTCTCCAGGCTCTAAATTCGGCTCTAGTTCTTTTCTTTATACCTATTAGTTCCTCGTCTATCCAAGCATTTCCGCAATTTTTCTTTGGGTGTGATATTTTAACAATGAGTGCTTTCTTTATCATAGCAGTGAGTTTCGGTAGTTCCGCATATTCCACTCCATCCATTCTGTCTAAGTTTTCCTGGTATCGCGCAATAGCCGACTCATTCCACATCACCGTTTGTTTAACCACACCCTTGCTTTCCCCCCAGCTGTCTATCTCACCATACAGGGTAATTTCTAGTGGTAGATGGTCCGATTCCAGCCTTTCTCCTATTTTGAAAACATCGATACATCTTATGGCGTCTTCGTTGGCGATCCCGAAGTCAATGACCGAGGTACCGCCTCCACCAATATACGTTAACTCCCCTTTCCAATCGCCATTTGTGCACCCATTTAGCACATACCAGTTATGGTTCTCAACCCAGTCTAACCATTTTTTTCCCTCCTTGTTAACTGTTTTGTCTTTCGAAAGTCTAGCTATTTCCACCCCTTCTGCATCGAGACTTCCAGCTTGGAGTTCACCGATCCTCACATTCCAGTCTCCGATGATCAGTACTTTCTCTCCTGAATCCCTTGCCAGGCTTTTCTCAATGTATTTCACAATGCTCTCTAGATTGTTGTTGTTATAGACAGTAATTACTCTCCACTTATCTTCGCCTACTCGTACTGCTCTCTCTTGTACCCCTTCGATGTTCTCCATATCCATATTGTATTTTTTCTCCGCTAAAAGCTTTATACCGGTAATTGTCCCTCCCTTTGCTCTTCCCCTGTTGGAGATCCTCTTTGCAGATTGACATTTCCATCTGTATTCCGCTGGCAGTAGGTTTCTTACTTCGTTCCAGTCCTTTTCTTCAACCCATGTTTCCGTTAGCCCTATCACGTGGAATTTCTGTAAGTATTGCTTAATAGATTTGCACTCCTCTCCTTTTAATCTTTTCTTTAGCCCTGCTATATTCCATGCTATTATTTTAAAGTTTTCCCTTCCCCCTTTATGCTCCCCCGTACTTCCTTTAATGCTTAGTGAAAAAACAGCTCTTCCAGCGAACTTGTTACTGGGTTATACCTGTACCATTTATTATCTATGAGGATCTTATTGTAGGCGACTTTTACTACCTCCTACGATAAACTGCTTTTTGTCTTAAGATTGTTTGCATTTCTCTTTCCTCTTTTGTTAGATCATCATCGATATATATAGTAGTCCCCTGCAGTTTATGTTTCATTTTCATTAATTGTTTCTTTTCTTCCCATTTTTCGAACTTGACAATGATTGCTCTATCCCTTCCACCTATCTCCTTCCCCATTCTAAACATTTCCCTATATGTTGGGACCACATTAAGCTTCTCGGTAAAGCTTTTGACTTCATCTTCCCATTTATCACCTTCTTTGATTCCCTTAATTACTATATTGTTTTTTCTTTCCCTTTTATCCTTGTCCTCTTCGGCTCTGTCGATTTTCTCCATGGTTTTCTGCAACTCTACACCTTTTATCTCCCATGCGGCTTTATCCTCCTTAGCTTGGTTTTTAATGTATACCAGCTCCTCTTCGATTTTATTCATCCGCTCTTTAGTTATCTCATTTTCCATTTTCATTTCATTTAGTTTTTCCATCACTTCCTTTTTCCATTTGTTATTTTCCGTTCTCTCCTCCTTTAGGCTCTCGTTTACAGCTTCTAGTTGTTTTCTCACCGCGTTCAATTCCTGAAAAATATCCTCCATCGTTGAACGTTGAGACAGACTGTTAATTGGGCTGTCCTCCTTTTTTCTTTTTGATCGCGGCGAATGAGCTACATGTTTTTTGCCCATAAATGGGTTGCGCTCCCGACTTTCACTATCAGACGACATGACTTTATCTTTATACCCCCTACTCTCTGTGTTGATTAGCGGCGCACAGGTTCAAAACACTCTACGTTTGTTATCCCCACACAATTTCTGCTCGCCTAATACTTTATTTAGACGACCGACTTCCAGTACGGGGGCCTGAATGCCTCTCGCAAATTTTGGGGCCTCTAGGGCTTCGCCAGAAAAACGACGCTAGCGACTTGTTAGTGGTCGTTTGTTAAACTATATTTAACACACACACGTGCGTACGGTACTCACTCCGAAACGAAAAAACCCGTAAAAAGTTTTTAAGAAATGTTTTTTATAGAACTGTTAGATGATGATTAACTAATGATGTCAACTTTGTTGACGATATGTATACAATGATTTCCTAGAAATTATAATCTTTGAAGAAAAAATACAAATGTTACTATTTAATAAATGCCTCTATTTTAAAATTATTTTACACAAAATATATTATGTATTTTAAGCAACATTTATCTTGCAATGTATAAGATAATTACATTTCTAAAATTTAGGTCAGAGTATTAAGGTGTATAGAACCACTAGAAAAGAAAGACGTTGTCCTTGGACAGTATGTAGGTAACCCTAATGGTCAAGGTGATGAAAAATTGGGTTACCTCGATGATCCCACCGTTCCTACTGGTTCTGTAACCCCAACATATGCTCTTGGCGTTCTTCGAATAAATAATGAAAGATGGGATGGTGTTCCATTCATCCTAAAATGTGGAAAGGCTTTAAATGAAAGGAAGGCTGAGGTTAGGGTACAATTTAAAGAAGTTCCTGGAGATATTTTCGACGGAAAAGCTAAGAGGAATGAGCTCGTCATAAGGGTTCAACCAGGAGAAGCTTTGTATGTGAAGTTGATGGTCAAAACGCCAGGTAGTCCATTTGATATGGAAGAAACTGAGTTAGATCTTACCTATGGAAGCAGATATGCCGTTAGTTGTTTAAAAATAATTATTATACGAAATTTCATTAAGTATTGTTGTAGAATGTTAAACTACCCGATGCATATGAACGTTTAATTTTGGACGTATTTTGTGGATCTCAAATGCATTTTGTGAGATCTGACGAACTGAGTGAAGCCTGGAGGATATTTACACCACTCTTGCATTCCATCGAAAATATGGGAGTAAAGCCAATTCCTTATATGTAATTATTATTAATTTAATTATTTTAATATTATTCTAAATATATTATTACAGGTATGGAAGTCGTGGTCCAAAAGAGGCCGACGAATTATTATATAATAACAACTTTACTTACTCAGGATCTTACAAATGGAAGCCAAACCTATGAAGCTGAAATAGATCATTTTTTTGGGCGGGTGTCTGGTTGGACTGTGCTTTATTTTGGGAGTTAATTCAGTAATTTTTATTGTGATTTATAAAACACAGATTCTTTTTTTATTTGTAGCAAAAGGCTTTTCTCCTGGTGAACTTTAGAATTGTTAAATAAATATAATTTATAACATATAATAATCACAGCAACGATTATTTATTATATAAAAGCAAACCTAGAAATCAACTATAATCGTTTTTGAACAAGTCTGTAGGAATGACAAGTGTAGATTTATTTTGATATGCTTGCAAGATTTTAACACTATTTCGGCGGCCTATAGCAGGGATGGCGAACCTATGACCCGCGAGTCTGACACTGACCCACACAGGCTTTTTTAAGTGACCCAGGCATTGATTTTCTAACTTTTATTATTTTCTTATCAAAGTTTCTCAACCACAAAGGTATGGATATTAAATATATCAAAATGAAATTTCGTCTCCAATTATTGTATTTTAAATATATTGTATGTGAAGGACCATTATTATAATCGTGTATAAAAGTATAAAAATCGTGTGTAAAAGTCCAATGTAAATCAAATGGAGTTTCATTATTAAAAGATTTCTGTTTGTTGTTACTATGGCAACAACTCGCGTCACTAAACAAAAAACATAGACTTAGTGAAAATTTTCTGATCTCAATTAAAATTTTAATAGAATTTTAAGTCACGGCCCCTCAGTCTGGATTTGTCTGGCTCTAACATAACTTAATCTAATCCAGATTAAATCTACGTTTACCTAGTTTACATCGACAATGACCAAATAGTGTTCTCGACACTGCGTTTTTACTAATTAGCTACTTTTGCCACGAGGGCGCTGAACGTTCCAAGAAACATTGGTTCTATTCAATATATTAAGCAGAATATTCCACATCCTTTAATTGGATTCTATTGTATAATACATCAGGAATTTTCATGAACTTATTCATTAATACCACACCAAAGGAGGTAAATTCTTATAAAGCATGAGAGTTTTGTCTAAACTGTGTTTTTGACTAATTTGATTACTTTTCCTGATATTATCATCCCTTAACGTTGACTTGGCCCAAATTGAAACTTCACTCGCCTTTTTGCCATTTTATGCATAAAAACAAAATTGCAGAAAATTGGTTAAACAATCTTTATTGAGAATTAAATTCTCTATAACTCTTACTTAAAACACTTTCGTCTATTTCATCTAGGTTCTGAGTAATAACCTGTCAAACATTCCGTTTTTATTTCAAAATAACCTGGTATTAAACCTTTGAAGTAAATATCAATTTCTAATAACGCCATGCTATTTTTTTTTTAATTTAAAAAAGATTCTTATATATATATATATATATATATATATATATATATATATATATATATATATATATATATATGGGTTCTGGACTCCTAGGTGGAGCATAGAGCCTCCATAAGCACCCTCCAGCGGACCCTATTCTGGGCCATTGCTTTAACTTCACTCCAAGAGGTTTTCTGGGATTTTAGTTCATCTAACACTGTTCTCCTCCATGTTTGAGCCGGTCTTCCTCGTCGTCTCGTTCCTTGGGGATTTCAGTCTAGTGCTGCCCTTGCAATGTCGTCTGGTTTTCTTATTAGAATGTGGCCGATCCATCCCCATTTTCTTTTCTTAATGTCTCATTTGTAGTTTGCTCATTAGTAATTTTCTGTGGCCAGAAGATTCTGAGGATGATTCGTAGACATTTGTTGGCGAAAACCTGAAGTTTATGTTTTGTGGCATTAGTGTTTTTCCAGGTCTCACATCCATATAAGAGGATTGCTTTGACGTTTGTTCTATATAAACGCAGCTTGCTCTTTGTTTTTATGATGTTGGACCTCCATATTGTGTTTAGTTGCCTGAATGCCATCTGTGCTTTTTGAATTCTGTTTAGAATGTCTAGGTCTGTTCCGCCCGTCTCGTTGAGAATGCTTCCTAGATACTGAAACTTTTCTACATTCTCAATTGGTTGGTCGTTTATTTGAAACGGTGCGTCGTTATTTGTGTGCATTCGCATCGCTTTTGTTTTTGAGACATTTATTTTCAACCCTATCTTCTGTGCCATGTCTGATAGTAGGGTGAGTTGCCTTTGCATACTTTCATAGGTATGCGAAAAAAGACAAATGTCATCTGCGTATTCGAGATCTTTGAGATTAGAGTAAAGAGACCATCGAATACCAGACAAATCCGCAGCATCTGTTCCAGATTGGGCGGCTGCAACAGCGTCTGACCCAGAATGGGCGGCTGATTTAAATCCTGTAAACAGGAGGCTGGTTTGGAAGCTATAGCTGGCAGCCCCAGCACCAAACTACGGCCACAGTGGACTAATAACCTGCTTGGCCTAAACTATGCTATTAATGAAACCTCTACAACACAAATCCGGACGGACAAAACGAAGACAACACTGGCTACACTTAAGGAAAAGTTACGTTTTGGATGCTGGAACGTAAAAACTCTATACGAAGCATCAAAACTGCATCAAGCGGTGAGAGAATTAAATAACTACAACATCTCAATTTTAAGCTTATCAGAAGTTCGCTGGCTTGGCAAGGGGGAGCTCAACTTACAATCTGGGGAGCTTTTCCTGTACAGTGGCAAAGAAACTGGGTCTCATGAAAGAGGCGTTGGTTTCATAATTAGTAAAACAGCCAGAAAGAGCCTAATTTCATGGAACCCCATTGATGACAGAATAATTACAGCAAGGTTCCACACTAAATACAGAAATATCACCTTTGTACAATGCTATGCACCCACAAACAGTGCGAGAGCTGAGGAAAAAGAAAATTTCTACGATATCCTTGAAAGTACGTTAAGGAAGATAAACAGAGGTGATATCACCATACTCATGGGTGATCTCAACGCTAAGGTCGGGACAAATAACAGTAACCTAGAAGACATCACGGGTAAAGAAGGATGTGGGGAAAGAAACGAAAACGGTGAACTATTCACGAAACTCTGTTCAACATCAGACCTAGTTATAGGTGGAACAGTGTTCCCACACAAGCAAATCCACAAAGTCACATGGATATCCCCCGACAAGAAAACCCAAAACCAAATTGACCATATTGCCATATCGAAAACATGGCGGAGATCCCTACTTGATGTCAGAAACAAAAGGGGTGCAGACATGGCCAGCGACCACCACCTTCTGCTCGGCACGTTCAGAATCAAACTGGCCGTACCAAAGAAACCTGAACAATCAAAGAGAGTAAAGTTCAACCTACACAAACTGCGCCAACCAAACTGCAAAAAAGTTTTCCTAACAAACCTGCATGAAAATGCAGACCAAAATCCCATAACATCTTGGGATGGCTTAGCCAAGACACTACTCGAATCGGCCAAAACAACCCTTGGCACAAAGGAAAGAAATCGAAAAGACTGGATCTCAGACCAAACATGGCAACTTATACAAGACAGAAAGGATGCGAAGAAACTGGTACTCCAGTGCAAAACTTCGATGACAAAAAATGATGCAATCTGGAGATATACACAACTATGCAAACAAATTAAAGCATCTGCCAAAAAAGACAAGCGAATATGGATTGACCTGATATGCGAGCAAGCAGAAGAAGCAGCCAAAAATAACAACTCGAGGACTCTTTACACACTGACAAACAAGCTCTCCAAAAAGCACACAAAGACCACAAATATAGTTAGAAGCAAAGACAACCGCCCACTGACCACCCCAGAAAAAGATTCTTAGACAACATTAAATTTGCAACAAGTTTTGTCTAAAATGTTTCTCTAAATTCTTTACTTTATTGTGTGTCAGTCTGTCCATCTGTACCTCATGTGTCTGTTTGTGGAATCGTAGCTCGTTTTTTATATGAAAGCTGACGTGAGCGAGGTGGTTCTTAGCTATAATTTATGACGATCTGTTCATGCGCATGATGATCATCCGCTCATTTCCTTCTTGACAAAATTAATCTGCAACCAATTTGACACAAGTGTTTGTCTAGCTTTTCCATATATCCAAACTTGTGTTTGACATAATCCAAAAGGTTCTTAGCTATAGTTTATGAAGATCTGTTCCGGCATTTGATCATCCCGTTTAACTTATTAATATTTTGATGATGAGCGTCGCCGCGTCGGGGAACTGCTAAGTAAATCAAGTAATAAAACCAGAATACAAAGAAATAAAAAGAAGATTGACAATGATAATGTGTGGATTATACTTACTCTGTGTAAGCAACGTACGTAAGTAACAAAACAACAATATCCAATCGTTTAGTTTTCCGTTACTCAGAAAAAATCGCAAAATGAAGACAACAATTACCGACGTCTGCTCTCATCTGTCTGCGCGTTCTCTTTAACGCCAACGTGACGCATATAATAATAATAATAATAATTTATTTATTTTTTCCTCTTCGACAGAACGATCAGTATAACGTAGTAATAAGTAACTTAAAAAAATATATATAACTGAAAGAGAAAAATACATTCTGATGCAGAGGAAAAAATGAGATGTAATTCAGATGTGTGCCAAGGCACACCCTGTTCTTCCATTACACCTCGGTACATCAAATTAATAAAGATATATAATATAATTAATAAAGATATACAAATATAATTAAATAAATATAATATCAATTATCGACATAGCTAAATAAAATAGTAAAAGTACAGTTGGAGTAACATAAGTACTTGCAGGCAGGACGATTTTGTATAGCTAACATCTCACGGAGATACAGCTAATGGGGAACATTGTTTATTATATAAAACTGCGAAAATATATTTTTTAAACTTAGATTTCGAATCGAAGTCGTTGCAGAAGAGTGGAAGGTTGTTAAATAGATTGACAATTGTATAATGAAATGATCTTGCAAGTAAACTTGTTTTATGAGCAGGTGGTGATAAGCGGCCACGATTTCTTGTATTAAGGGTATGAATGTCACATCTATATGAAAGTTTTTCGAACAGATAAGCAGGTGTTTTATATTTGATAATATTATAAAATAAGGAATAACTTTGCATTATGCGACGGTTATCCATATTTAACCAGTTTAAATCAGACAGTTTGTGGCTTACTTTATCGAATTTGCGTAGACCAAAAATAACCCGTAAGCATGAGTTTTGAATCCGTTGAATACGAGTTCTTGTCCTTTGGTCTAGGCATGGATGTAGTAACGGAGAACAATAAGAAAATTGTGATAATACTGTCACTTCACACAGCGAAATTTTTATTCTTTGAGATAAAAACTCCCGATTATGATATATGACCCTTAGATTGCCGTAAGCAATACTGATACATTGACTCACATATTTATTATATCTAAAAGTATTATCAAGGGTGATGCCTAGGTTTTTCGCTTCAGAAACAAATGCGATGGGCCGATTATTTATTGAAGGTTTAAAACTGGTCACTAATTCAATACACTTTCCTTTAGGCCCAAAGAGAAGGTATGCTGACTTAGACGGATTTAAAATTAGCCCATGAGAAAGGGACAATTCGTATAGTGTATTGAGGTCATAATTTAGTTTAAGTAATGCATCGCGGTAATCTTCGGCTGGAAAAGAAATGTACAGTTGAGTATCATCCGCGTACATATGATATTTGCAATACGATAACTTATCTATGATGAAGGCCGTATATATTGTGAACAACATAGGCCCCAAGATCGACCCCTGGGGAACACCAGACACTGACTCCTGGAAGTTTGATATACCAGACTCTAATTTTTCCGCGTGGCACCGCCCTACTAAGTAATTACTTAAAAGATCTATGGCTGACTGACCGAAACCAATGTAATGAAGTATTGATAGTAAAAGTTGGTGATTGAGCGTGTCGAAGGCTTTGCTGTAGTCAAGAAGTACTAGTGCTGTTATTAATCCCGCATCGGATTCTAGTAGGATGTCATCAGTGACTTTCAACAGCGCAGTGGTGCAACTGTAACCTTCTCTAAAACCTGATTGGAATTTAGGTAAGATGTTAAAGTATGCCAAGTGCTGTTTTATTTGGTTGTTCATGATTATTTCTAAGATTTTGGAAAGTGTTGGCAGAATACTTATTGGTCTCAGATGACTAAGTTGAGTGGGGTTTTGTTTTTTCGGTAATGGCGTAATCAGTGCCATCTTCCACGCGCTGGGAAAGACCCCATCTAGTAAACAACTATTTATTATATTGGTAATGAAGGGCAGTATATAGGGACAGCATAATTTAATTATGTGTCTAATATTCAAACCATCATAGCCACTGGAGGTGGATTTGATGTTTTTCAAAATTTTATTGACATCCTCTATATCTACAAGTTTGAAGGTGAAGCCAGAAGAGAAATTACATTTAAAGTTATGTTTGTAGTAGCCTATAAGGTTACTATAGTTTACATTGGGATTTGGTATAGAACCAGTGAAATAGTCATTTATGTCATTAGCGTTCCCCAAGTCAGAGGGAATCTGACTAACTTTGTTACTCTTATTTGGAACAAGATTCAGGGATCTTAATTCCTTCCACATTTTTTTAGGATCTGTGGTATCTAATTTCCATTGAAAGAAAGCTTTCTTTTCATTTTTTATGGCCACGTTTGCATAATTACGAAGACTTTTGTAATAGTTCCAATCACTTGGGCATTTGGTTTTTTTTTAATTTAGCCTTTGCTTTAGTTCTAAGTTTAATTAGAAGTTTAATATTATCCGTTAGCCATGGGGGTGTTTGTTTATTTACTTTTATTGTTCTAAGCGGAGCTAGTTTGTTAAATATATCTAGAACACAGTTATTGAGCAGAGCTACTTTGTCGTCAATGTTATTTAAGTAATAAATTTCGGCTAATGGCGAAGAATTAAGTTCATTAGATAAATCATCGAAAGAAAAGTGATTAAAATTACGGTATGTAAGTAATCTGGATGATAATTTGTTTACGTCGTTTTGAACTTCGACATAGGCTAGATCATGATCCGAGAAATCTATATCTTTTACACCAGTATCTTGTACTAAAATATTGCCGGTAATTATGATTAGATCTATCGTGGTAATTGAGGAAAGCGTGACTCGTGTAGGCTGGGATACAATTTGCTGCATACCTGCAGAGCGTATGATGGAGTTAAGGTAAACTCTTTTGGGATCGTCTGGTTTCATCATATCTATATTGAAGTCACCTAAACAGATGACTTTTTCACAAGAAGTAAGTGCGTTATCAATGGACTCTTCCAGATGATCTATGAAGAGTTTATAATTTATAGTCTCGGGTCGATATAGGACGCCTATAGCAATATTATTTATCGATATCCATAGTTGTTCAACTGCTGGATCACTATTTAAAATGTTAAATTTGAGATTATTACGCAAATAGAAACACACACCACCACCTCTGTTCGGGCGATCACATCGAGAAACTCTATACCCAGCAATACTAATAATCTCATTACTAATGTTTTCTGAGAGCCATGTTTCACTCACTGCAAGGACGTCATATTCGAAACCTATGAGAAGCTGCCTAACACAATTAATTTTGGGTATTAACGATCGCACATTTAAATGTCCAATTTTCATAATAACAAATATTTATCAAAATGAATTAATTAAATGAAATGAATGAATTATATAAACTTTTTGTTTGTTTTTGTTTTAAACTTATTTTAAATCAACGTGCCGTTAGGTGACTCCGAATTGATATCTTATATACATATGGACATATACATACTCAAATACATATACATACATATACACGTACACGAAATACATACACACACACATACATACACATAAACAAATTAAATCGAGAGTATAATATCAAAAGTCAATAAAGAACGCCAAATAAAGAAAGCGGTAGAACCAAATGAGGCATAAACAGTTATTTAGTTACTAACTATTAGTGCGTTTAGGTCTTGAATGCAGGTTATTTTACGTTTTTTATTTTTAACTAAAATAATTATATTACCCTTATCTGTCCACACGTTTTTGCGATCAAATTTTTCAACGGCTTCCTTTAAAACATTCGAGCGCATTTCAGTCCTCTTTAATGGACATTTTAGACCCCTTTAGTTTTCTTTTATTACGGAAAACAAGATCCCGATACTTACAGGACGTAAATTTTATTAGAATTGCCCTTGTTTTACCAATTTTAGGCCCGCCTAAACGATGACAATTTTCAATTAATTCACCATCCACATCGGTGTTTAGCATCTCCTTGATTACCGCAGCTACAGAAGTCTCTAATATCTCATGTTTGTTTTCTGGGATTCCATGTATTAATAGATTATTTCTTTTAATACGTTGTTCCAGCTTATCGAAATTTAGTTCGGATTGTCGTTTTAATTCCTCGTTCTCCTCGCTGAGTTTATCTATTACTTTTTCAAGACTTGATATCTTCTGCTCGAACCGCTCGAAGGACGTTTTTAGTTTGGCAGCGATAAGATCAGACAAAGTCTCCATCACATCGGATTGTTTTAATGCACTAATAATGATTTCATTAATTTCTTCTTTCCGAGACCTTGTAAAACCCATTTTGAAACTGCGTATGTGTAATATTTTAGTACCACTGTGTTTTGACAATTTTAAATATATTTAGTGTACTAACTCGATATAATAAATACTATATTTAACGGAGCCGCGTACGAGGCAACTACACATCAAGCATGTCGACTGTTGACTGATATCATATCGAAACTCTGCAGGAACTTAGTGGACATTGTAAGATAAATTGATACATCTATTCATACGTATTTTGTATTCGTTATACCAATGTAGGTATAACTAATTCTACTTCTTCACATTTTTTATTTTTTTGTGTGGAGGTCGTTTGGCTGCAAAGCCTTTCTGCACTGCGACCAACTTGCGACCAAATCTATTGTGCTTGACCCTACAATTACTCTCCCAGGAATTCAACTTCGTGAACGAAGTCTAAGATATTCCTGAGAGGCTTGCTACTCAGTTCCAAGGTGGTCAATCTTGCGATCCCGAAGTGGGCAAGCCTTATGTGTGCTAGCGCTACACATGTGCTGCGGTTTCTTCATCTGATTCACATAATCTACATGCAACTTCCTCTGCCTTTCCCATTTTGTGTAGGTGATATCTCACCGGACAATGTCCTGTGAGTATGCCTACCAAAGTTCTGATTTCTCTTCTAGAGAAGCTTAGCATCTGCTGCGTTATTGCGGCAGAATAGTTTATGAGCATTTTAGCTTGCCTGTGTCCTGGAGTGTTCTTCCAGTTTTTTTGCTCTTATTCCCATTTTTTATCCCCCTGCCTTAAGTGGGCCTTTGTAAGCCCACAAGTTGGCTCTGGGTCCAAGAAGGGAGCTTCGGCTCTTTTGGCGAGTGCGTCGGCCATTTCATTCCCATATATGCCTTGGTGATCAGGTGACCACATTAGCGTGAGTCTGTTACCTTTTACCAGTGTCTTTAGGGTTTGTTTACAGTTCCAGGTTACCTTGGAATTAAAGTTGTGGGCATTTAAATTCCTTAGAGCTACCTGGCTGTTCGTTAGGATGTAGATTTGCACTCCTTTAAGACGTTTCTTTAGGCAGATTTGTGCGCATCTTTCAATGGCTATAATTTCAGCCTGTAGTACCGTGGGAGCCTGGCCCAATGCCATAAACTCCCTGTGACTCCGGCTGTATATGCCAATTCCTGTACCCTTAGCAGTTTTTGATGCATCGGTGTACCACATGGACGCTTTGTCTTTCAGGTTTTCGATTCTTTGAACACTGCTTTGGCGGTCATTGATGACCACTTCAACGGCTGTGTCAAAGTCGTATTCTGTAGACATTGCGTCCCAGGGATGCTTCAGAAATTTCTCTCCGTTTTGTTCCCTTATTTTCATGTGTTTCTGAATAGGCGTTGCACACCTTAGTCTCAGAGTCCTGAGAAGACCTTCTTTTTCTATCTGTTTGTGCAGTGGGAGTAGGTCCAACAGAACTTCCATTGCTGTGGTTGGAATAGATTGCATCGCTCCTGTTATACCCAAGCACGCAAGCCGTTGAAGCTTTTGTAGCATGTTTTGGGTCTTTATTTCCTTTGTTTTGTACCACCGTACGAGTGAACCGTAGGTGATAATCGGTCTTACCACTGCTGTGTAAGACCATAGGACCATTTTGGGTTTTAGTTCCCATGTTTTCCCAAAAAGCTTACGGCAGATCCAAAAGGCCGCTGTGGCTTTTTAAAGCGTTTTGTTCAGATGCCAGTTCTTTAGTTTCTCTTTGAGTTTCTTATCCAAGGTTACGCTTAGATATTTCACCTCCTCGGAGAACTCTAACGTGTGGCCATCAATGCTTGGAGCCTTCAAGTTCAGCTTCCTCTTTCTGGTAAAGGGGACCGTTACTGTTTTGCTAGGGTTGACACTAAGGCCCTCCTTCTTGCTCCAACAGTTGATGGTTTTAAGTGCACTCTGTCCAAGGTTCATGATTCTACTACCAAACTTACCCCTTATTATGATGGCAACATCGTCTGCATAACCAACCGCCTTATACCTGTTCTTTGTTAGCACATTTAGATCATCAACGACCAGGCACCACAGCAGAGGCGATAACACCACCCCTTGTGGGCAGCCTCTCTCTGTGGTTACCGCCCTCGTTGATCCCCCCAGTGCGGTGGTAATTTTACGATTGGTAAGCATGTTTTGAATCCACTCAATGATAGGGTCTTCGATCCCTTTGTTGGTGGCCGCATTCTTTAGTGATAAACGGGTTGTGTTGTCAAACGCTCCCTGCAGGCATGCGCCCTGCCTTAGGGATGAATATCACCTTGGCCTCTTTTCATTCCAGCGGTATGTACGCCAGTCGAAAGCTGGCCTTAAATATCTCAGCAATGCAGGGGGCTATGGTTTCGATCCCTTTCTGCAGCATTGCCGGGAAAATGCTATCAGGTCCGGCAGCCTTAAATGGCTTGAAACTGTTCACAGCCTATGCGACTATTTGAACAGTAAACATGTTTTTGCAGATTTTGGTTGGGCGCTTCATCCGCGTTATCCCTTCACCAGTTATGGTTGATTTAGAGCCAGGAAAGTGCGTCTGCACTAAAACGCTTAGACTTTCCTCTAAATCTTTGGTATACTTACCACTCGGTGTCTTAATAAGCCCGATTTCATTTGAGTGGTCCTATGCCAAAACCTTTTGCAGCACTGCCGGTGGGGCGCATTGATCAATGCCCTCCCAGAAGTCTCGCCAGGTTTTCCTTTTCGACCTTCTCAATTCTTTGTTGTAATCAGTAAGTGCTACTCTGTAGGCTTCCCAGTTGCCTGTTTTTTGTTCCACCAAGGAACAGCCCTTGATTTTTGCATCTTTTTGAGGACTGCTAGTCTCATAGGCGTATGCTAGAACGCCTTTTAGATGAGACAATGCTGCTTCCAGCTTGTCTGTTGTGTTTGTTATGAGTCGAAGACCTTCGATTTCCTGTTTGAGGATCTCCTTGTAGAGTTCCCAATCAGTACACCTAGGGTTCCTGTTCCACATTGTGTGCCTCACCTAAGTGGAACTCAATCTTTTGGTGGTCTGACATTGATGGCTCGTCGAGAACTCGCCAATCTATGATTTACTCTGTTGTAAAAGCATCAGCTAGAGTCAAATCTAAAACCTCCTGTCTGATTGCGTTTACAAAGGTGGGTTTACAGCCCTTATTAACGATCGCCACATCGATAGTAAATAAGTACTCGAGTAATTGGTTACCTCTATTATTTGTATCCGTGCTGCCCCACACCGTATGATGTGCGTTGACATCGCAGCCCAGAATGTAATGTTTGTTGTTCATGTTGCACCAGTCCACGAGGCGTATAGTTTCCTCTGGTGGAGACTTGTCCATATCACCTAGAAAGTAGACCGAGGCCAAAATAATGTGCCTCTTGCCCCCTTTCGTCGGGATCTCCACGACTGCCACTGTCTGGTCTCCTGTGGTGAATTCTGGAAGAGGTACAAAATTAATATTCTTTATGAGCATCAGCACTGCTCTTGGTTTAGAACAGCTAGTGTCATAAACCAGCTTACATATGTCAGTAGGTAGGCTGACAAGTCCCTGGTTAATCCATGGTTCTTGCAGAAAACCAATACCGACACTTGCCTGTTTGAAGGCCATGTGTAGGGCGCTGGTCGCCGCTTTGGAGTGATGCAGGTTTATTTTCTGACACCACAACATGGCTCCTCATTCTTTTATTAGGCTTTAGTCACCGGACTTAGGCTTCTTAGAGCCATTAGGGTCCTGCGACATCGCCATTGTTTTTATGGTGGCGTCTACTGACCGCTTCCCAGCGCCGGATGAGGAAGTGCTGGGATATGATTCCGTCCCTTGCACCCTACGGCGTTCTCTCAACGAGATCTCTCCAAAGCCATAGTTGACCTTGGACCCAAGCTCCCTGAATTTTTCTGCCGACGCGTTGTCCACCGACATGGTCATTTCCAGCGTTGGGCCTATTGGATTTCTCCTAAGGACCCTCCACGTGGAAGTTTTGACCTTCTACTAGAGATAGAATCCTTTCGGACTTCTCCTCTATTCTATTTGGGAAGTAGCCGATGAAGATTTCGTCGCGTGGCATTTCTGCCACTTCAACAATCTTCAGATCGGCTTCCTCCCATCGGTGGAGTTCGGCCTCAAGGCCGTTCACCCATTCAGCAGTCTCTTGGTTCGCGCAAGTCAGTGTTAACCACGCTGATGCGCCTGCAAGAAAGCGCGTTTAAAAGCCCTCCTTACTCCCCATTTACAATAGCATCCAGAATGGCTTTCTGGGCCGCTTTGATTTGGTCGTATATCGGTCCCCCGACATCATCATCAAAATATTAATAGGTACTTTTAATGGAGTTAAATGGGCAAGAAAGAAATTTTATTTCTTTGCTTTTTAGAGGTTTTTTGTGTCGGGGGTTGCTTAAAATTTGTAATTTTTTTTTTATTAGATATCATCCCTTAAATTTGACAACCCAAAGCAGCTTTTAAGCTTTCGTTTTTTGCATCATTTCGTTTTTTGCAATTTTCTGCTTAAAAACACGAAATAACAAAAAAATGTTGAAAGTAACTTTTATAGAGAATTAAATTCTTTACAACTTTTATCTAACCAAAATGCCTAAAATTCTTAGTTTTTGAGTTATAGTCCTCCAAACTTTCAACTTTTACTTAAATTAGATTTTCCATTTTTTCAGAAAGTTTTCAAAATAGTTAAAAACTATTGCAACATTAATATGTTATAGACAATTCAATTCTCTACTAATGTTGTTAAAACCACTTTGGTCTATTTTGTCTGTTTTTCCCAATTTCTCCCATTTAGACTTCCCTTCAAATCGTTCAAAAAATCACAAAACAAGTGATAAAACCAAACAAATGTTCTCTTAGACAATGAAATTCGAAAACAGTTTTTGTCTAAAACATTTTCACGTACTTTGTTACAACTTCCAAGTTACAAGTAATCAAACCCAAACCTTGTCTAAATTTGATTCCCTCTGAATTTTTCAAAATTTCCAAACCAAAATTTTTCAAAACAAAATTAACTCCGTTGTTTAGACAATGAAATTTTCTACAAATATTATCCAAGCCACTTTCTTTTCTTTTCCCAAATTTCTAAGTTACAACCAATCAAACTCAAAACTTCCATCCGATTTCACGATGGCATAACTTTTGAACGGATTATCACAGTGACTTCTAGTTTTTACTAATCGATTCAGCGTCCCAAAATTAGTCGGAAAACATATATCATATTCACAAGAAACTTTTAATTCGAAAAAATACCATCGAACCAGCCATCGATCCGCTATAGCAGGGGTCTCCAAACTTTCCAGCCTTAGGGCCATACTGATTACTCCAGTAAGTTCCGAGGGCCAAAACCATATTATCATTGTTGCCGGTGGTAAAAAGTGAAATAGTCCACTGAAAAAAAGTCCGAAAAAGTACGCAACGTTTAAAAAAGGCTGCAAATCGGACTAAAGTCCGCAAAACGGCAACACTGCATTTTATTAATTTTCCTGTCATTATCTGTAATTTCTAGATTAGTCGTAGAGTACGAGCCATGAGGAGTAACGTGACACGGCATCTGGTGGACACAAGCGGAAATAGGTAGTACCTTAGCCTATCGCTAACAGATGGCGCTAATAGCACGTACAGAATAATCTCGTTGGTTCGAGAAAGTTCTGGTGTCTTCCACTCACTTCTAGATGGCAGTAATTGGAATATATAAGAAGGCTAGTGACGCAACCACAAGGCAGTTCCTATGACACTGTTGTGAAATAAAATAGTGCGTACCTCCTTAAAACGTGTTTGTGCGTGTTTAAGGTTAAGACATCTTTGTAACAGTATTTTGATTTGAATTGTTGCTTTTCTGTGTGATTTAGTAGTATGGAAAAGAAGCGAAAAATTGATAGTGAATGCAGAAAATTCAAAGATCAGTGAAACATTCAGTATTTCGTAATTGAGTCCAGTAACAAGGCGCTATATTTGATTTGCAATGAAAGCATAGCCGTTCTCAAGGAATATAACATTAAACGTCATTATGAAACAAAACATTTTCAAAATTACTCAAAATATACAGGAACTTTGCGGACAGAAAAATTCGAAGCTATGAAGCGCGGATTGAAATCGCAGCAATCTTCATTTACAAAACTCAAAACTGAACAAGAGGCTGCAACTCGTGCCAGCTTTCGTGTGGCTCTTGAAATTGCAAAACGTGGAAAACCATTCACCGATGGAGAAATGATCAAAGAATGCATAATTGCAGTAGCCGAAGAAATGTGCCCTGAAAAGGTAAATTTATTAAAAACTGTCAGTATGTCAGCAAACACTGTGGCTCGAAGGGTAGAAAACATCGCTGAAAATATATCCTCTCAACTGTTCGACAAAAATGGACATGTTGAGTGGTTTTCTTTGGCCTTGGATGAGTCAACGGATGTGTCAGATACTGCTCAGGTGTTGATTTATATTCGAGGAGTAGATAAAAGCTATGAAGTGCATGAAGAACTTCTTGATATGTATAGTATTCATGGCACAACTACTGGTACAGATATTTTTAAAGGAGTTGAAATGGCCATTAATCAAAAGAACCTTCGATGGAAAAACTTGAAATGTATTACAACTGATGCAGGCAAAAACATGAGTGAGAAAGATAAAGGAGTGGTCGCCCTTGTGTCAAAGGCTGTAGAAAATGACTGTGGTTCAAAACCATTAGTCTTACATTGTATCATACATCAACAGTCTTTGTGTGGAAAATGTTTGGATACGTCTGAAGTTCTGAAACCAGTCATATCAACTGTTAATTTTATCAGATCTTTTGGGCTGAATCACCGACAATTCCGACAATTTATTGAAGAGATTGGAGAAAATGACTTACCTTATCATACTGCCGTACGTTGGCTTAGTTGTGGGAAAGTCTTTCAGCGCTTTTTTGAACTTCGAGCAGTGATCGAAATTTTTTTGAATGAAAAGCATCGCCCTCTTACTGAATTACAAAACAACGCATGGCTGTGGAAGTTAGCATTCTATGTTGATTTGACAAAACATGTGAACGAACTGAATTTGAGATTGCAAGGAGAAAACCAGCATCTTTCTGATTTATACACTAATAGCAAATCATTCCGGAAGAAATTGATACTGTTTCAATCACAACTACGAAGTAAATGTTTTTCACATTTTAGAACATGTGAAATATTCAGCCACACCACTGAGACTGAGTTTCCTATCGATTTTGCAATCGAAACTTTGAGTGCTTTGAAAATAAATTTTGATACTCGTTTCTCGGACTTTGATGCCATTGCGAATCAAATTAAGATTTTTCAGAATCCTTTTGATACTGACATTGAAACCCTAGCCCCGGAACTTCAAATGGAAATGATTGATCTACAGTGCAGTGATATAATTAAGAACAAATATCAAAACTCATCTTTGTTGGAATTTTATAAGAGTCTTCCACTGACACAATTTGATAATTTGCATAAATTTGCTCGTGGGCTGTTTTCTGTTTTTGGTATTACTTATTTGTGTGAGAAGACCTTCTCCAAAATGAAGTACACAAAAAATGTTTACAGATCTAAATTAACTGATGAGCATCTTAAATCTCTTTTAATAATTGGTACAAGTAAAATTAGTCCACAACTACAAACTATTGTCAGTGGAAAATCTCAATTACATAAATCTCATTAGTATTTCATATGTCATTATGCTTGTTATAAGTTATGTTTTTATTTAAAATGAATAAAATGTTAGTTGGATTCATTTCAATAATTTGTTAGTCATTATATACTGAAGTTAAATTTTCTGCATATTATACATGTCTTTACTCATTACAATTCTGTGTTTCTTTATTCAACTTATCACAAAAACAATAACAATAAGCCTACAACAATGTTATGAGTAGTTAGCCCATGACCATATCAATGTAGATGTCATATTAATAATTATTCAATATAAAATTAGAATACTTCAGTAAACTAAATTTAATTTGCTATATATGTTCTCTAAAAGGAGTTTTCAAGTATGCTAGCTCTCCGCGGGCCGGGCAAAATCTGTCCGCGGGCCGGATGTGGCCCTCGGGTCGTAGTTTGGAGACCCCTGCGCTATAGGACTCTTATACAGTATAATCTCGATAATCATTATTATTATTATTAATTTTGTAAAAGCCTTATAAGTGAGAACAAAACAAGTAGTCTTCCTCCTACTCAAAACCTCCCTCCTCTTTTCCAAGTGATGCCACTAGCCTAGTGACCCACAAGCTAGTCCGCAAAATATGATGAACAAAATCTGACGCACTACTCAAAAAGGTTATAGGCCTATTGTCATCCGATAGCTACATTTTCATCAGGCGAGATATCATGGATATCAAAAAACAATATCAATGCTATTTAAAACCCTAGAATAACAAAGCTGTGTAATATGACAAATTTAACAAGAGTGTATAATTTATATTTACATTTCTATTTTCCACACAATTATATAAAAGCGAAAATAAAAAATTAAAAGCAAAGTATCTGAGAGAAAATGTTTGTTGGAGTGACACTGTTAAAAATATTCCAACAATGGTTGGAAATAATATTGACAGTAATGACAATGTTTCCTTAATTTCTATATACATATTTCTAATTATTTTCTTTGAAGCATCACTTGGAAATGAGATTTCCTGATGAAGCGGTAGAAAATTGGGATTTGTTAATATACATGTAAAATCAAATAAAATAAATAATTTTGCTTTCGGAAAAAACAATGTGGAGTACCGTAATAAAATATGTGAAGAATCTTCTGAACTCAAATTTCTGATTTCACAAAAAAAAACAAGACAGGAGCAATAAAATCATTTCGTGACAGAGTAGAATATGTATAACAAAATTCGGAGATAATAATTTTTGAAAATTTTGCGATATAACAAGCTTGATTTACAGCTAGAAAATCGTTAATTTTTGAGTAACAACAAAATTTAAAAACGTTTCTGAAAGCATTTTTGCCGCTTATTGCAGATATGCAAATTATATTTCGCTACCTCTTTCCATTCACTATGGCCTGCATGAATTGAAGAAGTTTTTAAGAAATTTCGGCGTTCGAGTAGAGATCTCGGAAAGTCGTAAATTTCCCGTCGACACTCTTAGTGTATTAATAGGAAAATGACCTTCTGAAAACGATGCCGCAATCCGTCTTTGATTATCTGCAACCATTTACGAGACAACTACTTTGTAAATCGAGAATCAGGTAAATTTTAGTTTGAAATTTCTCGACAAATTATTGAATCTTTCCGAATTTACACATCGACTTGTTCGACTTGTTCGTGTAGTTTCATTTTTCGAACGAAATGATTTTTGATGAGTGATTTTGTTGGTTACCCGAAGGAAATCGAAGTGCTGAAAACGGTTTTCCAGTTTATTTCGCTCTAAAGTTACAAATAAACAAGTTTTATATATATATTTGCATTACACCATCTCGCATTTCCGACTGATTTCACGCTGTCATAATTTTTGAACGGCTCACCACAGAGACTTCTAGTCTTCACCAATCGATTCAGCATCCCAACATTAGTCGGAAAACTATATAATATTCCTTAGGAAGCTTTCAGTTAAGAAATACCATCGACACGGTGAGTCTAGACCGCGGAAATGACGAAATGCGAGAAAATGGATTTTGTGAAAATTGTGATTTTTTGAGTTACAGCAAAATTTAAAAACGTTTCGGAAAGCATTTTTCCTGCTGATTACAGATATGCAAATTATATTTCGCTAGCTCTTTCCATTCACTATCGCCCGCAAGAATTGAAGAAATTTTTAAGAAATTTCGATGTTCGAGTACAGATCTCGAAAAGTGGTAAATTTCCCGGTAAATAATATCTGTAACCGTTTCCGATACATCTACTCTGTAAATCGAGAATCGGGTAAATTTCAGTTTGAAAATTCTTGACGAATTATTAAATCTTTCCCGACAATTTACACATCGACTTGTTCGTCTTGTCGTGTAGTTTATGTAGTAGAATTATGTAGAAGAAAAATGATTATGTAGTAGAAATTGATCGTTCTCGAGAAAATAGAAAAAAAAAACAGAAAAAGCACATATTTTTCGAACGAAAGGATGAAATTTTTTTGGATTTTTTTTCGTGATTTTTTTTTGGTTACCCGAAGAAAATCGAAGTGCTGAAAACGGTTTTCCAGTATATTTTGCTCTAAAGTTACAAACAAACAAGTTTTATATATTTTTCGCTGTACACCATCTCGCATTTCCGAATGATTTCACGCTATCAATACTTTTGAACGGCTCACCACAGGGACTTCTAGTCTTCACTAATTCAGCGTCCCAAAATTAGTCCGAAAACGTATATAATACTCCCTAGGAAGCTTTCAGTTAAGAAATACCATTGACACGGGGAGTCTAGACCGCGGAAAAAACGAAATGCGAGAAAATCGATTTTGTCAAAATCGTTATTTTTGAGTTACAGCAAAATTTGAAAACGTTTTTGAAAGCATTTTTACTGCTGAATACAGATATGCAGATTATATTTCGCTAGCTGTTTCTGTTCACTATCGCCTGCAAGAATTGAAGAAATTTTTAAGAAATTTCGGCGCTCGAGTAGAGATCTCGGAAAGTCGTGAATTTCCCGCGAACAATCTTAGAGTATTAACAGGAAAATGACCTTCTGAAAACGATGCCGCAATCCGTTTTTGATTATCTGCAACCGTTTCAGAGACATATACTTAGCAAATCGAGAATCGGGTAAATTTCAGTTTGAAATTTCTTGACGAATTATTGAATCTTTCCGGACAATTTACACATCGACTTGTTCGTCTTGTCGTGTAGTTTCTATGGGAAGAAAATGATTTTGCTGCTTTTTTTCGTTCTCGAGAAAATCTAAAAAAACCGGAAAAGCACATATTTTTCGAACGAAATGATGGAATTTCTTTTTGGAAAATTTTATCGTGATTCCTTTTTGGTTACCCGAAGGAAATCGAAGTGCTGAAAACGGTTTTCAAGTTTATTTCGTTCTAAAGTTACAAATAAACAAGTTTTATATAGTTTTTCGCTGTACACCATCTCGCATTTCCGACTGATTTCGACTTTTGAACGGCGCACCACAGAGACTTTTAGTCTTCACCAATCGATTCAGCGTCCCAAAATTAGTCTGAAAACGTATATAATACTCCCTAGGAAGCTTTCAGTTAAGAAATACCATCGACATGGGGAGTCTTGGCCGCGGAAACGACGAAATGCGAGAAAATCGATTTTGTCAAAATCGTTTTGGTGACGGGGTAGTGTGTGGAGAAAAGGAAAATAACAAACCCGGAGACGATGTAACTTTTTATTGCGCGTCACGTGACGCGTGCCGGTTTTGATGCGAGTTGTGGAAGTTGTCTCTGATGTTCTGCTGGAAGTTGTGTTCACTGATGTTCTGCTGGAAGTTGTGTCTGGATGTTGTTTCGAAGTTGTCTCTCGAAGTTGTTTCTAAAAACTGTCCCTTTGTCACTCCCGTCCCGTCCTTTTATCCCTCGGTCAAACGCATCTTCTCTCTGGTAATTTTGGTGGGAGAGGTTTTCCGTTGTCCCGATTGGTTGTTCGTTCTGCCCTCCTATTGGTGCTGACGCCAAGTAAGAGGGAGGAAAAATCGGTATTGTTTGATCGGCTCCAGCCCGCTCATAAAAACGGTCTGGGCCATAAAACGATTAAGAAAAACCCGAACCTATCGGCTTTGTTTGATCAGCTCCAGCCCGCTTATAAAACGGTCTGGGCCATAAAACGGTTTAGGAAAAACCCGAACCTGTGCAACTCATCTTGTCAATAATGAGTCCCTACATCGTTATTTTTTGAGTTACAGTAAAATCGCATGGTATCATCGCATCCTGGTGCTTTATTGTTCTTCAGTTCTTTCACAGCCTTTGAATATTTCTCTTTCGTTAGTAAGGGTCCTAACTGACCATTTTCATCTAATATGTTATTACTTCGGCCATTGACTTTCTTGAACCGCTTCCTAATCAGTTCATAGGCTGTTTCTATATTTCCCTTCTTTAATAAGTTAATAAATAAGTCTTTAATAAGTTATTATTGATAACACACGTGCGTTTGCTTTACGATTCGTTGAGAGCTGCTAACACGTGCTCATGCGTTCAGCGCCCCCCGTGCCACAATTTAAACTAACGGAAATTGACATAAAACATGCCACCGTATAAAAACAACAGCGTAATAAATGCCACCGTAGCTACAGATTTGAACAAAATGGATGGTTAGATTAGGTTATATTAGGAGCAGATAAATCAAGACATATCGCGCGGTAGCGCGACCTCTCGATCCGAAATAAGAAAAAAAAACAATAGTTAAAACAACTATTATATACTCCATTCAAATTTATTTTCCCTACCCCTATGTGTCTTGCATCCGCACAATGCGTACATTGGGTTGCCTATATCTATGAGCACTCTTATTCCAGTTTAACCCAAATAAGTACTAAATAATAAGGTATGTAACCATTAAGAATGTATTTCTTTTCATTTCTATCAAGTTAAATAATGTCGAGAAACAGTTATATATGAAAATAAAACTGTTTCTTTATTATAATGTTAAATAATGTACCTAATAAGAAATAAATTTGTTACATCAAACATATTTTTTTATTAAACAGAAACAAATTAGTGTGGTCGTAGATAAAGTATAGTACATCATTCGAGTTGTAAGGCAATTACTTACTCGCGGAATTACGCATTCTACGCGGGTCGTGCGTAACTGTAATACGCTTCTTACAACTCTCGTTACGTAATATACTATTACGAATACCTTTATCTTACGTAAGAATAATAATATCCCCTCGCCCCATGGTCCGCAAAAGTAAGAAAAGCCAGTACCCCCGCCCCCTAAACCTTCTCTCTTAATGCTTGAACACCCCCTAGCATGTCGAACAACTTCGTAGAAACCAGAGACAATATATCTCTGTTCCGCAAGAAAAAGGAGATAAGTTAAAAAAATCTTGTGTCCTTGGTGTGTTTTCCTTGCTGACACCTGGTGATAGACACCAAGCACCAATAGAAAAACGACACTTCTGCCCTCCGCCGGTGTATACGTAAACTAGACTTATGTATTATTCAAACACAAAGAAAGTCCCATTTTACACTACAAAATAAATAAAACAACTATAAAATAGGGATTTTTAACTTGACGTTTTTCTTCCAGAAAAGGAAGATAGGAACAATGTGACCCGTGAAACCAGGGCAATTGATCCTTCTCCATCCAATTATATCTTAATCTATTTTAATTCACTCCGTAGAGCAGGCATATATATATATATATATATATATATATATATATATATATAAATATATATATATATATATATATATATATATATATACATATATATATGCGTCTACAGTACACTAACATGCGTCTAACAGTAGTAATATGCGTCTAACAGTACGTCTAACAGTATGCGTCTAACCGTTGACCCGCACGGACGCATATATCTCTTGAGAATGGCGAATGTTAGTTCGCCGAAACGTCGAGAATCCGGTTCTTTTCAGAACCAACCCTCAACATCAACGCGGAATCCCCGAGAAAACAATACAACACAGGTATCTATCCGCGAAAACCTCAAATACAACATATATATATATATGTATATATATGTGTATATATTTATATATATATATATATATATATATATATATATATATATATATATATATATATATACAATCGACTTTCTCAAGCGTATTACGACCATTATATTGCTCGGACTCATGTTTTCTGTAGATTCTAAGGTATGAAGGTTTTGTCCTTCTAATTGTTGCAAAATAGATTAAAATAGTTTCAGGTTTAAATCATTGCAAATTTATACATTTCCTAGATATAATTCTAATATTTTTATGGAGTTTTTGTGTATAGCTTCGTTTGAACTGGTTTACAATTTTCAAATAAAAAAATGTTTGGTATATTTCAGTGGCGGTTCGCCCATAAGGGCAGCAGTGCCCTCCCACCAAAATGAAAACATTTTTTTAATTATTATAAACTATTCCATTAGTATATAATTATTTTACAAAAACATATTTTTCCGTTCCTAGTATATTTATTTTTTTAATTGTAGGTAATAAATACCTCGATAGGCGCTCTGTATGTGTGTATTGTGTAATTTAGTGCGGTTGTATATTCATATCTCGGGCTGCAGTCAGTACAAACCGAGACTCGCCGCGTAGTTAGTGTATTGAGCTGGTTACTCCCACCCGCGATATACGTTTTTGTAATATGTATATCGTGGGCTGCAAACACTGCAGTCCGAACTCTGTATTTTAGGCATTTTATGAGTTTGTTTCTAAGAACTCGAGTTTCGGCAACGGCAAAGAACCTTATGTGGACAATAGAAAAGTATTTTCTTATTTTAGAAACTATCCGTTAAGTAAATTTTTAAATGCGTACTCAGTACTCCTTTTCGGTGGACCTTTTTTTTTGCTTATTGTGATCACCAGAGGGGCGCCGATGAGGTGCTTGCCTAGGGCGCCGTCGACCTTTAATCCGCCCCTGCTCCTTCTATCCACTCTCTTACGAAACATCATCCATTTAGTCTTTTTCACTTTCACTTCCAAACGTTCTAGCCAAAATCACAAAGCGGTCCGCATAAGCCAAACTCCAAAATTTCCTATTACCAATTACTACCCCTGCCGCTTGACCTATGCTCAGCACACTCTCTAAATCTGCCGTGTTCAGGTTAAATAATATTGGACTCAGCGGACTACCCTGCCTTAGATTTTTATAATATTTTAATCAATATAATGAATTTTATCTCTACATCTAAACCAAATATTATCTGCTTGTCTGAAAGTCATGTTACTGTAAATATAGAAAAGGTTGAACTCTCGTTAAAAAAATATTCGCTTTTTCAATCCTGTACCACAAATTAAAGAACTGGAAGAGTTGAGGACATGATCTATGTACAGAAAGGTATAAAATATAAGGAAAGGGAAAGCTTGAATATTGAAGATTATTTATTGGTTGTATTAGTAGAGTTATTTATTGATAATGAAAAGAAATTACTTTCAGTTTTTTGTCATCCACCACATAAACAAGAAGCAATGTTGAACGATACAAGGACATAATTTATCGTAACGGCTTAATTTAATGTAAAAACCAAGCAACTAGGGTTACTATCAGGATACATTAATTCATTTTCAATACATTAATTGATCATATTATCACCAATCAAAAAAAAACTTTATAGGACATGAAATACTTAGAACACCGAGAATAAGTGACCTATACATTATTTCCATAAACTTCACGTCTAGTTCGAAGAATGAAGAAATTGACAATAGGTGGACAATAGAAAAGTATATATATATATTAGGGTGGGCCAAAAAAAACTTTTTTTTTAGCTACTACGAAAATATCGTCCAAGATGACAAAAAAAAATTCTAGTAAAGTTTCAGCCCTTAATATTAATATTAAGAGGTGGCTCATTGTGATTTTTGATTTCCCATTTAAATAACATAAGAAGTTATTTTGTTTTTGTTTGGATTTTTAATGCACTCGAACGAATAAATGCCTCGTGGAAATAAATACATATTCTTGTAGGAAATTTAACGATCTACAAAAAAAGTCTAAAATGATTTTTTGCTAAGTTGACTCGTTTAAAAGTTATTCGAGGTTAAAGTCCAACCTCAAATAGTTGAGGATAATTTTTACAATTTCATATACTCTATCACAAAATAATGACTCAAAACATAAAATATCTTAGTTTTCGTAAATCTTTTCGTAAAATTTTTACAAAACATCGATAATCGTAAGAAAAATCGATATTTTCATACCTAATTAAAAAAAAACACTCGGAACTGTACTTTACCTATTAGGTTATGACTATAAGGTAAAGGACTATTAGGTTATATAAAATATTAAGAATCATGTTTCAATAATTTTTCAATTGTAATATAACTATTTATTTTATAACTTTTTTATAACTCAAAATCAAACTAAATTTTTTTTGTTACAATTGGGAAATTTTTGCCTGTGATTTTTAACTACTTGCAATAAATAAGTTGCAATATTTATTGCAAGTAGTTAGAATCACTGGCAAAAATTTCCCAATTGTAACAAAAAAAAATTAGTTTGTTTTTGACTAAGATATTTTATGTTTTTGAGTCATTATTTTGTGATAAGTATAAGAAATTGTAAAAGTTATCCTCAACTATTTGAGGTTGGAATTTAACCGCGAATAACTTTTAAACGAGTCAACTTAGCAAAAAATCATTTCAAACTTTTTTTGTAGATCGTTAAATTTCCTACAAGAATATGTATTTATTTCCACGAGGCATTTATTCGTTCGAGTGCATTAAAAATCGAAACAAAAACAAAAAAAAATCTTATGTTATTTAAATGGGAAATCAAAAATCACAATGAGCCACCTCTTAATATTAATATTAAGGGCTGAAACTTTACCAGAATTTTTTTTTCGTCATCATGGACGATATTTTCGTAGTAGTTCAAAAGTTTTTTTTGGCCCACCCTAATATATATATATATATATATATATATATATATATATATATATATATATATATATATATATATATATATATATATATGGGTTCTGGACTCCTAGGTGGAGCATAGAGCCTCCATAAGCACCCTCCAGCGGACCCTATTCTGGGCCCTATTCTTGGCTTCCAAGAGGTTTTCTGGGCTTTTAGTTCATCTAACACTGTTCTCCTCCATGTTTGAGCCGGTCTTCCTCGTCGTCTCGTTCCTTGGGGATTCCAGTCTAGTGATGCCCTTGCAATGTCGTCTGGTTTTCTTCTTAGAATGTGGAATGTGTGTAGAGCAGGCATACTTTCTACAAATCACGCATTCAAAGACAAAACATTACTCGAAACAGCAAATACATAAAAGCAAAGTTTGTGTCACGATGTGGAGCGGTGTTAGCGGTGATGTGGAGCGGCTTCCCTAATGATTCCATTTATCTCTATGGACTGTTTTCAATCTCTTATGCTTTTAAATGTTGTAGTAAAATCATTAGCTTAAAACCCAAGATTCATGAGTACTACTATGAATACGACTACTATGGATAAAACTTTTCTTTAAAGTGACTAATAAAATTCGTTCAATATATTTATTATACAAAACGTTACAATACGATATAAAAATATTTATTAAAACATAGTTTATTATTAAAAAAATGGACGGAATATTAAAATTAATTCAATTCTTAATATCAAGATATAACACAATTTGGATTATCCATATATAAAAAATTTGATATGCAAAAAGATTATTTCATAGGAGTAATTTTATTATATTATATCATACCAACTTAATATGTTTTATCAAGAACGAGTGCTCGGCATCTATACACCATTGGAATCGCCTCTATACCCTATGTTAATATTTAGGGTGCTTTAGGGCCATAATAATTCGATATTTGGAGATTGTAGCTCCTTATAAACCCTATATTGTGCATGTACTACAATCCAACAATAAATCTAAAATGAAACAAAAGAAATTATTAACAGTTGCATATTTGCATAAATATAAAAAGAATCCAATATGAGGAATGAAGAAACATCCAATAAATAGTTCTCTAGGAATTAATATCCTAAGGAGAATAGAAATACTCGTTTTCTTTACAGTTTACAAAAAATATTCATAATAACGGATTTGTGGTAGCTATGCCTTAAGGCCGGTCCAGACGTTCCGTTTTGCACAACCTTTTGTTTGCGCAGTCTTAGGACGGAATGAAAACATTGCAATTTTTAGAGCGTCTAAATGGTGCTGAGATATCTGTATATTTCGCACAGTTTTAGTGTCATCGTCATGGAACTACTCTGGTCTATTTTGGCATGCTGTCTTGTTAAGAAAAATAAAAGATTGGAACGTTTCAGAAGTACCGGGCGATCAAAGTGGTGGTGGAAGTGGCTTCTAAAAAGACAGCATTTTTCCTATATTAGATTACTGCGTGAATTACGTAACGCAACCTAATGATTGGCGAAACCACCTGAGAATGAACATGTATACTTATTTATTGGAATCGGCACTTTCCAGCCATTTAGGCCCCAGGTGTGGACGGACTAGTTCCCGCCTTCCTACAAAAAGGAGGGAGAGAACTAATGCCGTATCTTCTAAAAATCTCAAAGCGCTCGGATACATACCGAAGCTATGAAGAAGGGCTAAGGTGGTATTCATACTGAAGGTGGGGAAGAAAGACACCACTCAACCGAAGTCATTTAGACCCATTAGTCTAACATCTTTTATGTTAAAGACAAAGGAGAAAGTAATCAATAATTACCTTAGAACAATAGTGTTGGTAGGTGCACCACTACACAACTGTCAGCATGCATACAGAGCAGGGGAATCCACAGAAACCGCCCGGTATCAGCTGACAAATGAAATAGAAGCAGCACTAGAGACAAAGGAAGTAGCGATATGTGCCTTCTTGGATATAGAGGGAGCCTTTGACAACACCTCACACGAGGCTATCAAAGCGGCCCTCGAAAGAAGGAATATCGACAGCACTATCTCAAAGTGGATGGGAGAAATGCTGAGAACCAGAACGGCGTAGACACAAGTGGGAAGAGACACCATTAAGATCTCCACAACTCGAGGGTGCCCACAGGGCGGTGTGCTATCACCTCTAATGTGGAGCCTGGTAGTTTATGAATTACTGGCTAGGCCGAAAAACCTAGACATCAAATGTCAAGGTTACGACGATGACATAGTCATAATGACCAGAGGGAAGTTTGAGGGGACGCTCTGTGAAATCGTTCAGAGAGGCCTCAAAGTAACTAGTAGAAGGTGTCAAACAGTGGGAGTGACACTCAACCCAAGCAAAACCACGGTGATACCATTTACTAGAAGGAGATAATTAAACTGCCTACAACCCATACTGTTAGATGGGAGGCGCAGTAGAATACAAACAGGAGATAAGGTGTCTGGGTATCACACTAGATAGCAAACTCCTATGGAATAGACACGCTGTGGCAGCGGTAGGTAAAGCCAAACCTGCTCTAATGGTGTGCAAAAATCTGTCAGGAAAAATATGGGGCTGTAACCCCACAATCCTGCGATGGATGTACACCATGATAGTGAGACCTGCGATCACTTATGGGGCAGTTGCATGGGGAAGTAGAACCAAGCTGGCCTCTATGAGAGAGAGAGCTTGAGAAGATTCAAAGACTGGGGTTTGTCTGCATCACGGGGGCGATGGGGTCGTGCCCGACAGCAGCAATGGAGCTGCTGCTGGGTCTGACTCCGCTGCACCTTGTCAAGAAAGTGGAAAAGTGCTGCTTTTTTAGAAGTCACTTCCGCGACCCCTTTGAACGCCAGGTACCTCTGAGACGTTCCAATCTTTTATTTTCCTTGACAAGACAGCATACCAAAATTGAACCAATGGCACTAAAACTGTACGAAATATACAGATAATTTTGTATATGTATATGAGCACCATATAGACGCTCTTAAAATTGCAACGTTTTCATTCCGTCGTAAAGGCCGGTCCAGCCGCTACGTTTTGCACAACCTTTTGTTTGCGCAGCCTTAGGATGGAATGAAAACGTTGCAATTGTTAGAGCGTCCACACGCTGCAGATATAACTGTATATTTCGCATAGTTTTGGTGAAATCGTCATGGAGGAGGTACTAGTCTGGTCATTTTTAAACAAAAATGAATCGGAAAACGGAGCTACCGTCTACATGCGCCGACTTGTCTGCACAGTTCATGGGTATCTATGCTCTCTTGCTTAGTTATCGCTGCAACTGTACCGCCTTCGCACCGTTTTCAAAACGGCGCACTTTTTCTATCTACACGCAACGTTTTATCTGCAACGTGTTGAACTGGGCAGACAAAAGGTTGTGCAAAACGTAACGTCTGGACCCGCCTTAAGACTGCGCAAACAAAAGGTTGTGAAAAACGGAACGTCTGGACCGGCCTTAAGATGTATTAGCAAAAAATCACACGACGACCGTAAGTCTCTAAACGAATCGATTGGGTTAAAATAGTTTTACAACAGATAAAAAGTAAAAATTCAATTTCATAGTTGGGAAGAAGCCACTACCATAAATCACCATTAATTAAAACATCATTAAAATAACTTTAATCTTACATAAATAAATAAAGTAATTGCTACATTATAGAAAACTATATACTTACATTGTATGACATCCATACCCAATCTATTAGAGTATAATAAACAGTATCAAGCTAAAAAATATTGTTTATGATAAAAATATAGTTCCCAAATGACATATTTACAAAATACTTACATAAATGTAATACCCTCCTAATAACCAAAGTCCAAAAATAAGTTGGAATATTACAACAAAACCAAAACCAGCTAGCCACGGAATCATCATACCTCTATTCATTTTATTTAGACCTATGATTAGGAATATAGCTGACGCAATTAAGCAAATCAGATAAAATATTAGAAGGCCTCCAATTACTTGCATAGCTATTTTAACAAAAACATAAAAAAGACAAACTTAGCAAAGATGTACATACATACAAATGTTATTGCTATATGAAAAATAAAATGGGAAAAATTACATTTGGTAATACAGTATAATCTTGATAATCCGGCGGTTGGTTAATCGGATACGTTCAGTAATCCGGCGATCTGGAGAAACACGCATCTTTCCTTTACGCTGCCCGCACCGGAAATAAACCTCGCGCAGGGAAGAAATAAAGTAGAAAACAACACTATCCAGTGTTTTTGGAAAATGGTGAGGCCAACAAACCCTTCTTTTAACTCTGAAAACTTGATTAACGTTTCTGACCAACTAACTCCACTCTACAATTGTCTTACTATATGTTCTGAGTTTCTACATATTTTTTTGTATGTACACGTTTATCTATATTATTGTTTTCGTTTAATCCCGATAATCCCGAATTTTTGGATAATCCGGCGGTTGTCTGGTGCCATATATGTCGGATTATCAAGATTATACTGTAGAATTAATCATATTATTCATATCCCAATAGTTTAATTATTTATATAATGTTCTTGAGGTATGGGGAAAAAAAATTATTTAAAAAATGTCGTTAAAGCGACGTTTCGACGATTTATTTTCGTCTTCTTCAGGCTACAAACAATATATGGCATTAAATACACAGAATTTTATGATATAATATCTTACCTAAACAACTATTATTTTTTAATTTTAAACAAAAATTGCACTAACATATATACTATTTAAAATTAAAATTAATTATAAATTTAAATTTTCTCTGTCACGTTGGGGAATTGTCAACAAAATGTAGCCAACCTAATTTTGTTGTTGAAATTGGGTATTTTTAAATTTAAATTTTTTATGTTTCTCTATTATGCCGGCATAATGACTACTTAAATTTTGCGTGTCACTTCTATAATTTACACAATTTTGAAATTTAATGTAAAACATTTCTCCAATATTTCTTTTAAAATTATTAGGTTCTAAATCTAAAATATTGACAGCATTGTGGTCCTACCAGCTGACAAGGGAAATTACTCTGTAGTCATGAACAGTGCTGACTATAAACAAAAAATGACCACAATCTTAGATGATCCAGCTTATCTACCCAGTACAACGGACCCCACAACCTATCTTGAGAAAACTACCAGACAAAAGATCCTAAGCTCTAGCATTGACAAGGAAACAATGAATTATCTTATACCAAGGGAGAAATCTTCACGGTGTCCCAAGATATATGGTTTACCAAAGATCCACAAAGATGGAGCCCCACTACGACCAATAGTAAGCTCCGTTGGTTCACCTGTCCAACTTCTTGCGAAACATTTAGCAAAATGTTTATAACCATACGCCGAAGATTGTGATTCCTATGTCCGCAATGCTGAACACTTCATAGACATACTGAAAAATCACCAACTCCAGCCCGGCCACCTCCTTGTGAGCTTTGACATTGTATCTTTATTCACAAAAGTACCGGTCCCTGAGGCCTTAAACATCATAAGATCAAAACTAAAACCAGAAAAGTATGTATCAGATCTGGCAGAACATTGTTTAAAGAATACGTACTTTAGATACGATGGTCAAATATACAAACAAGTCCTAGGAGCACCAATGGGTTCACCTCTATCCCCAGTAATAGCCAACATATTTCTTACAGATTTTGAGGAAAAGGCAATCTCATCAGCCACACTTAAACCTACACTCTGGTTAAGATATGTTGACGACACATTTCTAATCTGGCCCCACGGCAGACCAGAGCTGCACAAATTCCTTAAACATCTTAACTCCCAACACGACCAAATTAAATTCACAATGGAGATAGAAAAGCATCAACGACTTCCTTTCTTGGATGTTTTGGTACAGAAGAAACCTGACGGTACTTTGAGTCACACTGTGTACCGGAAACCAACCCACACAGACAGATATCTGAACGCTTCTTCGCACCATCATCCCAAACAACTAGCATCTGTAGTCAACACTCTTACCACCCGATCCAAAAGACTAGCCGACCAGCTTAACTTACCGAAAGAATTGAGGAACTTACGAGAAGCTCTTTCTTCAAATGGATATCCAAACAGCTTAATATCCAGAGCTTTCCGTCGTACAGAGAACAGTAGCCAAAGAATTGAAGAACGCCAGAAACCCGTTAGCACAGCATACCTACCATATGTTCATGGATCAACTGACAAAATCGCCAGAATCCTTAAAAGAAACAACATCGACACCATTTTCAAACCTAACCAGAAAATATCCTCCATGCTAGACAGCGTTAAAGACACCATCCCGTTAGAATCCCATGGAATTTACGAAATACCTTGCGGAACATGTGAACAAACCTACATTGGACGTACCAATAGAAAAATATCTGTTAGGATTCAAGAACATGTAGTTTCAGTCAGACACAGAGACAAAGTTTCATCGGCACTTGTCCAACACACAAACAACGGTCACTGGATGGACTTTAGAAATTCAAGGACTGTTGCACAGATTAGCCACGAAATGTCACGAGTCTTGTCTGTCTAGTCTTGTCTGTCTAGTCTTGTCTGTCTAGTCTTGTCTGTCTAGTCTTGTCTGTCTAGTCTTGTCTGTCTAGTCTTGTCTGTCTAGTCTTGTCTGTCTAGTCTTGTCTGTCTAGTCTTGTCTGTCTAGTCTTGTCTGTCTAGTCTTGTCTGTCTAGTCTTGTCTGTCTAGTCTTGTCTGTCTAGTCTTGTCTGTCTAGTCTTGTCTGTCTAGTCTTGTCTGTCTAGTCTTGTCTGTCTAGTCTTGTCTGTCTAGTCTTGTCTGTCTAGTCTTGTCTGTCTAGTCTTGTCTGTCTAGTCTTGTCTGTCTAGTCTTGTCTGTCTAGTCTTGTCTGTCTAGTCTTGTCTGTCTAGTCTTGTCTGTCTAGTCTTGTCTGTCTAGTCTTGTCTGTCTAGTCTTGTCTGTCTAGTCTTGTCTGTCTAGTCTTGTCTGTCTAGTCTTGTCTGTCTAGTCTTGTCTGTCTAGTCTTGTCTGTCTAGTCTTGTCTGTCTAGTCTTGTCTGTCTAGTCTTGTCTGTCTAGTCTTGTCTGTCTAGTCTTGTCTGTCTAGTCTTGTCTGTCTAGTCTTGTCTGTCTAGTCTTGTCTGTCTAGTCTTGTCTGTCTAGTCTTGTCTGTCTAGTCTTGTCTGTCTAGTCTTGTCTGTCTAGTCTTGTCTGTCTAGTCTTGTCTGTCTAGTCTTGTCTGTCTAGTCTTGTCTGTCTAGTCTTGTCTGTCTAGTCTTGTCTGTCTAGTCTTGTCTGTCTAGTCTTGTCTGTCTAGTCTTGTCTGTCTAGTCTTGTCTGTCTAGTCTTGTCTGTCTAGTCTTGTCTGTCTAGTCTTGTCTGTCTAGTCTTGTCTGTCTAGTCTTGTCTGTCTAGTCTTGTCTGTCTAGTCTTGTCTGTCTAGTCTTGTCTGTCTAGTCTTGTCTGTCTAGTCTTGTCTGTCTAGTCTTGTCTGTCTAGTCTTGTCTGTCTAGTCTTGTCTGTCTAGTCTTGTCTGTCTAGTCTTGTCTGTCTAGTCTTGTCTGTCTAGTCTTGTCTGTCTAGTCTTGTCTGTCTAGTCTTGTCTGTCTAGTCTTGTCTGTCTAGTCTTGTCTGTCTAGTCTTGTCTGTCTAGTCTTGTCTGTCTAGTCTTGTCTGTCTAGTCTTGTCTGTCTAGTCTTGTCTGTCTAGTCTTGTCTGTCTAGTCTTGTCTGTCTAGTCTTGTCTGTCTAGTCTTGTCTGTCTAGTCTTGTCTGTCTAGTCTTGTCTGTCTAGTCTTGTCTGTCTAGTCTTGTCTGTCTAGTCTTGTCTGTCTAGTCTTGTCTGTCTAGTCTTGTCTGTCTAGTCTTGTCTGTCTAGTCTTGTCTGTCTAGTCTTGTCTGTCTAGTCTTGTCTGTCTAGTCTTGTCTGTCTAGTCTTGTCTGTCTAGTCTTGTCTGTCTAGTCTTGTCTGTCTAGTCTTGTCTGTCTAGTCTTGTCTGTCTAGTCTTGTCTGTCTAGTCTTGTCTGTCTAGTCTTGTCTGTCTAGTCTTGTCTGTCTAGTCTTGTCTGTCTAGTCTTGTCTGTCTAGTCTTGTCTGTCTAGTCTTGTCTGTCTAGTCTTGTCTGTCTAGTCTTGTCTGTCTAGTCTTGTCTGTCTAGTCTTGTCTGTCTAGTCTTGTCTGTCTAGTCTTGTCTGTCTAGTCTTGTCTGTCTAGTCTTGTCTGTCTAGTCTTGTCTGTCTAGTCTTGTCTGTCTAGTCTTGTCTGTCTAGTCTTGTCTGTCTAGTCTTGTCTGTCTAGTCTTGTCTGTCTAGTCTTGTCTGTCTAGTCTTGTCTGTCTAGTCTTGTCTGTCTAGTCTTGTCTGTCTAGTCTTGTCTGTCTAGTCTTGTCTGTCTAGTCTTGTCTGTCTAGTCTTGTCTGTCTAGTCTTGTCTGTCTAGTCTTGTCTGTCTAGTCTTGTCTGTCTAGTCTTGTCTGTCTAGTCTTGTCTGTCTAGTCTTGTCTGTCTAGTCTTGTCTGTCTAGTCTTGTCTGTCTAGTCTTGTCTGTCTAGTCTTGTCTGTCTAGTCTTGTCTGTCTAGTCTTGTCTGTCTAGTCTTGTCTGTCTAGTCTTGTCTGTCTAGTCTTGTCTGTCTAGTCTTGTCTGTCTAGTCTTGTCTGTCTAGTCTTGTCTGTCTAGTCTTGTCTGTCTAGTCTTGTCTGTCTAGTCTTGTCTGTCTAGTCTTGTCTGTCTAGTCTTGTCTGTCTAGTCTTGTCTGTCTAGTCTTGTCTGTCTAGTCTTGTCTGTCTAGTCTTGTCTGTCTAGTCTTGTCTGTCTAGTCTTGTCTGTCTAGTCTTGTCTGTCTAGTCTTGTCTGTCTAGTCTTGTCTGTCTAGTCTTGTCTGTCTAGTCTTGTCTGTCTAGTCTTGTCTGTCTAGTCTTGTCTGTCTAGTCTTGTCTGTCTAGTCTTGTCTGTCTAGTCTTGTCTGTCTAGTCTTGTCTGTCTAGTCTTGTCTGTCTAGTCTTGTCTGTCTAGTCTTGTCTGTATAGTCTTGTCTGTCTAGTCTTGTCTGTCTAGTCTTGTCTGTCTAGTCTTGTCTGTCTAGTCTTGTCTGTCTAGTCTTGTCTGTCTAGTCTTGTCTGTCTAGTCTTGTCTGCCAGTCTTGTCTGTCTAGTCTTGTCTGTCTAGTCTTGTCAAGCTAAACCCCCCATAATCTCAATTGAATGAACCCCTATCTGGAAATATGTCCACCCCTCATTTTGAATTTTCCCGCTATCCAACGTACACGTATCTGGCAGCGTCATCTACACATACTCGCTCGGACACTTTCAGAACTATTTTGTATAGGATTCCCCCATAAGGGGCTTCGTGCTAGATTTACATGTAAATCTCCATAAGGGGTATCGTGCTAGATTTACGTGTAATTTTCCCCATAAGGGGCTAGATTTACATGTAATCCCCATAAGGAGGTGGTGGGTCGAGAACGTGACATATATCGAGTAATTGCTTCCCATTATTTAAATTTGCATCTTTGGGCTTCATACCAGTGGTAGAGTGATTTGTTGCATTGTAATCTCTAGTTATCCCATCCAAAATAGAGTACCAATCATATTTTCCATTTAGACTGAATGCTCGATATAATTTCTCTTTTAGGGTGCGAATAACCCGTTCAGCCATACATGCTTTCATGATGGTATACGTTGAGTAATGATTAACGTGTTTCTTCTTCATTAACGAATTAAATTGTTGGTTATAACTCTTTACCCTGATCTGTTTGTAGATTGCGTGGTGTGCGATTACTCTCTTGGAAAATTTTCTTGAATGCATCTGTTAAACTTGCTGCAGATTTATCCTTCAACGGCATAAGGAGCATAAAGGCCAAATTCAGCTAAATCTGATTACCATAAATCATCTATACCTTTTAATATAATTCTACGTCTGTTAAATTTTTTTCTTACAGGTTTATGCAATTTATTAACCACATCTTGTATAACGGACTTCGTTGAAAGAGGGCGACGTCGTCCCATGAGAAATGTTTTGTAAATTAACGCGTTTCTTTGGGATCAGCCTATCAGTAATGACTGGGGGATTATGTGCAACTATTGCCGGTTTATCTAGATGCTTCTTTAATAAACAAATCTCATTTTTGAATATTTTTAACTGATTCTCAATATTTGTTTTATAGATATCATGAGAATTATCAAATTGCTGTTTAATGACACTAATACAAGTATCAACAAAATCAATAGTAGCATCGTCTGACTTATCCTGAGGTTCACTTATGTTACAAATTCTTTTATTCTCAACATTAAAATCACCGGTACGAGTAAAAAGAAATCCAGGTCCTGGAGGGCCCCGTGTTTGACCACTTTTACGATTTGAATGACGTCCGAAATTATCAAGGCTCATCATTGATGTGAGCTATGAATACACAATTCATTCTATTATATTTGCCTCCCGTAATTCCTCTTCGATAGTCACAATTTCATTCTGATGAAATGTATTTCCAGCCTTCTTAGAAGCATGTAAAAGACATAGGCGGTCTATTAACTCTTCAAGACTATCCCAATATCGATATTGCACTCTTGCTATATTATTAGGAAGATGAATCCCTATTGAATTAGGAAACTAAGAATTTGGAAAAAAGGAAAAGCAACTAAGGAAGACTACAAGAGAGCACGCAAGAGGTACAAATTAGTATGCAAAGAGAAGAAGCAAAATGTTTGCTTGTTTTGTTTTGCTTGTTTTTGAATCCTGAATATAGTTTGGATGGTAGTTGAATTTCCCCAAAACATGATACCAAACTTAAGAATGCTGTGGAAATTGGCGAAATACACTAACCGAAGAACATCATTATCTACATATCGCTGGAGGGATCTCAATGCGAAAACAGCCTTGTTTAGTTTCCCACTTACAAAGGTTATATGACTGGTCCAGCCTAGATACTGGTCCAAATGAATACCAAGCAACCTAACGGACTCTTGAACCAACACGCGTTCGTTGTCAATTGCCAATTCCTCGGGGTACAATAATGAATTACGCTTTGTCTTAAAAAATATTGGATTTGACTGTGAAAGACTGTGTTTTCTCTTTGTTTAATATTAGTCTATTAGACCCAAACCATGACGTCAGAGATTCGATGACATTATTAACATTCGCATAAATATCATCCATTGTCTTATTTAGTATTAATACTGATGTGTCGTCCGCATAATTAATCATTATGCGGGGTAAATTAATAGATGTCGAATGTAAATCATTTATAAATAGTGAAAATAGCAAGGGTCCAATCGTGCTCCCCTGTGGGATCCCTATGTTGATCTTACATGGGAGGGCTTGCACAATACCGTGCGGAGTATAAACCCTAGTGACTTGTGTCCTATTTATTAGGAAGGATTTGATCAAATTAGGCGCGACCCCCCTTATGCCATATTTTGAAAGTTTTATTAACACTATATTATGGTCAACCACATCATAGGCCTTAGATAGGTCCATAAGAAGTCCTACCGGGATCCTTCGGGATTCAAGATTATCAATTACTCCTTTTGTGAACTGATAACATGCAGTTTCAATACCTCTGCCCTTTATAAAGCCATTTTGTGGTGGGCTTATTATTTTATACTTATCTAAGAACGACACAATTCTTGAGTAAATTATTCTCTCAAAGATCTTAGAAAACACAGATAGGACACTTATGGGCCTGTAGTTTTCAATCGCACATTTATCGCCAGCCTTGTGTATGGGTGTTATAATCACCACTTTTAAGTTTTCTGGAAATTTGCCCATCTCTAAGACATTGTTAATGATATATTGTAGAGGAATTAATATCGAAGGTATCGAAAGGAGAAAGGGATACAGCCAGTAACTATATAAAGTATACACAATGATTGTGAAAGAGAGACTGATGAAGGAAATGAAGCCGCGGGGTGTGTTACGCGCAGGCGGGATTTAGGAAAGGTAGAGGGACCATGGACTATGTTTATATCTTGAATCACATAGTAGGGAATGGAATAAAAAAGAGGGGTGGCAAGATGTATGCACATTTTGTGGACCTTAAGGCGACTCTTGATAATGTGGGAAGAGAGTCACTGTGGAAATGCTTGAGAAAGAAAGGGATAAATGAGAATCTGTTAACAAAAATAGAAGAGACATATGAAGAAACGATATGTAGAGTGAGAGTTGATGGAAGGATGAGTGAATATTTTAAGACTCATAAGGGAGTAAGACAAGGCTGCCCACTAAGCCCCAGCCTGATTGCAACGTTTATTGGAGATATAGAGGAGATAATCAGCAAGCCGGAGAAGGGGGGTGGGGGCTGGTTGTAGTGGGCAAAGAAAAATTGTGGGCCATAGCATACGCGGACGATTTGGTGATGCTAGCGAGAGAGAAGACAGGTATGAAAGAAATAATAGGAAGCATCAAGAAATATGTGAGGAGGAAAAAGCTGACGGGGAATGTAGAGAAATCCACGATGATGGTGTTTAGAAAAGGGGGTGCTAGGAGAAGAGCAAATGAATGGAGATGGGAGAAGGAGAAAATTGAAGAAGTAAAAGAATTTAAGTATCTAGGTTATGCGTTTAATGGAAGAAACACAGCAACAGCACATAAATAAAAGCAAATAAAATAATAGGAACGGTATGGGGAATAGGAGGGAGAAAATTTGGACATGACTATAGAAGTAGTTTTTTGATATGGAGCGGAAATATGGGGATGGAGAGAGCAAGAAGGGCTGGAAAGGGTGCAAGAAAAATATTTGAAATGGGTGCTAGGAATAGATAGAGAGACACCGGGGTATATAGTGATGGAGGAAAGAAAGAGAGATGGAATGAGAATAGAAGCAGAAAAGAGAGCAATAAGTTTTGAGGAGAGGGTGATAGAGAGAGGAAAGTTTGCAAGAATGTCTGAAAGAAAAATGGAAAGGAATAGGAAAGGAGGTGTGAAAAGAGAGGGAGGCATATCTCAAAAGAAATACGGAGATAGAAAGAATGCGAGAGAGAGGCAGAGTAATGACAGATGAATTAGTGCAGAGAGATAGAGATGGGCAAGTGTAAGAAAGGAGAATAAAAATTAGGGAATCTAGGTACAATGGGAAATATGAAAAAATAATAATGGATGAACTGCCAAATACTTAGGAAGAGACAGTACAAAAGAGAGAGTTATAATTACAAGATTTAAGTGTGGAAATGAAAGAAACACAGACACCACCATCCACATAATAGACCTAGATGCTGTCACACCAGCGAAAGAAATAGAAGAAGCCGTCCAATTAGTTCTAGGTACATGTGAAAATGTAAAAATCAAAAATATCCGGCCCTCATATGGTAATAGCCAGGCGGCAACTATATCACTACCCCACTAAGTACTTATAATATAATTAATTACACTAAGTACTTATAGTCAAGGGAAGAATCAAAATTGGATGGATTCACTGCAGAGTGATGGAGAGGATTAACATCAAAAGGTGCTACAAGTGCTGGCACACAGGACACTACGCAAATACCTGTAAAGGTCCAAATAATCAAAACTTGTGCCTGAGATGCAGAAAGAAAGGCCACAAAACAGATGGATGTCAAGCGGAAAGGTATTGCCTGGTATGTGAAAATGAAGGACACCAATCAGGCTCTGCATTATGCCCAGATTTAAAAAAAGCGTGGCTGGAGGCACAGCGAGAGAAGAAACTACTGACCGAAATGGCTAAACTCATTCAAGTAAACCTAACGATCTTCTCTTAGCCACGGCTAAGGAACACAAAATAGACATACTTATAGTAAGTGAGCCCAAAAAAAAAACTGCAAAACCAAGGATTGAATTACAGGCGGTAACAAAGACGTGGCAATCAGAGTCCTGAATCAAAATACTATGATAGGAAAAACTGGTAGTGGACCGGGCTTCGTGTGGATAGAGGACTGAAATATATACTAACTGGCGCTGCCTCTTGGCTTGCGCGGTCCGAGAGAGAGCATCACTAGGTGTCTCTAGTATCGCTCTGTCTTTGTCTAGTCTTGTCTGTCTAGTCTTGTCTGTCTAGTCTTGTCTGTCTAGTCTTGTCTGTCTAGTCTTGTCTGTCTAGTCTTGTCTGTCTAGTCTTGTCTGTCTAGTCTTGTCTGTCTAGTCTTGTCTGTCTAGTCTTGTCTGTCTAGTCTTGTCTGTCTAGTCTTGTCTGTCTAGTCTTGTCTGTCTAGTCTTGTCTGTCTAGTCTTGTCTGTCTAGTCTTGTCTGTCTAGTCTTGTCTGTCTAGTCTTGTCTGTCTAGTCTTGTCTGTCTAGTCTTGTCTGTCTAGTCTTGTCTGTCTAGTCTTGTCTGTCTAGTCTTGTCTGTCTAGTCTTGTCTGTCTAGTCTTGTCTGTCTAGTCTTGTCTGTCTAGTCTTGTCTGTCTAGTCTTGTCTGTCTAGTCTTGTCTGTCTAGTCTTGTCTGTCTAGTCTTGTCTGTCTAGTCTTGTCTGTCTAGTCTTGTCTGTCTAGTCTTGTCTGTCTAGTCTTGTCTGTCTAGTCTTGTCTGTCTAGTCTTGTCTGTCTAGTCTTGTCTGTCTAGTCTTGTCTGTCTAGTCTTGTCTGTCTAGTCTGTCTAGTCTTGTCTGTCTAGTCTTGTCTGTCTAGTCTTGTCTGTCTAGTCTTGTCTGTCTAGTCTTGTCTGTCTAGTCTTGTCTGTCTAGTCTTGTCTGTCTAGTCTTGTCTGTCTAGTCATGTCTGTCTAGTCTTGTCTGTCTAGTCTTGTCTGTCTAGTCTTGTCTGTCTAATCTTGTCTGTCTATTCTTGTCTGTCTAGTCTTGTCTGTCTAGTCTTGTCTGTCTAGTCTTGTCTGTCTAGTCTTGTCTGTCTAGTCTTGTCTGTCTAGTCTTGTCTGTCTAGTCTTGTCTGTCTAGTCTTGTCTGTCTAGTCTTGTGTGTCTAGTCTTGTCTCATCTTGTCTCACTAGGTGTCTCTAGTATCGCTCTGTCTTTGTCTAGTACAGTCCAAAAGGAAAACTAAATGTGTGTCCGGCCTCCATTTTTCCTTGCAAATACAACAGTATTTTACCATTGCCTTTTTGAAAACAACTTTCATTAAAATATATAAACTTCGGTTTATAATATGCTCACCGATTGAACGATCTCACTCTCTTGATACAACTTAATACAACTAGCTTTTCGCTCTGACTGTATCACATCCTCCCACTCTCGAATTCACTGTTGGCTAGACAAGGATGAAGGGATCCCTTTGGGACGTCTCTCTCGGCCCGCACAAGCTTAGAAGCCAGCGCTCGTTCCAGTTAATATACATTTCAGTGGGGTAGAGACACAACACTACACTATTTATAGCTGCTACTTTTCACCCAACGAATCAATAGAAAGACTGACTGAAGCACTCGGAGCGCTAAGCTGCAGTATAAGAGGCCACATGGAAAAAGGTAACCTAATCGGAGGAGACTTCAACTCCAATTCACACTACTGGGGATGCCCTCGAATCGACAAGAGAGGCGATATGGTGATGGATTGGGCAGCGGAACTGGATCTGGCCTTACTAAACCAAAGGAAACAATGCACCCTTATCAGAGGAAACGCATGCTCTATCATTGACCTCACCTTCTCTACACAAAATCTTGCACATAAGATTGGAGCCTAGAGAGTGCTCGGTATGGAAACGCTGAGTGACCATCAGTACATAGCCTATAACATAGAAGACAAATACACCAACAACAAATATCCACATAATTCTCACTTGGTGAAGAAACGTTGGACAGTCAATCAGAAAAATGTAGAAAAAATTACTAACAACATAATGCACGAACTAAGGAACCCAAAAATCAACTCCATAGGGTCACTAATCGAAGCCCTCAGCAAAGCATGCAAAGATTCCACCTTCAAAAGGCGTAATCCCACGAGGAAACGGGTGTACTGGTGGAACGACTCCATTGCGAAGGTAAGAAGCTCTTGTGTCGCCGCAATAAGAAAATACCATCGACTAGTCAAAAAAAACCAAAGACCCAGATAAAGCTCAAGATCTGAAGCACAAGTACACAATCGCAAAAAGGCAGCTCCAGACAGAAATCAATCTGTCAAAGAAATCACACTGGGAAAACTTGTGTAAAAGTATAGACGAGGATACATGGGGACAAGCCTACCAGTTAGCCACAAAAAGCCTCAGAATTCGCAATGCCAATCCACAACTACCAATGGACAGATTGCTGGAAATAGCCGGAACACAATTTTCAAGCCACCCTAATTCAACCCGGGAACAACCCTTGTCTCTAATACCCCGCTATTTACCGAAGAACTTAAACTAGCAAGCAGCCGCCTTCGCAACAACAGATGGGATCCGCCCGGAAGTCATAAAACTAATGACGCAAAACTTTCCAACTTTGGTACTTGCAATATTTAACAGGAGTCTACTGGCAGGTTCTTTCCCAGACAAACTGAAGCAAGCCAAGCTAGTGCTCATCAAAAAGGGAGACAAATCCCTAGATCTACCTTCGTCATACCGACCTATATGCATTCTGGACGTCGCAGGAAAACTCTTGGAACAACTAATCGGTTTTAGAGAGGGGAGGTCAAGGATGGATGAAATTAGATATGTCATCAACGTAGCAAAAAGTGCCAAAGAAGGTAGCAAAAGAACCCGTAAAATATGCGCACTAATAACACTAGATATCAGGAACGAATTTAACTCCGCTAGTTGGCAGCACATTATGGTTGGACAGATAGAGGTATTTCTCCATATCTACTGAGGATGGTGCGCAGCTAGTTGTGTAACCGTAGCTTAATCCTACAAGCAAAAGACGTTTCCCGCCCCTTCAACATCACCAGCGATGTTCCACAAGGTTCCATCATGGGCCCTACACTATGGAATATATTCTATGATGGTGTCCTCAAGTTGAAACTCCCCGAGGGAGTTGATATTATAGGTTTCGCAGACGACCTAGCTCCCACCATAGTTGGAAAAACAGAGAGATATACATAAAACACATAAATGTAAAATGCATAAAGGCATTATGGCCAGGGCTAATCTAGCAATTGAGCTAAGTACTGACTGGTTGTCAACTCGGTCCCTCAACCTGGCACCGGAAAAGACCGAAGCTGTCGTGCTGACGGGCTATAGGAAACTCGACCACATCTCTTTTAAAGTGATGGGCGTAGACATAAAACCGAAGCACAGCGTAAAATATCTAGGCATCACGATTGATAAAAGTCTATCCTTCACTGAACATATTCAAAAGGCGTCCGAGAGGGGAATGAGAATGACAGCAGCGCCCGAGAAGCTCATGCCCAACGTAGGAGGACCTAGAAGTAGCAATCGCAGGCTACTAAGCACTGTGGCACATTCTGTCGTGCTATACGGTGCGGTGTTCCCATCTGGGTAGAAGCTCTTAATAAGGTAAAAATAGCGAAACTAGCCAAGGTTCATTGGAAAATGGCCCTACGTATATGCAGTGCCTATAGAACGGTATCTTGAAACGCAGTCCTCGTAATCTCAGGAATACCCCAATCGAACTGTAAGCGATGTACAGGAAAGATCTGCACGAGGCAGGGAAAAACAAAACGGCCAGGAAAGAGGCCAGCAACAAACTCAGAGATGAATGGCAAGAGGCGTGGTCAAATTCAGAAAAGCGTTAGTGGACAAAAATACTCATCCCGGTCATAGAAACATGGACTAGTTGTAGGCATGGAGACATATCATACCACCTAACCCAGGTTCTCACGGGTCACAGATGCTTTAGAGATTATCTCCATAACATCGACCCAGACTGTGTCTACTGCGGTGAGGTGGATAGTGTGACTCACAGTATATACGAGTGTTCAAGATGGCATAAGGAACGGCTGGAACTAAAAGGCATAAAACTCGACCAAAAAAATAAGATGGATCTACTCCTGCAGTCCAAGAAAGACTGGAACACAATAACTGGAATTATAAAAAAAATCTTATCCCAAAAAGAAAATGAGGCAAGTGAAATGTATCGAACCCCTAATCGATCCTAGAGCGGAAGGGGGAGTAGATAAGAGCCAGTATAGATATAGGTCAACCAACCACCCTGATGTAATGCTAATAGCAGTCCCAGGGTGCTTGGTTATTTCCAAGGGGATCACTTGTATGGTTAACCGTAAGATGCCATCTGCACCTCTTATAAAAAATAAAAAGGTGTGGAAATGAAGAGAGAGACAATAAATATTTAATGGAGGATAAGAATAGAGTATGCAGGATGTGTGGAGAAAAAAAGGAGATGTTTGTGCACCTGTTGAATGAATGTGTAGAACGGAGAGGGAGAGATGAGAGTAGAGAAGAAATTTTGAATGAGGATGATGATTTGATGAGTTGAGTGGAGTAGAGGAACAATATGTGCAGCGGGAAGCTGCTAATCCATTTAGTGTTATGAATTATTGATTTATTTAGTTTTATTTGCTATAAATTATATTTATTTTATTATTGGGAAATGTATAGAATTTGGAATTTTTTATAAACCTGTCGCGGGGGCTTTGAAGGAAATACAATAACAGAAATTTGCTAATTTACTTTCTAAAACAGACACACAAGGGTTCCTAAACCCCACATTACCATGTTCACTTGAAGAGAATTTGCCTCTCATTGTCTCTCCCTATTTCAATATAATATTTATGTTATATTTTGAATATTTCAGGTGGGGGGTTTGAACCCCCAAAACCCCCCCTCTGGCTACGCCCATGCTATACTACTATATATAAACTAATTTTCACAAATCAGATATATAATTAAAATCTATTTAGTAAATCGATTTATCAGTTAACTGATTAACATCAATTATTTCTTATTAATTGAAATATAGATAAGGTTTGAATTATTCTTGGACAATTTATTGACTGTCAAAAAAGGTATAGAAATATACTTACAATATCGGACATCAGCTTCGAAGAGTGGATTATAGAGTTGTGTTGAATCTCCTCCAGCCATATTAAATATAATAAAAGTTAAAAATACTATGCACATAGCCACTGTGTAAAAGGCTATGGCTTTTGTGCTGGATTTAAGATTATCTGTCCATATACATGGAGACCAACAAGAATTCAACATTACCATGCTTGCTTATTCTTTACACAAGATTTTCTAGAAATTAAGAAATATATGTTTTAATTTACTTTGGATTCAGTGTTTTTGCGTTTACTTACATATATTTAAGAACTTTGAGGCACACCCACTTTTAAATCAATTTGTTTTGAATGGGCTGAATAATACCTGCCATGTAAGATGTTACTGTAAATGTTGTAAGTGGGAGGGGAAAATGTGTACGCCATTCCTAAAAGGTACGTTTACACTAGGTTAGGGATGGGCGATTCTTCTTATAAAGATCGATTTTTTTAATCGATTTTAATCGACAATTAAGAATCGATTCAGAAAAAAATCATTTAATTTATTTATTTATTTCATTATAGAAGCTAATAACGTAAAACAATTACATTTAAAAATAAAACAAATTGTGAACATTTGTAAGCTAAATGAACTTATCCGTTAATCTTTAACTCTAGTAGGCTTTGTTCAGTGCCAGGATGCCAATCATGTGTTGTTGTGATCTCGCGATTTTGGTTTCAAAGAATTTCAGTTTCTCACGAGTCGGCAAAGAAAACTAAGTGGACACCCGATTAGTTTTTGTTTATTTAGGACCATTAGTCTGCTTTATCTAAATCATGCGGGCAGACGCTCGAACTTAGGGATCGTGCCGAGACGCCGAGAGGATTTTGTTTTATGAGTTTTGGAAATTTTCCATAAAGATTAGGGGAGGACTCATACCAAGACCGAGGTGATGAGGTAGAGGGGAAGAAAAAAAGGGGCGGTCAGAATTGAGCTAGCGAGAGAGTAATTTGAGTTTTAAAGACGAACCTCCGTATTTTCGTTGAAGTAAATTCCGGGTTTCGACCACAAGTTTCGTAGAATTAAGTGTATTGTTTATTATTTATTATTTTTAAGTTAGTTAGTAATTATTGTAATAAGTTAGCGATTAGTTGTACATATTGTAAGATATTAGCAGATAAGTAGTGTTTAATTACATATAAAGGACATATTTGCGTGTAATTAATTCATCCATTGTCCTGAAAAATTACCAGTTCGCAACAGTGTCCCTTGCTTTTCGACGGTCATTGAGCCTTCCGCTCAGCTGTTCCGTCGCCTTGTTGTTTGTCCCTGTTTTTTTTTTTTTTTTGTCGGTTTGTTTGTTTGTAGGTTTACTTGTTTGTCTTTCGTTGGGTTTGGGTTTCGTTGGCTTTACTTGATTACAGTTGGGTCCTGTTGTCTCGGTGTGGTTCTCGGTTTTCTTCGTTGCTTCTTCTGTGTTTCATCTTCTGTGGTTGTTCTCCAGTGGCCTGTGGTCCTGGTGAGCTTGGTCTTGTCGTTGATGGTTTCTTCTTCTTGGTTCGGTTTACGCTTGGAGGTGGCTTCGGTGGCGCTGTGTGTGTCCATCTGTGTGGTTCTTCTCCGTGGGGCGGCTACAGTTGCTCTTTTGGAGGCGGCTTCGTTTGTCTTCTCGGGGGTGGCTTCAGTTATCTTTTCGGCGGCGGCTTCGGTTTTCTTTTCGCCGGCGGATTCGGTTTTCTTTTCGGCGGCGGCTTCGTTTGTTGTTTTCTCGGGGGCGGCATCAGTTGTCTTCTTGGGGGCGGCTTCGGTTGTCTTTTCGGCATCGGCTTCAGTTTTCTTTTCAGGGGCGGCTTCGTTTGTTTTTTCGGCGGCGGCTTCGTTAGTCTTCTCGGGGGCGGCTTCGTTTGTCTTCTCGGGGACGGCATCGGTTGTCTTTTCGTTGGCGGTTTGTTTCTTCAACAGCAGTTGCGTTATATAGTTCATCATTTGGACGAGGTCGTTGTCGTCTACAGTGTCCAAGTAGTCGGGGTCGAAATACTTTGCCGCGAGGGCTTCGTTGGGTGTTGTCGGAATGAACATGTTCGTTTTGTGACAGCGGAGGAGCGAGTGCCAGGATGCCCGATCATGTGTCCTTTGCTTTTTGACGGTCGTGAGATTTCCGCTCAGCTGTTCCGTCGTCTTGTTGTTTGTTTCTGTGTTTCTTTTTTTTTTTTTTGTGTCTCGGTTTGCTTGTTTGTCGGTTTGTTTGTTCTTCTGTTTCACTCATAAACGGTTTTCTTTTCTTTTTTTTTTTTGTTCTGTTTTTTTTTTCTTCTTCTTCTTCTCGTTGTTGGTCCTTGGTTTGTCCTGGTGTTGGTTCCTGGTTCGCCCTCCTGGCGGTTCCTGGTTCGTCCTTCGTTCTCGTGGTGGTTCCTTGCTCGTCCTCGTGGTGGGTGCTGTGTCTCTCTGGTTTGTTCGTGTTGTTCCTGAGTGTTTTTGTTCTTGGGTGCTCCGCTGGGTTCGGGGATGTGGGCTTTCCTGTGAAAAAGAAAGATCAGTGATTACCTATGTTGTTGAGGTTTTGGATGTTTCCATTTGGCGTTGATGTTGTAGTTTGCTGCGTTGTTGATTGTTGGGTTGTCATGCGTTTTCATGCGTTCGAAACTTTTCGTTGCTAGTTTTTCTATGTGTTGCTTGATTGTCTCCATGTTTAGATCGCTGTGCAGCTGCTCATTGGTCATGTACCATGGCGAATCTGTTATTTCTCTCAGAGTTTTGTTCTGGATGATTTGGAGTTTGTAGATTTTCGATTCTTTGGATTATATCCAGCACGTCGATGAGTACGTCATTGTCGGCCGTATTATGGACTTGTAGATTTGTAGTTTGCTCCTTATGTTCAGCTTGCTTTTCCTGTTTAAGAGCGGGTAGAGGTAGCCTTTAATTTGTTTTGCTTTTTTCGCTGTCTTATCGATGTGTTCTGAAAATGTAAGAGCTTTGTCTAGGATTACGCCTAGATATTTGATTCGGTTTTCCCATTTTATGTCCGTGTTGTTAATTCTCAAGCAGCAACTGGGTTCGTGCTTAAATTTTTTCTTCGTGAAGATAATTGCCTGTGTTTTTTCTGCGTTTAGTTTGATCCTCCAGGTGTTACACCAGTCGTTAATCCTGTCCAGGTGATTTTGGAGCCGTTTTGTTATGGCCTCGGTCGAGTATCCTCTTGTGAAAATTGCCGTGTCGTCGCGTATAGTGCAATTTCTGTGTCGTTTAGTTTTGGGATGTCTGCGGTGTAGATGCTGTATAGAAGGGGGCCCAGGACAGATCCTTGTGGGACACCGGCTGTCATTGTCTGAGTTGTGGAGATGCTGTCGTTTATTTTGACTTGGAATGTTCTGTTACAGATAAAGGACGTCACTAGTCTGATCATTGCTGTTGGGATTTTAAATTGGTGCAGTTTGTATATTAAACCTAGGTGCCATACCTTGTCGAAAGCTTTAGAGACGTCCAGAAAGACGGCTCCCGTGGCTAACCCTTTGTTGAAAGCGTCGATTATTGCTTCGGTTATTCTTGTCGTCTGATAGGTGGTAGAGTGCTCTGTCCTGAAGCCGTATTGTTCGTCGGGTAGAATACGTTTGTCTTCAGTTATTTCTGTCAGTCTTTTGTGTATTACTTTTTCTGTGATTTTACTGAGACCTGTCAGCAGACTTATTGGTCTGTAACTGGAGGTGAGGTTTCGGGGTTTGTTCGGTTTCGGGATTAGGATCGTTGTTGCGTGTTTCCATTGGGTCGGAAACACTCCAAGTTTCAGTGCGGCGTTTATGATTTGTGTTATTCTGTCTATTGCGTTCGGTGTTAGGTTTTTTAGCGCGACGTTGTTGATTTTATCGCAGCCTGGTGCTTTCTTGGTTTTTAGGTTTTTAATTATACCTTTTATTTCTTCCGGTGTTGTTTCCTCTATTTCCGTGTTTTCTACGCTACTATTTAGTACTCTCAGTACGGTTTCGCATATTTCTTGCCTTTTGCGGAGTGGGTGTGTGTCGGCGTTCGGTTTAAACTGCTGTGCAAGCGACTTTGCGAATTCCTCCGTTTTCTCCTCGTCCGTGCTTGCTACAGTGTCGTTTGTTGTTTTCAGTGGGGGAATTGTTCTCCTCTCCTTGTTTCTAAGATTCTTGGCTAATTTCCACGGTTCCTCTATTGTTTCGTTGATGCGTTCTAGTTTGTCTTCCCATTCGGCGTTGTGCTGTTCGCGCAGTGCCCATTTCAGTTGGTTTGTCAGTCTGTTTAAGACGTTCTTGTCCGTCGGTGCCAGCGTCCGTTGGAATACCTTGTTAGCTTTGCGCTTTTCTTTTAGTAGATTCCTGATTTCCTGTGGGAGGGTTGTTGTCGTGTTGGCTGTCCGTTTCCTTGTGGCGGCCTCGAGTGCTGCTTTTATTTCGTTTTCTATCGTCCGTGCTGCTTCTTCTAGGCACGGGGGGCTTGTAATTTCTGTACAAGTGACGTTCGTCAGATTATCTTTGAATTTATTCCAATTTATGGTAATTTTCTCGATTGTTTTCCTGGCCGTTTTCGCTTGGAGATTTATGTGCACTGGGTTGTGATCTGAGCTCAAGTCTGTGATACAGATTATTTCCACGTTTGCTGTGACGTTTTTCATGACGGCTATATCGAAAATATCCGGCATTCGCTGAACTCCTGGAAAGTGTGTCGGTTCGCTCGGTGCAATTACTTGTAGCTTCCGGTTTTCCGTGTACCTTAGTAATTGTCCGCCCTTTGTGTTTGTCACTCTGCAATTCCATTGCGAGTGTTTAGCGTTGTAGTCTCCTGCGGCTATGGTACCTATATTTCTGTCGAATATTTTGTCCAGGTCGTCGGCGTTTATTTGTTTCTGTGGCGGAGAGTACAGTGCGTAGAGGGCTACGGGTCCGTCGGTTGTCTGTACTTCTACTCCTACCGTTTCCGTGTCGGTGGTTGTTTCTACTTCCGGCAGTTCGTGGTGTTTTATGTTCCTTTTGATGATGATGGCGACTCCTCCTCCGGCTTTCTCGCCTCTGTCTTTTCTGTAGACTTGGTAGTTTGCTATGTTCAGTTGGTTGCAACGTCTGAGATGCGTCTCGTTGATCAGTGCCACGTCGACGCTGTGTTCGTTTAGGTGTGCTACCAGTTCCTGTTTCTTGTTTTGTATTCCGTTCGCGTTCCAGAATATAAGTTTCAGATTGTCTCTAGTTCTTCTAGTGGTCATTGTTGAGTGTGAGCATGATGGTTGTGATTCTTCGGGTGAACTTTTCTGTGTCGTCTTTGCTGTGTCCCATTTCGGCAAAATCGAGCATCATTTCCGTCAGTTCTGCTCTGATTATTTCGTTGCTATTCCGTTTGTTTCGGCTGGTTGAAGGTTTTGTCTCCGGGTTGGGGTTGTTGCTTCTTCTTATCGGTTTCGGTATTTGGCACGTTGTCGGTGTTTGGGCTGTTTGTCTCTGTGTTTGGGCTGTTTGTCTCGGTGTTTGGGTTGTTTGTCTCGGTGGGGGTCTCGTTTCCTGCTGTCTTTGTTCCGTTTGTCTAGCTATTTCCGGTCTCGCCGGGCAGTTTCTCCATATAGAGGTGTGTTCGCCTCCGCAGTTTGCGCATTTCGGCGGCAGTGTTAGCGGTTTCTCGCACAGGTGCGTGCTGTGGTTCTGTCCGCATTTCATGCATTTGTATTCGGCGTTGCAGTGCCTCTGCACGTGGCCGAACATCTGGCATCGGTGACATTGCACGGTTTCTCCTCGTGTTTTCAGTGGTTCCATTTTCACGCACAGTCCGTAGAATCGATCCATTTGGTAGATGGATTTGTATTCCTTCCCAATTTCTATCAGGACCATTTGGATTGGCGTGGCTTCTCTCCCTTTCATCCTGGTCACTTTTATGGCCGGGTATCCGTTGTCGTTGAGGTTCTCTTTGATTTGCTCCTCCGTCAGGCCGCAGGGAACTCCCTTCACTACGACCTTCAGATTCCTTTCCGTGCTCAGTTGGTGCGTATGGAATTCGTAGTCTTCTTCTTTCATCAACTTGTACATGTTCCGGTAGTCAGTTATGGTTTGGGGCTGGATTCTTATCCCGTCCCTGGTAGTCGTTGCCCTGGTGTAGTTGATGTTGTTTCTGTTTAGCTTCCTTGAAAGCCCTGCCCATTTGTCCTTGTTTCGTAGCACGATGGGAGTTTTGTTGTTGACGTTGTTTTCGGTGGGGGTTTTGGTCTCAGTGACTTCGTCTTCGTCGTCGTCACTGTCCCTTGCATTTAAGCATGCGTAACTGTTCATACTCACCTGCGGTCCTCGCAGGCTTGACGTGGTTGGGCTCGTCAGCTTAGCGGTTTTCTTGGGAAACCGGAAGGTTCCCTCGTCCTCCGGGTCGGTTTTGCGCTTAGGGGCGGCCTCGGTGATGCTCTCCGTGTCCATCGGTGTGGGTTTCCTCCTCGGGGCGGCTTCGGTGGCTCTCCTCGGGGCGGCTTCGGTGGTTTTCTTGGGTTCGGCGTCGTTGGTCCTCTCGGCGGCGGTCCTTCTGGTCGCGGCGGTGTCCTGGGGCTGTTCGGCGTCGGTGTTCTTCTTCCTGTTCAGGAGGTGGTTAAGTAGCCTGTCCAACCCGTCCTCGCTGATGGTTCCGCGGTTCCGTTGGCGCTGGTTTGTTTCATGATTGGATTCATGTCTGCAGTTTGGTTTTTTTGAATTATTTTGTCAGAATAATTGCTAAGTTTAACGTCTGCTTCGTACGAAGTTCGGTTAAGCTATGCCAGGATGCCCGCGTGTCCTTTGTATTTAAGAGTTCGCGATCCGAGTTGTCGGCTCTCGCCGGCGGCTCTGAAGGGGCCTACAGACGACAACATGGTTGACCAACATGGTTGGTCAAATGCAGTGTTGAAGTGTTTGTTGAACGTCTGTAGGCAAGTTGGATGGTTGAGGCTTGGTTGAGGCCAGTGGTTGAATAAAATCAAAGCAGATTTGATATTTGGTGGGCAGAGCCTAATTCATGCAACCATGTTGAAACGTGTGTGGCGCGGTTGGCCAACATTTGTCTCAACATCAGTCTTAGCGCTATTTTGCTTTTGCAATTTGAAGTTAAAAAATATTTATTTCAGTTGTTTGTTGATAATATTTATTTCGTTTCAAGTTATTTTATTTGTTTTTATAAATATGGCAAGTATTCCTGATACTCAAGAGTGGAGAGATTTTTTTGAATGTTTTAAATCTTTGCCTGAATTATGGATGGTGAAGTCAGAAGTTTATAAAGACAGAACGAAAAAGAGGCTTGCGTGGAACCAGTTATTGGAAATTTACAAGGAAATAGAAGTAGAAGCCACGGAATTGACTCTAAAAAAAAGAATTACTAATATTAGAAGCTGTTTTCGGAGGGAACTTAAAAAGGTAGAAGCTACTCAGAGATCAGGGGCAGGAATAGATGATGAGCATATTCCAAACCTTTGGTACTTCCAGATGCTTAACTTTCTTCGTGATCAAGAGAGTCAACTCAGAGGAGTCTCAACACTTGACGATGGAGATATGGAAGAAGCAAACGTAAGTACCTACCTACTTAATTAACACAACTTTATAACCAGGGTTGTTTTGGTTTAAACCAACTAATTAAAACCATTGTGGTTTAAACCATTGTACCTGCCTCGTATACTAAGAAGTTTTAGTAGCTAATAGGAAATGTTAATTTGTCACAGGGGGTGCCCGCGACACCAGCAACGATTTCGAAGACGAAGAAAAGTGTGGGTGATCACATGTCTGAACGAAATAATTTGTTGAAAGAAGCATTGGAGCAGCTCGCCAAACCTAATGAAACAACTGTAAAGGATGATGCTAGTATCTATGGAGAAGGCTGGGCTGCTTCTTACAGCAAACTTTCTGCACTTCAGCAAATATATGCTAAAAAAGCAAAAGATGACATCCTGATACAAGGCCAATTACATTTGCTTACCCTAGATACTGTCAGTATTAAAAGTTCACCACCTCTTAGTGATGTTCATTCATCTGGTTCCTCCTCACCTTCACTTACTCTACAATTTCAAAGAAAATCAACTTCCTAACCTTCATTAGACTCATCCCTACCTTCAATTATGCACTACCAAAATGTTTCAACTTCTCACCCTTCAATAGGCTCACCTCCACTCACTATTCAATATCCACAACATTCATCCTCGTACCGTCCACAATCACGCATGAACTTAATCCCTGTTCATTCTTTGCCACATTCTCCACCATACCAAACTGCATTACTCATCCCCAGTCAAGACGGTTACAAGACTATTCAGCAATTAGTTAGTGAAGTGGAATTTGTTGTTCAAGAATAGGTGTATTAGAGTAATTGTGTACATATATAATAGTAGTAACTCGATATTTGAATACATATATTTAGCTAGATTTTATTTACATATTTAAATGATGAAATAAATAAATAATGAAGTAGATAAAAGTTTAATTTAATTGGATTATAAATATATTTTGGGTTCCTTATAGATACGCTGTTCATGCTTATAAGAAAACATGTTTATGTAATAAATCAAGATTTCTTTAGGCATTTATCTTGCCACGGAACAGCTCCTACTCCATTAAAATAGTCTGTAAATTTTATTCTTATGTCTAGCAGCGATTGAAGCGTTTCTTGATGCTGTTGGCTGAAGGGTACATAGTTGCTGATGATCCGATCTCCAGGGCCCCAGTTGAATTTCACCAGTGTTGGTATTTTCATAATCAACACTGCCTCGCAAATATATGGATGCATTTTTCCTCCTCAAAAAGTTATGTAAATGACAAGCGGCAAGGGTAACAATAGATGCTTTCTCTGGGTTCAACTGCATAACATTTAAGAGAACGCGTTTACGCGTTTTCAACTATGCATCTGGCCCTAGATAGCCTATAATTGAAAATTATTTGTTGGTCGGTAAGTTTGTCGTATCTGTATGGTTTCATTAGGTTTTTGAGTAGTGGAAAAGCATCATCACCAACTACAACCAATGGCATTGAGTGAGTAAAATTCGGCAGTTCACGGGATTCCGGAATGTTAAACTCATTCACCTTAAATTTATCGTAAAATGTACTGTTAGCCAATACTCCTCCATCAGAGACACGTCCATTTGCTCCTGCCTCGACCATTAAAAACTCATAATTGGCATTTACCAAAGCAAATAAAACAATACTAAATTTCTTTTTATAATTAAAGTAGTATGATCCGGAAGCTGGAGGTTTTTTTATTTCCACATGCTTGCCATCCAGTGCGCCAATGCAGTGAGGAAAATTCCAGCGCCTACCAAATTCATCTGATTCTTTGATCCACCCTTCTTCAGATTTTGGTATCTACAAATAAGCAAAAAACAACTCTAATTTAGCTCTACTCGTAAATATATGACATTATTGTCTTGTTGAGAATGTATGACTCCTATAAATAGTAAGGTACCTACCTGGATATAATCCTTTAAAACCTTGTTTATCGCCAAGCAAGTCTCTATTATTATTTCTCCCAGACTCTGAGGTGAGATCGCCGTTAAAAATTTTAGGTCTTGGAAACTTTGACCACTGGCCAAGAATCGGAGAGTTGCTGACAATCTCTCATTTGCAGAAATGGCATCCCTCATCACTGTATCTTTTTTTTCAATTATTGGTCGAACTTTATCCAATAACTCATCATATGTCTGCGCATCCATTCTTAAAAAAAAATTTAAATCTTCAGGTGAGCTTATTCTTAGTTCTTTCATTAAATTTGAATGTGTAAATTTTGATCGATCCTGGTACCATTCTTTACACCAGACTTTCCTTTTTTTAGGCGCAGAAGAGCTTTCTTTGCACAATTCACTTAGCAAAATTAATCTAAGCGGTAACGACTTATCACCCATATTAATTCAATAGGTACAACTAGTCAATAAGAAAATTTAAATTAAATATACATTAGCACTGAACCAAAAATAATGAAAAAAACTATGAAAATGAATAGAACAACTGCTTCCAACAAAACTTTTTGAAAAATGGACAACCTGTCGTTCTTGTCTGTAGAGAAAGATCAACATGGTTGGCCAACCATGTTGGTCAACCATGTTGATCATCTGTAGGCCCCTTAAGGGGATTTAGATATTTGTCTCTGGTCAGTGCCCTCTTAGGCTATGGCTGGGCCCTTGGGCCCACAAGAATTTGGGGCCCTGTTTGAAAGTAAAACAAGAATGACAAAAACATTTTTCTGCTATGATCTTATATTTATTATGGTTAATTGGTACACATCAAATCTTAGAAATATACATATGTTATTAATTAGATAAATGTGCTGCTGGTTTGAAATGGTTACGATCAATGTTCCAGTGTCAATCTTCGCAGTAGTTTTCATTGTAGTAGTGACATTTTAAAATTTGCGCAGACAAATTTATTTTCTGCGCACTTAAATTACGAGAAGTTGATTTCGTCTTCGAAATTGGGAATATTAGATTAATCAATTGTAACCAGCCCAAAATATAAAGAAAAATTAACCGAATGGAAAGCAGTGAACGAACGAATTATGACGGTTGGGATAAGGATCACAATTAGGGCTTTCAATACCGGAATCCCGGGATCCCGAAAACCGGGATTTTAGTCTATTTTTTCCGGTATTAGAAAATCGGTTTTACAAGAAAAATACCGGTATTTCGGTATTTGTGTAAAATATCTTACTGTTTATTTATATTAGTTATTTCAATTAGCAGAACAGAATAAGAACAAGAATAATAAATTCGTATTTATACCTCGTCAATGCATAGTGAAGTTAGTCACTGAATTTCGTTAAAAAAAACTTGCTTTCCTGTTTACATCTCTCATCTCACACGCACACGATTAGCAACACATACATAAAACCTATATTTCTGAATTTATTATTTGCTGTAGACTGTAATGTTTGTTGTTTGAAACCGTAAGTTATTTTATTGTACAACATCAAATTTTTATAATAATTTTATTAAGGTTTGAATAGACATATACGATACGCGGCCTATCGCACGCCATGTCTTCGTCCACACAAAAGGAGTTCTTCATACACAAAAAGGACAACGATGCATCTTCGGTTTGGCAGTATGTTTTATATGAAACAAATGGTCTTCTAGCCAGGTGTAAAGAGTGTTCAAAGGAAATAAAATGTGGTGGTGGTTCTACTAGTGGACTACATACTCATTTAAAGACAATGCATGCAGGGCCCGATCTAGCTATTTAGCCGTTCCGGGCAAAACTAATATTCGCCGCCCTTTACACCACAGTCGCCCTGGTGTTTACCACATAAGTCATGAGCTTGCTATTCCAAAGAAATGTGATATTGCTGGAATTGTATAATACTCACCTATGTTAGTCTACGGGGGCTTCTGAACTAGCATACAAAAGTTCATGAGTGTATGTATGTATAAGTATGTTTATAAGGATATATGTATGTCTGTTAAAGAATTTCTCAAAAACTACTGAATGGTAACCCCTTCAGACCCTGTGTACATTGTAATGTACATAACATTTATCATGTTGTATTTTATTAGGTATAGGTTTAAACTTAGTTGCGGGACCTAATGTAAATACCAATAGTCTACTAATATCAACAAATAACGTCTGTATTGTTATCTGTCTTTTCTGTTTTGAACTACTATGATTCTCTTGTGAGCAGTTTGACGTTTGTGTAATCTTGAAATTGGTAATTCGGATATTTTATAGTTTTTTGAATTTATATCTTCAGGTTAGTTTGAAAAAATGTATAAATCACTAAAGAATGGATCTATCTAGGTAGTAATGAAGTTTTATAAACAAATTTTACATTTGGTTTAGTATTATACCCTCTATATGATGTATGTACATCATAATGTACATTAGGTCCCAGAGGGTAGAAAGAAATGTAGCAAGTTTTGGTTTGAATTCTCTGTAATAGGTTGACAATTTATGGAAATATTTTTTACATTGAGTATTTTTATCCTTTACGATGGATAATAAAATTTGACAAATTTTATTTGGATAATGAAAAAGATGTTTTATTGCAAATAAAATAATGATGCAAATTATTACAAATGTTGGAAAATGGGGAATTATCAGATCTTGATGGCATGGAAGGAAGTGAAGATGAAGTAGAAGAAGTTGAAAGACTAAGAAAAGAACAAGAAGGTGAGGACACCATAGACAGAAGAGAAAGTGAAACTTTTGAATAAGAAAATGATAATATAAATGCGAATATAGGCGTACTAGATAGAGAACCCACTAAAGACTACCACTAGAAAACCCACTAGAACCCACTAGAGAACCCACTAAAGAAGAATTTCAAAATAAGAGAATACTAAGAGAAACTAATCCACCATTTTTTGGATGGATAGAGAATGACAAGAACGGACAATGACAAGAATTCAGTAGTACCAAATCCTATAGAATACTTTTCTAAATATATGACACCTGACAACACCTGAAATTTTTGAACAAATGGCCGAATATACAAACATATACGCACATCAATAAGGAAAATCTCAATTCAAACCAACAAATACTAATTAAATTGAGACGTTATTTGGCTTGCATATTACAATTGGATGCCTACATAAATTTCCACGTATACGAATGTACTGGAGTTCCGTCCTCGGTATAAATGTTTCTTTGGAAAACATGACTAAAAAAATAGATTCTTCCAGCTACGAACGATGCTACATTTGGTCAATAATTTAGAATGACCTAACTCTTGTGCAGATAAATTTTACAAGGTCAGGCCTATTATGGATGCTTAGTACTGCATCCATAATAGCGCTGTAAGGAATTAGAAATTGGACAAGTTATTTCTATTGACGAACAAATGATTACATTTACAGTTGTTCAAAATAAACCATATAAATAACTATAAAATTAATGTAAATGGGGATTGAAAATTTTTGTTTTATGTATTCGGAATGGTCCCTATGGAAAAAGTAGGGCAATTGTTTTAGAATTAGTAGAAATTATGAAAAAAGAAGGCCATAGTGTATATTTTGACAATTATTTTAATTCATATGCTCTTCTTTTGCGATTACTAGAAGTGCTAGAATGCTGCTGGTACAGTTCGTATGAATAGGTTTTATAAACCACCATTTATGTCTGATAAAGATTTCAAAAAGAAGAAAAGGGGCTATTTCGAAGACCTAGTTAGTCAGGTTGGCAGTATAATGGTAAAATGGCTGGACAATAAACCAGTCCATATGGCTTCTAACTTTCTTGGAAATCGAAGAACAGATAAAGCTAAACGGTGGGACAAGCAACAATCAGCCTATATTAAAATTGACAGACCTGATGAGAGCAAGGAATATAACAAAAGCATGGGAGGAGTTGATTTGCTCGATATGTATATTAGTTTATATCACATATATATATATATATATATATATATATATATATATATATATTAGATCACAAAAATGGACGCTTAGAGTAATTATGCATTTTGTAGATTTTGCTCTATCTAATAGTTGGGTAGAATACAACAAGATTGCATCAAAGCCAAAATTCGTAATAGATATTATGGATTTATTGGAATTTCGCATGCATGTTGCCAAAATCCTAATTTATATGAACAAACCCGTAAATATATAAAAAAGTGATCATCCTTCGCAAAATAGAGAAAATACACCCACCAAATCACGAAAATTTAGTTGCTGTGAAAGAAGACCAATGACAAAAATTCATTGCCATAATGTAGATCATATGCCCCAAATTGATGACAAATAAGAAGCAACACGATGAAAGTTGCCTTCATGCTAAGGAAGGACACATTTTTATTGTGATAAATGTCAGGTACACTTATGTTTATTGAAAGAGAGAAATTGTTTTGAAAAAACCTCTACGAAACCAAATATTTATAATATTTTTATTTTTTTACTAATATTTCGTAGGATTTTATGAAAGTGGAAAACTTTAATTTAGGAGCAGATGTCCATTAAAATGTACATATAAAAAGTATAAAGAAATAAATAAATATTTTTATAAAAAGTATACTTTTTATTTATATACTTTTATGTTATATTCTTTTACAGGATTTACGTTAATTTTAATATGAAAATAATTTTTTTTAACGAAAAAAAATGCAGGTCTGAAGGGGTTAAGGCATATATGTTATATAAAAAAGCAAAATATTTACTATGCTCAATAATCTGGGAAAACCTTAACTCTAAGGAGTTTATAGCTGTATCTATAATGTGAAAAAATACTTCGATTTTATATTTTTGACTAGGTTCAATGATCGGTTTGTCACTACACTCGTAACCAAATTGCTTCTTTTTGGATCGAGCACGAAGTTTCGGCAAATTTTCAAAGTCTAAGACTTCGCAATCAATTTCAGAAGCTAAGACTTTTGCGTCTTCAAGAGCTTGAGTAAAATACTCATCTGAACGTGAGTTTTTAAAGAAATCTTAAGTATTTTTAAGTATTTTAATAACAGAAACGAAATGAAAATCCTTACTTTGCATTAATTTACTAACCGGATTTATCCGATTCAAAGTTTCGTACCAAATTATTATAGAACAAAAAAATTTAAACTGTTTAATTTGGCTCAACAAACCCGAAGCTTCGTCTCGTGTAGAGGTATCCGTATCTGTGTTTTGGTAAACACTAAACAATGCATCGTACACTTGTCCTATTTGATGTCTTAGTGGTTTTATTGCCTCGATTCGACTTTCCCATCTCGTGTTACTAAGTGGTTTTAGAGTAATATCTTTTACATTCTTCAAAAGAATTGACCATCTCAATGTTGAAGAGGAAAAGAAAACATATATTTTTTGCACAGTACTAAAAAAATGTGTAGCTTCCAGTGAGGACCTTGCCATGTTGTTTGCCACTAAGTTTAAAGAATGACTACTACAAGGAACAAAAAATGCCCGTGGATTGATGTTTTTTATCCTGGCTTGAACGCCACTTTGAATACCTTTCATATTAGATCCATTATAATACCCTTGCCCTCTTATGTTTTCTAAAGACAATCCAAGTTCTGATAATTGTTCTAGAATAATTTCTGTTAGTGCCAGACCTATAAATTTTTCGATTGGTATAAATCCTAAAAAACTTTAATTTATTACAATTTCTGACGTTCTTGGATTGTCTTCGGTTTGATTAATAGAAATATACCTAATTATGAGGGTCATCTGCTCAGTTTTGCTAGCGTCCTGGGTACAATCTAAGATATTAGAATAATATTTCGATTTAATGATAGCTTTCAGAATATGTTTTTTTATGCTGTTTGAAATTGTATCAATAAACTCATTTTGAATAGTTTTACTTAAGTAGATTGCTTTTCTCTCCTCTTTCTTAAAAACTCTGCGTACATGTTCCTGCATAACAGGATCAAATTCGGCTAACAACTCTACTAGTTTTAAAAAATTACCGTTGTTATGTTGATATAGATTTTCAGAAGTACCTTGAAAAGCCAAGCAGTTTTTGGCTAACATTTTGATGATTGAAGCAATACGTAACAAAACTCCATTTCAGTGTTCTATTTCTGATTTAATTATTCTTTGTGACTCGGCATCTATCGTATGAGATGATTTCAACCTTACGTGAAAGTCCGACCCTAATTTTACAGCTTCTACATGGTTTCGTGATGTCTCATGAGATTTAAGCATATCGCCTACATGCTTCCAATTTGTGTAGCCAGCTTCAGATAGACCGGAAGTTGTAGTTGTTTTAAATATTTTGCAGCAAAAACAATATACCGAATTTTTTGCCACAGAATATACAAGCCAATCTCTCAAAATTTCTTCACCGTTGTTAAGCTTTCTCTTATAATATCTCGAAGTTAACCATTGTAAACATTCGACCGTTGTTATCCCGTGGAAATTCAAATTCATACAGTGGGTCAGGAAAACCTCTATTTATTTATTTATGAAAAATATCATCAAAAATTAAATTTCAATTATAATTGCAACTTATAAATTATTTTCACTCTTCAGATTCCCAGCAAATTTGAAATTTTTATTTTCACAAAAAAATGAGTTTTTTTTTAATCCCATTAAAAATTGCCATATAAATTAAAATCCTATTTAAATTGACACTCTGAATAAGTACATTAAAGACTTGTAAGAGTCTCCAGTTGCCAAAAATCGTAGGGTGATGACAAAAAATAATTATGTAACCAGTAAGAACATAAATATCAAAATATGTTAAGTGACTGCGACTAGAGCAATACCCAAACGGTTTTTGTCAATTTTAAGTCGAAGATTTTTTCAAATTTTTCATTGTTGATTTTTTGTTTGAATGTGACTAATATTGATAATTTTAGAAGAATATAGTGAAAATATAATTAAAATAAACAATGAGTTTTTTTTTAATAATAATAACCGACTTCCAAATGAAGAAAGATTGGAATATGTAAATGAATAAAAAAAATCTGATTTAAATCAAATAAATCCGATTACTTTGATTTTTTTTTAAATCATGATTTTTATCAACCCTGATTAAAACTACTTTCTAGCTTAAAATTACCTATTTTTTTACGTACTACAGATTTATTTTATAAAATAGGTAGTTACTTAGTAAATTCACACGAATCACACGCGCACTTCAATATGTATTGTTAATTGTCTGATTAATCTACCACCAATATTCACACCACTTTTAAATTTAAAATACAACTTGTAGACTTGAGATATATTTCTTGAGTGATTACTTAAGTGTCGCTGTGTCGCAATTAGTAACTTTTTTTATGGCTTCCGCTAGACTATTTGCAAATATGGCACGTTCAGTAATTCGGCGCTCTGGGAAAACTATTTTGTATAATATTTTAAAATATATATATATAATAACTATAATATTTTTTTATATATCTAATTATTTTGTATAATATTGTTTCAGTTATTTTTATTTAATACTGTGTTCTTAGTATGTACCTGCTTATGTACATATTTTTTATATGTAGAGGTACATACTTAATTATTTCTGAACGTTAGGACTTCGTGCAACTCGGCGCCCTCAATTTTGCCGCCCCTCATTTTTGCCGCTCTGGGCATTTGCCCGGCTGGTCCCCCCTTAGATCGGGCCCTGAATGCATGGAATAAATCTAAGAAAAAGAAGTGAGGTAACTTTGAATGCAAACAATGATCAAGATTAACGAAGTCAGTCTAAAAAACCTAATTTAATAACAAGTTATTTAAAAAGCAATAAAAAACGAAAGCCTAGCTAAAGTATTAGCTCGAATGGCAGCTCGAGACGGCTTATCATTTAATATTTTGAAAACATCTATTGATACTAGAGAAAGATTAATTGCTCGTGGTTTTAAAGATGTTCCAAACTCGGCAAGTACAATAAGAAATATTATACTCGAATATAATAAAACTATTTGAATTACCATAAAAGATGAAATAGCTCAGCTCAATTGTAAAGGCAAACGATTCAGTGTAACATTTGATGAATGGACATCGATTCGCAATCGACGCAATCTAAATATAAATATACATACTGCTGGAGTATTTTTTTGGAATATTGGACTAGTACGAGCATTTGTAGGTCATGCCAGCAGAAAGGTGTTTAATGCTGATTAGAGAAAAGTTAGAAGAATTTGGTTTGCGTATTTCTAAAGTTATAGTCTTCATAACCACTGATGGGGCATCGGTTATGGTTAAATTAGGCAAACTTATTGATGCTGAGCAACAGATCTGTTTGATGCATGGCATCAATTTAGCTATAACCAATATACTTTATAAGTCAGGCCAGAAGTTCTGACAATTTCATCGTTTGGTTCTGACTCAGAACCAAACGATGAAATAATTGTTGAAGAAGATGATGATAATGGAGAATATGTTGACGGCGTAGTTATATAATCTAATTTAGTAGATACTACGGCCAGTATTAGTCATGCTATTATTTCTCCTCTTGTAACAAAAATAAGAAAGGTAGTCAAAATATTTAGAAATTCACCTACTAAAAATGATAACTTTTTACCGAAATATGCAAAAGAAGGTTTTTCATAGAGAAATTGCTTTAAAATTACACTGTAAAGCAAGATGGAATAGCATGTTATTTATGTTAGAAACATTTTACCAATTGAGATATTGTGTTCAAAAAGCCCTTATTGACATACATTCCGGTATGAATTTTTTTGACAGACAGACATTTATTATCTGAAATTATCACTACCCTTACTCCTATAAAATTAGCAGTTGATGCATTATGTCGCCAAGATTTTAATCTTCTTACAGCAGATGAAATAATAAAATTTATGATTGAAGCTCTTTCGAATCAAAATTGCGAAATTGCTGAAATTGTGAAAACTTTATGACGCTTTAAAAATTCGCATTATTACAAAGACGAAATAATTTATCACAGGTACTTCAGTACTTACATAGTGCAGAACAAGATAATAGCGATTTAGTTCAAACTTCATTTCCACAGTAAAAAAACTAAAGTGACTATGATAAAAATTATAATTCCTTTGATCAAAAGACTTTCTCCCGAAAACGCAGAAGAACAAGTTAGATTAGATTCAGATAAAGACGAAAATTCCGAAGAATCCTTGGAAAGATATCTGAGCAATACATTAAGGACTACCTCGAACTTTGCTTTTCAGGACCATGACAAATTAAAACTGCAACTTCAATCAGCAATCCAACAAAAACTTTCAGTTCAACCTAAAATTACAAAAGGGCAAGGGGTGGAACCAATTATAAAAGACGAAATTGCTATTTTTTGGAAAAACAGGAGTATGAGGAAAATATTTGCAACTGACGTTAGACCATTTAAGTACAATTGCACCAACAAGTGTAGAATCGGAAAAGGCGTTTTCTGCAGCAAGTCACTTATGTATAAAGATTCGGTCCAGTCTGAATGACGAAATAATTGATTGTTTATGTTTTTACGGGCATATTTTAATAAAAGAAACTCAATTTGCGAAATGTAGTACATAATATGTTTGTGATACCTTTGTTTCAAATGTTTGCTATAAATAATTTTTATATACAGGAGTAAAAAAAAAATTCGTTTAAATATCTTTTTGTATAGTTTATAACTAAAGAAATATATTTTTAAGTTTTTCCTTTGTTTTCTTTATAATAAATTACCATTATCATTACTATTCATAAAAATCTGTCGAAAATATTTTTTTCTGGTAATACCGGTATCAATACCGGTATTCCGGTTTTGAAAACAAATAATACCAAAATACCGGTTTTAATTTTTGCTCCGGTATTGGAAGCCCTAATCACAATACAAGAAACTACGAAAATCATAATATTCTATGGACCAGGGGAGAACGACAAAACAAGTGAGAAAGATGAATTCTGGGAACAACTTCAAGAAGTATATGAAAACAAGAGGCACGTAACCATCATTATGGGAGATTTCAATGCAAGAGTCGGCAAAAATATAGAAGGAACAATGGGAAAATTTGGAGAAAGCGCCAAGAAAAACAATGGCCAAAGACTAATAGATTTCTGTATACAAAACAGGCAAGTAATACAAAACACATTCTTCCAACATAAAGACTGCCACAAGTAAACAAGGGAAGAACAAGGAAGAAACGAAAAATCTATAATAGACTATATTCTGACACTAAAAGAGCAAAAGAAAGATATAAAGGATGTAAGGATAAATAGAGGAGCAGAACTAGGCGCAGACCACTAATTAGTGAGCGCAAAACTCAAAAAGAAGAAAGAAGAAGAAGAGAGACTTCAGACAAAAGGGAGAATAAGTAAGGGAACAAAAACTATCAGAATATACAAATTAGAAAATATAGAAGCTAGGAAACAATATTCCGAAGTAATAGAAGAAGAGATAAATAAAAGACAAGACGAAATACAAAAAGGAACTCTAGAAGAAAAATGGAAAATATTCATAGAAATACTAAAATACTCTGCAAGTAAAGCCTGCGGAATTACAATAACAGGAGGATCCAAAAAAGAACAGGCTGGTGGAACAAGGAAATAAAACAGATTGTCAAGACAAAAAAGAAAGCTTGCAAAGAATACCTTAGCCGAAAAACATGCGCTGCATACAAAGCAATTAGGAAATATGTAAAAGAAAAAGTCAAACAAGCTAAAAACAAGGAATGGGAAGAATTTGGTGAAAAAAATGAGTATAATAACAAGAACAACCAAAAACTCTTCTACAAAGTACTCAACATGAGACGAGATGAAGTGAAAACAGTTAAACAGATAAAAGATAAAGAAGGCCAAATATTAGAAGAAATATCGAAAATTATAAAAAGATGGGGAGAATATTTTAAAGAAATTTTGAGTCAACAAACGAAGAAAGAATTGAAACAGAAACAAGACAACAGCAAGCACAAATAAAGGGATAAGAACACTCAAAAATGGAAAAGCGCAAACACAACCTGGACAACATTAAAACCGAAATGCTAAAACATAAGGGAGAAAAAGCTACTGAACTATTGCACGACATAATAGAAATGGCCTGGAAAACATAAGAAGTCCCGGATGACTGGAAGAGCTCAGTAATAATACCCATATATAAAAAAGGAGACTGAAGAGAATGTGGAAATTACAGAGGGATATCTCTCCTCTGCAGTATGCAGTGTATGAAAATTTTTTAGAAGAAAGACTAAGAATGACCACGCAAAGAGAACTACATGAAGCCCAAAGCGGTTTTCGGCCCGGCTATAGTGTGCAAGATCACATATTCACTATAAGAAACTTAACAGAAAAGTACCTAAAGTATGACAAAGCAATATATCTATGTTTTATAGATCTTGAAAAGGCGTTTGACAAAGTTCCCCGACATCACATATGATAAACATTAGGAAAATACGAAGTAGACGATAACCTAATTGAGGCAATAAAATCAATGTATAAAAATAGTTCAAATATTGTGAGAGTATTAAACGAAGAATGAGATAAATTCATTAGCACACAGGGAGTTAGAGAAGGAGGGGTTTTTCCACTGTTATTCATCCTATATCTAAACGAAATAATAAAAGAATGCAGTAATAAAACCAGAAAAATAAGAGCAGGATACAACAGAAAGAAATCTATAAACATCAGCGAATGTGTATTTGCAGACGACATCGTAGTAATTACAAACAGTGAAGAGGCATTACAACACAATGTAGAAACATGGCAAAAGCATTAGAAAAAGCAGGATGAAAATAAGTGCAAAAAGACTAAAACCATGGTTATCTCCAACATACCAAAGCAAGTCAACACGGAATTAAAAGGAAAAATTATAGAACAAGCAGATAACATCAAATACTTAGGAATAACAATTAACCAAGCAGGGAGCTATGAAACAGAAATTAATAGTAGAATAGCAAACACGACCAAACTCTATTACAGCATGAGAAATGGTTTTATAAACCAACAACAAATAAGTGTTAGAACAAGACTCGCGGAATATAAAAGAATCTACATGCCTATCTTACTCTATGGATGTGAATCATGGGTAACAACAGAAAAAATACAAAAGAAAAAACAAACAGCTGAAATGAAATATCTGAGAAGAACAGCAAATGTCACACTACTCGACAAGATAAGAAACGAAAGAATACGGTAGTACCTAAAAGTAGAAAATGCGAGGAAATACATACAAAAGGCACAACTGAGATGGTGGGGGCATTTAAAAAGGCTAGACAGAAACCGGCAAGTCGGGAAAGTATGGGAAGCAAAGAAATGTGGCAATAGACGAAGAGGAAGACCTAGGAAAGAGTGGAATAAAGAATTGGAGGAATTACTAAAAGAAAAAGGCTTAAGCACAAGAGAAGCGGAAGTACTGGCAGAAGACAGGAACACCTGGAGACAAAAAGTGAAGGAACAAGGAAATTAACCTAAATGAAATATTTCATTACATACACCTCAACACTTAACGGTACATGAGGCCAAGATTATGAATGAATGTAACCAGCAACATATTACTATTATCAACAAACAGACCCGCAGCGCCATACAACGCCGCGCCGGGCGAGTTAAATCTATAAACATCAGCGAATGTGTATTTGCAGACGACATCGTAGTAATTACAAACAGTGAAGAGGCATTACAACACAATGTAGAAACATGGCAAAAGCATTTTAAAAAATAGGATGAAAATAAGTGCAAAAAGACTAAAACCATGGTTATCTCCAACATACCAAAGCAAGTCAACACGGAATTAAAAGGAAAAATTATAGAACAAGCAGATAACATCAAATACTTAGGAATAACAATTAACCAAGCAGGGAGCTATGAAACAGAAATTAATAGTAGAATAGCAAACACGACCAAACTCTATCACAGCATGAGAAATGGTTTTATAAACCAACAACAAATAAGTGTTAGAACAAGACTCGCGGAATATAAAAGAATCTACATGCCTATCTTACTCTATGGATGTGAATCATGGGTAACAACAGAAAAAATACAAAAGAAAAAACAAACAGCTGAAATGAAATATCTGAGAAGAACAGCAAATGCCACACTACTCGACAAGATAAGAAACGAAAGAATACGGTAGTACCTAAAAGTAGAAAATGCGAGGAAATACATACAAAAGGCACAACTGAGATGGTGGGGGCATTTAAAAAGGCTAGACAGAAACCGGCAAGTCAGGAAAGTATGGGAAGCAATGTGGCAATAGACGAAGAGGAAGACCTAGGAAAGAGTGGAATAAAGAATTGGAGGAATTACTAAAAGAAAAAGGCTTAAGCACAAGAGAAGCGGAAGTACTGGCAGAAGACAGGAACACCTGGAGACAGAAAGTGAATGAACAAGGAAATTAACCTAAATGAAATATTTCATTACATACACCTCAACACTTAACGGTACATGAGGCCAAGATTAAAAATGAATGTAACCAGCAACATATTACTATGATCAACAAACAGACCCGCAGCGCCATACAACGCCGCGCCGGGCGAGTTCTGTCGAACATCCCTTTGGACATGCCGATGTACATGCGACTCTTAAGAGAAATAAACCTATGCACACCTCGGTGTTCTAATGAGAATAAAATTACATTAATTTATAAAATGGGCAAACAATTGACACGGAAGAAATTTATAAAGAGTGGGTTAGTACAAAGGAGCAATAAATTAAAGTTTAATTGGAAATATCCAAACTATTATTTTGCTATTTAATATTTTTCTTTTTTTTCGATCTTGGCCGACTAGGAACCGCGTTAAACAACTATTGTTCAATGTACATTTCGCCTATTGCGTTCATCTTCTTTTCTCTTTTACCAATATATCTTCATCTTCTTTCATTACTGCTCCCTACGGTCTTCTGTCCACACTGTTCCTCCAGTTTTCTTCTTATTGGCCTCAAATTTTATCTCTCATCAGTTCTCTATTTGTTATGTCTTCTTCTCCAATACCCAACTCCACTAAGTCTGCTTTGACTTCTTTGAACCATGTGATTTGGGTTCTGGGGTTCTTGTCAAAAAATATGAATATTTTCTTAGTCAGCCTTTCATCAATAATTCTTTTCAAATGGACATAGAAGCTTACCTTTCTCTTCCTCATAGTATCTCCCACTATCTTCAAAACTTTAGTGAGTTGCTTCAGTTTGCCGGGCAAGAGCGAGTTAATATTTGAAGTTGGTGTTTGAAGAGTTTATTAACATAATGAGACAGCAAGTTTTAAAATCAATTGTTAACGAAATAAAATCAAAATACTACTCTATAAGCGTGGATTCTACACCAGATCTCTCTCACGTTCAACTGACCTTCATCGTTAGATACGTAAAAGACGGAGAGCCTATTGAGAGATTTTTGCAGTTTTTCTCAATAGATAGGCATAATGCAGAATACATTGCAGATACTATTTTAAACTTTTTTGGAAGCCTTGATTTTAATATTAAAGATTGTCCTGTACATAGTTATGATAATGCCTCAAATATGGCTGGAAAGTATTCTGGTGTTCAGTCAAGAATAATAGAAAAATGCAAATTTGCAATTTTTGTCTCATGTGTGGCACATTCGCTAAATTTAGTAGGTGTTCAGGCTGTTGAATGTGTTTCCGAAGCTATATTACAACATTTATATGAAGCATATATGAAGCAACATTTATATGAAGGTTAACAGGTTGTCACTGAATTAAAAAATTCAATATGTTTCTGTATGTGTCAATGAAAATGCGGGTTTTTCAACTCGTAGAAAAACTTTTTTTTATAATTTTTTTCCAGCCCTCCCACAAACATCATCCACGAGCCGCCACTGTCTGCAATACGGTTTCAGAAAATGAAGAAGCACAATAGATGCGATGAAAAAAGTGCAGGACATTGCAGAAAGCGTAAACAGCGGATCATATAAAAGACGAAAATGCTGCCTGCTAAAGTAGGAATGCCGAAGTAGGAATTTAAACATGAAATTGTAAAACAAGTCATTTTGACTGGTGTGGTAAATCTAGTGTTAAAAACAACTACTTCACTGGCACACACCACGACTGACATTGAATTACATTAAGTTTTTGGGTTCAATACCCTGTAACTTTCCCAAAAAACAATATCCTGATAAAATACAAAAGATAATTATTAATTAATTAATGAACATCCATATACAAACATAGATATACATATATTCATAAATTAAATATTCTAGAATTTAAGAAATATATATTAAAAATGGCCTGGTTCAAAAATTATTTTCCAATTAAAAGATATTTTTTTAGTTTTATTTATTTTGTTCTATATACAGTGTACAATTAATTAGCTCAATAAAACCACACAGAATATGAATGTAAACAATGCAAAATAAATGCGTAATATTTATTTGCTTCTGCTTTATCAGCCAAATACATAATGAAAATCAATAATATATTTATTATAGCCCAATTAAAACTACGTATCAAAAATCCATAAAAACTAAATAAATTATTCTTACTGCATAAAAAAATAAATTTGAAACTATTATCTTAAGTAAATTAAAAAAAGTTCTACAATAAAATAAGACATAAAGGATACACTATTTGTAGTGTATAAAACACAATATACTATTCTAAAATTAATTAATATTCTGATTAATATTGTTATCATAATTTTGGCAAATAAGTGATATTTGTTTATAAATCATTTGAATGTCAACTTATTATTGGATTAGTTGGTCATTATTGGATTAGTTGTTTATATATCACAAATTTATGAATGTCATAGTTTTATTATATATGATGATGTGGAGGAGCCGGTGACGCTACAGCAGCTGCTTGTGGAGAAGGAGGGGTTGGTGTTGCACTTGGACCAGTGTCTGCAGACGATGCATGTGAGACTGGTGGTTGTTGTTGAGTCCATTGTTGACCTTGTTCAGCCTGTATCCTTTGATGGGCTTGTTGTCTTGCGCGGAATTCGGCAGCTTTAAGTTGTTCTAAATGGAATTGTTGTCGTTCAGTAATCAATTGCTGCCTTTGATATTCTAACCCCTCTCTTTCTCTTTCCATGGTTGTTTCTAATTCCTCGAAGTGTCTCAATTTAATTTCTAGTTTCTTCATTTGAGTTTCAACAAGGAGAGCCACTAAAGATTTTATTTTCCGTTCTTCTACTGCAGCAAGGTGTTTCGCTTTCACGGCAGCTGCTGCTAAAGCTGCAGCAGCTGCACTTTGCATTTCACTATCACGGATAACTTTATCAGGCTTCATATCACCAGAATAACTTTTATCTTCTTTATCACTATCTTGCAATTCAACTTTAACTATTTTGTCATCAATTTTTTCCTCAGAATTTTCTATTCCATTCTTTTTCTGTTCTCCTTCATTTTTCTCATCTTCCTTTGACTAAAATTAAAAATAATATTAACAAAACTTTCAAAAGCCTGTGAAATTTGAATTACCTCAACTTCTTTCTTAATCTTATCATCTTCTTCCTTTTCTGGTACAGTTCCTGCTATTCCACTAAGAGCTAAACCAGCTGCTGGATCATACTTACCATCTGCAGAAGAAGCCTCCACATTTTTCAAATGAGCATCCATTAGAGCTGCAGGAACTTCATCTTTAATACTGGCAAATTCATTCATTGCCGATTTAGCAGCTGCTGCGGCCACTCTTGGGTCAACAATGGATGCCAAGAAAGCTACAGTGGACATTATCGGATTTCCAGCTTTACTGAATGGAATAGGTTGATAAGCCAAGGGTCCTAATGCACCACCAGCTTCAGGATCCTCTAAATATGGATCTTCAATGGGCAGTCGTAAGAAATGTAGGATGCACTCATCTTGTGTTCTTGATCCTACATGTTCACATACTTTATTCCAATCATCTTTATACATTTCCAATCCTAGTGGGAATTATTATTATTAAAAATATAGCATTGTGCATTTATATTTACCATACCTTCAAGCAAAAGTAATGTTTCTTGCTCAGTCCAATCTCTAGCCAAAGAAGCAGCATTTTTATTTTTCATAGCACCAGGCTTCTTAGTATATTGATCTAATTTTAAGCCAAAACTGGAAATAGATTCCATCGCGTCCGATTTTTTTAAATCTTGTGTTCTATCCAAATCCAAGAGGGTTTTGGCAGCACTAGGTTGAGGCGTTTTAGGAGGGTTCACAGGCTGTAAACCTGATGGTGTATCAGAAAGTATGTGAAAATGGGATGTTGGTGGTGGACCAATGGGTGTTGGACGAGAGTCGGTATCTACTTGATAATTAATTAAGCCCCATTGTTCTAGAAATGCATGTACCCTCATTATAGCACAAACGTCTCCAGCTAGATTTCTTCTACAAGCTGTGCTAGTTATGTATTCTGTTGGATTTAATCTGTAGGTATCAACCATGAAATTTCTGTAAGCTAAGTAAATTTCTGGAGACTTTGACTTATTCTTTCCATTAAAGAACTCTGGTAATGCACGTTTTTCTACTTCATGAATAGAGTTATAATCGAACCAGGAAGAATATGATGGTACAATAATATGATGAGTTTGTTCAGTAACATTATCTTCCTGGCCATCATCTTGTGTTGTTGTGTCAGAATTCTTTCCTGTTTGTGAGTCTTCACATCTCTCCTCCGTCTCATCCATATCAGTAATTGAACCACCTTTCAAAGGTTGTAATTCATGATCCTTCTTACCCAATTGACTTGAAGTGGAAGGATTAACTTCAGTAACATTGGGCTCTGGCAAAGGATCATCCATTTCCTTAGTAAGATCTTCAGATTCTGCATCTTCTGGTCTACTCTTCTTTCCAACTGCTGGACTTCTACCACTTTTCCTCTTACCAGCTTTTAATTGTGGAGATGGCGATCTCTTCCTCTTCACCTTCTTTCTATTTGTACAGATAAACAATTACATGCTAAATTAATTTAAAATCATATTTACCAATCATCCTAAAATATTTTAAACAAATTTATTAATAATTCATTATTCCAAATATTACATTTTCATTCATATTGTTATTTAGAGATCATATAAAATGATATTTATTATTATATTTTAAATTGGATTTATTCGTTTTTGTGTAAAAAAGAAATACGAATAAAATTTAATACTGACAAGGGGAACTTTCGACGTCTGGATCACGGATTTTCTTCAAACTTTGTATTCTTTTTAGTAGTCTATTAGGACGACATAATGTGCAAGTAGTAAGCCGTACTACTTCGGCATTTTCAAGAAAATTGAATTTTCTCTCTTCGAAGTTTTCCGCGTCGAATATATACATTTGCGTTGCGTCAACGTGTATAAGAAGGCGGTGGACGAATGGTTACGAATGGAAAAGTCCGAGCTTCGTAATTGCTGGATCGGTGGATCTAGTACCACACATCGTTTTCTTTGTTTCAACGCTGGTTATATTTTTTCTTATAAATAACAATTCAAAGGTCAAAGGTAATATAATGAATAAATACGTGTCTTTGCATGCATTTTGATTAAATTTCCAATGTTATTTGGCTGTGCTGAGTACTGCAGAGCTGAGAATAGCACTGAAGCAGATGAAAAACCGAAAGGCACCAGGACAAGACAGCCTTACAACAGAAATGGTGAAGAATGGGGGAACAACTCTGGAAAAAGCATCCTTCTTAAAAAATGTGTGGAGGAGGGAAAAATTCCCGACGCCTGGAGAAATGCAGAGGTAATAATTTTATTCAAAAAAGGAGACCGAACCAACATCGAAAACTATAGACCGATCAGTCTTTCGTCCGTTTTGTATAAGCCAAAATCATAACCAACCGTCTCAACAAAAAGTTCGATGTCTACCAACCAGTGGAACAAGCCGGTTTCCGAAGCGGCGCTATAATACGAAAGATCGCAATCAAACGATACGTACTGTACTATTGAGAGGTGTACCGAATATAATATCCCATTACACCTCGCATTCGACGGCTACAAAAAAGGTTTCGATTCGGAGGAAACCTGGGCGGTGCTGGAGGCAATGGGCAATGCGAGGATTGATTCAAGATATACCAACCTCATTAAAGATATCTACAAGGATACTACAATACATGTCAAAGTAGACGAAAATATAACAACGTAAATAATATAAAGACGAAAATATAACAACGTACGTAAGTATTACACTAAATTACACAAAGTACTCTTGGATTCCTTGAATTACTCTTGCATTCCCTGAATTACGTTCACATTATATTCGCATTACGTCCATATTACGTCCTCACTACAGCCGCATGTGCTCATCATGGGCGTCGTCATGCGCCGCAGTAGGACAGTGAACATCTACTAAGCTCTTACTGGGGAAGCTCTGAGAGAAGCTCCCGAGGAAGCTCTTAAAGACAATGGTATTCCTGCCGAAAAAAAATATTTCTTCAGAAACTGGAAACGATGTAAAGTAATAAATAATTTAAACGTTACGCAATATAAAAGAGGCGGTGGTGGCCTAGTAGTCAAGGTGTCAGACTTCGGAGCCGCAAGTCCCATGGGATGGGATGGAGGACAATTTTATATGGGACAGAGTGGGACGAGTTTTGATAATCTAGTAAATCGAGTTTACGTGCATAATTAATTGCTTATTGTGCCAATACGCAAATCTTCCATAATATGTCCAGCCCAGGAGATTTCTGTTGTTCCTGAAAAGTCTTACGATCCGATTGCGACGAAAAAGGATTACTCATGTCAGATAAAGAAATTACGCAAACATTAAATTCGAACGAATTATCGTTAAAAGAGTCTGAACCGAAAAGAAAGTTTGCTGTATGAGAAAATGGGATGAATGGTACGGGCCGCGCGAACGGAATGGGATGAAAATTTTAAGTTTATGGGATGGGACATTGGGCCGAAAATGGGATGATGATGGGATGGGACAGTAACAGGGATCCGTCCCCCGGGATGGGATTTGGAACGAGAAACTTGTCCCATGCTCATCTCTACTTCATTTCATTACTGCTGGACGATTTGCATATGAAACTTTGATGGCAAATATGAACTTATACAACTTATACAGAACTTTGGCCAATTTTTCAAAAACAGTCCTAAAATCAATCCTAACTTGCTTCTTCTGAGTCGTTCACTCCTGACAGAGTGGTCGTGGTCATGGGAAGTCGTCTGGTTTTTTCATGGCGCGCGCATTCTGCCACAGGAGTCTCAGTGACAGATTTGATGGTGTCTGTCCATTGAGTTGGTGATCGGCCAAAAAGTCTGCTACCTTTCACTCTACCCTGAATCACCAGCCATTGCGTCAATTTTGCGGGTAACGTGTCCAAAGAATCTGAGGATTCGTAACTGAACAAGCGACGAGATACGCTGGTCAATTTTGAATTCCTTGAGTATGGACTCGTTAGTCTGGTGAGCGGTCCAGCTGATTCCCAGCATGCGCCTCCAACACCACATTTCTAGGGCGTCGACCCTTCATCCGCAAGGTCCATGTTTCCGCTCTATATAAAAATATCGGAAAAACCAGGCTGTTCATAAGGCGTATTTTGGTATTTTTCGTGATTCGACGGTCTCTCCATATCTTGTCTAGCCTTTGCGCAGAGGACCGTGTCATGGCGCAACGTCGTTTAATCTCGAGGGCACATCCCCCGCTATTCGTGATAGTGGAGCCCAAGTAAATGTAGCTGCCGACAACCTCACAGTTGGCAATGGGTGAAGTATCTGGATTGCTTCCATTGGCTCTATCAACTATCATCATCTTTGTTTTTCGCGGTTCAAGGCGAGTCCAAACTCTAGGCTAGTGGTTTCGAGTATCCGCAGCATGTTACTGATATCGTCCTTGGATTAAGTCAGAAGCGTTGTATCGTCAGCATACCTCCGATCGATACACCTTTATGCCATTTCTCTAAAACAATGCGCATAATGTATTCGGTGTAGATGTTAAAAAGTAACGGTGATAAAATACATCCTTGTCTGGATGATTCAGAGTCTACTCCGTCCAAGCGCACACATGCTGTGCCGTAGTTATAGAGCCTCTCGATCAGATGTACTAAATGGCGCGGAACGCCCATCTCCAGCAGTATTTCCCATAATTTGGACCAGACAACGGTGTCGAAGACTTTGCTAAAGTCGGTAAAACAGATGTACAGCTTTTTATTAAACTCTCGGGCCTTTTCGATGATTTGTCTCAAGATGAGTATTTGCTCCCGAGTTCCTCGACCTTTGACAAAACCCAGACAGGTTTCTGGTGCAATTTCGCTGTTCAAGTAAGCATATTTGTCATTGTAAACATAGTCATATATTTGTCATACAAAAACGGAAAACATAAATTACAACATCTACTACATCAAATGAATGCATTTTTCCCGCACGCACAAGGAATTGTCAGTTTGTATGAAAAAACAAACCTCGTTGACATTCTCAAAAATGTCTCTTTCTTCCGACAACTTGGATGCAACCACGTGTAACGCAACATTCTCATAAATATCGGTGCTGATAATTGATGATGTACTATAGAATGTATTTTGATAGTATCTTCACGAGAAACAATTTCTCGCTCATTTTGGATTCAATATGAACAATTTTGACACTGACCCTGACAAAAAGAGATGAATCTCTGTTGATGATCTTTGAAAGGAAGATATTGCGAAAAATATACGGGGCAATGCAAGAAGACGGTATGTGGAGACGCAGGTATAACTTCGAAATTTACAACATCTATAGACAAGCCGGTAACAAGGACATAGTAACTACAATCAAAATGGGCAGATTGCAATGGGCCTGCCCTGTGAACAGATATGATGACAATAATCCTGCAAAAAATATCCTTAAGGCGGAGTGCCCACTACCTCATCAGTTTTTTCTAAATTCTGACTTTATTTTTTTAAATATTTAAACAATTTTTTTTTTAATTCTTACAAAAAAATAAAATTCATATTATAGTGTTTTCCTATTTTCGAAAATATATGTAAAGAGAAAATAAAACATATAATTATAAAATTATCGAAAAATTAACGACACTATAATAATATAAAAAATATTCCAACTAGGTCTATGAAAGAGTTAACAAAACATTTTCAAAATTAAACCCATGATTTAGAATATAAAATGAATGCTGCAATACCATTGTTGGAGAAATTTTAAAGTGAAACATGGTACAGTTTAGGCCAGGCGGCGGGTTTCCGCCTGCGCATATGAGATTTATCGGTTCCTAAAACTCTAAAAGAGACACATAGACAAGGGTTTTACGATCCTCATTCATAGTTTAGTGAGTGCATTTTGCTAACAATTATATTTGACAATGTGTGATAAACAAGGAAGACGTTATAAACGAAAAAGTATTCGCCTGAGAATGAAACGGTAAGAATAAATTTTAATAATTATGAAACAATTTCACTATTTTGAATGTTATTGACCTTTTGAATTGTCAAAAGCAGCATTTGCTTATCTTCTTTGATACGTATTAGATGCGTATTAGAACAGTTTTGTTTATCGGCAATAAAGATTAGACAAAACTCATTTTTAAAATACTGAAAACGTAACTTTCATGTCCAGGGTTAGGAATTCAGAAAAGAATATAGTGCTGTTAGAAGAAGATGTAAACCAAGATCAGATGGAAATTGCCTGTACATCTAAATATTATTCACCGAGTAGGTGAGTTTGGCACAAGTAGTTGGTAATATTGGAGCGAAATAGACAATAAAAGTCGCTCGTTCGCAAATCCGAAAAAAATAGTGGTTATAAAATTTGTAGCTTAGGAAATTGTCTATAAAAAAAATATTATAATTTTTTTTTCGTAGGACTAACGGTTTTTGAGAAAATTCTTTTATAAAAGTAACGTTTATTTTTCTCAGAAGTGCACGCGCTCTTTTACACCCACCTTTGAGGTAGGGTACAAGATGCGTTTTTTTAATTTCAAAAAAAAATGTAGAAAAAAAAAACGCATTTTGTACTCAAAGGTGGTGTGGAAAGGAGTGCACGTATTATGAAAAAATAAACGTTTAAAAATAATTTTTTTTTGTAAAAATAAATTTTTAATCTAATTTTCTAAATAACCGTTAGTCTTACGAAAAAAGCAAAATATGTGATTTTGTAGGCAATTTCCTAATTTACAAATTTGATAACCAGTATTTTTTTGATAAAAGTGTCGGTTAGCGATATTTTTGAGAAAAACCGTTTATCTTGACCTTTGACCCCGCGTAACATTTTTAGCGGCGCATGTATCGACGGGGATTTTTGGGATATTGTTTAGAACCACAAATGGAAGCTTCATGCAAAAATTCAGCTTTCCCTTAATTTTTCCAAATGCAATGTCTTTATTCCCTGTATTAGTATTAGATGCGTATTTTTTTCCGATTTCGCTCCACTATAAGTGTATGTATCATAATTATAATCATATATCAATCATCACATATCGCATTTCAGTTCGTCCACAGAATCATTACATTTTGAAAATCAGAATCCACTAGATGAGAGTTTCGACGAAAGAAACAATGAATTGTCAGGTAGAAGAATATGTAATGTCGAGTATTTTTTTCAAGAATTACAAAAAGCAAATAATCATTGTCCATTTTCTTGTAACATATCAGATATGACTCTATTATCTGAAAAACGAAACGGTCTAATTAGTAATTATATTCTCAAGTGCAAAATGTGTGGCATCGTAAAAGAAGTTTCTACAGATAGCGTAAATGAAAACAGTGATGATCTAAACGTATATACTGCAGCAGTTTTTGCTATGATTTCTACCGGCTGCGGTTATTCTCAATTGACCCAACAACATGCTATCATGAATATTCCTCAAATGTCAAGAAGGAAATATATGAAAAATTATGATAAAGTTGCAAGTTCCATTTTTGAATCTTCTCAGAAAACATTTGAGGAAGCGGCAGCTGAAGAAGCCAGATTGGCACGAGAAGCAGGAGATGTTGACGATGATGGCATCCCTTTAGTTACTGTGATAACCGATGGAGCTTGGAGATCGTACAATACCAATTATGACGCATCGTCAGGAGTGGTAAATAGGGTCAATAAGTATAAATATAAAATTTGATTTGAGCTAAATCTGGAAAGTTACTTTTTGTCGCTGTGAGAAACAAGTACTGTCCTATTTGCGAACATACTGAAGTAAAACAATTAGAACCAAGGGAACACAAATGTTTCAAAAATTGGTCTGGCTCGTCAACAGGTATGGAAGCGGATATAATTCTGGAAGGATTCAAATGTAGTGAAGAAATGCTTGGACTTAAATACGTGAGGATAGTTGGTGATGGTGATAGCAGTGTATTCCGAAAAATTTGTCAGGAAAAACCATATGGAAACAAAAGTTTGGTTAAAAAAGTTGAATGCACCGATCACCTACTAAGAAATTTTTGTTGTATAGTTAATGATCTTACTACCAAACGTGTTAGCTCATCCAAAAGGAAAATTGTTAGTCCGCGATTGAGACAGTTATCAAAATCGAACTTATTAAGACTTAGAACAGGAATTAAAAAAGCAGTCGATCAAAGAAAAAAAGAAGCAGGAACAATGACAGAACTAATAGTCCGTTTAAGTAGAGATATTAAAAACAGTCCAAAACATGTTTTTGGTGATCACTTAGAATGTGATAAATACTTTTGCAGTGGCTCAAAAGCAAATGAAGTTAATTTTGTACCTCTGTTGAAAGAGTGTGGATTATTTGAAGATATTTCAACATGCTGTAACAGATTAGTTCAAAATGCTTACAGTTTACTAATATGAATAATAATGCAGTGGAGGCATATAATTCCATAGTTTCAAAATTTGTAGGAGGAAAAAGAATTAATTTTGCAATGAATGGTTACGAAGTTAGATGTAAAGCTGCAAGCATATCTTATAATGAAAGCGAGCAATATTACCGGATAATTCATAAAAATATTACCAATAAAAGTCCTGGAAGACACACCCAGTTATTTATAGAAAAATTAAAAAAAAGCGAATAAGTAGGAATGCACGAAAAGTACTCTTCCCATCAAAATTTTCCCGCAAAAGAACATGTAATAACGGTCCCGATAAGGATTATGGACATGTGAGTGATGATGAAGAAATCCCCTTAGAACATGTTGAGGAAAGTAAGTCCAAAATTTTAAGTGCACTTAATAAAACCAAAGAGCAAATTGAAGAAATTGCAAAAATAACAATCGGACAAGATGGAAATCCTTTGTGGCACGAAGAGACATTTTCGACTTACTGCATCAAATTTCGGAGAAGTATGCAAACAAAGATCGACGACAGACCCCAAAAAGTTGGGGAAAAGAATTGTTGATTCAGCATTTTTTGGAAATGCGTCTACAAAATGGGGAAAAGATCATGAACCAATAGCTAAAGAAGCTTTCGAAGAGACGTATTAAAAAAAAATTAAAGATTGCGGTTTATATATTTCCGAAACACATCCATTCCTGGCCGCTAGTACAGATGGAATTATTGAATCGGAAGATGCCATCATTGAAATAAAATGTCCACACAAAGTAGCAGTGTTGGGGTTAACTCCTGCGGAAGCCGTCAGAAACAAAAAAAAAAGATTATTTATTAAGAGATGGAGAAAACATAAAACTAAAAAGGACTCATAACTATTACTACCAGGTACAGGGTCAGCTGGCAATTACAAGTAAGTCACACTGCTATTTCACTGCTATTTACTGTCGTGTGGACTCCAAATGGGATAGCATATGAGAAGGTAATTAAAAAAAAAATACTGAGGGGTTCGCTATGACAGCGAGTTACACTCAGCTGTTGGCCAGTTATTAATATTTTTCTTTCAGATCGTTAGGGACGACGAGTTTTGGTCATCAAAAATTTTACCGAAAGTCACAAAAATGTTTATGGAAGTAATGCTTCCAATACTTGCCAGAAACGAAGTAAAGTAATAATAAAAAAACCGGGATTGAAAGTGATAGTGAAGATTGTGGAAAAGAGTGCAAATATGCCGAATATGACTTTTCCAATTTTTTAAAACGGTGAAAATTTTTGAAAACTTTCGGTGACAAACCGTTCTAAATTCTATGTTCTGTATTAGGACTAAGTTGTGCTATATATTACCTAAATAAATATGTAACCTGGTAAATTTATATTCATTTATAAATATATTTGTTAATTTTGTATATGAGTTGCTTATTTCCAAAACACGACCTGAAAGTTTTGAATCGTCTGTTAGAACACGCGAAAAGCTATATTTTCTGTCTCAGCTGTTTTCAGGTCGCGTTTTGGATATAAGCAACTCATATAATAAATGTCGGTTCGTCGGCAGCCAATCGTGTCAATGAAGATATGACTCAATGCTAACCCGCGGTCCGATGTACAGTTTCTCTCTTTCTAAAGTACTGTAACTCCTATTCTTTTTTTCGGAACATATTTCTATACTCGGTATAATAGGGTTAAAACAGTGCCTCGTCCACTTCGCGAGACAGATTGCCCGGACTGAGAATTCCCCCTTAAAGCAGAACCCATAGACACAAGAGGGCGAGGAAGGCCAAAGCTGCGCTGGAAGGATGGTGTAAGAGAAGACGCACAAAAGATAGGTGCACCGAACTATACGATGCAGACCAGAGACAGGAATGAACGGCGAAAGAAGCTGGAGAAGGTCGAGACCCTACTATAGGGTTGTATGGCCATTGATGATGATGATGAACAATTTTGAAGGCGCTTGATAAAGTTACCTATAGAAATAAACGTCACACGGCTGGCAAATTGGAGTACATTTCGTGGGTATGACTTTAACATGCTTTAACCAAATGCATGCAAATACACCTATTTATTCATTATATTACATTTGAATTGTTATTTATAAGAAAAAATATGACCAGCGTTGAAAAAAAGAAAATGATGTGAGACTAGACCTATCGATCCAGCAATTACGAAGCTTGAACTTAACCACTCGGCCAACGCCATCTTATATAGGTTGACGCAAGGCAAATGTATATATTCGACGCGGAAAACTTCGACGAGAGAAAATTGCAATTTTCTCAAAAATGCCGAAGTATTACGCCTTACTACTTGCACATTATGTCGTCTTAATGGACTACTAAAAGTGTACAAAGTTTGAAAAAAATCCGTGATCCAGACGTCGAAAGTTCCCCTTGTGGGTAACACATATACACTATTACATTTCAACAGTGCTTTCCATAATCTATAACATGTTCATAACCTCACTAAATTTCGGCCATTTCAATATTTTATATATATATATATATATATATATATATATATATATATATATATATATATATATATATTAGAATAAATATGATGTAATGAGAAGAGGAATGTTTTTTAACATATAGAAATAATATGATACTGAAAATAAAAACAAGAAACTGGGGATTTAACCAAGTCGGATAAATCCGCAAACCTTTGATTTAAAACATCTGTCACTGGGCTACAAATTTGGCATAATATCAGTTGAAGTATATTCTTCAAATGGTTAAGATTTTTCTCCTATAAATCCATCCAGAAATAAAAACACAAAATTATTCCATATGGGGATATAGGTCTCAAGTAACCACACAATTCTTTCTTGTTGGGTTATCTTAAATATTATGGTAATAAAGTAATTTATGTCGCTAAATAAATTCTATATAATAGAAATTTTGAAGATTTTCTTTATTGAAAATAGTATGCTCTCTGGAAAAATACTTTTAGTGGATACCTTTATCTGGCGTATACTCAGCAATTATGACTTCAACAAGCTCAGCACTTAATTTATTATCCCTAAAAAGAAAATTTTTGTAGAAAACACAATTAAAAACAATTATTTCCCAACGTCTAACCTAACCTTTGAAAATTTAGATACATAAAGATCCACCTAACCTATGTGCATGAAGCACAATAGGAACAATCTTTGAAATTCATTTACTAATAATAATTAATTTACATTGATCCCTTGATTTGCGAGGTATCCTATTGCACGGTTACGATATTGCGCGATTCGGTATGACATGTTTCTAGATACCTTTCTAGTTTCTAGATGCCGTGATTTTTCGGATAGCGTAAAGAGTTTCCTTAAAACTAAATTGTACTTTTATTGACAATTTCATTTATCTATATACAAATTGACAACTTTATTGAAATCAGACAGCTTGAGTACGCTATGAAGAAAAGAGTTTCAAGAAAATTGGTTGACAATTTTAAAGGTTGTTTAAAGGTTGACAAAATTGTTCAATTGTAAGTTGGAACGTCTCTAGTATTGCAGCTGCGGTCTCACGATATGTGCTATAGTTTTCTAATGGTTACGTCCCGTTAGCTATCATTTCACAATTAAAAAGTTAAACAATATTAAATAATAATAATAATTAAAGAAAGTCATTTTAAAAATTGTAAGAAAAAAAAAGCGTCCCCACAGGGAATCGGACCAGCGATCCTCGTACTATAAAGCCGAGCTCTTACCTTATAGAATTCTTGAGGAGATTCGATATAGATGGGTTAGTGGAGACGTGGGTTCAAGAGAAGGAATGGGAAGTCTGTAGAGAGAGACTCTCCAAGGAGTACAATTGGAGGATGCAACCGGCACGGAGAGAGAGTGACTAGGGAAGGGCAAAGGGGGGAATAGTAACAAGGATCAGAAGGGGTATCAAGGAATCGGAGAGAATTCTAGAAGAGGTGGAGGGTCTAGTTTTTAGGGAGGTGGAACTGGAAGAGGAGTGGTGGCAGATAGCAACCGTTTATAATAATAAGGGACTGGAAAGAATTAAAGAGGGCATAAAGAGGAATTTAGAAGATATGGCAACGGCAAACTTGCTACCTCGAATGTAAGGATAGGAAAAGAGCAGGTCAATACGGTGGATAAAACGGGTGAAGTGACAAGAAGGAATTCCAATGACAAAATTAAAAATGCAGAGGGAAATGTTTGGCTGGCGTGGGTGTTTTTTTGGTGCAATGGGTACCTCAGTTATTGACCTTATAATTAATTACTAATGATGCGGCAAATAAAACTGATGGAAATCGGAATAAGAAGTGAGTCGGATCATATGGAAGTTAAGGCGGAGAAATGGGTGGCCAGATGGGATAAGGTAGCGACAGAAGAATACAGGAGGAAATTAGAAGAGGTAGAGTGGAACAGCATCGATGATATAGACATGATGGCAAAGAAAATGGAGTCAGTACTTGTCAAAAAGAAAATAAAAAATGCGTATCCAGACCGAGCATGGTATATGACTGGGAAGTGGGGTTTCGAGAAGCTATGAGAGAATGGAGAAGGGCTCAAAGTGCACGTGCTGGAAGCGAAAACAGAACTGCAAAAAAATAGAGAAGAAAAGGGAGCTTTGGGAGGAGAAGCAGCGGGTACGGTAAATCAAGACGGAAGCTGAGCTGTGGAAATACGTGAGAGAGAATAGGGAAAGAAAGAAAAGATAGCCCAAGAGCATTGCGATAGAAGAATGGCAGAACCACTTCATGATGATGCTAGGAGGGGTGGAGATGCGGTCAGGAAGAGAAGATAATTCAGGAGAAAATTCGACAGAGAAAGCAGGAAGAGCTCGCCGAGGATATCACAGTGACGGAGGTGGAGGACGTTATTAATTCTCTAAAGCCAAGAAAATCGGGAGGTTTGGATAGGCTCGGAAATGAAGCGTGGAAAGAAGCACCTGGAATCTGTAAGGAGAAGTTAACGGAGGAATTGAGAAGGATATGGAGGGGAGACAAAGTCAGCTGGAATACCAGTCAGGGATACCAGTCAGCTGGAAAGGGGGGATATTTTCGAGGTACGCGCTAGAAAATTATAGAGGTATAACTTTGATGAACTCCTCATACAAAATATTTGCTAAAATCCTGGATTGTCGCTTGAGGAAGGAAATCAAGAAGCAAATCTTTTGCCGGAATTACAAGCGGGTTTCAGAGCAGGAAGGAGCACGGTGGAACACCTGGTGACATAAGAGTCATCATAGACCTGGAAATAAGAAAGGGATGCCTCTTTGCTCTTTTCATTGATTTGAAAGCCGCATATGACTCGGTGAACAGGAGATTGGATGAGTGTTTGGGCAAGCTAGGATCTCAGAGAGTGTAAGAAGGAACATCAGGGATTTGTACGAGGAAACCGTCTGTAAGGTTTCCTTTCTTTCCTTTTCCTTTTCTCGTAAGTAGCGAATGAATGGGAATCGGACTATTTTGAGGTGAGGAAGGGTCTGAGGCAAGGCTGCCCTTTGAGTCATATGCTCTTCAATATGTATGTGGCGGATATGGAGAAGGTTCTACAGGCCGGTCAAGCTGGAGGAGATGTGATTGGGAAAAAGAAGGTGCAGCTTGGCAAATGCGGATGACATGGTGGTATTAGCAAAATCGGCGAGTGAGATGAAGGACGTAATTGAAAGGCTCTGCAGGTATCTCGAAAAGAGGGATTTAAGGGTGAATGTTGGTAAAACAAAATGGATTCGGTTTAAAAGGGGTGGGCGATATAGGAAAGACAGGATGGCAGGGTACTGGAATAGAGGACGTTGGTAAATTTAAGTATTTGGGGTATGTCTTTGGGACTGGATACAGTAATAAAGAGCACATAGATTATGTCACAAAGAAGGCATGGGCGGCGGGTCGAATCTGGGAGATTTGGAAAAGAAATTTTGACGGAAACTTTTAGAGCAGCAGAGACGATATGGAAGGCATGTGTGCGAAGCGTATTACTGTATGGATGAGAGGTCTGGGGAACGAAAGAGAAAGGCAAGATCGAACGGGTGCAGCTAAAGTTTTTTAAGAAAATGTTGAAACTTGATAGGTCGACGCCTGGTCACATTGTCCTTCAGGAAGTGAGTGCGTGTAAGGTGGCGGTAATTGCTGCGGAAAGAGTGATCAAGTTCGAGTTTAGGGTGGATGGGTTAGGAGATGTAAGGATAATGCAGGAAATCTTTCGAGTAGTGAATAAAGAGGGGTTAAGTGGTAGAAGGGAGAGTGGTTGGGGGATGAATAAAAGGAAACTGTATGACAGAGGCGGGTTATCATCCGAGGGGTTGGAAAGGGAAAAAAGTGCGGGCGCTCAATGGAAAATGATGCTAAATGATTGGAGAGGTTTTGTTTGGGAGGTGAGAGGTTTTTTATTAGAAGTGGACTGCCAAGAGCGACAATCCAAAATAGAGGCTAGCAAATATTACCAAGGTACAGTCAGATACAAGTGCACGGCCGTGTTCCTGGTTATTTGAGGACAAGAAAAGGGTCGCAAGACCAGTCAGTATTGGCGAGATTTAGATGTGCTAATGAAGAGCGTGGCAGGGGACATTGGATGAATGAGGAAAGTAGAAGGTGTATGGTGTGTGGGTTGAAGGAAGATATGTGGAGTCATTGGTTGGAAGAATGCACGATGGCGGAGTGGAATGAACAGGAGAGAAGGCGAGGAAAGGATTGGAGTGAGTGCATGGACGAGAACGGCAAGGGACTGTCGACTTGTCGATTATTCAGAGTGAAGAGGTGGAAAGAGCGGATTCGACGGGGTAGTTTTTAGTTTATGACTGATGTACAGGTGTTGATATATAGGTTTATAGGGTGGTAAAAATTAATTTTTTCCTTTTTAATGGGGTTTTAGTTTTAGTTGCATAACTTTTTTATTTTTTGGTGCGTATTCTGTATGTTTTGTATGGTTGTGTAAATTATTTTAATATGCCAATATAGCTTATTTGGCCTTGCATCCATTCTCAATTTATGCACTTTATTAGTTTATGTAAAATAATAAAACACTTTTTTATTTAGCAAAATAAATGTCAATATATAAAACTAAATGCTAAATAATGACGTAAATGGTAATGAAGTTCTTAAAAGTATCACCTTTGGCGCTAGTGCTGTTGCGCACGGAGCGAATAACCTAATTTAACCTAACGCTAGTAAGTACCCAAATCGCTTATATTATCTTATTCAATATTATATAAACTTATTAAGCGCTAAATTTTCAACCTGTTCGTAGCTCTATAATATTAAATCTGATTAAGACTACAAAACAAACCCCATGATGAAACAACTACTTTCCTGGCTAATGCAACGCAGGATATAGCCAGGGCAGTAACATTACCTAACGTTTGTTTCACAATATGCTTTGATGTTTAAATCGCGTTTGGCAAATGTTTTGTTGCTTAAAAGTAGGCAACGGGGAAACTATAGTTGCCGCAGCCACCCGATGGAGTAATAAACTTGCGTGACCTTCACGTGATTTTCGGGGGATGATTCTCTATTGGTCAGTGCAAACGCTTTTGAAGCGTAGATCACGTATCCGAAACTTTAAACCAGTCGACCAGTCCGGTTGTATGCCACGTGCTCTCGAGTTTTCAGTTTTTCTGTCTTAGTTCAAATTAGTGATTAGATTTTATCCATAAAATTTTATGTCTTTTTCAAGACATTGTTTTTTAAAATTAATATAAATTTTTTTAAACTAAAATTTGGCAAAGCTTACACCGCTTTGCCAAATTTTAGTTTAAAAAAATTAAAAAAATCAGGGTTTTTACAACGTCACTACGAACTATCACGTGAACGTCGCGTAATCACTCCACGGGGCCGCTGCGGCAAATATATGTGTTCAACTGTGGCAAAGCAGAGCCAGAATTTTTCTGAAATCAGGAATTAGTGAAATATCAATTTGTGACGTTCACATTTTGGTGTAAAAATAACAATCAAATTACATTTTCAGATAATCGTAGATTATTCTTTTCTCTGATAAACGAACCGTAACCTTTTTTAATTTTCAGACACAGTGTAAAACCATTTTTGAAAGCAGGAAATGGACACAAGTTAAAGTTTATTGTTACTGAATTATTTTTGCACGGAATTAATTTATTTAACAAAAGGCTGTTTTTTTAATTATTCTGGAAACAAAAGCGAGACCTCAATATTTCGATAAAGTAGGCCAAAAATAAATAGATACAATAACCTTTCCATAGTTTCAATTTTTTTGTGCGCATGTGTCAATTTCCACCATGTTATACGTCAAAAATTGCCCGAACTTTTTGACTTATAACTAAATATTTGACCGAAACTTATATTCATATTCTCGCCATTTCAAACTTGGCGGATACGCATGCGCTTAACTAACCGTAAAAAGGTCTATTGTGTCTTGCGAATGTGCAATATTCTGGACACTAAGATTAGCGATTTCGAACGGCGTGGTATTTTTCCCAAATCGAGAGATCATTGTATTTAAATTGAATGTTATTTGGGATTAAAATGAATATTATTTGGTATTAATATATTTAATCTTTTTTGCTAATTTTTAACCGTAACAGCAATAACGTAGATTTGCTTGTGTAAAATGTAAATTATATACCACGATAATAGAGTTGGATTTAATATTTTATGCAATAAGGCCAAGGCCGCACTACGGTTTTTTTCCCGCGAGCGGTAACCACTAGAACCGCGAAACCGCTCGAGAAACACACAGTACGCTGTGGGGAAAAACAGTCGCGGAAGAAAAAAACCGCAAGTGAGGCCGCTTGTATTAGATTACTTGAGCCACAAAATCATGCGATTAAAAACCGCGTTTAGCCGTAGTGCGGCCTAGGCCTAAAATGAGTTCAATCCATCCGAACAAAAAATGTACCATAAAAACACACATTCATCCACAAATAAGAAATTACAGTTCTTACCTATTTTTATCATCACCTATTGGGTTCATTAAATCTTCAACTGACATTCTCATTTTGTGAACCTTTTTCCTTCCGCTTTCATCAACTTCATAATCTTCCTCACTCATCCACTCATTATACTGCTCAGAATCTAGTAGCCATGTTGCAGAAACTCTCCATGGACCAGAATGTGGAGGACTACTGTCAGTTGACAATCCTAATGGTATAGTAAATACATTAATAATATACTGTAAGAAAAAGTGTTTATAAACATATTAATATACAATATTATCTTTATAATACGACACATATGGGACCAGACAACCGCCGGATTATCACAAAATTCCGGATTAAAACAAAACAATAACAATTTTACATATTTTATGTACAAATACATTTCAGAAAGAATAAATTACCATCCATATAGGTAAACGTGTACACACAAAAATATGTACAAACAAAGAACAGATAGTATTAAATATTTAATTTCTTTGCCTTAACCCTTTGCAGCCCAAACTAAATATCAATATATTTTTTATGAAAATTTAACATACTGACATCATTTTAGTGTAATTTATAGCTAACATGTCACCACTTACTGCGCCTATTACTATAGGTGGTATACTATTACCTAGGTGGTTACAAGAAATTACCACTGAATCTCAAGAAATAAAATATTAAAAAAGTGGTTTTGTAGATTGTAGATATTCTACAAGGTGGTTTCATAAAGATACCACTACGAACGAAGGGATTAATATAAAACTAATATAGTTCACACGAAAATGTTAATGTTACCCATTGTACAAAATTGATAATTTTTATGAAATACTAAAATTTATCTATCATTGTTAGATTGTATATTAAAATATGGCACCGCTTGTATACTATTACCTAGGTGGTTTCAAGAAATTAGCGCTGCATCTCAAGGAATAAAATATTATAAACGTGGTTTTCTAAAGATACCACTAGGAACGAAAGGGTTAAACAATTTATCAAAAAAACAGTCTGTCAACCTTTTCCGCACTAATACACCATCACTTGCGGTGGCGTTTTCATCTGTCCATTTCTAACAAACATTGAGTACGTTTAAACGCGTTACCGTTTGCGATAGCTCGCCGAGTTCAAACATTCAAGTCATCGTTAAATCCGTCGTCATCCTTGGAACAAATTAGGCTGAGGATTTCTTCGTCAGAAAAGAAATTTAAATTTTCCTCGAAACCAATTGTGCCTTGAAACCAATCTATGTCATCGTTTGTCAGAGTAACATCCACTTCACATTTGTTGGAAAACTCTTTTAAGCCGAATCCCGAAGACAATTATAGAGTAGAGTTCTTCTTCTTCTTTAATCCGTAGCTGGCGATTGTCGAGGGCGTCGATCTCATAACCAATACGCTGCTGCCGGTGCCGCTGAATTTTTCGCTTCATTCACGATTCACTTCCAAACTTTCCGATCAATGGCAATATCCCTGGCCTCATCGAGGTCCAGTCGTCGGTTCTTGAGGTCGTTTTCTACTTGTTTTATTCATATCTTCTTCGGCGCTGATCGCTGAATCCTCCAGTCGGGCGGCCGCTTCCGCCAGAATAGTTTGCGTGGAAGCCGATTTTCATTCATTCTGCAAATGTGACCGAACCATCGTAGACGGCGTGTTTGCATTTGTTCCACAATCGCTGGTTGCTGATCGCATCTAGCTCGAATTTCCTCATTCCGCAGGCGATCACGAATTGCAACACCGATAATCTGTCTTAGGTAACGCATTTGAAACACCTCGAATTTGTCGAGGTCCGATTAAAGTAGTGGCCACGTTTCTGCTCCATACAAACGAATGGGAAACGTCCGGAATAGACGAATTTTGGTATTAGTGGATATGCTGATGATACGCTGCTGATGCCTTGCCAATCCCGCTATGAATGTCAGCGGCCGATGCCACTTTCTTCTCTTGCACCAGTGAGCCCAAGTATTTGAATTCTTTCACGTGTTCGATTTGAGTACCAATTTAAGATGAACATTGACCTGCGATCCGTCCGTCGTCAAGACTTTCGCCTTGTCCACGTTTATTTTCAGTCCATAGGATTCGGTGATCCGGGAAATGTTATAGAGAATATCTGTTGCATCGGCATCTGTATCGGCAAATGAAGTTGGTGTCATCATCGTATCGGACGCCTCGTCGACCAACAAATGCTTTCCTCATAATGGCGTCTATAACCACGTTGAAAAGCAGTGTGGAAGCGACGTCTCCCTGTCGAACTCGCGTTTGGGTCAGATAACCGTCCGATAATTCGTTCCGGATCCGTACGCAGCTGGTTGAACCGTCGTACGCCGCTCGTAGAAGATGTATAATTTATAAATGCTCAATAACATGCTCTGTTTCCAATACTGACCATATGATGCAGTCGAAGGCAGATTTAAAGTCAATAAAGACGATAATTGTCCGTTTTCCACACCGAATACGTTCTTCCATCAACTAGCGAAGTGCGAATATTTGATCGATACAGCCACGATTTGGCCTAAATCCTGCTTGCTCCTCTCGATGTTTCTGTAGTCGTGATTGATCTTCATAATTATAGTCAAATTTTTTGAATTACATTCAAATTAGTATTTGTTCCAAATGCCAAATTTGAAGTAGGAGGTCGTAAAGCCGTTGTAACAAAATGTTGCCTCCGGCTTTGATCATCTCAGCGTTAACTTGATCGATGGCTGGCGCTTTCCCATTTTTCAGCAATTGACTTCAACAATCGTTTGGTCTCCATCAGGGAACAAGATCAATGCTACATTGATGATCGGCGGGTGTCGGCACTGGTCCTTGTGGCGGATCGTGATTGTACAGTTCATTAAAGAATTCCCTCCACCGGTGCAGACGCTCGGCTGGAGAACTAACGAAAGTTCCATCCGCTTTCTTGGTATCATGGTTTGTTAATTTTGTCTTCCCGCTCAACTTTCTGATGATTTGATATAAAGTTCGGTATTTGTGTCTCGATGCTGCTTCCTCCATTTCAGCCGCGACATTGTTCCGATTTATCCGATGTCGTACTTGTTTATTCAATCGGCGGTATTGTTGAAATTCGACGTGCTTGACTCGTTTCCGTTGATCCACCAAGTCCAAATACTCGTCCGTATCCCATGCTTGTGTCCGGCGACAAATCGGCGGACATAGCTGAGCGGCACACTCCATGATCGAACCCCACATTTGCTTTTCTTCCTCATCGATATCGTCCGATTGCTTAAGCGTCTTATTGCGTCCGACTGTAAATTTATTGCGTGACGCGATTTGGAATTTTTGACCGATGATAGGATCTCGCAAACAGGCCCAGTTTCGCTTGACCACGGGTGGTGCTTTGGACTTTGTTCGTAGTAATCGTAACTGTAATGTGGCTCGTACGAGATAATGGTCGGATCCCCAATTTAGTCCCCGCATTGCACGTACATCTTGCGTTGATCGAAATCGCGAATTGATCAAAACGTTGTCCAGCATCGACGAATCTATCCCCGACGGGTTTCGCCACGTAAGTTGATGTTTGCGCGGATGCTGGTAGGCGCTGTTGCCGATGAGTAGATTGTTCGACGCTGCGAATGATACAAGGACTGCGCCCGTTGTCATTTATGTCACCGTATCCGAATCTACCCAACGTTTTCTCCTAACCTGCTCCTCGATCTGCGCCCGTATGCGCATTGAAGTCAGTATGATCAATTCAGTTGGGGGAATGGTGTCCAGTGCGAGTTGTAGTTGATTGTAGAAAGCATCACATCGTCGCTCGTTTCAGTCGAGGCGTAAATGGATATGACGTGAGTGGTGATTGTTCCCTTGATTGTGATATTGGTTGAAAGGCGATGATGCTGCTGGCTGCTGCACGATCAATCATGAAGCCAACGCCGGCTTCCCGCTTGTCACCGCCGGAGTAGTATTATAGAGTAGAGTTAGCTTGGTCAAAATTGTCAATCAAGCTTTCAAAGGTGTCCCTTTTGACTTGACTGATAATCGGGAATTTTATGATAATCCGGCGGTTGTATGGTCCCATATGTGACGAATTATCAAGATTATACTGTAACTTATTTCTATTTTAATACTTAACCGTGACGGTCGAACTTAAATTTTTATTTCTTGAAAAAGACAAATGTCAGTCTAAATATCTTAGCAACATACATCAACAGTTAGATACATGAGACTATATTTAAACGTGTTATGTGTTAATTTGGAGTTAATATAATATGGCAGATGGACATTTTGTAGATTACATATAAAATTTTTATTAATTGACCTATACTACTACATAATTATATATCCTCATTGAAAGCAAGACACAATGCGCCAATGTTTCTCAAAGTATATACCGCGATATTTGCTTTGGTACATTTTGCCTTCATTTATTAATTCATTTTGTTTCAAGTTTGTATCGCCAGTTTGTATAGACCTTTTTACGGTTAGTTAAGCGCATGCGCATACGCCAAGTTTGAAAGGCGGAAATATGAAAGTTTCGGGCACATATTTAGTTATACGTCAAAAATTACTTTGTATACTAAATAATACGACAAAAAACACTTTTTGTCGTATAACAAGGCGAAAATTGACACATGCGCACAAAAAAAATTCAACTATGAAAGGTCTATTGAGTAAAAAGATTGAGAAACATTGCCTTGTAATATTTAAAATTCATTACCTTGTAAAACACCCCCACTATTTTCCCAGGGTATTATTATATCTATGCACACAAGCGCGTTTGTATATCAGGTGCCTACGTGCTTTGTTATATGAACAGAAATGCAACATGAACATAAGTTCCTTATTTTAGAACAATTTTATACAAATAACGGTAAACAGTACAGTGATTGGCCCTTTCAGAAATTGAACAATGAAAATAATAAATTACAAGCTTATACAAAATGAATTTATGAATCATTATAGTGCTAGTAATTATAAGAAACGATACTTTTGCGAACCAAAAATTAAAACATTTATAGAAAATAAGAAAATAAATATTTGATAATAAATAGTAACATTTGTATCTTTTCTTCAAAGATTATAATTTCTAGGAAATCTTTGTATACATATCGTCAACAAAGTTGACATCATTTGTATAACTAATCTGTCTATAAAAAACTTTCTTAATTAGAAACAACTACTTCACTGGCAAACACCACGACTGACACACACACACACACACGTCGCACAGTGGTCTGAATCTGAAAAAAGCTGGCCAAAAACCAAAAAAATGATAGTCACCAAATGGGTTTATTTCTAAATAATCTTATAAAGAATACTTTGGTGTGTGTTATTCTAAAAGAAAAGTGGGATATATTTTTTCGCAGAGACGCTGCGCTCCTTCAAAGTTACGCTTGTCGGCATAGAGCGAGCACGTGTAGCGGCTCCGAAATATAATTGTTAATTCAAATTCGTGTAACTTTTTACTAGAGTGTCCTTTTTCATTTCTGTTTGATGGAGGGTGTTAAGGAAGGTATGTAGAATTTTTACATATATAAAGTTTTCATTAATTTATACTCGCGTGTGTTAGAAATCATGTCAAAGATGTGTCTACATAACGGATTTTCTAGTAAAAAAAAAGCCGTAAATTAGCAAAAAAGTTATCACGCCAGCGGGAGCAAAGAAGTTGAGATATGGAAAATATAGATTACAATGTTTTGTAATAGAATCTAGCCCCTACGACAGAAGGGGCCACGAAAACCCCAAAAAGCCAAGTAAACATACCAGGAGAACAGGAAAGAGAAAAGAGGGCTGCTTGTAAGGAAACCGAAAGAAGAAAGAAAGATAACGGTAGCAAAAAGAAAGAAAGAAAAAAAAACGGAAGGATAATATGGAGTATAGTGAAAAGGAACGAAGTTCCCATAGTGAACAGGTCAACCCATTCAAATCTAAAAAACGGCCAGGCCGTTCCCCGTACTCTAAGATAAAGAAGGAGACCAGCCCGAAGGAGTGCCAGGCTAGCCCGAAGGAGTGCCACAAATCGCATCATTCTCTGAATGAAGCAAATCTCTCAGTGGTCCAGGAAATGGCGGAGATAAAACGCGAGCTGATGCGATTCACGAAAAAATTAGAAGAAGATAAAAGAGAGGAGAAAAAGTGGAGAACGGAATTAACAGAGGAACTATAAGCGATGAGGAAATAAAATAAAATAGCAAGATAAAATGCCCAACGTAGGAGGACCCCGCAGTAGTAAGCGAAAACTTCTTTGCTCCGTGGTTACTCCACAATGCTCTACGCAGTCCCGATTTGGGCAAATGCTTTGAGAAAACTGATTATTATAGAAAACTTGGTAACAGTTCAAAGGAAAATGGCGCTAAGAGTATGCTGTGCTTACCGGACTGTCTCTAGAGATGCTGCCCTAGTGTTAGCCGACATACCGCCCATAGAACTTATGGTAGAAGAGAGGGTAGAAGTCTAAAATCGCAGATCAAACGGCGATGGCATTTACCAGGCCTGGCAAAACCAGTGGAGTCTATGACCAGAATCCGAATACCTGATGTGGAGCGTTGGGCAAGAATACACGCCGAAACAAATTTTTATGTCGCTCAAGTTTTGAGCGGACGTGGCTGCTTCAGGAACTTTCTCCATATCATCAGTAGGGCCACAGATTGCCTCTGTATTTACTGTGGACTCACAGACAGCGTGGCGCATACCGTTTTTGAGTGCGACAGGTGGATACCCGAAAAGGGTGCATGGAAAAATAAGACCGGACAAACACTAGACCCATCAACTATGGTTGAACAAATTATCTCGTCAGAGGACTTATGGGCAGATACATCAAGCATGATCCAAGACATCATGACAATAAAAATCTTAGACGAGCGGAAAGGGAAAGAAGCCCAAAGGATAAAAAATGTAACTACCTGAATCCCTTATCACTGCAAGTGGAAGGGGGATGTAAGGGCGACACTATGCAGCAACATCTTGAAAGCTATGCGAAAAGCGGTCCCAAGATGCTTGTGATATTCCAGAGGGCCCAGTTGCTAAGTTAACCGTGAGGTGCTTACTACAACCCCCAAAAAAAAGTCTTGTCTGTCTAATCTTGTCTCGTTTGTTTAGTCTTTCCTGTCTAGTCTTGCCTGTTTAGTCTTGTGTGTCTGTCCTCCTCGGTGGTGTAGTTGACAACATACCCACCTTTCAATGCGGGAGACCCGGGTTCGAATCCTGGTCGGGGAGACAACTAGGACGGTTTTCACTAACCGTCCTGGCTGCCCACCCTGAATGAAAGCAAAATATGCGATACCGGGGTGGCGCATACTAAAAGCCAAGGTGGAATAGGGGGTTTAGTTAGTCTTGTGTGTCTAGTCTTGCATGTCTACTCTTTTCTGACTAATATTGTCTGTCTAGTCTTAAATATATATCTTAAATAGATATAAATATAAATCCACATTCTTATGCTCTTATTTATAAGCTAAAACTTACTTCCAATAGCTGTCACATAGTTATTCTAACCTCAGAATAATAATTGGCCGGGTGGTCAATACGGATTGCAACCGGAAAACCGGATCCGGTAATCCGGCGGATCCGGCATAATTAAGCGTTTGTCGGATCCGGCATCAATATACCGGGTCCGGTGATGCAATTTTTTGGAAAAATAATCGCGCTGTTGCATGAGTTGGTACTTTAAATGCGTGGTGCGCATGGCGCCACACGGTTTTTTCAAATTTCACAGATCAATGAAGATGAGGTAGAAATTTTACAAAATTAACATTTGTAGACTCTCACTATTTTCCTGACTGTGTAACTATATGAAGGAATTTTGGAAATCTAAGCACCACAAATTACTCCAAAAAGTTCAAATCTTAATAACCTAAAACCCTTTAGTTAATATTTTGAAAAATAAGACAGTCACAGATCAATAAAGATGAGGTTGAGATTTTACAAAATCAACATTTGTAGGTTCTCACTATTTTCCTCACTGCGCGACTATTTGGAAGAATTTTTGGAAATCTAAAAACCACAAATTTCACCAGAGTCCAGATTTTGAAAATCTGAAACCGTTTTGTAAATATTTAAAAAATAAGGCAGCGACGGATTATTAAAGATTTTGTCAAATCATAACCTCGATTTGACAAAATTAACATTCAGACTCTCGCTATTTTCTCTACTGTGAGACTATTTGCAGGAATTTTGAAAATCTAATAACCTCGAATTTCTCCAAAAAGACCAAATTTTGAAAATCTCAAACCGTTTTGTTACTATTTTTGAAAATAAGACAGCGACAGATCAAATAAGACGACGAGGTTGAGGAGAAAGTAAGTTTAATTTTAGGGTGCGCCTTATGCACCGGCAAATACGGTATTTATAGTAAATTGATTAAACTAAATAGACATTTAAATAGATTTTATATTTCATTAGACAGATTCATCATAATGTCTGTAATAAATATAAGAATTCGACTTGTTAGCATGCTGAAATACCTAATTGTTGTGATCTCAGTAGTTTTAGTTTATTATGTTAGATTTAATTCGATCGATCCGGACGGATCCGGACGGTCGGATTGAAAATAACACCGGATTGCAATCCCTAGTGGCCAATAACTATTTTTAGCGTTTATCTTGCGATATTTATTGGCCTGTCATATTTCTTAGAATCACTTTATTTTTATTAAAATACTTTGTTTTTCTCTAATTCAACCTGTATTGCTTTACATATGTAAAAAATCAGCACAAAAATTATTTTTTGAACATGAAAATATTAGGGTCACTTTTTGTAGATTTCTGTCCAAAACGCAATAAATTTGCAAGAATCTCGGTCTGGTCATTTTATTAATTAAATACACACCTGAACCACCCTTAAATATACACCCTTAAGGACACACCCTTGAATACACATTGAAACTTTAAGTTATAAAAAAGTAACGAGTTGTGCAAGAGTTCAATAAGCGCGGTTTTGTAGCACGCGTCCGTGTTTAGAAAACGACGAGCGTAGCGAGGAGTTTTCTAATGGACATGTGCGAAAAACGCCTTATGGACGTGTTTTTTATACTATTTATTCTATTTTGCGCCCTTTTATGCCATTTCTAAATAAAAAATTGCAATTGCAGAATTTTCTTGAATTAATAAACAATTAAGTCACCAAAATATTGTCTAATAGTTATATACTTTTCAAAATATGGCCAATCATTGTCAACTGGCCAACAACTGTACTATTTACCCCTACGTTCAGAATCAAAATCATCCAATAAGCCGAAATTTGTTGATATGATACGTTATTGTTGCCAGATATATGTAAATTAAAATTTCCATGGTAAACTCGAAGTAAGTGTAAAAAACAAGTAGACACCCAGTATATACGAAGCATTTATTAAATGTTGTTATGGGTTAATATGGAGAATGGACATTTTGTATACTAAATATACAATTTTTGTTATAGGGCCTCAGCTATTACAGAAATTTAATATCCCCATGGAAAGCAGGACACCATAGGCCTTTTAAATAATATTTAAAATTATATATTCATTACCTTCTAAGGCACCCTCAATATTTACCCAGGTATCATAGGAATCTGGGAAATAATACCAGTGCATCATGATCATTTTATCTTGTCTCATACCAGGTCGAGCATATTCCTCTTCAAGGGGATCACAATTTGGATATATAATGTGTGTAGCAACAACTTCGGAATCAGCTACTTGTCCATTCCTCTTCTTGATGATTTCTTTCAATTTGACTGTAATGTTTTTATCTACCTCTGGTTTTACATAAATTACAGGCAAAATACATAATTTGTTTTGTACTAGTGTCTTCTCCATTGCTTGAAACATCTCAATTAATCTTTCCAATCTTCCCGGGTTCTAAATAATTCAATTGAAGAAGAAATTAATGGAATGTAATACATTATTATATTTGCACACACTATATACACACGCTTAACCCGCACTATACGTCTAACGCTTAACCCACACGGACGCATATATATCTTGAAATGGCGAATGTTAGTTCGCCGAAACGTCGACAATCCGGTTCTTTTCAGAACCGGAACACGTCAGAACCGTCAACATCAACACGGAATATAATTTTGCTTGCTCCAGACACACGACAAAATTAAGAATCAATGATGTATAGTTTACCTTAGCTGTTTGGAATTCAAATCGTCTCCAATTTTGTTCAAATTTAAATCTGTAAGCAGTATTTAACATAAGACATAAAGCACCACCAGGTTTGAAGTCCATAAAATATTTAACAGGAATTCTGGTCATAGGTGGCTTTTGAATGGTTTTGCCCAAATTATCTTCTTGAAATTGTAGCAATTGTATAATAAGGCTGGACAGATACTTGTTGTTTGGGGGATCCGACTGTATTAACTGAAAAAAAAAACAATAGAAACATAAATAGTAGCTATAGAAAGTCATATGCAAAGTCATATTGTAGACTTCACCAATTCATGTAAATATTTGTGATATATCAAAACAATGCTCTACAAGGATTGTGCAAATTTGTTTGTAATTTGAAATTGTGCACATAATTCTAAACAGAATGTGCAAAAAATTATTCTTTAGAGAATTTTTTTAATTGGATTACATATTCTACCCAAGATTGTAAAGATAATGTAAAAATATTTACATAATTAAAATTCTTTTTATAATTAGCGCCATATATGTTTTGTACAGCTCTATGTAAAAAATTTTGCAAAAGAGCAAGCACTCACAGTAACAGTTGCAGATGGTTCTGCAAGACCTGAAAGTCATCAGATGATGATATTTGGTAAGATGGTTGAAACTACAATGAAAAAGTTACAAATGTAATTATTTTTCAAGCTAATGAATTTCTGCAAATCACTGCAAATATACAATAAAAATGTAATATATCTAAAATGCATTATGCAGAATATGAAACTTTTTATCTAAAGCAAAAGTTCGCAAACTGGGTGCCGCGGCAATAACCCAAGTGTGTCGTAAATTATTCTTAGAGGTGCCATAAAAAAACACATTTTATAATATTTTTAAGCATAAAGTGTCAGAAATTTCTAGTTGACCTCAGGAAAAATTTAGAATAATATTGGTTTCGGATTGTCAACGATATTGTTTGACAAGTAGACACTACGTACTTTTCTCACAAATCATAAAAATCGTATGTAGTTTAATTTTACCAATTTGTTTAATAATTGTAAAGGTATTCCGTTTATCAAAGAACACAGATCGAAGACGCATTAATGATGTGTCTGAAAACATATGAAAAAATGTTGTTTTGAAAATAAAATAAACTAAAATGTACGCTTTGCAAGTTGATGAAAGTACTGACATTGGAGGAAATGCTCAGTTATTAGTGTACACGCGATTTATTGATAGCGATGAAAAAATTATTGAGCAGTTTTTATGCTGCAAAGATTCTTTTCTATTTTGCGTCTGTAATGGACTCATATGCGTGCGGTATTGGCTCGCCGAGTGCGATTACAATTTTTTATTTAGAAATGGCACAAAAGGGCGCAAAATAGAAAAAATACTATAAATACTCGCTCGGAAGGCGTTTTTCAGCACTTGTCCATTAGAAAACTCCTCGCCTCGTCGTATTCCAAACTAGGACGCGTGCTGTAAAATCGCGCTTACTGAACTCGTCCTTTCAAATACTATGAAAGTACGACTACTGGGGCTGAGGTTTTTAATATTTTAGATCAGTATTTATCATCAGTTGGTATGTCTAGGGAAAAATGTGTTGGTATATGTACGTATGGTGCACCATCTATAGTCATTTCCATAAAGCGCTTTGTGTCTCTTGCTAAAAAAAAGTACAAGAATAACGTATCAACAGATTGTTTTGTAATAGTAAAACAATACTATAATAATAAAACAATCATACCCCAGGTGGTAACCAATCCACCGTCACCTATGGTGACGTTAGTGGACCTTCGGATTCTAGGGAGTCCGCACCAACATGCTTTAAGGATGAGTGGGAGCACCCTGAAATTACCGGACGTAAACTCAGACCAATACGGCAAAGCTTCTTCGCAACATTTAATGCTAATTCACTGCTAAAAGTGGATAAACTGAAACATGGCTACAGAACCCTCAAAGGAAAAGTCGGTCAGCGGGTAATGAAGAACGTACCCCACTTAGGTACAGGATTCATAATCAATCACAGGATACTGGATTCAGTCAACGACTTTACTTTCCCGAGCAGTCGTGTATCCATCCTCTCTCTCAAATTTGCAAACAAGGGCTATAGTATAGTCAATGCACATGTCCCAATCAACCTGGATAACAGACGCAATCCAGACAGAACTGATAAATTCTAGGAAGATTTAGAAGATATTATCTCTAAACTTCCAGAGAGGCACACCGTAATACTGCTTAGTGACTTCAATGCTCAATTGGGAAGAGAGAAAAAATATAAAAACATAGTGGACAATTATCCAGCGCATAAGCACACCAACCGCAACAGAGAACGATTGGTGGATCTGTGTAGGACTTTTGGGTTGCTCATGAAGTTTACAGCCTTGAAACACTTGCCAAGGAAGCAAAAGACTTGCAAACCTGGGTGAATTCCAGATAGATCAAGTGGCCATTTCACGAAAATCTCAAAAGTTCTTTGTCTCTCACCTTTTTCTCACAAATCTCACCTTTGTTGATTTTAGGAAGGCCTATGATTTCATTGATAGAGAACAACAAAGCTTAACAAAGTACTCCAGGAACTAGGGCTAGACAACAAAACCCGCAGACTCATCCTAGAAACTGTGACCAACAGCCATTCCAAGGTTAAATTTAGAGGCGAGATTTCAGAAAGCTTCGAAATAAAAACTGGAGTGAGACAAGAAGATGGACTTTCCCCATTTCTCTTCAACTGTGTCCTTGAAAAGGTTATGAGAGAATGGCGCAAGGAACTAATCAATTTGGGTACTCAGAGTGGTATCTACCTGGGACGTAAGAACGATGGACTGGTTATAGATTGCCTAGCCTTTGAAGATGGCATGGCACTGTTTGCTGATACTCTTGAGATGGCAACACTGCAGGTAAATTGCCTCAGAAAACAGGCTGCCAAAGGAGGTCTTCAAGTGTCGCTGGAGAAAACAGAATTCTTCACCAACATCAGAGAAGCAAATAGAGAGATCTTACTAGAGCAGGGAAACATCAAGAGGACTGAGAAATTTAAGTATCTCGGCGAATGAATTGAACCCAACTTATCAGAAAGAGCCTCATTATCTAAGAGAGTCAACAAGTTAGAACTAGCCTATCGACTGACTAAGAACACTTACAACAAGAAATGCCTGTCACGGAACCTGAAACTTATGCACTACACATCAGTCTTACGACCAGAAGCCCTATATGCCATGGAATATCTTTCCTTGAACCGATGAGGTATGGTAGAGAAATTGGAAATCAGAGAGAGGAGAATCCTCAGGAAAATCCTAGGCCCGGTAAAGGAAGATGGGGAATTCCGAAGGCGGCATAACTCTGAGCTCTACGAACATATTGATGATGCTCTCTGTCTGTGCAAGGAAAAGAAGGGTAGCTTTCTATGGCCACGTTGCAAGACTGCCTCCAAACCGACTAACCAACCGTCTGTTCACCTTCCGGCAAAACAAAATGTCTGTTTTGGAGATCTGTTATTCCCAGTTCTTTAATATCCTTCTCTGTTTCTGTCAACCCAGTGGTTCGTACCACAGGAAACGAGAAACAGAAACCGAGAAGGATATTAAAGAACAGGGAATAACAGATCTCCAAAACAGACAGTCTGTGAGTTTCACCCTGAAGGAAGTCCGTGGATTTCAGGAAAAACCCCGAAGGATAGATACCCCCTGGACAGAAGAGAAAAAGAGTTACACCGGCAGAAGATGCGACAATACTGGGCAAAGATCAAAGCCCCACAGTTGAACAAGCTTGGTATTTCTCACTCAACAAAACAAGTGTCTGAATCTCTTGTAGCTCTAAGCCAGAGTCTTAGACATCAGAAAAAAGAGGAATTATTATAGCTGGAGACTTCAACGCAAAGTCCCCTTACTGGAGATCCCCAAGCATGTAGAGAAAATATCGTCACAGTCTGGGCAGCGAAACTGGATTTAAGTATACAAAACAAAGGTGGCACACAAACGTTCGTGAGGGGAAACTCGTGCTCAATAATATATCTCACCTTCTCCACAAACTCCATTGGCAACAGGTTCCTAGGCTGGAGGGTTCTTGACAAGGAAACCTTGAGCGACTACCGTTACATCTTTTATAACATAAGCGAAAAGGCAAGATCAAAAATAAAGGCATACCCAAAAACAATTGGTTGGATCCTGGAAAATCACAAGAAACAAATAAGGAGTGTCTAACAAAAGAACTTGAAACTATTAGCGCAGAAGATGCCGATATTATGGTTCAAATGATGAGTAAAGTGTGCGTTGCTACCATGCGAAAGAGGAGACCAAAAAGTTATATGTCAGTATACGAAATTGCTGGCATGAGAACTACATGTATTGCTACCAGGAGAAACTACCAATGTGAAAGAGCAAAACAAACACGGGAGCGAGCAAAAAAGGAGCTACTCCACAAGTTAACTCAAACAAATCAAAACAGAGCCATTGGAAAAACCTGTGCACAGACATAAATAAGGTCACTGGGGAGACGCGTTCCAAATTATAAGAATAAACCTGAAAATTCGGCCGCAAGATCATCAAATGACTATGGAAGGAGTACGTCAGGTAGCGGACGTACTATTCCCGAAACATATACCTTTTGCTTGGGTACAACCTGAAGTTTACATAACGCCCCCCTTTACGGAAGAAGAACTATCGTTGGCGAGTAAACGTATTAGAAATGGCAGAACACAGGGTCCCGATTGCATACCACCCGGGATTGTCAAGTTAACCGCTAGACTAACCTAAATTCGTCTTAGACGTAATGAACAGGTTGTTGACAACCGGAAACTTCCCACTCATATGGAAGCGCGGAAAACTCTCACTAATTAGAAAAAGAGATAAACCGTTAAGAGATCCCACATCCTATAGACCTATCTGCCTATTGGATGTGTCTGGTAAGCTACTTGAGCAGCTTTTGCTACTAAGGCTAAAGGTAGAGCTTGAGGCCGCTTTGTCCGAAAACCAATATGGGTTTAGAGAAGGTAGATCCACCATCAATGCCTTAAGCGCTGTCCTGGAGATCGCAGAAAAGGCTAAAAGCGGAACCCAGAGAACCAGACGCATGTGTGCCCTCCTAACACTTATTATATGTTAGAAATGCTTTTAATAGCACATCCTGGAACCATATCAGGGACAGTCTGACAAGAGGGGGTATATTTCCGTATCTGTTGCGCATGTTAAGAAGCTACCTTAGCTATCGAAGCATTATACTGCTAGGAGACCAGGAAAAAGAAGAGCGTCAAATCAACAGTGTTGTCCCACAGGGTTCGATATTAAACCCCACCCTGTGGAACGTGCTATATGAGGAAGTACTTACCAAGAGGCTGCCATTGGGAGCCACCGTAATCGGCTTTGCAGACGATATCGCACTAGTTGTCACAGCAAGACCAGAGCAAGGCTTAATGCGAACGGCAAATCAAGCAACAGAAATGGCCAGCGCGTGGATTAAGTCGAAGAACGTAAGTTTAGCTCCAGAAAAAAAAACGAGGCTGTTCTCCTCCCAGGCCTAAGACAACTTAGCCCCGTAAAATTTAAAGTGGAAGAGGCAATTATAATACCAAAAGAAACTCTCAAATACCTCGAAGTAGTGATCGATAAAAGGCTATCCTTCATGGCGCACATTATCGAAGCGGCAGGAAAGGCAATGAGAACACTAGCAGGCATTCAGCAACTCATGCCATACATAGGGGGGCCTAAGAGCAGCTCTCGGAAAATACTTAGTTTGATGTATTGAGAAGCCGTCGAAAAAGTAATGGAAGAACCCGGTAGCACCAGAACAAAAATCCCATACATGCTAAAGGGAAAAACAAACTGGAAAATGTAAACGGATTTTGAATTGGTAAAACCATACAACATTATAGATAATCAGATAAACTTTAACTTAAAAACATCTAACCCTAATCAACACATGGGTTTTCAAGTGAGTGATTTACAAAATATTGTTCATGGAAGCAAAGCTGTGCTGATGAGAGATAAATCTCGAAACGCGTCCACAGATGGCTATCCACTCAAGGTATTGGAAAGACATGATCTTAAAAATCAATGTTATTTTTATGGTTTTTGTTGAGTGCCACGAAGGTGGACTGAAAGCTATAGAATAACTGACAAATTTCATACGAGATTTGTTTTTGGTAGTCCTAAAAAGACTCATTAGTATTATAGAGTTCCGGAAAGGTTGAGTATATTTATATATTCAAGCTTTGTTCCGTCTTTGTTAAGTAAACGGATTAATTGTAACAATATTGAAAGAAAAAGAAAACGATGTGTTGCAGTCCAAAAAGCAAAAAAAACAACATGTAGACTAACTAAAAAAAAATCTCCGAGGTTATCTAATAAGCGGTTCCAGAGTGTACGGAGTTGATTCCAAGGGGGCCACTTGTCTGGAGAAGTTATTTTTCTCAATTCCAGCTACGCCAAAGTCTTGTCTGTCTATCCTTGTCTCTCTAGTCTTATCTTTCTAGTCTTGTCTTTTATAAATCGATATAAATATCTCTCAGGTCTATAAAGCTGGCACCCACCTCTTCAAAATTCAAATTTGATAAGAGCAGAATTATGTGCTCGTTATGTGCTAATTATGTACCGCAATCCCGGTTTTTGTGCTCGAAGCGATCAATGAAAAAATGTAATTTTACTAGTGGGGGTGCTAACTTACAGTCAAGCTAGCACCAATGCTTCTGAAAAATTGGGATACCATAAGCACTACAATTATGTGCTATTTATATGCTTTTCTTTTATGTGCTATTTATATGCGTAAGTACCCAGGAGCAAATTCGCTAACTCAACCCCTTGTGCGAAAAACTCACCCCAAACGGAATAAGCCATAAGCGGTGAAATCTATAATAATCGAGCAAACAAGTTTTAACCAACGCGATATTGTTGCAATAATTATGTGTTCTTCAGATATGATATTCCCGATTTTTTTGTGCTCGCACCCTCGTACGAAAAATTCACCCCGAACTGTATTAGTCTTAAGAGGTGACATCTTTAATAACCGAGAACAGAAATTTTAAATGAGGCAAAATTATTTCAATAAATTATGTGCTCTCTAGATATGCTATTTACGATTTTTGTACTCAAACCCTTATGCGAAAAACTCACCCCGAACGGAATGAGTCATTAGAGGTGAAATCAATAATAATCGAGCACATAAGCTTTAACCAACGCTATATTGTTGCAATAATTATGTGTTCTCCAGATATAATATTCGCGATTTCTGTGCTCGCACCCTTGTACGAGAATTTTACCCCGAAATATATGAGCCATAAAAGGTGAAATCTTTAATAATCGAGAACAGAAATTTTAAAATACGCGAAATTTTTGCAATAATTATGTGCTCTCCAGATATAATATTCGCGATTTTTTACTCGCACCCTTGTACGAAAAATTCACTCCGAACTGTTCATATGTATGTTCATCGCACTAGCAATAAAAAGCAAACGGAGAAATACGCACGTTAAATTCCATTAAAAAAAAGCCGTGAAAATTATTTCGAAAGCAGATTGCGTGCATTTTCGTGTCGGTTAAAATTCTTGTAATCGAATATTAGGGTGCGAGCACAAAAATCGCGAATATCATAGTGTCGGTTAAAATTTCTGTCCTCGTTTATTAAAGATTTCACCTCTTGGCTAATACAGTTCGGGGCGAGTTTTCCGTACAAGGGTGCGAGCACAAAAATCACGAATATCGTATCTAGAGAACAAATAATTATTGCAACAATATCGCGTCGGCTAAAATTTTTGTGCTCGATTATTATAGATTTCACCTTTTAGGGCTTATTCCGTTCGGGGTGAGTTTTTGCACAAGGGGTTGAGTTGGCGAATTCACTCCGGGGTACTTGAAAAGCACGTAAATAGCACATAATTGTAGTGCTTATTTGGTATCGGTATCTCAATTTTTCTGATGGGTGGGTGCTAGCTTGACTGTAAGTCCACTAATAAAATTTTATTTTATTAATTGAACGCTTCGAGCACAAAAATCGCGATTGTGGAACATAATTAGCACATAATTCTGGTCTTATCATCTTTGTAAGTTGAAACTTACTGCGACTAACTGTCACATGGTTACTGTAACCTCAGAATAGTAATTGACCAATCACAATTTTTACTGCTTTTTATTTATTTTCTATTTTTACTGTATTTATTGATCTGTCAAATATCAGTACTTTATTTTTATTAAATACTTTTTTTATATATAATTTAAACCTGTATTGATTTACAAATGTCAAAAATCCGTACAAAAATTATGTTTTAATCAGGAAAATATCTAGGTATTGTAGGGTCACTTCTTATAGATTTCTGTCTAAAACGTCGCAAAGGCCCTAGGGGTATAAGCATGGTGATTCGGCCCCGGAATGATATTTATATGATACTCGGAATATATGTTGGTACTAATAAAATAATGAGATCCTGAAAGTTTCAGATCGCTAACTCGATTGGTTTTCGAGAAAAAACGAAATGTGTCAAAAACGAATAAAAAAAACCGGCCAAGTGCGAGTTGTGACTCGCGCACCGAGGGTTCCGTACAAACTTGTAAGTAAGGTATCTTTTTTTGTGGAGGACGTTACAAGCACATTCAGTTAACTTGACAAGTGGCTCTCATAAAATCACGACCATCTTAGTACCGCTGCAAGCATAACCTCAACATGTCGTTGTCGTACGATGGAATTCTACCCTCTATTTTATTACCATACATCCTCCATTCGCTATGAGTGTTTAGGGGTTCTGGAACTTCACTATTTGTTTTTACTGCTCAATTTTGCTTGTATACCTATATACCCTGTATAAAGGTATACAGGGTATTTTTTTTTAATAACGCGAATATTTTTAAACTTATAAAAAGAAAACTTTATTTTAGTATTACACTTATTCACTAAATTATATTAAGATCTAACTATTTCTAGATCTAATATAAACTAATATATTAACTATTTCTAGATCTATTTCGATACTCTTAACATTCAGTTGTTGAATTGACTGCTTTTTGGGCAATTGACTACCAAAAAATATAGGGCGAACGTGATTTAAGTATAATATACTTAAATCATATTATCTACAACATGTTATGTAGATTATGTAGATTATAGTATAGTATTATTATGTAGATTATCAACATATTATGTAGATTATAAAGAAAAATTAGACGAAATATAATATATACAGGATGTTACGGGACTTGAGTATGTCGCATGTCGGTTAGAAACAAGCAAAATTTAGATATAATATATACCCTGTATATATTATGTATATAGAGCAGAGATGTTACGGATATGAAATTTCGGATCTGGATGCGGATACGGATATAGGAATAATGTTATACTGGTTTCGGATACGGTTACGGATAAGAATTTTTTTCGGATAATCCGTTAGTTTCGAATAGTTTCGGTTACGGATATCAGATTTCTAAGGAATAATAAAAGTAGAATGCTAATTTGTAAAAAAATTGATTTTATTTCTATTTTATTATTTGTACTACCTACAATCATATGTCATACAACTAAGTACAACAATATAAGTAGGTAATACAATTATATGTCATATAAGATATATAAGTTATTAATATTTATAAGTTTTATCTACATAAAAATGCAAAATCATAATTATAATAAACAAAAACAACATTATTCCTTTTTGTCTATTATATATTTTCTATTAGATATTGAAATATATTTATAGGAATTATTACAACATATCAGTAAAAATTATCCGAAATTATTCGAAACTTTTATATCGGATTCGGTTACGGTTACGGATCTCCATAACATCCCTGATATAGAGCGTACGTGATGAAATGCATAACGAATATAAACAAATAAATTTCAGTATAAACAGCTTGGTGCCAACACATACTTTTTAACCTTAGGACCTAACTGTATGCAACCCATATGCTTCTGGAGCCTGACAATACCACTACGACAACATTAGTGTATTGTCATAAGTTTCTAATAGTAAATTCGCATTTTTCTTGTAATTAAACTACATATTTACGGTTTTCAGATTTTTCCCTTTACATGTGCTGTAAGACACCGCTTCTTGCCAAATTTCATGATTCTAGGTCAACGGGAAGTACCCTATAGGTTTTGATTCCCTTGTGAAATCGCAAAATATGCTACATAAACGGTCATATCTTTTGATCGCGTTGACTTACAAGTTTGATTTTTTCGCAGCCGAAAGAGACCGTAGACCCGAGTATTTGTTGAAAATTTCAACTTGTTACCTCTACGCGTTCCTGAGAAAATGGTCTTGACAGACAGACAGACGGACAGACAGACAGACAGACAGACAGACAGACAGACAGACGGACAACAAAGTGATCCTATAAGGGTTCCGTTTTCGGTACGGAACCCTAAAAACGAAGTAAATTAACAGCTATATAGCTTTCTAAGATTCTTGAAAAAAAAAACATTTTTTTTTAATTTTAATTTTTTAACCATGGTACAGTTTTGGTACAATTATGAAACTTTCTTTTTTAAAGCCTTATACATTACTCTATCACTCACTCACTTATGAGTGTTTCAGATTTTTAAAATTGGTAGGCCATAGCAGAAAAAAATAAAAACCATTTTTGTCTCAAATAATGCATTTATTTATTTATGTTTCAAGTAATTTCCTTGTTTTTATGCATATTTAGATTATTTCTAATTATTAGAAATAACACTTTATATTTAAAATAACAACAATATTTTTTTCATCAAAATAAAAAATTAAAACAATTAAAAATAACTCAACATTATATATTTATTTCAATAAATATTTTGAGAACTTTTTTTTTATTACAAAGCTCGATTATTATTATATTCTACTAAATTAATTTCATTGATATCGACATATTTTTTCAATTTATTAAGTTAATTATCAATAAATAAACAACAGAGAAAAGAATAACAAATACGATATATACAGCCAAAATATAAGTGAATAGAATTTTATCAAGGGGTTCAAAGGGGGTAGTGCATGCGTACCACACGACATTCGCACTGAAAGAGATTGTCGCATAGCCTCTCCTACCCAATTCCGACTCTCACTTCCACGTCTGGTGAACCCTGGTAACCTGACCACTCTAGCCTGAGATGCGGTAACCAACCCGTATTGATGGTAAGGGTGGTCAGGGTTAGCGAGAGCGGGAGAAATGGTCCTCCGATCATCAGGGGGTTGGGCGTGTGGTTAACAACCAGCACCATAAAACAAAACCTGTTATGAAACCTTCAATAATGCCTCGGAATGGACTGGAAATACGACAACGACACAAGCAACGGAAAAGGGAGAACGATTGGAAAATTGCATCGTGGAATGTTGTAACTTTATCGAGGCCTGGTGGGTTGAGAACTTTAACGGATGCCCTAAAAATCGGCGGAATGGACATAACTGCTGTTCAAGAAACAAGGTGGCCTGGAAAGAACTTACTAACCAGTAAGGAGTACTCATTTTACTACAGTGGTAAAACGGGCGGCAAAAAGGAATTTGGAGTGCGTTTTACTGTCACAGGAAAGGCCAGAGAGGCAGTAATTGGTTTTAACCCAATAAGTGAACGATTATGCTCCATAAGGCTAAGAGGGAAATTTAGAAACGTCACCCTGATTAATGTCCACGCACCAACTGAGGACAAGGAAGAAAACGTGAAGGACCAATTTTACTAGGAACTGCAGAAAGCATATCGTGATGCGCCAGAAGGAGATATCAAAATCATCCTTGGTGATTTTAATGCTAAAGTGGGACGCGAGGAGATATACCGACCGACAATCGGACTACACAGTCTTCATGCTGAGACTAATGAAAACGGAAGTAGGATGATAGACTTTGCGACGACCAACAACATGGTAGTCAGTAGCACATATTTCCCACACAAAAATATTCACAAAGCCACATGGAAATCACCAGGTGGTAGACTATTGAACCAGATAGACCATGTGATGATAGATGGGAGACACTGTTCAAATATCCTGGATGTAAGAGCCTGTCGAGGCCTCAATGTAGATTCGGATCATTATTTGGCAAGGGCGGTGCTTAGGGCTAGAATTGATTGTCAACGCACACAACAGCCGGCAGTTAAGAGATACGATCTGGAAAAATTCAAAACCGATGAGATGAAAGAGAGATTTCAGTACCAAATGCAGGAACGAATATCCAAACGGCCAGAAAACGCTCTAGTAGAGGTCAATGAAGCGTGGCAAAAGATCAAGCAGGACATTGAAGATACAGCAGCAGAGGTTGTGGGGTGGAAGAAGGGACAAAGGCGTAATAACTGGTTCGATGAAGAATGCAAGGAAGCTCTGACAGAGAAGAACAAAGCCAGAGAAAAAGTACTACAACCAAATACTAGAGCGAATGTAGAGGATTATCGAAACAAACGGAAAGTTGAGAAAAAACTCTTCCGAAGAAAGAAATCTGAAAAAGATGAAGGAGATTTCGCGGAAATAGAAAGAATGAGTAATGCCAACGAAACTCGGGGACTCTATCAAAAGGTCAGAAATGCGAGACTTGGCTACAAACAGCAGCCACTTCTGTGTAAGGATAAGGACGGCAGAGTAATCGGACACACAGAAAAGTGTATCAAGAGGTGGGGTCAGTACTACAGGGACCTGCTCAACCAGAACACTCGCGTAGTCCAAGAGGAAAGTATAACGCCAACATCAATATTAGGGACTGAACAAGTGGAGGAACCCACCTTAGAAGAAGTAGAGACTGCAGTGCGCAGGATCAAGAACAATAAGGCGCCAGGTGCAGATGGCATTCCAGGAGAATTGTTGAAGTATGGAGGTAGAGCCTTAATATCGTGCATGCATGATCTCATACTAAACATATGGAGAACGGAAAAGCTACCGGATGAATGGAAGCTAGGGATAATATGCCCATTGTACAAGAAAGGTGATAAGTTAGATTGTTCTAACTACAGGGGGATAACGCTGCTAAACATTGCATACAAGGTCTTCGCTAATATGTTGTATCGTCGCTTACTACCATACGCAGAAGAGAATATCGGTGAATACGACAGTGCGGTTTCCGAACAAACAGGTCAACCACAGACCAACTGTTTGGCATTAGGCAGATCCTGGAGAAATGTAATGAGTTCAATATCACGATACACCATCTATTCGTGGACTTCAGAGCAGCATACGACAGCGTTATAAGACACAAACTGTGGGGGATAATGACAAGTTTCGGATTCCCTGAAAAACTGACAGCCCTAACCAAAGTAACACTGTCTGAAGTATCGTCTGTAGTAAGAATACGAAACAAGTTGTCTGAGACTTTTATAACAGAGGAAGGACTACGACAGGGAGACCCACTGGCAACTTTACTGTTTAACATCGTACTAGAAAAGGCCGTTAGGAGTAGTGGAGTGGATACTAACGGAACTGTGTACTTTAAGTCAACACAACTATTGGCTTACGCAGACGACATTGATATAATTTGCAGAAGCGAACAGGCGACCAAAACTACTTACTCGCTGCTGGAGAAGGAAGCAAATAACCTAGGACTTACTGTCAACGTAAACAAAACGAAATACATGGTGGCTAATGAAACTCATCGGAAGGTAGGACCAACGCTAGAACTAGACGGAAAGCACTTTGACACAGTAGATACATTTGTGTACTTGGGCTCGCAACTGAACAGCGTAAACCGGATGGGCGAGGAGATTAGAAGGCGGATAACTCTTGGTAACAGGTGCTATTATGGGCTACTTAAACTTTTTAGGTCCAAAACAATCCACCCCAAGCATAAGTGCACACTGTACAGGTCACTGATAAGACCGGTGGTAACCTATGGTGCAGAAGCATGGAGCTTAACACAGAGCGAAGAACAGGCTTTAAGTGTATTTGAGAGAAGAATGCTACGTGCAATATTTGGAGCGACCCAAGCACGAGGAATCTGGCGCCGAAGATATAATCACGAACTATATCAGCTCTACAATCAACCAGATATTGTGAGTTTCGTCAAGGTGGCAAGATTGAGATGGCTCGGACACATGCAGAGAATGGGTGATTATAGGGTTCCGAAAAAGTTGTTCAATGGCCAACCAGAGGGAAGGAGAAGGAGATGGAAAGATGCGGTAACAACTGACCTACAAAAACTTCAAGTACGGGACTGGAGAACGTTGGCGAGTGATAGGTCCGCTTGGAGAAACATGCTGAAGGAGGCCCAGACCGGCAATCGGTTGTAGTGCCATTAAGAAGAAGAGAAGAATTTTATCAAACTTCATCACTGTCTTCTTCACTCACAGCTGAAGTATGGTCTTTATCAAATAGTTTTATTTACAATTTCAGCAGGCCTACGAATTTTTGATAAGTATCTCCCGTGCGACAAAAATTAACAATCGCGGCAACAATCGTTCTAAGACCATTTGCACACTCCCAGCTGCGTCTCGTAAAGCTTTTGTATCCGATAGTATTTGGCTTGTAATCAACAAAGCATCTATGAACTTTCCTGCTAATGTGAAGTGATTTTAGTATGTTTGAATGTTTAGTATGTCTTTTACATACTGAATGGTGATATCACCCGATTCATCCATCATTTCTGATAAATAGGATATCGCTTGTTTAAATTGGTAAGAACCAGTGAAAAATATTCTTAGATCTTTTTCTGTCATTTCTGGAAAATCTTCTAAATCATCTGTCTGAAACGCTAGTTTTCTAAATTGCCAGCCATTTTGCGTCACATTATCAACTAACGAATTTTCATTTTGGCATTTAAAACATCATTTTGGCATTTAATCATTTCTACAATATCATCTCGGCACTCGGGCACTCGGCATCAGAAGTTAGGCGTTTGCTGTATTTATTATGGAGAAACGACGCGATTCTAAAAACAATACCTATTCTAGGAAGCATTTTGTTGTCAATTTTCTGATCCAGCAGATATTTTTGTTTTAACATCCCGTGCACTGCTTCTTACGTTTGTATTATCTTACGTTTCTTGACGCATTCGACTCAGCTGTTAGTTGATTGCGTTTTCCTTTTAGTGCTGGCATTAAAACTACAAAACTCTTACTTTCTAGGTGCTCTTTGACATCACGCAACCCACGATCAACCCCAAATGCATCACCAGGTTTCAATAAAACACCATATACCATTTGGATAATCTATAATATCCCTCATTATAGTAGCATCATTTTGGATAGCATAATAAGGTTCTAGCATATCGATAATGTATCCATCAGTTGTACAAATCGTAAATGGTTTACACAGCGGCACTTTTTTTTGCCCAGAATGACTTTCTCTGTTACTGATTGTTTGAACTTTTCTCACGACGAGCATACGTCCAACAAATAATAATGAGTTTGCCATTGAGATTATTGTGTTGTTTTTTAGCAACCGCAGATGTTTGATTTTGAATGAGATCATTTCTGGACATTGCATGTCCAATCCAAAATGAAGAGGTTATACGTCTTGTTCGAAAGATTGAGTCACGTGTCCACAATATTTTGTCATTAACTGCTCTTCGATCTCTAAAATTGTAGATATCAACTTAATTGAATTGCCTGTGCGAAGCTTGACTAAAAATGCAATGAGTGCTTGAGTTTTACTTCGACCGCCAGTGTTTCTCATTGATGATGACAAATTCCGCAGTTCAATATTTTCCCATTTCCCAAGTTTTCCCATTTCACTCAAGCCAGTCAAGCCGTCAAGTTCAACACAAAAATGAAAAGAAATGTTCTTTTATCGTTAATATATTAAACAATAATCGAGCTTTGTAATAAAAAAAAGTTCTCAAAATATTTATTGAAATTAATAATAATTAGTTATTTTTAACTGTTTTAATTTTTTATTTTGATGAAAAAATTATTGTTATTTTAAATATAAAGTGTTATTTCTTATAATTAGAAATAAGCTTCTTCTTCTTATTGTGCCATATCCTCAGTGGACGTTGGCGATCAATATGGCCCATCGGATTCGATCCACAGCCGATCTGAACAAGTCAACCGATGTTCTTCCGGTCCATTGTCGCAGATTCTTCAACCAGGAGATCCGTCGTCTTCCCTGTGACCTCTTCCCCTCGATTTTTATCTGCATGATGAGTTGAAGTAGCCTATATCTGTTGCTGTTTCTCATGATATGGCCAAAGTATGACAGTTTTCTGTGTTTGACTGTTGTGAGCAGTTCTCTGTCCTTCTGCATGCGTAGGAGTATGGTTTCGTTGCTAACATGGTGGGTCCAGGAAACGCGAAGCATTCGACGATAGCACCATGCTTCGAAGGCCTCCAGTCGCTTACTAGTTGCCTCGGAGAGTGTCCATGCCTCCACTCCATACAAAAGCTTAGAGAAGACGTAGCATCTAAGTATGCGTGTTCGAAGATGGATGTTCAAGCGCATGTTACACAAAACATTCTTCATTTGGTTAAATGTAGAACGTGCCTTCTCTATGTTGATCTTTACTTCACGACTATGATCCCATTGGTCATTGAGGTTTACACCCAAGTACGATATTGATGGTACTCTCTGTAGTTGGGCCCCATTTACCAGGAATTGGGCATTAGACGCATTTTTGCTGACGATTAGAATTTTTGTCTTTGCCACATTCAATCACATATTAAGTGGTTCGCATGCCTCTACTACTTTATCAATCAGTCTCTGTAGTCCTTCGGCACTGTCGCCAATTAGTACAGAGTCTTCTGCATACCTTAAGTTATTAATTATTTCCCCGTTTATCTTTATCCCAATCTGTTCTTCTTCGAGTGCATTCTTAAAAAGGTTTTCTGCGTATCGGTTAAACAGTAGCGTGGATAGTACGCAGCCCTGTCTGACACCTTGTTCTACTGGAAATTCCTTTGACATTATATTTTCCACACGAACACATGCTGTTTGTTGTCTGTACAGATTGCTGATTATTCGTGCATCTCTGTCATCTATTACTGATTGCTTTATGGTTTATGTTAGCAAATCATGGTTAACCCTATCGAATGCCTTTTCGAAGTCGATAAAACACATGAAAACATCGCAATTCACGTCTCTTGCTCTCTGAATCAGAACACTCAGACCAAAAAGGGCATCTCTAGTCCCCAGTCCACTCCTAAATCCAAATTGCGTCTCGCTAATGTCTTCTTCTAGTTTTTGATATATTCGTTCGTAAATAATCTTAAGAAAGACCTTCATGAAGTGACTTGTGAGACAGATAGTTCTATAGTCTTCGCATTGTTTAGCTGTGGTTTTTTTAGGAATCGGTATAAACGTAGAGACTAGCCATTTCTCGGGTATATCTCCCGATTCATATATGTTGTTAAATAAGTCCGTGATTAGGTCTAGGTATTCTTCCTCAATGAGCTTTAACATATCGCCAAGAACTTCATCTGGGCCCGGGGACTTGTTGTTTTTGAGTCTTCCAATTACCTTAAGAACTTCTTGATGAGTTATAGAAGGTCCTGTTTGTGCTGGGCTATTTGTGTTAGAAACTGTTCGGCTATCGTCAGCATAAAGAGTCTGTATGTATTGTTGCCATCTTGCTACTTTGTCATTCACGTTCAGTAGTGCAGTCCCGTTTTTGTCGGTAATTATGTTATTCTGTCGTGGTTTGTTTATTCCAGCTGCATCCTTTATTTTTTTATGTGTATTTAATGTCTCTTATGGTATGTCTCTTATGGTATGAGCTTATGACTCTTCAGAAATAAATTGAAACATCACAAAGAAAAGAAACAGAAATGTCCCTTCTCAGAAGTCTTACGACCGCCGCCGCCAAGTTCATAACTCACAGTCACTGCGCGGATCTCGGTTGTTTCTTTCAAACTGAATGGACTGAATCGTTTGAGTTTGTACCTAATGCAGCTGGTCTTCCAACTTGTCTTATTTGGCATGAAAAAACAGCAAACGTCTAATGTCGAGAGACATTTCGAAAATAAACATGCCGCATTTTGCAAAGACTTCGGAAAAATGTTAAAAAGGCAAGTTCCGCTTTTCAAATGTTGCAGTTGAACTGTTGCTGTTGCAACTGATGCAGTCTGCAAATAATACTAACTTGGCAAGCTTTTTCTTGAGTCACAAAATCGTCAAAAACGGAAAATAATTCACTGATGGTGAGTACAAAAAAGTTATATAAAAATAGTACACCCTATAAAAATTGCAAGGAACAACAAAACACCAGGTCCAGACGATATCTACCCAAAATATTTCAAGCAGATACAGTAGGAAAACAAACATAATTTTAAAACTATACAATATAAGATCTATGACACTGAATAACTTCCAAAGGAATGGCTAAAGTCCACGTTCATAATACTTTCCAAAAGTATCCAAATGCAAAGATCATAGGCCAATCTCGCTAATGTGTCACACATTAAAAATATTCCTACGCATCATACACACCAGGCTGTTTAATAAACTTGAAGGGCTAAGTAGAGACACTCTGTTCGGATTTAAGAGCGGAACCGGTACTCGAGAAGCAATATTCTCCCTAAACACATTGGTACAAAGCTTCTATGACCAAATAAAGGACATCTTTAACCACGAACGTCTCATCGATTATCTGAAAAGAGCCGATATAGATAAAAAAGACGCAAGTACAATAAAACCTGTAATGGCAACAGTCGGCCAACGTTAAAATCAACAACCAATTAACGACAGAAGAAATCGAGATAAACGGCAAGGATGCATAATGTTGTAGCGGCAACGAGCCGTTCCATTTTTGTTTCTTAGTTTACGAGGGCATTACAATAATTCTCTCTCTCCGTGGCGCTACAGTTCTATATGGACCCGGGCCTCCCTTAATTTTCTCCTCCAATTCTCTCTACTCCTGGCTGCATTTTCCCAATTTCGGCTTTGTAGAATTTGTTCCGCATCTTTCTCGACATTTTCCGCCCATCGACGTGGTCTTCCTCTGGTTCTGGTGCCTTCCAATTGTGCCTTATATATCTTTTTTTGGGATTCTTTCTTCTGGCATCCTAATCATATGTCCAGCCCACTTTAATCTAAGGATTTTTATATGTGTTACCACATCCGGATAGCCGTATAATAGGGAATATGCATGAAATTTAAATTTGGTTCAAATATTTTTTTTCTGAATCTTTATTGACCGGACATTTGTACTAAACCATTATTTTAGTAATTAATATTTTTTTAATTACTTTATTTTTGCAAATTAAGTGAGAGAAATTCGAATTTGTAAAACGCAACATCATTGGTTAAAAGTTTTAACCAATGGTGTTGGTAATGGTGACGTCAGAACACAACTCCGTATTGTCATTGAACTCTATATATATATATATATAGTTCAATGCGTATTGTTTACATTTGTATTGTATTGCAGGTTAGAAAGTAATAACGTGTGTGTTGTGAATTTATTTATTGTGTAATTTTGTTGTATTTATTGTGTAAGTGTAAAGCATCCTAGTGAGACTTGAAATCATTTAAGACTGTAACGACCATGGGCCGCGGATAATAAAATCTTCCAGGTAGAGATTATAAAAGATACAAAATCTCTTAGAATTTGAGAAATTTGGTAATGGATATTTTATGATGGAATTTGTTCCTATAATCCCTCAGACAATTTATAAATCACCTAATGGATTTTACAATAGGGTTTCTTAAGAAATTTCATAATGTACATTGTATGACCAGATTATAGAAACAACACCCCACGAACGATTCCTCATACCTGGAAGGAGACATAAAAACGCTCACCCCCGAAAAACAATTCAGTTCACCAAGTTCACCGGAGAAGTTCATCTGAACAATTCAACCCGACCAGTTCACACCGAGCCACAGTCACGCCAAGCAGTTCATACCAAGTTGCATCGTTGAGGACACCCACAAGACAATGACTGATAGTGGTTTTGTGAAAGCACAATCTGACAATCTACCCAGAATAGATGCATTCATGATGTCATCTTATTTTCATTCAAATCCAAATTTTACGTCTGCTGAAGTAAAAGACATCCATCATCCATCAAAAAGAATGACCATCTTTCCGTACTGTTTAAGTTTTTACATTCTTAAATAGTTTTAAGGAGTGAAAGCTGCAAGGTAATTATTCTATTATAATACAGTATGTACGTTATTTTAGACATAAATACAATCCTAAATATGATGAACAGTAAACATAACCTATAATTTTTGATTATTGTAAAACGAACAAATGTTAAACGAAACTGCATACATAGGTACATTGTATTTTATTGCTAAAACTAATCACATGTAATGTTATTCACAGTCTGTCAAGTTTATTATTCGATACTTTCTATGTATTTTGGCAGAAAATTGTATCATATGTGTACAAATTATGAATATTACTTTTTGTTACAGATCTGAACGTGAATCTTATGGAGATTCTGCAATAGGATATGTTCAAGTGAAAAGAGACGGAGATGGCATTTATGTAGTTAAGGATCGAATAACACCTGAGCATAATGTAAGACAGAACGTACAGACAACGAGACTGAAGAAAATATTCTTTCTGTTGACTGTGAAGATTGTTCAGCACACTTAGGTAGGTGTTGATAGCTGTGACTTAGTACAGTTATATATATATATATATATATATATATATATATATATATATATATATATATAGATATAATAATTATAATTGTTTTGTATTTTAGGAGGGTGTAAGCATGCTATTGCCTTTTTGGCATGGCTGCACAGGAGAAGTGAAGACCCACCAACGACTAGCATTGACTGCTATTGGAAGAAATCCAAACTATCTTCAGTTGGCACAAGCCTTAAATTTATAAAATCTGAGCAAATATGCAATGCGGCTAAACATAAGCTAGCACCACAAATCTCAAACTCCAAAAGTTTTCTTATAAACAACTTATTCCCTACGTATTTCTTCACATGTCGGGACTGAAAAAAATACTTTATCGGGTGTATTTACGGTAGTGTTCTTGCATTGAGGCACTAAACATCTATAACCTGGCGGCTTTTTAGTTTTCTTCATGGCGAAATAGGTTAAGAAAGAGAACACGTGTAGTAAACAAACAATCGACTAGACTCTAAGGCCGCGGTCCGAATTGCGCATGTCCATATAATCGTGTCGTGACGTCATCAACGGAGAGCGCGCCCAAATGGTGGCGTTTAATCAGCTCAAAATTATTCTCTATTTAAATTTTTTTTTTTTAACATAATTAAAGCATTTTTAAACAGTATTTATATTTTTTACTATGTTATAACGATGTAAATAGTGAAATAAACAAATAAAAAAAATTGATGCACATTCCCTATTGTACCAAAACTGTACCATGGTTAAAAAATCAAAATTAAAAAAAAAGTTTCTTTTATCAAGAATCTTATACATGATGAATCTTATACATGAAGCAAATAAATCTGTTACTAAATCTGCTCACCAAAGAATAATAATTTATATATTTTTAAATATTAAGTAAAAGTTAGGTTTTAGAATATTACAATATAATTATATTGCACATATAAATTATAATAAATTATAATGAGAAGAATGCATTTTTTTTTAGTAGTTAAAGTATTCAAAGTTAGTATCATCAAAATTAGAAATATACACATAGGCACGTGCTACGAAATTATTTATATTTTTATTTGGTAATAGCTGGTACCCGGCGCGTTGCTGCCGCAGAAGATGTTTAATTAAGAATTATAGAAATAATGATATTTATTTTCTTGCCGATAAAGAAATACATTAATTGAAAGTGAATGATTTTTAAAGGATAAGTATAAATAATACACTGCTCAAAACTATTAGCGGGTCACTAATTTGTGCCTCCATAAAATGCAATCGGGAAATTACATGTAAATAAAATTAAGAACTACCGATAGACGTTCCATTTAATTGTTTTAATTGGCACATATGAAAGTACAGCATCACGTACTTTTAAAGTACCCGTAATAATTATCAACTATCTGTCAATTATCTATCAAAACCAAAGTGCAAAACGAATTAAAATTAATTGTTAATGTAAACTTTTGTACATAAAGTGGTAAATTAAAAACGAGTATATGCTCCCATAACATGCTCAACCGCCTTGACATGCTTCGCAAAAATCATCGAAAGACTTCTGATGGTACAGCGTCCCATTCTTCAATAAGAGCCGCCGTTAGCTGCTGGATGGTCTGAGGAGGATGCGGGCGACCACGAACACGTCTGTCAAGCATATCCTAAACATGTTATATGATATACATGTACATGCTGTTATTTTTTTTTCATAAGATCTTCTATCGGCCCCCAAAACATTAAATTTTTGGATCAATCGATTCAGCTGTTATTGAGAAATTTTTTTTTTTCGTTTTTGACACATTTCGCTTTTTCTCGAAAACCAATTGAGGTTCTGAAACTTTCAGTATCTCATTATTTAATTAGTACCAACATATATTCGGAGTATCATATAAATACATTTCCGGGGCCGAATCACCATGCTTATACCCCAGGGTCTTTGCAAGAATCTCGGTCTTGTCATTTGATTAATTAAATAAACACAAGAATATTATAATAAAAAAAATAATAAAAAAGTTATGGGTTGTATCCAGTACAGAAATGAATATAGAATTTTCTTCTGTTATAAACAATTATGTCACCAAAAGATTGTCTTATAATTATATAGTTTTTGAAAATATGACCAATCACTCTAGACCAGCGATACTCACTACGCGGCCCGCGGGCCGCATGCGGCCCTCGGAACGATTTTTTGCGGCCCTCGGCTGATAGGGAAATAATAAAAAAGGTAAGCATAATGCTCACTATGAGTTTTGCAAAGTAGTTCAATAGGACAAATTCCCTAACATAATTGACTGTGCTCAGAAAGTCTAGTTTGTTTTTTTTTTCTACATATGTGTATGAATCTACATTTAGTAAGCTAAATTTTATAAAAAAAAAACCGGCCAAGTGCGAGTTGTGACTCGCGCACCGAGGGTTCCGTACAAATTTGTATAGTATAGTATTATTATGTAGATTATTAACATATTATGTAGATTATAAAGAAAAATTAGACGAAATATAACATATACAGGATGTTACGGGACTTGAGTATGTCGCATGTCGGTTATAAAAAAGCAAAATTTAGACATAATATATACCCTGTATATATTATGTATATAAAGCGTACGTGATGAAATGCATAACGAATATAAACAAAGAAAATTCAGAATAAACATAGAATAGGATCTAACTGTATGCAACCCATATGCTTCTGGAGCCTGACAATACCACTACGACAACATTAGTGAATTTTCATAAGTTTCAAATAGTAAATTCGCATTTTTCTTGTAATTAAACTACATATTTACGGTTTTCAGATTTTTCCCTTGACATGTGCTGTAAGACACCGCTTCTTGCCAAATTTCATGATTCTAGGTCAAAATATGCGACATAAACGGTCATATCTTTTGATCGCGTTGACTTACAAGTTTTATTTTTTCACAGCTGAAAGAGACCGCAGACTCGAGTATTTGATACAAATTTCAACTTGTTACCTCAACGCGTTCCTGAGAAAAAGGTCTTGACAGACAGACAGACAGACAGACGGACAACAAAGTGATCCTATAAGGGTTCCGTTTTCGGTACGGAACCCTAAAAACAAGTACAGATCCAGGTTAACGAGTGAAAACGTTGACAACATTTTGAGAATATCAGTTTCTTCCCAACTTGCTAATGTGGATGCTATATTAGATAGCTGTGAAACATTTCGCCCAACAACTTCAAAGAATTAACGAATAAAAGAATGCCTGGAGCTAAGTAAAAGACTAAAAAATCTCTCTAAAAAATCCTAGTGAGGACCCCTGCTCTAGACTGACCAACAACTGTACTATTTACCTATCATAAGTGGCAATAATGAAAACATGATTACAAAAAAAATCATTTGTGAATGCATTGATTGATTACCAACTCTTATAAGATATTGTATTGAAATAAGAAATATAGAGTTTTAGAATAAATAGATTTATTAAATATGTAGGTAGGTATGCACATTTCATTATACCAAATATATAAAAATATTGCAGAAAATATGATGTTTTTTTTAGATATATTGTAGATATATCTATTTAGGTATATGTAGGTATATCTGTGAATGTCTATATCAGGCGTCGGCAACCTATGGCACGCGTGCCAGGCTTGGCACGCGACGAGTTTCTGAATGGCACTCTACAAAGTAAATAGCAGAGTTCGGAATAAATACGGTGAAAAATACGGTATTTTAAAATAATATTATATAATTTAATTATAATATATATTTAGGGGGTAAAATACGGTATTCCTAGCGAATGTTCACTTTGTTGTCTTGCTATAACTGAATAAAAACGGTTTTTTTGTGGGGGGGGGGTCTGAATTTGCTTAAATTTCCTAGTAAACAAGCTATTTTTTGTGCAAAATAAACATTTAAATAAAATCAAAAAATAATTTTTTAACAACTATTTTTTATGAATATAAAATGCCCTTATCAAAGATTTCAAAGCAAAATTTCACCTTTTATAAATCCTGTTAACGCCGAATATTTGTTTAAATTTTTCATGAGGGCCGTTTTTTTTAATATTCACATTAAATATTTAATTTAGCTTATTATAACAACATCAAAAATACGGGTTTTCGAAAAAAAATACGGCACCGTATTTTTTTCTGACCTCTAGTAATCAGGGAAATCGTGAAAATATCGAGATGAAGTGATTTTTAAATAAGAGAAAATGTTTAATTATATAATTTATCTAAGGAGGCTTGCCAATGTCACGAAAATCTGCGCGAAGCTATTGTGGAAACGCATTCGGAGCAAAATGAATGAAACATGCGCAGCACCGACTAGTTATCGAAGCGGACTTATACGAATGTTCAAGCCGGAATACATTCGCCCCTCTCTTTCTCGTTTTGTGCTGCGCATATTTGCCTGCAATCCAGTAAAACTTGCATTTCGTTTAATACTGGTCGTTACTTTCCGTTCTAACTTTTTTTGTAAGACTTGTATCTTATTGGTTTAATATTTGTTATTTTTAATCCATATTTAATCATATGGAGGCAAAGAAACAAAAACTAAATATTCGCGGGTTTCAAGACTATTGGACGAATGAATATGGATTTATACAACAAAAGGATCGTGCTGTATGTGTGATATGTCACGAAAGTGTCGTATGCCGCACGTCAAGCGTACAAAGACATTTCCAAACCAAACATCAGTCCACATTTAATAGCAACGATGAGAAATGTGAAACTATAAAGAGAGCTGTTTCTGGTTGTAAGAAACAAGTAGCTTTTTTTTGTGGAATAACTGGAACGAAGCCTAAGGCGACAGAATGCAGCTTCGCAATTGCTCATTGCATAGCTGCCAAAGGCAAACCCTTTACAGATGGGGAATATATAAAGGAAATCTTTATAAAAAGTGCAGAAAAGTTGTTTAGCGATTTACCTAACCAACAAACCATACTATCCCGAATTCGAGAAATACCGGCTTCTGCGCGAACGATTGAAAGAAGAATAACTGAAATGGCAGACAATGTGACAACAAAACAGAATTCTGGACTACAAGAATCTGTTGCATTTAGCGTCGCTGTTGATGAAAGTACAGATGTAAATGATATTGCGCGGCTTGCAGTATTTGTACGGTATTGTGATAAAGGTCAAGTTTATGAAGAATTGTGCAATTTGATTCCTCTGTCTGGGACAACTAAGGGGCAGGATATTCTTGCTTCATTCATAAATTATTTTGACAGCAAGAAAATTAATATCAAAAAAATATTTTGTGTAACTACTGACGGCGCACCTGCAATGGTTGGCAAGGATAAAGGATTTGTCAAACTTCTTGAAAATCATATTGGACATAAAATATTGAACTTTCATTGTATAATACAGCAGGAAAGTTTAGTTGCCAAAATTTCGTCACAGCGCTTAATTCCTGTAATGGACACTGTTGTTAAAATAGTTAATTTCATAGTGTCTCGCTCTTCATTGACACACAGGCAATTTAAATCTCTTTTAGAAGAAATGGAAAGTGAATATGTCGACCTCCCCTTATACAGCCATGTTCGTTGGCTTAGTCGAGGCAATGTCTTGAATAAGTTTGTGTCATGTCTGGAACACATTAAAGTTTTTCTTAATGAAAAGGAACAACATTTCCCCGAATTAAACGATAAAGAATGGTTATGCAAATTGATGTTTCTGACTGATATAACTAAACATCTCAAGGAACTAAACTTGAGATTGCAAGGAAAGCGCCAAACTGTGCTCGAACTTTTTGAATATTGGACAGGATTTGCTACAAAATTAAATGTATTTTTATGTGATATTAATACTAGTACCTACAAATACTTCCCAAATGTTAAAGCGCTTGCAAATAAATCGACAAATTGCATAGACAAAGATGAACTTAAAACCTACGTTGAAGCACTCAAAGATGAATTTTCCAGAAGATGCAAAGACTTTGAAGCTCATTTGCCTATATTTTCCTTCCTGATAAAACCAGATTTAATAGATCCATTATTAATACCGTTTGATTTTTCAATTTTTGAGTGGATGAATGTTGATAATTTTGAAATGGAACTTATCAAACTAATATCTTCAGAATTATGGAAAACAAAATTTAAGGAATTACGAAAAAATCTGGAAGATGACTCTATGGAAAAATCGACTGCTATATTAAATTCTTGGATGTCATTGCCGGAAAGATTTTATTGTTTAAAAATAATTGCATGTGCTCTCCTTTCCGCTTTTGGTTCCACATATCTCTGTGAACAAATTTTTTCTCATATGAAACATATTTTGAGTCCACAAAGAAGTCGTTTAACAAATGAACATTGAGAATCTTGTGTGAAATTAAAAGTCACAAATTATACCCCTGATATTGAAATATTAAGCAAAAATGTGCAAGGACAAGGTTCGCATTAAAAAATTTTAATTTATGTTATTTTTTTAATAAATATGTTTAAAAGATAAATTTGGTATAAATTTTTTCTCCTCTAAAACCCCATTATATAAGTTAAAATTCTGGCAGCACCCTTTATCATATTTGTAGAATGGCTTGGCACACCACGGGTAAAAGGTTGCCGACCCCTGGTCTATATGAATGGTAACACAAATGTTTAATAAATTTCTAGTATTGTAGTATTGAAAGTATTGGATTGTCCAAAAACAAATTTCTGTTTTTATCCCTAAATTAAATAATAAGATATAAAAATAAATAGTAGTTTTAAAACAATCATATTGTTCCATAGACATTTGCCAATTTCTACACAACTTCTGATCTCTTCCAAGCAAAAATTTTACCTGGCAAGTTGAAATATATTTCTTAAGTTTATGAGAGATCCAAACATCAAGCTTTTTTGTAACCAAGGTTTTTCAAATAAACATCAATGATTGTTTTCGATGAATTTAGACTTCACATACAGTTCTGATGATCAATTTCAATCAGAGCTTTTAATTTGACATCACCAATAAATCACAATCAGTCTACCAGAATATGGTGCATCTTGAACAGCAAAATTACCAGAATGATATTTTGCAAATCAATTCTAGTATGTATGTTCTGTTATTGCATAATTACCATACAAAGCGCAATCTTTTTTATGTGCATATGCAACTTTTTTAGCTTTGCAGAAAAAAGAAGCATTGAGAATGTCCAAATGTCTATTTTCTCTCTTCCTTTAATTGAAATCAAATAAATTGGCCCAACCATTCGTTCAAATTATTTAATGTTAGCAGTTTATAATAATAAAACAGTTTCCACAATTCTAAGATTTACACAGAAAAAAAATATGTGAAAATTGCAGCAGTTTACCAAGAACCCAATGAAATATAATAAGTATACTCACTTTTTTAGCATTTTTTTGTAACCATACTTTTACCATTTCCAAAGCAGCAATAGTCTCGGGGGCTTCAAAATATTTAATGTTGGGGCTGCCATCTTTCTTGGGGCCAAATGCAATCATTTTGAACACAAATAACAATGTTTTGTGCTATAAAATCAATATTAAAGAACGAAGAACTTGTCAATTTAAACAGGTCGTCCGTGTTAAACTTATTTTATTTATAACTTCATTTTATTAATTACTTTATAACTTAATAACATTTTATTTTTAGCTAAACTGCTTTTACAACATATCTCTAGCTCTAGCATATCTTTATGGTTATACATAAAATGGCGAGATTACTAACCGGCAAGCCACGAACAGGCAGGACTTCTTCAGCCATACCAACTACAGTTTATTAAATATCACTAGTTAAATTTAACAATATTGAAATACTAGTTGAAATACCATTTTATTTTAAGAATAAAATACACAAGTATTAAATGGTATCGTTTACACTGGCACACATGAATGAAACCTTTTGTGAAAAACAAGTCTAACTAATTTTGGTGTTTTAGAGGTTATGTTAATATATTGATTCTTATTTTCAGTTAATGTTTTTCTCGTAAATAGATGCAAATCAACAAATTTATTAACAAATGGAACTGTTCAGTTGATAGAAAGGTACGTTTTAGTTGATGGAAGGGAATGATAATGTTAATATATAAAATACAGGGTGTCTCAAAAAATGTACTATTTTGCTATTAGCTTATAGTAGTTTTATTACCTTAAAGGTATATAAATGAATTCCAAATTTTATACCATTCCACATAAAACAATCCATATATAAATAAAACTAATATATAAAGTACTATAATAAATAAAGTAATACTAATATAGTAAATAAAGTAATACTAATATATAAGTACTATATAAATAAAAAAAAACATATACTAATAAAACTAAAAAAAAAACACTAATTCCTATCCCAAAACCAATTAGCAGCTTTGTTATGATATTTACTGTGTAATAATAATAATAATAAAACTTTATTCACTTTGCTGCTTACAATTATATAGAAATTATAAAAAATAATATACATATATAATTTACAGATGTGATTGTCAACATTCGAAAAAAAGAAAATTGTAAAATAAATTGCAAAAAAAACAAATACACAAGCAATATATAAAAAAGACAATAAATACAAAACAATTACATACATTTGAATACATTCAAAATTTTAAATCTCAACATATCTACTTGTATGAATTTTTCACTCTTTGAATGATATCGTTTAATCAATTTGGTGTTCTAAGTATTCATCAATTCCATAAAATGTACCAGCTATTAATTTTTCTTTTATTGATTTTTTAAACTTATTGTATGATTGAGTGCTTATTTCTGACGATATATTATTGAATAATTTAACCCCAATACCGAAAAAAGAATTTGCATATAAGGTAGTGTGATGTTTTTCAGTTTGTAATAATTTGCCATTCCTTGTGTTGTATGTGTGCATGTTAGAGGATATAGAGTAATTCTGAGTATTTTTTTTTGATATAACACAGACATTTATAAATGAAAATAGAAGGTACGGTTAACAATTTGTTATTCCTAAAACAATTTCTGCAGCTCTGTCGACGTTTTAAATTAAATATTAGTCTTAAAATTCATTTCTGCATAACGAAACATTTGTGGCTATGTCTTGAATTACCCCATAATAAAATATTAAAAGATATATGTGAATAGACAATAGCATAGTACAGGCTTAACAAGGTACTTGTATGCATAGACTTTTTCAATTGAGATATTGCAAAATAAGCTCTTGCTAATTTTTTGCAAACTAACTCTATGTGGTTCGACCACGTAAGTTTCGAATCAACTAATACCCCAAGAAATCTTGCAGAGTTGGATATTTTATAGCGTTGGTTGTCTACAACAATCTGAAAATAGGTTGGTAAAGTTCTTCTTTTGCCCATGTATAAACACATAGTTTTTTCGCTATTCAAGATTAGTTTGTTTTTTGTACACCAATTATTAAATTGTACGATTGTTTCCACTACCTTTGCATGTAATTCTTCCAAACTATTTGCACATACCACAATTGTGGTGTCATCCGCAAACAAGATGGTTTTAGCGTCTATGTACCCTGGAAGATCATTTATAAATAAAAGAAACAAAAGAGGGCCAAGAACAGATCCCTGTGGTATACCTATTGTTACGCTCTTTTTATTCGAAAGTGTGGAGTTAATTTTTACAATTAAATGTCGGTCGCTTAGAAAGGATCCTAAAAGATCCAAAAAAATTCCACGAAATCCATAGAATTCTAATTTTTCCATTAGATAGCCTATATTAACGGTATCGAATGCTTTAGACAAATCAAAAAACAGTCCCATGACGTGTTCTCCTTTATCCAGTTTCTCTGATGTATATTTCGCAAAGCTGGCGGAAGCAGTTTCCACCGATCTTTTTGATCTAAAACCATGTTGGCATTCAGATAATAAGTCATTTTTAAGGAGATACGCCATCATTCTACTGTATATTAATCGCTCAAATATCTTTGAGAAAATAGATACTAAAGATATAGGTCTATAGTTGTCCAAAATCTGAGGGTCAGATTTTTTATGTTGTGGCACTACCAATACCACTTTTAACGCCGATGGATATACTCCTTCAATGGCTTTATTGAATAGCTGCGTTAGTGGAAGAGCCAAAGTTTTAATATTGTGTTTCAAAATTTTGATTGAAATGCCATCGGTTCCTGTGGAGTTTTTTGAGGCTATACTGGAGACAGCGTGTTGTAGATCAGTATTATCGATAGGTGACATGTAGGAATATGCATGTCTAGTTTTTGGCAGAGTACATTGAAGCAAAGAGGGTGATGGGAAAAAAGCATTTAATGTTTTTAAAGCAATGGTCGAAAAATAGTTAGCAAATTCATTAGCAACCTGACTTGAATTTGAAATCAATATTCCATTTACTTTTAAAGAAATATGGTTAGGTTTTTTATAATTATTCAAAGAGTTGTTAATTATTCTCCATGCTTCTCTACTTTTATTACTAGCATTATTAATGCGGTTAGTGTAATACATACTTTTAGCTTTCGATATATTAATAGAATGTTGCTTTTTCATAGTTTTATATGTGTTGTAGAGATGTGAGCTTCCTGCCTTGCATAATGTCCAATACATATTCCGTAATGACTTACCTTCATTTATGATGGCATTCGATATCCAAGTGTTAGGTGATAGGTTTGGAAACTATTTTCCTGAGTTCTAAAGGAAGAAATCGGTCCAAAGTATTTGTTAAGATATTAAGGAATTCTTTAAAGCCTAGCTCCACATCCAAGTCTGTTTTTAAGAGATAGTGATGCAATTTAAGGATGTTGTCTTCAGAGTATGTCCTACTTAGTTTATACATCATCCTATTGTTTTTTGATTTGGAATATGATGAATCTAGATGGAATATTTGACTTAGATGGTCTGCTAGAATTGGTTCCACCAAACTGCTCTTAAATGCATTTCTGTCTAAGTTGGTGACCAAGTAATCGATGGCTGTTTTAGAATGTGTCCCATCTGGTCTTCTACCTATTCTTGTTGGTCCCATGTTAATAGTGGATAGATTGAATTGAAGAAAAGTATTAAGCAACATACTTCTTTCTTTGGAGTCAGTAATACTGGATTTTGAGATTTAAGAACTTCAACTAACATGTCATTTAGCCCATCAAAGAACGAATTAAAATTTCCTAAAGTAGATCTATAAATACATATCAATGCAATACAAAAATTTTCAAATAACAGGTTCGTACCACAAACTTCAAAATCAACTTCTTTAGAAAAGTTTTCAAGATTTAGTTTAGAAGTATGTATATCGTCACGTACAAATATGGCCACGCCACCATGCTTGTAGGTATTATGTATATTTATTGCCCTTACGGGTTTATAAATTGAATCCAAAATTTACTAAAACTAACATCGAACATAATATAAATAAGAATAATAATAAAAAGAGAAAAAGAAAAAATACACATTAAAAAAAAAGAAACATATGCTGCTCAAACTAAAAACAAAAAAAGAAAGTCACTAAATTCCTATCCCTAAACCCCGATTACCAGCTTCCCTCTCCACATATTGCTCTTCTTCTCTCCTCAACTTTCTTCATCCAATCTATCCCTCTTCCATCCTCGTTTAAAATCTCTTCTCTACACTCGTCCCTTTCTCGCATTTCTGAACATTCGTTCAGCACGTGTTCTATTGTCTCCTTGTTTTCTCCACACATCCTGCATACTCTATTCCTATCCTCCATCCAAAATTTATTATCTCTCTCTTCATTTCCACATCTGAATCTTGCTATTGTCACTCTCTCTTTTCTACTTTCTCTTCCTAGGTACTTTGGCAGTTCTTCCGTTATTATTTTTTCATATTTCCCATTGTACCTAGACTCCCTAATTCTTGCTCTCCTTTCTTGTTTTTGCACATCTCTATCTCTCTGGACCAATTCCTCTGTCATTACTCTACCTCTCTCTCTCATTCTTTCTATCTCCGCTCCTGCATACCCGTTTCTTTTTAGATATGCTTCCCTCTCTTTCCACACTCCCTTTCCTATTTCTTTTCTTTTTTCTTTGAGGCACTCTTGCAGAATTCTGCACTCTCCTCTCTCTATCACTCTCTCCTCAAAACTTATTGCTCTCTTTCCTGCTTCTATTCTTATTCCATCTCTCTTTGTTTCCTCCATCACTATATACCCCGGGGTCTCTCTACCTAGTCCTTGCACCCATTTCAAATATTTTTCTTGCACCCTTTCCAGTCCTTCTTGCTCTCTCCATCCCCATATTTCCGCTCCATACATCATCACACTTTTCACCAGGCTATCAAACATCATCACTCTCCTTCTATAGTCGTGTGCAAATTTTCTCTATCCTATTCCCCATACCACTCCTAGTATTTTATTGGCTTTCTTTACTAACTCTCTCACGTGTGCTGTTTCAGTATTTCTCTCATTAAACACGTACCCTAGGTATTTAAATTCTTTTACTTCTTCAATTTTCTCCTTCTCCCATCTCCACTCAATTACTCTTCTCCTGCCACCCCCTTTTCTAAACACCATCATCTTGGACTTCTCCACATTCACTGTCAGATTTTTCCTCCTCATATATTTCTCCATGTTTCTTATCATTTCTTTCATCCCTTTCTCGTCCCTCGCTAGCACCACCAAATCATCCGCGTAGGCTAGGGACCACACTTTTTCTTTGCCCACCACAACCCCACCCGTCTGCGCCTTGCTGAACATCTCCTCTATGTCTCCAATAAATGCTGCAAACAGGCTGGGGCTTAGTGGGCAGCCTTGTCTCACTCCCTTATGCGTATTAAAACCTTCGCTCACCCTTTCACCAACTCTCACTCTACTTATTGTTTCTTCATAAATCTCTTCTAATTTTGATATCAGAGCATGCTTGTATGTACCTCTACAATAATTCGAAACTACAGTGAAGTTGTTAATAGAAACAATGTCTAGCTCAGGTTGGGTGCACCAATGTTCACCAATACACAATATTTTAATATTTTGTCTTTTAATGAACAGTTCAACTAGTTCCAGCTTATTTTTTACAGACTGAACATTCACATGTGCTATATTAAAACACTTCGTTTGTTTCGGATATTTTTCGGTTGATACTGTTGTTATGTTTTCACTGTTATTCTTTCGAGTCTTAACAAAAAACGGTTTACGCAGGCGTTTCTCGGCCAAGTTGCTGGTTTCGATATATTTTCCAGATCCTCAACGGGCACCGAAACTTTGAATGATGAGTACTCATCTGGATGTTTGGACTGAATTTTCGTACATATAACCTGATTGAATTTTTTATTCTTTAGATATTGCTGTAAATCATCTGCTGAAAGTTTTGGATCAAGTTTAAATGCATGAACATGTGCGTAACGTGTGGCAGCTTTTATTTGATTAGATTCGTCGTTAGTACCAAGGATAATATTTGATTTCCTAGTTTTTCTTGATTTTCGCCTTTGGGTTTCCCATTTTTCGTTATTTACACTTTCAGTATGTTGGACGACTGTATTTTGTGAATCGGTTTGAATATTTACGTTTGGAATCGGTTGGACCACTATGTTTTGTAATTCGATTGTTTTGGTTGTGTTTTTTGCACCAGCTCGCAAATCTGTGAGGGATTAACTTTTCTGTACGGGATTAACTTTTTCATTCTTATCTTCCAAGCTTTTCGGTACACTATCGCTGACTTTGCTTGTCCCTGCGCGTTCTTCTTGAGAATTTTGTGAAGTTGTAGGTTTTACCAGCTCATTAGAAATTACGGAATTTGACAACTTCACGTTCACTTCGGACAAGTATGTTACTTTATTAGATAGGTCGGTGATCAAAACTAGTAACGGATCAACATGTTTTTTAATTATATTTGTCATAAGCATTTCAAAATCCGAACTTTGTAAAAACGTTTGTAATATATCAAATTGTTTTTCGGAAGGAACATTGGACCTTAATTCCATCGGCATTATAACATAAATAATGTTTCACAGTATATATAACACAAACTTTACTTTTCACAATTTTAATTTTTATTGAATTTAACATTAAATACTCTCGCACGTCCACTCTCGTTGAACGCAAACTCACGAATGTAGATATCATATTATCTAAAACCCCTTATACTATCAGCAAGGTGGAATATTTTGGAAAGCAACTAAACAATTAACATTGTGTAGATACTTTGACGACTTCCAAAGTCCCTTCCTGGCCTTGTTTGAAAAAGACCATTAACCGTAATCACATGCAAATAACATTCGAAACACAATAACAAGATAATGACAACCCCTTTCCCAACTTCCTAATATAAATACCAGAAAGGCCCTCCACACCAAGTTGGTCATGAAAAGTCAGTCATGAAGAGAGAGTGTGTAATCAACCTATAGTAAGTAAAATGAAAACCTGTAAAGTATAAATAAATTGTGTATGACCTAATAAAGCCCCCATAAAATTAAACAAATGACTTCTATCTTGACTCCATGCCCATTCGCAACCCAGAATTTCAACTAGGAAACTCAAATGGTGAGTTGGAATCTCAAAACCAACTCGCACCCTTTGCTGGAAGATCGTCCACAGCTCAAGGCCACGAGCAGGTGCCCAACATCCCAAAATCCAAGGAACAAATGGTAACAGCGGTGGTTCACCTACCATCACAACCATAACATTGGTGGCAGCATCACAACCATAACAGCTTCCCACTGCACAAATTGTTCTTCTCCCCTCAACTTCCTTCATCCATTCGATCCCTCTTCCATCCTCGTTCAAAATTTCTTCTCAACACTCATCTCTCTCATTTCTACACATTTGTTCAACAAGTGCTCTATTGTTTCCTTGTTTTCTGCATACCCTAATCCTATGCTCCATCCAATATTTATTCTCTCTCTCTTCATTTCCACATCTGAATCTTGTTATTGTCACACTCTCTTTTCTATCTCTCTCTTCATTTGAGAAATCTTTTCAGGGAAATATTTTTGTAAATGACTTTTTACATCTTAAGGTACATACAGGCCTAAAAACCTTGCCATACAATTTTAATGTTTTTTTTCTCCGAAACGTGTCCTAACTTAATTTTTAAATATATTTCCTAACCTGATTTAGTCGATTGTAGTCAAAAAACGTATATTATTTGTTGTTATTAGGTCAACTATTTTATGTTTAACTACCATTAATAGGTTTGTAAGTTTACGTAAATTGAAATATTTAATAAAATAATATAATCTATCTAGTATGTGAGTTGGAATTTTTAACCCTCAAAATTAAAGGGTTTGTACTTTTTTGGGATCTTAAAGACTATTTCTGGAATTTTATATTTTACAGTATGTATATTGAAAAGTATAATAGAATAAGTGGTGAAAATAAATAAAAGCTGGGGCAATAAAACCCAATGCTGAATAAATTACAATGTGCAGATGATTTAAAGGGGTTTAAGGATTATAGGATTTTTTATGAGCTATTTCCGCCCCTCATTGCCATCTTATACTTATTTTCAGAAAAATGAATTGGGAAATACAGGTAAATAATTGGGGAAGGGGTTCGAGCTTTCCTGTTGTTTTTAAATATTATTTACAATTAGTATTAAAGCAATTCTTCTTTGAGTGCAAGCCTCGGTTGATTTAAAGAAAAAATTCAATTCAGCGTTTATTCAAGATTTTTAGTCTTTTATTGTTGCATAAAATGGAAAACGGTAAGTACTATTTGTAATATGGATACTTATCATCTTTTCCCATCTATAGGACTCAAACCATTTCTGTGCCGACTCCCTCTTGAGTGTGTCGACTTGTTTTTTCATATACCCTATTACGGTTTTTATTTCCCTTTAGGTGTTGGGGTTATCTTCGGTTATTTTAGCCAGCTGCGTCGTGTATTGCGTCATCATATGAATTGCTTCAATGATATTGAACGCAGTTGGGCAAGGATCTACACGGTCAGGATCGTTGGTCTCAATGAACGTGTCTTCCACTTTCCTTTTCTTTGTCATTAGAGCAGCAGGGAAAGAGTTGCACCTTTGCCTCTGTGCGGAGGGGTGTAGCCTGCTGTGTGGCAGCCTTAGGCTATCCGCTGTTTTCGGAGAGTTGCTCTTTATTTCTCATCTTCCAGTAGTAGTAATCTGCACTCCGGGCTGGTCGCCTACCAGGAGTGCTGGGCGGTCATTGGATGACGATCGGGGGAAACCCGCTCGCACATTCTCTATACCGACCGGCACTGAGGTATCCCTCCTCTGCACCGTAAACGCGTATTCCTTTTCCGAGCTCATTTCATTTTTCTTGTGGCTTACCAACCTACACCCGCGCTACTAGGTTTAGGATTTTTTTTTGTTGAAGAGGTTGTTTTCCTCTTTGCTTCGGTGCCCGTTCATTGTCCGTTGTCATAGCCAGTGTCGTTTTAGCAAGTCGTCCCTGATAGATTTAAAGAAGTTGAAGCCCTAATAGCGTCGAAACCGAAATACAAGAGTTGATCCAGAGAGACCGATAAAAAGTATGGAAGAGAAAGCGGTGACTCCACTCAGGGTCTGAAGATATCGAATGAGGGTGGAGCCATAGAATAAGAGAAAGAGTTGAGCCGTCCTTTGCTTCACTACTCGTCCCCGCCCCGGCAGGTGCGAGGACGAGCAGCTCCTAAGCCCCTCCACCATCGACAAGGTTACACGGCTCCTTGGAGGAGAAAGAATATTGAAGACCTTGTCTGTCTAAAGCTTAATGTTCTATTCTGCCTAAAGCTTGATGGATCTTGAAGACCTTGTCTGTCTACATCTTAATGTTCTAGTCTGCCTAATGCTTGATGGACATGTCTCTTGAAGACCTTGTCTGTCTAAATCTTAATGTTCTATTCTGCCTAAAGCTTGATGGATCTTGAAGACCTTGTCTGTAGAAATCTTAATGTTCTAGTCTGGCTAAAGCTTGATGGATCTTGAAAACCTTGTCTGTCTGAATCTTAATATTCTAGTCTGCCTAAAGCTTGATGGACATGTCTCTTGAACACCTTGTCTGCCTAAGTCTTAATGTTCTATTCTGCCTAAAGCTTGATGGATCTTGAAAACCTTATCTGTCTAAATCTTAATGTTCTATTCTGCCTAAAGCTTGATGGATCTTGAAAACCTTGTCTGTCTAAATCTTAATGTTCTATTCTGCCTAAAGCTTGATGGATCTTGAAGACCTTGTCTGCCTAAGTCTTAATGTTCTATTCTGCCTAAAGCTTGATGGATCTTGAAAACCTTGTCTGTCTAAATCTTAATGTTCTATTCTGCCTAAAGCTTGATGGATCTTGAAGACCTTGTCTGCCTAAGTCTTAATGTTCTATTCTGCCTAAAGCTTGATGGATCTTGAAAACCTTGTCTGTCTAAATCTTAATGTTCTATTCTGCCTAAAGCTTGATGGATCTTGAAGACCTTGTCTGCCTAAATTTTAATGTTCTATTCTGCCTAAAGCTTGATGGATCTTGAAGTTCTTGTCTGTCTAACTCTTAATGTTCTATTCTGCCTAAAGCTTGATGGATCTTGAAGACCTTGTCTGTCTAAATATTAGTGTTTTAGTCTGCCTAAAGCTTGATGGACATGTTTCTTGAAGACCTTGTCTGCCTAAATCTTAAAGTTCTAGTCTACCTAAAGCTTGATGGCTCTTGAAGACCTTGTCGGTCTAAATCTTAATGTTCTAGTCTGCCTAAAGCTTGATGGACCCTGAAGACCTTGTCTGTCTAAATCTTAATGTTCTAGTCTGCCTAAAGCTTGATGGACATGTCTCTTGAAGATTTTGTTTGTCTAAATTTTAATGTTCTAGTCTGTCTAAAGCTTAATGGATCTTGAAGACCTTGTCTTTCCAAATCCTAATGTTCTAGTCTGCCTAAAGCTTGATGGACATCTAAATCTTAATGTTCTAGGGTGCCTAAAGCTTCGTGGATTTTGAAGACCTTGTCTGTCTAAATCTTAATGTTCTAGGCTGCCTAAAGCTTCATGGATTTTGAAGACCTTGTCTGTCTAAATCTTAATGTTCTATTCTGCCTAAAGCTTGATGGATCTTGAAGACCTTGTCTGCCTAAGTCTTAATGTTCTATTCTGCCTAAAGCTTGATGGATCTTGAAAACCTTGTCTGTCTAAATCTTAATGTTCTATTCTGCCTAAAGCTTGATGGATCTTGAAGACCTTGTCTGCCTAAATTTTAATGTTCTATTCTGCCTAAAGCTTGATGGATCTTGAAGTTCTTGTCTGTCTAACTCTTAATGTTCTATTCTGCCTAAAGCTTGATGGATCTTGAAGACCTTGTCTGTCTAAATATTAGTGTTTTAGTCTGCCTAAAGCTTGATGGACATGTTTCTTAAAGACCTTGTCTGCCTAAATCTTAAAGTTCTAGTCTACCTAAAGCTTGATGGCTCTTGAAGACCTTGTCGGTCTAAATCTTAATGTTCTAGTCTGCCTAAAGCTTGATGGACCCTGAAGACCTTGTCTGTCTAAATCTTAATGTTCTAGTCTGCCTAAAGCTTGATGGACATGTCTCTTGAAGATTTTGTTTGTCTAAATTTTAATGTTCTAGTCTGTCTAAAGCTTAATGGATCTTGAAGACCTTGTCTTTCCAAATCCTAATGTTCTAGTCTGCCTAAAGCTTGATGGACATCTAAATCTTAATGTTCTAGGGTGCCTAAAGCTTCGTGGATTTTGAAGACCTTGTCTGTCTAAATCTTAATGTTCTAGGCTGCCTAAAGCTTCATGGATTTTGAAGACCTTGTCTGTCTAAATCTTAATGTTCTATTCTGCCTAAAGCTTGATGGATCTTGAAGACCTTGTCTGCCTAAGTCTTAATGTTCTATTCTGCCTAAAGCTTGATGGATCTTGAAAACCTTGTCTGTCTAAATCTTAATGTTCTATTCTGCCTAAAGCTTGATGGATCTTGAAGACCTTGTCTGCCTAAGTCTTAATGTTCTATTCTGCCTAAAGCTTGATGGATCTTGAAAACCTTGTCTGTCTAAATCTTAATGTTCTATTCTGCCTAAAGCTTGATGGATCTTGAAGACCTTGTCTGTCTAAATATTAGTGTTTTAGTCTGCCTAAAGCTTGATGGACATGTTTCTTGAAGACCTTGTCTGCCTAAATCTTAAAGTTCTAGTCTACCTAAAGCTTGATGGCTCTTGAAGACCTTGTCGGTCTAAATCTTAATGTTCTAGTCTGCCTAAAGCTTGATGGACCCTGAAGACCTTGTCTGTCTAAATCTTAAAGTTCTAGTCTGCCTAAAGCTTGATGGACATGTCTCTTGAAGATTTTGTTTGTCTAAATTTTAATGTTCTAGTCTGTCTAAATCTTAATGGATCTTGAAGACCTTGTCTTTCCAAATCCTAATGTTCTAGTCTGCCTAAAGCTTGATGGACATCTAAATCTTAATGTTCTAGGGTGCCTAAAGCTTCATGGATTTTGAAGACCTTGTCTGTCTAAATCTTAATGTTCTAGGCTGCCTAAAGCTTCATGGATTTTGAAGACCTTGTCTGTCTAAATCTTAATGTTCTAGTCTGCCTAAAGCTTGATGGATCTTGAAGACCTTGTCTTTCTAAATCCTAATGTTCTAGTCTGCCTAAAGCTTGATGGACATCTAAACCTTGATGTTCTAGGACGAATAAAGCTTCATGGATCTTGAAGACCTTGTCTGTGTAAATCTTAATGTTCTAGTCTGCCTAAAGCTTGATGGATCTTGAAGACCTTGTCTGTCTAAATCTTAGTGTTCTAGCCTGGCCAAATCTTGATGGATTTTTAAGACCTTGTCTGTTTAAATCTTAATGTTCTAGTCTGACTAAAGCTTGATGATCTTTAGATATTTGTCTCTGATACATATCGTCGGTGAAACCCGAAAATTGTGTAACTCCACTTTTTTACGAAATTCATGTTTTGCTGTCATCTGTTGGTAAAAATAGGCACCGCTCTTCTCAGAAAACCGTGTAAATCCATGTTATTCCCATAGCTTTAAAAACAACCAAAAGAAAACTGTGTAGCTCCAACATTGATGATTTTTTAGCAGGAAGATTGTGTATCTCCGTTGCAACCTCTACGAAAGGTTGCTCCAAGTTTTCTGAAGTTATTTTATGTTAGTCAGTGTTACTTTTTATACAAATAAGTTTATTTTACATTGAAGGTAAGTTTCATTTTTTATAAAATACATACATTTATTTAAAAAAGCATGTGCTATGCAAATTATTTACGGTTGTTTGTATACAGAAAGGAGATACACACATTTCATTTTGCTGGCTCTATTTTTATATAGTGAAGCACAATTGTGTATCTCCAGTTCACCAAGCAGTGATATTTTCTTCATTGTCAGATAACTTGTATTGTATGCTGTTTTATTTGCAGTTATGTGATAATTACTTCAAAATCCTTATCTTGTTATTCATTTTTATTATAACGCTATTATGATAAATTAGCAATGTAGATTGTAGATATGGTGGTGACGACTTGTACTGCGACCTTTATAGATCTATTGTACCCCACCCTCCTCCTCCAAGTGTTGCTGTACTTACCCATTTAGAGCGCCTCCTCTAATCCTGATTCCTTTAGGAATCTCAGGATCTGGGTGGGATTCAAGGCCTGCAGCTCCTCTGTGTTCAAGCAGTGAGCCCCAAGGTACATCTGTCTCTTGCGGAGTAATGCTCCGCAGTCTTTGAACAGATGTATGGGGGTTTCCTCTGCTGAGCCACAGAATCTGCATCCATCATCCTCCTCTAGGCCTAGGGCCTTGAGATGTTTCCTAAGTCTGCAGTGTCCCGTCAGGGCTCCTGTCAGAATTCTGAGCTTGTTCCTGCTTAGTTTCAGGCAAGCTTTAGTTCTCTTCTGGTTAAAAGATCCCAGCATCACTTTGGATTGCCTTAGCCCTGGAAGTTCTTCCCAGGTTTTCATCCATTTTCTTCTTATTTCTTCATCTAAACTTTTGCGGATGGTGTTCACGCTCATACCGCAAAAGGGTTCCGGACCGATAAAGGGGCTACTGGATCCCTTGTTTGCTAGGTGATCGGCTTCTTCGTTTCCGTCTATACCAGTGTGTCCTGGTACCCAGTATAGCGTTACTTTATTATCCCTGCCAAGCTTGTTCAGCTTCCCCACACAGTCCCATACCAGTTTGGATCTGATGGTGTATGAGCTAATGGCCTTGATGGCTGCTTGGCTATCTGACAGGATAGCAATTCGTTTTTTGCGGTACTTCCTGTCGAGGTTAAACTGTGCACATCTTTCGATTGCGTGTACCTCTGCTTGGAAGATACTTGGGGATGTTCCCATGGATTCGGAGTATCTGGTACGAGGTCCAAACACTCCTGCACCAGTGCCTTCCTTTGTCTTCGAACCATCTGTATACCACTTGATGGCATTTTGCTCTATGTGGTATGCTGAGGATTCGTCGCTCCAATCGGCTTTACTACTACACATTGCTGTGTAGTTTTTCTCGAAGTGGTATTTGCATACCATTTCGTCTTTTGGTACTTCCAGCCAGGGGATCTTGGCAGCGAGGCTGTTTCGGTCTCTGCTCCCGATTATTTTGCCTCTGCCCATTCCTTCCTTGCTGAACCTTACGATCGCCGATCTGGCGGCGCTCTCCACCACAAGGTGCAGCGGAGTCAGATCCAGCAGCAGCTCCAATGCTGCTGTCGGACACGACCCCATCGCCCCCGTGATGCAGACACACGCCAGTCTTTGAATCTTCTCAAGCTGTTTCCTCATAGAGGCCAGCTTGATTCTACTTCCCCACGCAACCGCCCCATAAGTGATTGCAGGTCTCACTATCATGGTGTACATCCATCGCAGGATAGTGGGGTTACAACCCCACGTTTTTCCTGACAGATTTCTGCACACCATTAGGGCGCGTTTGGCTTTACCTACCACTGCCTCAGCGTGTCTATTCCATAGGAGTTTGCTATCTAGTGTGATACCCAGATACCTTATCTCCTGTTGGTATTCTACTGCCTTCCCATCTATGAGTATGGGATGTAGGCAGTTTAGTTTTCTCCTTCTAGTAAATGGTATCACCGTGGTTTTGCTCGGGTTGAGTCTTAATCCCACTGTTTGACACCATCTACTAGTTACTTTGAGGCCTCTCTGAACAATTTCACAGAGCGTTCCCTCAAATTTTCCTCTGGCCATTATGACTATGTCATCGGCGTAACCTTGACATTTGATGTCTAGGTCGTTTAGCCTAACCAGTAGTTCATCAACTACCAGGCTCCACATTAGCGGTGATAGTACACCTCCCTGTGGGCACCCTCGAGTTGTGGAGATCTTAATGGTGTCTTTTCCCACTTGTGTCTCCGCCGTTCTAGTTCTCAGCATTTCTCCCATCCACTTTGAGATAGTGCTGTCGATATTCCTTCTTTCGAGGGCCGCCCTGACAGCCTCGTGTGAGGTGTTGTCAAAAGCTCCCTCTATATCCAAGAAGGCACATATCGCTACTTCCTTTATCTCTAGTGCTGCTTTTATTTCGTTTGTCAGCTGATACAGGGCGGTTTCTGTGGATTTCCCTGCTCTGTAAGCATGCTGACTCCTGTGTAGTGGTGTACCTACCAGCACTATAGTCCTAAGGTAATTATCAATCACCTTCTCCATTGTCTTTAACATAAAAGATGTTAGACTAATGGGTCTAAATGACTTCGGTTGAGTGGTGTCTTTCTTCCCCACCTTCGGTATAAATACCACCTTATACGGCATTAGTTCTCTCTCTCCCTTTTGTAGGAAGGCAGGAACTAGTCCGTCCACTCCTGGGGCCTTAAAAGGCTGGAAAGTGCCGATAGCCCATCTGATTCGGTTTTCCGTACAGATGGACGCTGCCCTCTTCCAGTCGGCCCGACTTGGTTTCCGTGGTTGCATCAAGCCCTCGGTCTCCCTGTATCCTCTACATCCCGGAAAATGGGTTTCTAGTAGGAGGAGAGCTCTTTGCTCTTCATCCTCCGTGAAGGTCCCATCCGGTTTCTTGAGAGTGGTTGTCATTTCCACTCTATCCTTCGCTAGTGCTTTGTGCAGTCTAGCTGCCACCGGCGTGGATTCTATGTTTTCACAGAAGGTCCTAAAGTTTTCCCTTTTTGCCCTTCTGATCTCTTTGTTGTAGGTGGTAAGCACCTCAGAGTATTCTAGCCAATTTCCGTATTGCTTGGCTTTGTTGAAAAGCCTACGTACTTTTGCTCTTAATGTAGACAAATTTTTCTTCCACCATTTTTCGTCCTTATGCTCCTTCACGGTTTTTACCGGGCAGCTGGATTCAAATGCCGTGGTGATTGCTACATTTATTTCTCCTACAGCCTGCTCCAGCACGGTGTAGTGTTTGATACTACCCCGCACTGTCACCTGCTCTAGGTTTTCTTTTAGTTGGGAACTAAACATAGGCCACACAGTTTGTCTGGGGTTTCGAATGGGGGTGTTTTCCTCACTCGCTCCTTCCAGCTCAAACTCTATGATCCTATGATCTGACATTGAGGGCTCACTTGAAACCCTCCACTTTTTAATTAGTTTACTTACGTTAGCGCTACCTACCGTAATATCCAGTACCTCATTTCTGACTTTAGTGACAAATGTTGGTGTGTTCTCAACGTTGTACACAATTAAGTTCTCTTTAATGAGGTATTCTAAAAGGTACTCACCCCTCTTATTAGTGTCCGTGCTGCCCCACATCTCATTGTGTGCGTTCGCGTCACATCCCAGGATGAGTGGCAGCCTTCTCCTAATACAGTGTTCCACCAGCTTTTGTACTTCAATGGGTGGTATGCTGTTACCATCGCCAGGGAAGTATGCTGATGCGATCACTACTTCGCGGTGGAGACCCTCGATCTTGATGAGGGCCTGAATCGGTACTAAATCCCGCGTTAAAAATTCTGAAAGACATAAGTAATTTATGCCATTTCTTACCATAATGCAAGTTCTAGGGGAGACCTCACGGCTGTCCCATACCAACTTACATTCCCTGTTGCTAAGGCCTTTGATCTTACCTCCGTAGGTCCAGGGTTCTTGAAGCAGCGCTAGCCCTAGGTGCTGCTTGGTGAACATCCTAGCCATCACAGCTGAAGCTGCTTTGGCATGATGGATGTTACTTGGGCTATTTTGGTGCGCCTGCTGGTCATTCTTGTTTTGTGACAGGAGGCGGCAAGTCCTCCTCTGTCCCTACAAGAACATCTACCTCTGCCTCTGTAGACATGGCTGGACTGCTCATGTCTACGAGTGTGAGGTCAAGGTCGTCTTCCCGGGAATCCGGGCTGACTTCCTTGTTCTCTGTGTCGGTTAGGTCCCGTACACATGGATTATTTTTACTTTTGGAATTCATATAAATCCCACGAGTCGCAAGGGAACTAAAGGTCCACCACATCAGAGCCCCGCTTGATAGTGGTAAGGCTGGATACCCTCTGAGGTCGCCAGGTATCAGAGGGGCTCCGTAAGCGATGGCCGGTTGCCCTTGGCCATCAACCAGTCCCTTTGGCACGGGTCGCATGACACCTTGGGATTAAGGGTTTGGAAGTTCTTGGTTGTTCGCCCTCCGCCGAACGCCCCAACCGGGGTTGTTCCAGTCGTGACGTCCAACGGTACGCGAAACTAAGCCCTCACACCGCGACAAGGTGACTTCCACGTGAGGGCAATTTAGTGAGGGCAAATTAGCAATACTGTTATTTGAACTCAAAACAGTTTAGCGATAGCTAAATACTAGGTATGTAGGTACTTTGTTAGTAAGTACAGTTTGTAGGAGTAGGAAGGTTTGTTGTAGAGTAGGTTTGTAGGAATAACTCTCAATTATTTATTGAGACTGATTAATAAATGGATATTTGTTTGTTTCAGAGTGTGCAGGATAAGCATAACTAAAATGAACTGGGGACAACGACAACGAATGGTGAAACTGGCTTTAGCTGCCAACAAGCAGTGTAAACCAAGTGAAAATGAAATAGCTGGTCTTCTTTCAGGCAATGAGGAGCCAAAAATTTAAGCGAAAATTATTCAGAAAATATTGAAATTAATTCACACTTAGATCATTCAACAATAAATGTTAGTAATATAGGTAATGACTTTAATGAAGTAACGCTCATTTATGATGGCCAAGATTTAAATCTTTTCAATACAGATAAAATTGATTTAAGCATTATTTCTACAATGGAGAACTTTGATAATACTGCTGGAAGACCAGAGCGAGACCTGCATTTTGACATTGCTAATGGAACAGGAATAATAATAGAAGTTGTTAATACTGACGTTGGAGGAGGGGAATTCATGGATGTTAGTGATATTGGCCACAACATGAATGGATTAAATAATTTAGGTGATAACGCAGAGGAATACCAGAACATTGACAATATTGGTACAACAGTAGAAATTAGTGCAACCGATAATTCTATTGGCAGACAAGAGGAAGCATCGGAATTTGAAAATGATGATACAGCAGAAATCAATGAATTTAACATAACTAGAGGTGATATAGAACGAGATAGAGAACAAAGTGAACATATTGGTGAAAATGAAGAAGAACTTCAGGAAACTTCTAAAAAAAGAAAAAGAAGAATTATATCCAAAAGTGATCCTGCCTACTTTGAAAATAAACGTAGGAGAGAAACTGGCTTGGCATATAAGGGAAAAAAGAGGGATGCAGATAATAAAATATGGAATTACAAAGTTGATAAATCTAAAAAGGTTGAAAAAAATTCCTGTCAGTGTAAATTAGGAAGTTCTGAAAAATCGTTACAGTGTATGAAGGTGTCTAATGAAATCAGGGAAAAAATATTTGAAAAATACTGGCAACGTACTTGGGCTGAGAAGAAAGAGTATATTAAAGGCACTACAACGTTAAAGGCAGTTAAACGTAGGAGAGGAGAGGCTGATAAATCTAGACGAGATTTTTCAATACAATATTTTTTGGAACACAATTTAGAGTCTTTTAGAGTATGTAAAACAATGTTTACATCTACATTAGGCATGGCAGAAAATACAATTTTAAACTGGATCAAAAGTGATGTCCTACAAGATAAAAACTCCCCAACTGAAGAGAGAACAGAAAACATCAGAGAGAACTCTAATGGAATTTTTGGCTTCATTAGCAAAAGTAGAATCTCACTACTGTCGCGCTTCGACCAGTAAGCTTTACTTAGAGCCAAACTGGCAATCAAAAAAAGAGTTATACAGATTCTATAAAACCACATGGTGCCTCACAAAAAATGTTGCTCCAAACAGTATAACTACTTTTAAAAAGGTATTTGACAATGAAAACCTGGCATTGTATAAACCCAAAAAAGATTTATGCGACTTGTGCGAAGGATTTAAAACAAAAAACATTAGTGAAGAAAAGTATGCAGAACACCAAACGTATAAAGAGGAGGCGAGAATTGAAAAAACGAATTACAAAACATCTGACAAGGACGTGGTTTATACAATGGATTTGCAGTCTGTGCTACTTGCACCAAAATCCAATGTCTGCTCCATGTATTATAAAACAAAACTTATAGTACACAATTTTACTCTATACAACCTAAAGACCAAAGAAGGTTACTGCTTCATTTGGAATGAGACAGACGGTGCACTGACTGCAAATGATTTTTCATCGATTATAGTATATTTCTTGTTAGAAATTGTACCAACTATTGAAAATACTGATTCAAAGATCATTTTTCGGAGTGATGGTTGCCCAGCTCAAAATAGGAATGCCTGCTTAGCCAACGCTCTTCTACATACTTCCGTCAAGAATAAAATTACGATTATTCAAAAATATCTACAGAAGGGACACACCCAAATGGAGGCAGATTCAATGCACTCTACAATTGAAAGACAACTGCGAAACAATACTATTAATCTTCCTGCAGACTATGTTCAGCACTGCAAAAATGTTAGGCAAAAACCAAAACCCTACAATGTTAAATATTTAAATTACGGTTTCTTTAATTTATTAAGATTTAATTAATTAAGATTTTTCTGCGATCAAGTATTACAGTTCTATAAGACCTGGCGTTAAAGTGGGCGAACCTCTAGTGAACGATTTAAGACAGATACAATATTCACCCAATGGGATTATTAAATATAAACTAGCTATACTGCAGCTGAATGGCTCACTTTACCAAGAAGGATAAAACGGTTTTTTTCCGTCTTTATACAGCGAAAGAAGAAAAATTAAAAAGGAAAAATATTTACATCTTCAAGATTTAAAAGAAACTTTAGAAAAGGACTTCCATAGTTTTTATGATGAACTGCCTTATGAAAATGTTTAAATAATTATCACGTCAAATTTCAATAACATCATTTTATTTTTACTCATTTCTAAATAATTTTAACGTCAAATTTTCTATAAATATTTTACTTTATTTTTTATTATTTTAGTTCTGTTACATACTTAATAAAGAACTCAATTTTTATCAATATAATATTGTATTAATTACTTTAATTATTGCCTGCTACTAATATTAGAGTATTATTTTACTCATTATACAAAACTAATACTCTAAAATAGGTAAATTATAAAATAAAAATACTCTTCGCATCAAATACCGAGTAGTAGGAAAATGGTGTATCTCCAGCCACAGTAACGAAAATATACACAAAATTTGTGTAACTCCAATAATTTATTGGTTAAATAAATTGTATGTATTTTTTTGTATTAATTGCTTTTCTACAATTTATTGATTAATTATTATGACTAATAACTATAATATTTAGATAAACTTTGGCACTAAAACAGTTTTTTGTCTCTCCTGTAAAATTTACAAATCTGGAGTTACTGTTGCGAACTGGTAATTTGGTATGGTGCTGCTCCAGGATCAGGACAATGGATGAATTAATTACACGCAAATATGTCCTTTATATGTAATTAAATACTACTTATCTGCTAATATCTTACAATATGTACAACTAATCGCTAACTTATTACAATAATTACTAACTAACTTGAAAACAATAAATAATAAACAATACACTTAATTCTACGAAACTTATGGTCGAAACCCGGAATTTACTTCAACGAAAATACGGAGGTTCGTCTTCAAAACTCAAATTACTCTCTTGCTAGCTCAATTCTGACTGCCCCCTTTTAACTTCCCCTCTACCTCATCACCTCGGTCTTGGTGTGAGTCCTCCCCTAATCTTTATGGAAAATTTCCAAAACTCATAAAACAAAATCCTCTCGGCGTCTCGGCACGATCCCTAAGTTCGAGTGTCTGCCCGCATGATTTAGATAAAGCAGACTAATGGTCCTAAATAAACAAAAACTAATCGGGTGTCCACTTAGTTTTCTTTGCCGACTCGTGAGAAACTCAAATTCTTTGAAACCAAAATCGCGAGATCACAACATTACACAATTTTCAGGTTTCACCGACGATATGTTAAATAGTAGGCAACTTCAATTAACCTAAAACCACCTATATTATTGTAATTAATAATTTGGGAGTTTTAGTCATTTAGAAGCCTACTACTTATCGTTTATCTTGCAATATAACTAAATTAATTTTAGATTCGTATACCATCAAAACAAGTTGTCCTAGAACTACCAAAAAACAAATTGAAACGATAATAAATTTTGTCCTTAATAACCCTATAATGTTAAAATGTAAATTAAGCATAAAGGACCAATCAACCATCCGAAAAAAATGGGAGGAACTATCCCAAATTCTAAACAATTGTGGTCAAGGTCCCACTCAAACTATCACTCAATGGAAGAAGGTAACACATTAGAAATTAATTATTTATTTTGTTTGTTTTCTAACATTATATATTTCAGTAATTTCAAGAATTAAAAGATGGGCTAGGGAAGTGTATCAATCGAGGCATGCCACTGGAGGTGGTCCATCAAGATGTAAAGACCTCACAGATTTAGAAGAGAAAACTTCTGTCCAAAGTTACTGTGGAAAGAGCAGATGTTCCTGAAACAGGTTAGAATGATGAACATTCTCATTCAGAAAGTGAATTAGATCGTACAGTAGAAGAAAATCCAGGAACAACTGGTTTTGATTATGTAGAAGTAGGTATAATTTTTATTGTATAAATATATATTTGCCATCTCTTAATTGCCTCTGATAAATTCTTGAGTTATATCTACAAAATACATCATTTCAACTTTAATTTATAATTATATAAATCAAATCCTTACATTTGTTCTTGTAGTTCTTCTAGTAAAAACACATTCATGATGCACGCCATTGTTTTCAATAAAAACTCTCTATTCACAACTTAACACTTCACAACAAACAACTTAACAGTACCAAAATCGTAGCTGTTAAAATTAGATGATTTTGAGGTTAAATTCTCCTACTTCTGTTAAAATTTTAAGTCATAAAGTGACCACTATTATAGTTGCCCAATATTGTACAGTTCGTGGAATATATAAATAGATTTTACAACACACGTATGTAACAGTCCGCAATTAATGTTATTTAATGATTCAATAACACACTAGTGCGTTTGGTTTACGATTCGTTGATAGCTGCTACTATCGTTTAATATAGGCAACCCAATACATTCCGTCAGTTGCCAAAAAAATATTAAACGTCAAACTAATACATAAACACTATATTTTTTTCAATTAAAACAATTAAACAAAAAATCTATGGCCCAAAACTAACAGACGAAGGATATCGTCTACAATCACACACTCTGTCACAGAAAAACACTCCAACATCGAAACCGACTTCCGCAAACGACGACTGAAATTTTACGGGCACGTTATGAGACTAGATGACAACCGTCTAACAGGGAGAGTTTTGAAGTACATACAGAAAATGAAAACGACAAGTCTGGGTAAAACAGGTCCAAATTGATCTAAAAAACGCCAACATCTCACCTACAGACATCGAAAATCGAAAAATATTTAGACACTAGGTTTACAGGTGGGAAATTATATCAGTGGATAAACATAAAATAACAAGAGCAAAATGGACATATGAACGTCGAGCTAAACTTAGCGAGATGATGAAACAATTCTAGAAGAACAAGAAAAATAAAAGCAACAGGTCATAATTTGCTTTATGTGATCCCCTTGGGCCTAAACAATATAAATAAATATATAATAATAATAAATAATAAAAATATTAGACATGTATTTAAGTGGAACTGTTGACCTTTATCCTGTTGCACTGCCAAACATTCTGCTGTTGCATTCATCCTGTTGTACTTATATTTCACCAATTTCATTTCAGCTCCTCACTCGGCACAAACACACCTTTTCGCTGTAATATCGGAATCCATTCAACCGTTCTGCTACTCTCTGCCATCTTAATTCTTCTATTTCTTTTTAGTACGTTATATATTTTTTACTTGTAATCAAAAAGAAATTTAGAAAAAAAAATAGTTATACAACTGATCATCTGAAAACATTTATAAAGGAGCTATCACTGTACTGTGTCCCCTAAACGCTAGTTGTAGCATTGCTGGACGGTGAGGATAAGTTAGCCAGCTAATCAAAGTCTATTACTCCATTTATTGACGGCCATTGTAAAAATATATAAATATTGTGTTTTTTTTTTCTAAATTTCTTTTTGATTACAAGTAAAAAATATATAACGTACTAAAAAGAAATAGAAGAATTAAGATGGCAGAGAGTAGCAGAACGGTTGAATGGATTCCGATATTACAGCGAAAAGGTGTGTTTGCGCCGAGTGAGGAGCTGAAATGAAATTGGTGAAATATAAGTACAACAGGATGAATGCAACAGCAGAATGTTTGGCAGTAACAACAAAGTCTAGTAATGTCCAGTGATAGCGAAATAGAAAATGCTACTCCGCCCGAAATTGTTGAAAAAGCGAAACAAGCTGCCCATAATTTGCTACCGATTAAATCTCGGGATCGATACGAGGATGCGTATAGAAAGTTTATGGACTGGAGAATGAAGCAAAAAGTTAAATCCTTTTCAGAAAATGTTTTTTCTTTACTAAAGAGAAAATCTGATGGATTTAAAAGCAAAAAATCAAAAAATGTTTCCTCAATAATTCGCCGGATAACAAATATTTATTGATGAAGGTATTCATTACTTTTTTCTTATAATGCTCTCTAATGGGCGTAACGACATATTTTTTTATATAATTTTAGGTTATTCTTTTCATTGGCATTAGTGGTGCTTGCAGAAAACAAGAACTAAGAAATATCAAACCCTGCCATATAGAAGACACCGGAACATCTTTGATCATTAAAATTCCTAATTCCATAACAAACACTCAAAGATCTTTTGTGGTACGGAAAGAATTTTACCAAACCTGTAAAAAATATATTAACCTACGCCCACAAAATATGGACAAAGATCAGCCTTTTTTTCTAAATTACCAAAATGAAAAATGCACTAAGCAATGTGTTGGAATAAATAAAATTGGCTCTATTCCTAAACAAATTGCCAATTATCTTCATTTGTCGGAAGCAAATCTTTATACAGGACATTGTTTCAGATGTTCGTCAGCCACCATTCTTGTGGATTCCGGTGGTGATTTATTGTCACTAAAAAGGCATGGTGGCTGTCGTTCGTCTGCAGTAGCAGAAGGATATATAGACTGCTTCATGAAAAATCAAAATGATACTACTACAAAAATTTCTACTGCGATACACAGTAATTTAAATTCTACCCATGCAAGTACATCAGACTTAAATAATGCGAATATAACTCATTCAACCAATCACTAATGATGTTGATAACAATCCGACACTTATATTCAATAATTGTTCAGTAATTATTAACTATAATCAAAAACATATATAAATAATTATAAATATATTTTAAGATCTTATCATTTTTATTATATTGTAGTTTATTCTTGGGAAAAGGAATTTATTTTAATAAAACAACTGATGTCGATATTTTGCCAACGTTTCGGTCTTTTTTATTCTGACCATTTCTAGGGCTTATTCCTAGGCCGCACTACGGCTAAACCGCCGCGGTTTTTGATCGCGTGATTTTATGACTCTAGTAAATTAATACAAGCGGCCGCACTTGCGGTTTTTTCCTGCGACTGATTTTAAAACCGCGTATTGTTACAAAATGACTCCCGGGTAAAAACCGCGCTAAAATTTGTACTGCATAGAAAATAGTTGGCGCGCACGCACTTCTGCTTAACCGCGAGCGGTTTTTTGACAGACAGCCGTGAAGAGCTGGTGAAGAGTGGCAATTCTTACGATTTTTTAGGTTCAGATACTTGTCTCTGATTGAAAACATGTCGTCGACCGAGTCAGACTGTGTATCAAACGAGCGATATGAAAGTTTGTCGGAAAAAATCATAATGGAAGTACAAAAAGACCAGCTTTATACAACACCACTTTACGTCAGTATAGTGATAGGCGCTCCTCTGGTGAAAAACATTTGCGAAAGGTTGTATTCATCAAAGTAATGTGAGGACGCACAATTTGCAAAATTTTATCGAAGCTGTCAACTGACATGCGATAATAATTAAAAAAAATCTCAGGATGTTTTCTTAAATCTTGATATTTATTATTAAAGAAACCTTTCTTAAATCTACGGCTAGTGAGTGGATGGATCCAATATTTGCGTTGACGTCTTCTTTTTCTATTTCTTAGTATTAGAGCAACAAACACACAATACACTGCTCGTTTGAAATCCATTTTCAACTGTGCAAATTGCGGGCGGTTTCGCAATTTTTAATCGTAGTGTGTGTTTCTCGAGTGGTGTCGCGGTTATAGCGGTTACCGCTCGCGGGGAAAAAACCTTAGTGCGGTCTCGGCCTTATATCTATTTAGTAGGTTCATTAATACCTACTAAATAGATTTAATTAAACATAGAAAATATAAATTATTAAGTAAATATAAATTATTTCATTTGACACTGACACTGCGTACATTGTGTTGCCTATATACATTTTTTCTAAAACATACTTTCTTATTAAATAAAAAAAAAATAGTGTGGTCGTAGATAAAGTATTGTAAATATTTCGAGTTGTAAGGCAATTACGTAATATGCTTCTTACAACTCTCATTACGTAATATACTATTAAACGCTTCTCTTACAGAATCGCCCCGAATATGTGGAATGTTATTGTTTTGACAGCTAACTCCGTTAAAAAATTGAGTTATGCCATACGTTTCGGACAAAAAAACATATGGCAACACGGCAAGATTTTAGCAGTCCGTTAAATTTTATCTGAGTTACAGAATAGGCCTGATATTATAAAGATATTTTAAGTTTAAATATAAATAGTATTGTGGGCGATACTGCTCAATTTCTTAATTTAGTTGCAGAAACTACACCAGATATTATTGTTCTCGTTGATACTTGGTTAAAACCTTCCATAGAAAATAATATTTTTTCAATAGATGATTATATTTCAATAAGGAGAGATCGCATTTTAAAGCACACTGATAGTGGCCGTTATATACAGGGTGGTGGAGTTGCTTGTCTTATTCATAAATCTCTAAAAACCAAGGTTTTACATATTTCAACCTCAGACCATTTAAATCAACCAGAATTTCTTATGATTGCTGTTACTATATTTTGCTGTCCTGCATTTACATAAGGCCTAAGGGTCTATTTCTGAATGAATTCTTCGAAATGTATTCTCGGTTTTAATTCTATTTATTTAGTTTTAATTCTAAGTTATAATTCTATTATAGCCGAGGATCTAAATTGTAACTTATTTGAAAATAGTTATACAACTGATCATCTGAAAACATTTATAAAGGAGCTATCACTGTACTGTGTCCCCTAAACGCTAGTTGTAGTATTGCTGGACAGTGAGGATAAGTTAGCCAGCTAATCAAAGTCTATTACTCCATTTATTGACGGCCATGACTATTTACTGTGCAAATATATACTTACAAGTCCAAAAACAACCGAAAAAATCATCAGTTATAGGAATCTCAAAAATTGTGACCATACTGTCTTATCAAATGCATTACCGAACTCTCTTGATACTGAGAGTGAAAAGTTTCAAAATTCGGACACTAATGAACTTCTCGGTTTCTTTTTAACTAAGACACTGTCTGTCTTAAACTCGTTTGCTCCGATGCTTATCCGAAAGATCACTCGAAGTAGTAATCCTTGGTTTACTAAAGAGTTAAAGGCAAAGTGTCATGAGCGGGTTAAAATTTACAAACAGGCTAATTGAACACGAGACCAAAATCTTCATACTCTCTATAAATTAAAAAGAAAATAATTGAAAAACCAGTTGAATCGTGTGCGTGAAGAATATCTAAAGAATGCTTTGTCAATATTGCCACTTGGTTTAACTGTTTGGAGTAAATTGAAACATGTGGGGCTCATAAAATCAAATCCTTCCTTTCCGCTAAATCACTTTGATGCACTAAAAGTATTATGCCAATATAGTTCGAAAACATCCTCTTTGCAGTATTGACTACATAGACACTTTGCCTTTAAAATACAAGACTGAAGTTGAATGCTCAATTAAGTGGTCAAAAATAGACATTGTTGATGTTACTAAAGCTTTACATCTTACTCTGCAAAAATCGAAGGTGAAAGTCCTGATGGAATTGATCTGAGATGGCTAAGAGATCATTTTCTATGATTCATCATCACTGGTGTATTTCCTGACTTATGGAAGGTCATATATATCATACCTTTAAATAAAAGCACACCGCCTAAATCGCCCTCCGACACTCGACCGATTGCAAACTTGTCTCATTTAGCTAAAGTTTTTAAAAGAATTATTGCAAATCAAGTGGTAAATTACTTGGACGATAATGAATTATTAGATTCTTACTGCAAACACCACAGTACCCAGTCAGCACTTTTACGGCTTACTGATGATATCAGGCATGCTATGGATAAAAATCATTTAAAATTATTAGTTTTGTTTGATTTAAGCAAAGCTTTTGACTACGTTGACCACAAAACTATACTAACCGCATTCAGATTTGGTTTTTCACTGGAAAAGGTAGTTTGGTTCTTCTCCTACTTATCAAAACTGTCTCAATCAATTTTAAATGATTTTGGGATTCCAATTCAGCTCTTGAGAACCTTTTCTGTGGTTCCCCAAGGATCTGTTGTGGGACCGATATTGTTTCTGATAGCGATGAATTAGGTTGTTGGGTGGATTGTCTATTGCAAGCATGGGTTATTTTCCGATGACAAGTATATATATTTGCATTTTTTAATATTCCAAATGGAGGAAGCCGTTAGTAAAGTTACTCAGGATGCACAATCAATAGCAAATTGGGCTTTCTTTGGATTTACCTAGGTTCAATTCCAAGCCATGTTCCCTATGGCTTGGAATTGAACCTAGGTAAATCCAAAGAAATGATATTGGGCTCGAATAGTAAACTAAAGTAACTACAACAAAGGGAAATACCTCCTATTATAATAGATGGTCTTACACTACCTTATGTAAATTCAGCAAAGTGCTTAGGATTACCTATAAGTCAAAACTTGTCCTAGAATTATCATGTCTCGCAAACAATTAGTAAAGTAAATTCGACTTTACATTGCCTTAAAATTCGCAAAAATATCTTTCTTTGATTCTACATCAGAAAATAATTTGAAATTGAAGCGAGCAGTGAATTCTTCTATAAGATTTATCTTTAGTCTGAAACGAGATGAGCACGTAACCCCTAATCGACGAGAGCTAGGGTGGCTATCAGTCAAACATTGTCGATGGTACTACATGGCTTGTTACTTTTATAAATGATTGAAAATAGGTAAACCAAGTTATTTACGTGAATTATTTGTGGAGGAGACTGAAGTTAGACGATCGGATAGATTAGCATCATAAAAGCATTCTTACTTCAGATTACCTCATTTTGATATCACCTACCTTGAGCGTACGGTAATACGGTTCTACGCTATACGGTTGTGGGAAGAATTGCCCAGTGAAATAGTAATCTCTAGTAGTCTGGAAGTATTTAAAAACAAAATATTTGACCATTGAATCTGAAAAACGTGGACAAATTGTGGACCTAACGTGGACAAATTGTGATACCTTAAAATTATGGTGCCTTCTATCTAAGCAAATCTTGTAAATTGAGTAGATCTAGAACAAATTTAGTATAAAATTTCTTAACATAAGTCTTATATTGATTAAATCTTATTACAAATCTATCTGTGTTTATGTATCATATTATGGTATGTATTTATGTATAATTTATGATTTATCATTTATGTATCATATCATATTTTGGTTATCTTTGGGAGTCTGACCTGTAAGACTTACAAATGATAAAAATTATATATTGTATTTATATTGTATTATTTAAATTGCCATTTGGCCATACGGCTTGGCATAAATAAATTCAATCAATCAATCAATCTCTCTTATTTATACACATTCGTTCAACAAGTGCTCTATCGTTTTCTTGTTTTCTTCACACATTCTGCATACTCTATTTCTATCCTCCATCCAATATTTACTCTCCCTCTCTACATTTCCATATCTGAATCTTGCCATTCTCACTCCCTCTTTTGTACTCTCTCTTCCTAGGTACTTTGGCAGCTCTTCCGTTATTATTTTTTCTTATTTCCCATTGTACCTAGACTCCCTAATTCTTGTTCTCCTTTCTTTCACTTGCACACCTCTATCTATCTGCACTAATTCCTCTGTCATTACTCTGCCCCTCTCTCGCATTCTTTCTATCTCCGCGTTTCTTTCAAGATATGCCTCCCTCTCTTTCCACCCCCTTTCCTATTTCCTTCCTTTTTTCTTTGAGACACACTTTTCTGTACACAAAATTCTGTACTCTCCTCTCTCTATCACTCTCTCCTCAAAACGTATTACTCTTTTTCCTGCGTGTATTGTTATTCCATCTCTCTTTGTGTCCTCCATTACTATATACCGCAGTGTCTCTTTACTATAATTAGTAAAGAAAAAATACACGAAATTAAGACCGACTATTTGATACGGAAAATAGATAGGCAATTTAAGAGTTACACCGGCCACCGTATCAAATGTCTTGGACGAACCTCAATTGTAGCAACAATGGGATCAACTTTGCGGAAACTCGATTTATATGTTGCAGATGGCAACTTTGACACCTTATTCGGTCGAGAATGGATTTCAGAATTTATTAACGAAATTAAATTTCACGAATGGTTTCCACCGCAAGAGAAGACACATATGATTACCTCTGAAACACTTCAGTTAACCAGAACTCAGAGAACACAAATAGATCGGGTTTTGGCAAATTAAGAAGATGTATTTAGTAACTCGCCACGCAAATTAGTAGCACCTCCAGCTTCAGTCCATTTCAAACCAGGAGCAACACCAGTTTTTGCTCGAGCACGGGAGTTACCTCTGGCATTACGTGAAGAATATGCCAGAGAAATCGACGCAAAAATCGCAGCAGGATATTATGAGAGGGTTGAACATTCAGAGTGGAGTTCAACGACTCACATCGTGATGAAGAAAAACGGCAACCTACGCATAACAGGAAACTATAAACCTACATTAAACCAATCACAATCCCAACAGCCAATCCCAAGAGCGAAACATCAATTCAACAAAATGAGAGGCGCAAGTATTTTCTGTCACTTGGATGTTACAGACGCATACACGTATTTAACGGTGGATGAAGAATTCAGTCAGGCTCTAACGTTGAACACGCCAACACACGGATTAATTCGACCAACCCGTACAATATATATACCTGCAATCTGGCAACGGCGTATGGAGGCTATACTACAAGGTATCCCAAATATACCCAGTTTCTTTGACGATATGTTAATCTTTGCAGACAACTTTGATAGCCTGATCAACTCTTAATACCGCGTTGGAAAGAATGAGAACACACGGCCTTAAACTGAACCGTGCTAAATGTTGTTTCGCTACATCTACCGTGGAATTCTTGGGACATAAGATAGACAGACACGACCATAAAATCTGACAAGAATATAGAAGCCATTCGAGATGCTCCCAAACCATCAACAGCAGAGGAATTGCAATTATTTCTGGGCAAGGCAACGTACTACAGTTCATTTATTCAGATGCTTTGCTTTCGACTGCCGAGCTTTCGTCTAGAGATCGCCCGCTTCGAGATGTACTTCGTACACAGCCCTTCAAATGGACTCCAGAAGCTGAGAAAGCTTACACAGATATCAAAAACGCACTTATATCTCCTCAAGTCCTCACACCGTATGGCCCGTCACTTCCGCTAATTCTAGCCACGGACGCAAGTAAGAAAGGGCTGGGCGCTGTATTATCGCACAGATTTAGTAACGGAAACGAACGTCCGATTATATACGCGAGCCGTACTTTAAATACGTCTGAACAACGCTATCCACAGATAGATAAAGAAGCATTAGCCATTGTTTGGGCTACAAAAAATTCTTCCATTTTATTTACGCACGCCACTTTACACGTGTTACAGACCATAAGCCTCTCACACAAATCTTACATCCCGAAAAATCACTTCCAATCTGTGCATTAGTCGAATGGCAAACTATGCGGACTATCTTTCACATTTCAATTTCGATGAAATATTCAAACCATCAAAAGAGAATACCAACGCAGACTATTGCTCTCGATTACCGTTACCACCGAGGGAAGAAATAGTACAGTTGCTTAAACATAAAGAAAAAGAAGCGGATCAACGAAACGGAAAGAACGGATTTGACCAATTTGTTCTTAATCAAATTAAACAACTACCAGTACGAGTAGAGCATATTGCACTTGAGTCAAGGAAAGATGCGCATCTAAGTAAAATAATTCAACTTTTAGAAACAGGACAATCGCTTTCTCAATGTGGCTATAAGTCACCGGAAGCTAACTACACTTTAGCAGCAAATTGCCTATTATTCGAACATCGGACGGTAATACCAGTAGGGAAAGATGTCATGTTCTGGCGCCACCTCCACCTCAGACATGCGCATGCGCGATGACCTTTGACCCCTAACCTAACCTTGACCTTGACCTTGGAACTTCCGGTTTTGACGTCCGGTTTCGACTTCCGGTTTCGACTTCCGGTTTTGACTTCCGGTTTCCGGTTTTGACTTCCGGCAGCCATTTTCGGAACTTCCAGATGCGCGGGAAAATTCAAAATATAGACGCGAGGCGGGAAAATTCAAAATTAGATGCTGGCGGAGGCAAATGAGATGTGTAGTTGGTTGCATATATCAATGAGACTAAATACATGAAACTAGATAGACGGGCTAGATACATAAGACTAGACAGACGAAGCTAAATACATGAAACTAAATAGATGGGGCTAGATACATGCGACTAGATAGACGAGGCTAGATACATGAGACTAGATAGACGGGGCTCGATACATGAGACTAGATACATGGGGCTAGATACATGAGACTAGACAGACGGGGCTAGATACATGAGACTAGATAGACGGGATTAGATACATGGGGCTAGATACATGGGGCTAGATAGACGAGGCTAGATACATGAGACTAGTTAGAAAGAGACTAGAGAGACTGAACTAAAATATATAAGGGATTGTTTAATTCAACTAAAATATATGTAAAATTTCTTAAACTTGTCTGTGATTTAGACCGTATTAATTATTTAATATAAATAAAAAAAGTATTTCAGCAATTAGGTTTAATTTTGAGTGAGAAATGGAATATATTGTTTCTTTTTCAGTTTACGTAATCAGTTTAGTATTTGAAGCTTTTAAATGTATGAGAATGAAATAACATCCAATAATTTTTATTACAACTTCCACGATAGAAAATGTTTATGTAACCACACGTCTAGATAGGACCGAGCGTCTAGCACTGATAACAATCCTGTTTCAACCTGTCTGAACCGGAACTACTACATCGACCGGATGTTTGATAGCAATAACAACTTCCTGTTATAGTTAAGTTTGTTTGTGGTTAATTTAATAAACACGATAAACATGTTTTTGATTTATCGGTTAGATGCAACTAGTCGTCTAGCGCTGATAAAAATTTCTCGTCTCAACTTGTCTGGATCACGTGATACATACGAAGCATTTTGATTGGCTCATTCAAAATCCGTTTGGGTATAAATAGGAGACAAACTACTAATAATGAATTAGTTATATCAACACAATGTCAGTATCAACAGCACCCATGTCAGATTCGGGCATAAGTTCACCTACTTTCTTGGATGACTTAGTACAAGATTTCAATGAAGAAATTAAAAGTGAATGTCGGCTCATAAACGAAGTTAGCTACCCAATATCCAAGACATTATCAGCTTCAACTGGATTCAGCGCGGTTAGAGGCTATTACCCCTGTGTTCGTATATTCAACTCCCAAAGAAGTTCCATATTAATTCCAATCGAATGGTTCGCATTAAAAATTGAATGGCATAAGGTGAATACGTTCTTTTCAACATCAGCGATTAAACCTCAAAGAGGAGTTAAAAGGAAGTGCCCCAACTGCAACCCTTTGCTAGAAACTCAAAAGTCGGAAATATCATATACCGAAATAGTACCCGCTTGCGATAGCTTCACCATAACTTTTCACCCATCAGCTAAACGGAATAGAAGCAGATATATCACATTACAAAGCAGAGGGATTCAATTCGATCTAGATCAAAAGGCAGTATGCAAGTTAGATGGTTTATTTAAATTAATTGATTATCGTTTGGAACGTTTGAAAACATTAAACTTTGCCGATTATTACAACGAGTGGCTGCTGCATTTTATAAACCTACCAAAAGATTGTGACATCGCATCAACGCTTGAAAACCTGCTACAAACATCTTCAGCTAGCCAGCAGTTTGAAAGCGAAGAATATATGTATGAGATATTGGCGTACAACAAATGTAAATTATTTAAAGATATAGAATCAATCCAACAGTGTAATGGTTAAGATCACCGACGATGCAGTAGAACGGTTAGTACAAAGTAAAGCACGATTGAAACAACACATTAAAAAAATTCAACGATTCAAATTAACAATTAAAAGATATCAAGATGTTAAAAAGTGCTATAAACTTTTTTCTAGACTGTGTATCAATGAATAGGTGTTGTGCTTGCTATAATCAGTATAAACTACATTTAATGACACATATAACATCCAGGGAACTACTATCGATGTGGGATGCGCTTCCATCGCATTTTCAAGAAGATGAAGATATAGCCGCCTGCCTACCATGTTACAAACATTACAATCTACCAACTGATGTAGATCATATTGATGGGGGTCCATCAACCCCGATATAAATGTTATAAATGTATTGATGAAAAAAGATTTTGTAATCTGCAATGATTTTTTACTAATTATAATAAAAATAATAATTTAACAATGTATACCGTTTTTCTTAACCATTTTATTCAGTTTCAGGATTACGGGTAAAAATAAAAAAGTTATTAGTAGAATAAAAATATATATTTATTTACAATTACAAATAGAATCACTATTTTGCAATATGCTATGATTTGAATGCTTGCGTAGCTTCTAATTCAATTTTTAAATCAACAGTAGATGATTTAATACTTTCATTTTGTTTAGATACATCAAACACAAAAAGAACATGATCTCTGAATTGAATCATATTTAATATTGGTTCGTTTATGCCATCGCCAGTAACTGTTTTGGAAAGTGGCATACGCATTAAAGATAATTTAGATACCTACCTATTCAAAACCACTTTCCATCTACTTGCATCCATTTTCCATACACTTTCCATCTACTTTGCATCCACTTTAATCCACTTTCCATCCACTTGCATCCACTTGAATCCACTTTCCATCCACCTGCATTCACTTTCCATCCACTTGCATCCACTTTCCATCCACTTACATCCACTTTCCATCCACTTGCATCCACTTTCCATCCACTTGCATCCACTTTCCATCCACTTACATCCACTTTCCATCCACTTGCATCCACTTTCCATCCACTTTCCATCCACTTGCATCCCATTTCCATCCACTTGCATCCACTTGCATCCACTTTCCATCCACTTGCATCCACTTCCCATCCACTTTCCATCCACTTGCATCCAATTTCCATCCACTTGCATCCACTTGCATCCACTTTCCATCCACCTGCATTCACTTTCCATCCACTTGCATCCACTTTCCATCCACTTGCATCCACTTTCCATCCACTTACATCCACTTTCCATCCACTTACATCCACTTTCCATCCACTTGCATCCACTTTCCATCCACTTGCATCCACTTTCCATCCACTTACATCCACTTTCCATCCACTTGCATCCACTTTCCATCCACTTTCCATCCACTTGCATCCACTTGAATCCACTTTCCATCCACCTGCATTCACTTTCCATCCACTTGCATCCACTTTCCATCCACTTTCCATCTACTTTCCATCCACTTTACATCCACCTGCATCCACTTTCCATCCACTTGCATCCACTTGCATCCACTTTTCATCCACTTTCCATCCACTTTCCATCCACTTTCCATCCACTTACATCCACTTTCCATCCACTTGCATCCACTTTCCATCCACTTTCCATCCACTTGCATCCTCTTCCCATCCACTTTAGAACCACTTTCCATCCACCAGCACTTTCCATCCACTTTCCATCTACTTGCATCCACTTTCCATCCACTTGCATCCACTTTCCATCCACTTGCATCCACTTTCCATCCACTTACATCCACTTTCCATCCACTTGCATCCACTTTCCGTCCACTTTCCATCCACTTGCATCCACTTGAATCCACTTTCCATCCACCTGCATTCACTTTCCATCCACTTGCATCCACTTTCCATCCACTTTCCATCTACTTTCCATCCACTTTACATCCACCTGCATCCCATTTCCATCCACTTGCATCCACTTGCATCCACTTTCCATCCACTTACATCCACTTTCCATCCACTTGCATCCACTTTCCATCCACTTGCATCCACTTTCCATCCACTTACATCCACTTTCCATCCACTTGCATCCACTTTCCATCCACTTTCCATCCACTTGCATCCCATTTCCATCCACTTGCATCCACTTGCATCCACTTTCCATCCACTTGCATCCACTTTCCATCCACTTTCCATCTACTTTCCATCCACTTTACATCCACCTGCATCCACTTTCCATCCACTTGCATCCACTTGCATCCACTTTTCATCCACTTTCCATCCACTTTCCATCCACTTTCCATCCACTTACATCCACTTTCCATCCACTTGCATCCACTTTCCATCCACTTTCCATCCACTTGCATCCTCTTCCCATCCACTTTAGAACCACTTTCCATCCACCAGCACTTTCCATCCACTTTCCATCTACTTGCATCCACTTTACATCCATTTTCCATCCACCAGCACTTTCCATCCAGTTGCATCCACTTTCCATCCACTTTCCATCCACTTGCATCCACTTTCCATCCACTTACATCCACTTTCCATCCACTTGCATCCACTTGCATCCACTTTCCATCCACTTTCCATCCACTTACATCCACTTTCCAACCACTTTCCATCCACTTTCCATCTACTTTCCATCCACTTACATCCACTTTCCATCCACTTACATCCACTTTCCACCCACTTGCATCCACTTTTCATCCACTTGCATCCACTTTCCATCCACTTTCCATCCACTTACATCCACTTTCCGTCCACTCCGTCCACTTTCCGTCCACTTTCCGTCCACTTTCCGTCCACTCCGTCCACTTTTCGTCCACTTTCCATCCACTTTTCGTCCACTCCGTCCACTTCCCGTCCACTTTCCGTCCACTCCGTCCACTTTTTATTCTTCCCTATCCATTGAATTTTGCATTCGATATAAATAGGAGCAAACTTGATTGTTAATCAGTTTAGTACTGGACGTTTGTGATAATACGTCATGTTTAAATGTAGCGAGTGTACCAAACAAATATTCATTGATTGAAAATTTACGCAGACATGAAAGAGGTCACAAAAAAAACTTTAAAATTGTATGCGAGTATTGTACAAAAATATTTTCTCAACGCAATAAATTCATTCATAATCCTGCCCCCTAACTCATCCTTCATTAACCCTAAAATGGCTTCATTTTTCAGTGGTTATTTTTCATTGAAAACGTTATCAGGTCTAAAATTGCTGGTATCAAATTTTTCAATGTCCTCCTTGATATCTATATAAATATCATCAGTTTCGATCAATAAAATGAGACTATCGGCGTCGCAGTAGCATAGAGCAACTTTTTCACCATACATGGGTTTCAGAAAATCGTAAAAAAACTCATACATTAGTAATTTCGACAAATCCAAAACGGCAAACCCCACATAAATCGGTTTGTTATAGGAAACTTTTAACTTGTTAAACTGGATCGCAACTAAATTTTCCGTAAACGTGGAAACACTTCTCATGTTCGGTTTTAGCTTCTCAAGTGTTTCCGCGCCAGGTTTACGACCAATATCATTCCAATGATTAACAAGTTTTACATTCACTCGTTTATTCACATTCTCCATGGTTTTGCCGAATACACTGTTGTTCATTCATTTAAAAAAGTCTTTTTCGAAATCATTTTTAGCTGTCTGTCGTAAAGTAGTGTTTAGGTCGATATATTGTTTTAGCCAATCAGATTGTTTAAATTTTATAATTCTATGATTTTTTGTAATTTTCAGTCCGTGATTTATTGCCTGCTTTAAAGTTCTGTAGTGAGTAATATATTTTTCTTTGTTGTTTAAATTTGGTATAAGTTTTCTGTTATTAAATTTTTAATTTGGTGAAATCATGCTTTCAACGAGGAATGGTAAATCATTATGTGAGGCCTGTAGCGATTCAGGATACTCGATGTCTGCTTCGATAAAATTGCCAATAGGTGAATCATCACTCATTTTCGTCACGTCAAAGTCTAAAATTTCAGTCTCCGTCAACCATTTAAACCCACCGTAAGGCATTAGCTGAGAAAGTGCCCAGCCATACAAATTATTCGCATCCGAGTACGCTAAATATGTACTGGGATGGTTCGAATTATACTCAGATAAGTATTTATTATTCGGCTTAGCGTATCTCAGCGAGGCTTGGCAAATACCCCCTCTAATGCCTTTGGAGACGAAATGGTGCATGTCTATGTCCGTGAAAAGTTCCAAATTTATGTCAGTCATTTTCAGCATTGCATCCCAGCTCAGTCCGGGGCCGTATAATAATGGGCCGGATCAAGCTGATATGTCGTGATGCATACGTTTCTAAATTGTTCGAAAATATCTGTCAATAGCAATACGTCAGTCTTTAAATATAGGTCAGAGTAATCTTTTAAATTTCGACAGTTAAATGTAGTCCAAACAGTCTGAGCAAAATTATATTCTTGTTTATGATATGAATCCGTACAACATTCCAAAGCTGCGAAAATGTTGAAGGATTTGATATTATATCTTCCACTGTAGACACCTGTGATGTATCCTACTTACAAACTTCCGTTATCTATTCGTTCTTCAGCAGCGATCGAAGGGCAATTTTCAAAATTGAAAGCAATGGCTTTCGACAAATTACCTTTACGAGTCGACAAATTCGTTTTTGAACATTTGAATTGGTTGCATGGAGAAACGAAACTCTTAGCGCCAAATATGTATACAGTATACGAAGAAAATCGATGCACTTGATGAGGTAGAAAATTGGAGAGGGAAAAATGAAACGCTAAAGATGTCCACTCCTGGAGAAAATTTTTCACCCACAAATTCTATGGACAACTTGAATAGTGTCGTCGCAAGTCACTTTCAACACGATGATCTCATTAAGACAGATTTGGATAAAAATTCAGATGCTTCGATATACGAATTTATTCCAACCTCAAATTTTCAACCTTCAGACAGTCGTTCACCGTCTAATTTTGATTCAAAGGAAATGCTTCATTCTACAAAAATGTATCAGGATTTGGACTTGACGAACAACGTCAACGAAATTTTATTCGACCATTCGAAGCAAGAAGAAAAGCAAGACGAATATGCTGATCGAAAAAAAGAGAAACTAATGCAACGAGAATGGCAAAATAAAGTCCCTTTTTTCACAAGAACACAAAAAAATCCTACTTAGATGATTGTCCAAATTGGGACTCTACAAAGAAATTTAAAGATATCAATTTACCACTTTTCCCGAATGGATCCGCAACCAAAATTGAATCTACTGCCTGCATCTGAAAAATACATGTCCCTTCGATTCTTTGATGACATTATTCATGCAAGCGATATCTATCAGCGAGGATTTCAGACGGGTTGTTCAAACAGTCAACCATCCAATGTGGGAACTTGCTTTGGATGATTTGGAAGATTCAATATTTTGAATGCGATACCGTTCCTGACTAGAGGAGTAACGACCCGCAAAATATTGACTTTGGACGCGAAATCAAATGTGGGGCAATTATATGAGACGATATTCCGTGAATTTCCGATTTCGAACAAAAAAATATCGTGTGTGATGTGCAATGACTGGCGCACTGTTAAGCTCTATTATATTTCCATCGACACGCACGTTCTTTTCAACAACGGTTACGACTTCATGCAAATGGGTGTAGATGAAGTGAATGAAAATCTGAAAGTGACCAGAAAGTGCAGAAACTGCAAAGGAGATACCGTTGAAGAAAAAGAATTTGGTTACCTGATGATAGATATGAATCTTTCAACTTGTCCACAGAACGAAATCGAACTTTCCTTCAAAAAAAGGAAGAAATGTGTGTTGCGAACTATTGCCAAGTCACTCACTCACAGTAAAAAATCAAGAGTATGAACTCGTCGGTGCTGTTCATTTTAATAGCCTCATCGAACACTACACGACATACGTCTTCGATGGAATCTAGTGGAAGCTGTATGATGACTTACGTGAAAATGTACAGAAGGTTTCTAAAGAAACGGAAATCGTTCCACGCCTTATCATATATGTTAAAACAGGACAGGTTTGCAATAACAGTTGCAAGACTACGAGAGAACTCACACTAGAATAGACTTCGAGATAGATATGAAAAGTTGAAAAAAAATCTAGTCTACATTTACTTATTTATGCAAGAGTTGACACTCTGATTATCTTTTTTTGTCAACCGGTAAATAGATTGCATTATGTACTAGAGCAGGGCTGGGCAAATAGCGGCCTGTGGGCCATATGCGGCCCGCGTCGACTTTATATGCGGCCCGCTAAGCATTTTATAAATTACTTTATTTACATGCCTATGATTATTTACATGCCTATGCTTATTATGTTTGCCAGGACTGATGTTTGCTTTATTATCTACCTGCCACTATATTATAGACAGTGCTCAATTAGGGGTGTTCCCTGAAAATATTTCGTTTTACAAGAAATACAGTCGAACTTCCCTAAGTCGAATTACCATAGTTCATAAAAAAAATTTGACTTATAGAAAATTGGAGTTATAGAAACACATAACATAGAAATATCAAATGAGTAAAATACACTATACACAATTTATTTAAGGTAAATACATATGTATAAACGAAAAAGAAATATGTATATATCATTAATATGATGTTATATAATTATAATTAATTAAAATAATTTGAATGAATTTTTTTTTAAGTCAGTAATTTTTAATTGTTTTCCATAATATATAGCACCTAGTGGGTGATCTTCGATTATATCGTCTCTTTTTGGTTTACCGATTCTCGGAAGAATAATATCCTGTCGTAATCTTCCTAAAGCATACCCGCTGGTAAATTCTTAATTTTGCTTTATTCGAGTTTTTGGTGATCATAAAATATGAAAAATAAAATGTTTGGTAATCTGCCCGAGGATTATACTATCGACACTATCGACGGTTTATGGTTGGCAATATTCGGCGTTATAAATTTTCGAAAATACGCGGCGGTTAAAAAATTTTAGTTATAGAGATTATTTTGTATGTAAAATTTTACCATTGTACAAATTTTTACTACGAGTTATGGAAAATTTTGAGTTAAGGAAAATTCGAGTTATGGAAGTTTATATGTAAAATGCTAAGCGTTTGAATTTCTAAAAAAAAATCGAGAAAAATTGGAGTTACAGAAGTTCGAGTTATGGAAGTTCGACTGTATATATATTGTCCACCTAACCTAACGAGAAAACCCAACAATATTGTCTGTCTAGGAGAGTATATAATCTGTGTCCTGTGTATGTAATGACTCTATATATCTCGACCGATGTCTCTATGTATCGGTCGAGGTATACAAATATGTAAATAACAAGAAATTTAATGCGGCCCACGGTCAAATTTTTTTACGTAATATGGCCCGAGAGCCAAAAGATTTGCCCACCCGTGTACTAGAGAATTGTCGAATTCATTAATGAAAATAAGTGGATTAGAATAGAACTTGTATTATTCGGAGTAGAACCGTTAGTTAAGTTAAGTTAAATTCTTTTGATACTACTGAAAGAAACAAAAAAATGATGTATAGAAATAGATTTATATTTTGAATGGCATGGTAGTTTTTCAATATAAACTGTGTTGTCGAGATTTTATATTCTATGCGAAAATCATTGTAGATTTTATGATCCTGACATATAAAATGGAAAAACAGTTGTATTAAAAAAAAAATATGAGTGTGTGAAATTATCACTTGATGATGTTGTGAATAAATCAGATATGAAAGTTTTGAATCTAAACTTTGCTTTTAATGACCTTCAAAAATTATGAATATTTAACAAAAAAATGAATAGTTGCGCGATTTTTTCGCTGTTTTCACTTCATTAGTGAAATCTTTTTAATCTTCAATTTTAAAGAAAAATGTTATAAGGATTTTCGATATAAATTTAAGAGTTCTACCGGGAACTGCAAACAGAACAATTGCGTGATTTTTTTTTCACTTCGTCACGTCGGTGAAGCCTAATTTTTCGCATATCTTTCCAATCTTTAACTTTACACAAAAATGTTATAAGCATTTTCGATAGAACTCTAAGAGTTCTAACGGGTACTGCAAGCAGAACTGTTGTGCGATTTTTTTCTCTTCATTTCGTCACATCGGGAACTCCAATTTCTGGCATATATGTTTAAAGGATCTCACAGACCGACGCGAAAGTTTCGTTGCCGCGACCGCTTCGATATCGCGGCGGACCGATTGATACGGTGGCTTATGTACATGTTCAGACCAACAAGAGCGATTTTCGGCGCATGTTGGTCTGAACATGTACATACGCCACCGTATCAATCGGTCCTCCGCGATATCGAAGCGGTCGCGGCAACGAAACTTTCGCGTCGGTCTGTGAGATCCTTTAAACATATATGCCAGAAATTGGACTTCCCCGATGTGACGAAATGAAGAGAAAAAAAATCGCACAACAGTTCTGCTTGCAGTACCCGTTAGAACTCTTAGAGTTCTATCGAAAATGCTTATAACATTTTTGTGTAAAGTTAAAGATTGGAAAGATATGCGAAAAATTAGGCTTCACCGACGTGACGAAGTGAAAAAAAAATCGCGCAATTGTTCTGTTTGCAGTTCCCGGTAGAACTCTTAAATTTATATCGAAAATCCTTATAACATTTTTCTTTAAAATTGAAGATTAAAAAGATTTAAATTCTAAAAGATTCTAAAAGATTTAAAAAAAATCGCGCAACCGTTCATTTTTTTGTTAAATATTCATAATTTTTGAAGGTCATTAAATGCAAAGTTTAGATTCAAAACTTTCATATCTGATTTATTCACAACATTATCAAGTGATAATTTCACACACACATTTTTTTTTTAATACAACTGTTTTTCCATTATATATGTCAGGATCATAAAATCTACAATGATTTTCGCATAGAATATAAAATCTCGACAACACAGTTTATATTGAAAAACTACCATGCCCATCAAAATATAAATCTATTTCTATACATCACTTTTTTTGTTTCTTTCAGTAGTATCAAAAGAATTTAACTTAACTTAACTAACGGTTCTACTCCGAATAATACAAGTTCTATTCTAATCCACTTATTTTCATTAATGAATTCGACAATTCTCTAGTACACGGGTGGGCAAATCTTTTGGCTCTCGGGCCATATTACGTAAAAAAATTTGACCGTGGGCCGCATTAAATTTCTTGTTATTTACATATTTGTATACCTCGACCGATACATAGAGACATCGGTCGAGATATATAGAGTCATTACATACACAGCACACAGATTATATACTCTCCTAGACAGACAATATTGTTGGGTTTTCTCGTTAGGTTAGGTGGACAATATATATACAGTCGAACTTCCATAACTCGAACTTCTGTAACTCCAATTTTTCTATAACTCGATTTTTTTTAGAAATTCATACGCTTAGCATTTTACATATAAACTTCCATAACTCGAATTTTCCTTAACTCAAAATTTTCCATAACTCGTAGTAAAAATTTGTACAATGGTAAAATTTTACATACAAAATAATCTCTATAACTAAAAATTTTTAACCGCCGCGTATTTTCGAAAATTTATAACGCCGAATATTGCCAACCATAAACCGTCGATAGTGTCGATAGTATAATCCTCGGGCAGATTACCAAACATTTTATTTTTCATATTTTATGATCACCAAAAACTCGAATAAAGCAAAATTAAGAATTTACCAGCGGGTATGCTTTAGGAAGATTACGACAGGATATTATTCTCCCGAGAATCGGTAAACCAAAAAGAGACGATATAATCGAAGATCACCCACTAGGTGCTATATATTATGGAAAACAATTAAAAATTACTGACTTAAAAAAAGGGAAGTCCAATTTCTGGCATATATGTTTAAAGGATCTCACAGACCGACGCGAAAGTTTCGTTGCCGCGACCGCTTCGATATCGCGGAGGACCGATTGATACGGTGGCGTATGTACATGTTCAGACCAACAAGAGCGATTTTCGGCGCATGTTGGTCTGAACATGTACATAAGCCGCCGTCAAGGGCGGATCCAGGGGGGTGGCGTCATGGGGGTCAAGACCCCCCCTAGATTGGATTGACTAGTGATAATTTTTATAATCTCATTGAATAATTTAATAAAATAAATACTTTGTATGATGGCAAACACATACGCGAATGTGTCTATATGTAATATGCTGTTATTATAATTATAAAATATGATGCATAAGATCGTTCATTGTGAATAAATATTGTTCGTACGATTTCAAGTTTGATTTTGCCGATCATTTTGCCGATTTCGCGACCTATGCGGTTGGACTCGGTGGCTGTGTAGTTCGTGTAGTTCTCCGTCCCTTACCATCTTTAGATATATTGTCTGTGTCCCTTACCGTCAATCGTACCGCTTCCTTTGCTTGCTTAGCGCGAATGTAAGATTGGCGCAAATACATAAAATTTTAACAATTAGAAGCAGAGTACTTGAAAATTGTTAAAACCTTGCAGGAGATGGTAAGTAATAAATTATCATAGTTATTAATAACAAATGAATTTATTGGACGGCCGCAGAGTTAGGATAACATGTATAAACCTGTTTAACATGCAACAAGTGCAGTACAAATCGACGTTTGATGAATTTGCCTTTTTCGCATCTAGGATAGACTAAGCAAAGTCCGAAACAGATTATTTTGCTTTCGACGTTTGACTAAAAAGTTAGGTACTTCTAGGTTTGCCTAAAAATACATAAGCCAAATGCAGAAATTGGAATCTATTTCGGGGTTTGCCGAAAGGCGTTGGTCAAACCTTCGATAAACCAGTCATTCCGCGAAGAGTCTACATATCGACCTTTGACTATAAACTATAACATAATTATTTATTTTGCATGGGTATTTTTTGCATGTGTTTTTTTTTTTGCAGGGTGACTAGGGAAAAAGGTGATGGTGTTGGTGGGTCGAAACGTAAAACATCAGGTGGTGGTTCATTTAGAAAAATAGACTCATTTTTTACAAAGAAACCAAGACTTGAGATTGATAAACACCCGAAAAATTTACCTATAATAACTACTAATACAGGTGATAATAGGTGTGCTGCCGTAGCTTCTACATCTACAGCTACACTAACCTTAAATGAAGAAAACAATTGTACTTCTGTTACTAATGCTGTTCAATGCATACCGATATCATGTACGTCGGCTTCTGATTCTGATCAGAAAAAGAGTTTGCTTTCTCATTCCAAATTTTCCTCAGATATTGGATGGTACGTAGGGAAAAATATAGATGATTCAAGAAGAGCTATGTTGCTTGAAAAGCAAACAAAAAAATATGCACAGAATATGCACAGAAGTCACACCTTGACAAGTTTCACTGGCTTGTTTTGTCGCATAAAGGCAAATATTGTGCTCTGTTTGCACCTGGATGTGGCATACAATCAAAAACACCTCTTAAACGACTCGTAAAAGAACCATTAAAAGCCTTTGATAATTTGCGTGGTGAAAATGGTGTTCTGCTAATACACCAGCGAAACCAATACCACGTAGTAGCTGTCGAAGCGGGAAAAAACTTTTTATTAACATATCATAAACATGAAATTAATATTATTAACCAAATTAGTACTCAAAGAATGACACAAGTTAATGAAAACAGGGAGCGCTTGCGACCAATTGTCAAAACGATAATTTTTTGTGGTAATCAAAATATATCACTACGTGGTCATCGCGACGATGGTAAATTGTTGGATAAAGAAGCAAATAATGACAGCGTAGTTACTGATGAAGGAAATTTTAGAGCCCTTTTGAAATTCCGTATAGAATCTGGTGACACAAAATTGAAGCATCATTTAGAAACTTCTAAGTCTAATGCAACATACATCAGCAAAACTGTGCAAAATGAGTTGATTGATGTTTGCAAGGAAATCATTCAGGAAACAATACTACAAAAAGTGAAGGAAGCTAAATACTTTTCAATTTTATTTGATGAAGCAACAGATATATCACATATATCACAGCTGAGCCTATCATTTAGATATCTTCACAATGGTATAATAAAGGAAGATTTTGTGACTTTCTGTGATACTTACGGTAGGCTTAGATGTGATGAAGTGAATAACAATGCAGATGTTATAGAGCCTCGGTTAACAGGTGTAGCACTGGCGAAAATCGTTGAAAATCTCTGCCTAAAATTTAATATAGATTTAACATGGTGTGTGGGTATTGGGACTGACAGCTGCTCGGTTATGGCTTCAGATACAAAAGGTGCAGTACAGAAGTTGTTAAAAAAAACTGTACATGCCAAACGTTGCCCGTGCAGCAATCACGTTCTTAATAATGCATTAGCTACATCATCCAAAGTCATTTCTTGCCGCAACACCTCGGGCACGATGAGAAAAGTTGTGACATTTGCCAATGCATCCGCTAAGAGACATCAAATTTTTAAAAAAGAACTTGGAGTTACAATGCAAGGTATCTGTGAGACACGTTGGGTCGAGAGGCATGATGGGCATCTACAATTTCAAGGAGATAACTTAGTGAAAATTTGCGGCGCTCTGGAAAAGATTTCTACTTGGCAAGACCACAAAACTGCTAATGACGCGCATTGCTTACTGCAAACATTGCGCAGTTCGGACTTCATCATAGCATCTATCTGCTTGAGTGATGTTTAGGTATCTGTCTAAGTATCTAAATGCTAAATATTTTGTTTCTTATTCTTAGGTACTAATGCATGAACGCAATAACTGAATAATTTATTTTATTAGTAACTTTTGTGCATTTCAGCAATAGCAATTTAAATTGCCGTTTATATCCCGTAAAGACCCGAACTGTAGTTTAAATATAACTTAATATTTTTCAGGTACAACTGTATCCTTAAGCAGAGTATTGCAAACGAGCTCAATTGATTTAAAAAGGGCTACGGACGCTATAAATGATACAATGAGTGTCCTACGAAATAAAAGGGAAAAGGTTGACACAAATTTTTCGACAGCTTTTTGAAGAGGCACAAGAAGTAGCTGAACAACTAGATGCAGAAATTAAATGCCCCAGAATAGTATCAAGACAAACACACAGAGAAAATAACCAACCTGCTCAATCAGCTGAAGAGTATTTCCGCAGGGCTGTATACATTCCTCTTCTAGATTGTGTATTAAATGACCTACAGGACCGTCTGTCTCCAGAAGTACTTAATTTATTTCAACTAGGCGTTTTTATTCCAAAAGTCGATCATACTTATAATAATGATAAAGATATTGAAACTGTAAAGCAACTCGCAAACGACTATAAACTGCTAATAGACAACACTCCAGTTTCAGTTATTATAAACGAATATCGGCTGTGGAAGGTAAAATGGCAGCGGAATCAGAATATTCCGCAATCGATTTCTAATCTTATAGAAAATTGTGATGCTGAAATGTATCCTAATGTAAAAAAATTTGTATGTATTCTCGCTGCACTACCAGTTAGTGTAGCCACGGCAGAAAGGTCCTTTTCCACTCTTAGGAGGCTAAAAACTTGGCTTAGAACTTCAATGGCTGAAGACCGCCTAACTGGACTGGCACTTCTCCACGTTCACAAAGGCACACCCATTCAAGTGGAGGAAGTTATAACTCGTTTCTCCAGACGACAAAAGAGAAAAATTGATTTTGTTTTTAATTAAAATTGTTTTGACGTATAACAATAGAATACTATTTCTTTTTAATTAGATTTTTTATTGTGATCGAATTGGTCCTGACTAGACCTCGACTATATGACCCCCCCTGACTTGAAAGCTGGATCCGCCCTTGGCCGCCGTATCAATCGGTCCGCCGCGATATCGCAGCGGTAGCGGCAAGGATACTTTCGCGCCGGTCTGTGAGCACCTTTATAGTTCATTTTAAAGAAAATTATTATAATAATTTTCGATAGAACTCTAAGAGTTCTACCAGGAACTGCAAACAGAAATATTGCGCGAATATTTTCTCCTTGCTTCGTCGCATCGGTGAAGTCTAATTTTCCCATATCTTTCGAATTTTTAACTTTGGAGAAAAATGTTATAAGGATTTTCGATAGAACTCTAAGAGTTCTACCAGGAACTGGAAACAGAACTATTGCGCGATTATTTTCTCCTTGCTTCGTCGCATCGGTGAAGTCTAATTTTCCAAAATCTTTGATATTTTTAACTTTAAAGAATAAACTTATAAGAATTTTCGATATAACTCTAAGAGTTCTATCGAAATATAATAGTAAGAGAGCAAACACAAATGTTGCGCGATTTTTTTTTTCTTTTTTTACTTTGCCGCATCGGTGAAGTCTAATTTTTCGAATATCTTTCCAATTTTTAACTATACAAGTGGGGAAAGATGGTTCCTTCCGGAACCACCTCCACCTCTGACCTTGACCCCTGACCTTGACCTGGACCACTGACCTTGACCTTGGCCTTGACCCCTGACCCCTGACCTTGACCCCTGACCTGGAAACTTTCGGTTTCGGCTTCATATTACCGGTTTCGACTTCCAGTTTCGACTTGCGGTTTCCGGTTTTGACTTCCTGTTTCCTGTTTCGGCTTCCGTTTTCCGGTTTCGACTTCCGGTTTCCGGTTTCGACTTCCGGCCTTGACCAGTGCCCCTGACCTTTGACCCTGACCCCCGACCCCTGGCCCTGGCCCCCTGATCTGTGACCCTTGTCTTGATCTCGATCTGACCCTGACCTCTGGCCCTGGTCTTGATCTGACCCCGACCTAACCTACTAGTTCTGAACGCGGCCGAGCGAGTATGTGTAGATGGCGCTGCGATTTATCAGCAGTTCGGAACTTAAAGATCGATGGGATTAAGTTCCCCTTAGAATACGGGAGCGTATAAGTGTTTCAAAGACTTCCGTTGTAACCCGAAGGAGCTAGACTGCCGCAGGCATTGATTGCACAACACAGGTGCGTCAACCCTGATGGGGCCCATGATTACAGGGTTCCTTATATTCAACTACGGCTAGGCTTCTGATCTGGTATATTGAATCAGGCAAATAAATTTAAGCCCGAGCAGTACCCTTGTCTGGCTCATGATCATGGGAACATGATTTCTATATTTCCTTACAATCGGGCTGCTGACAGGGCTCATCGAAATTGGATAATGTATTTTACCCTGGTCAGTTACCACATCAGGCTCCCGACAATCAGGTAACTGAAATTTTCTCCGATAGGGTCCATATAATCGGGCCTTTATTTCGCTCCCCTGGCAGGTGCTGTTCGGTGCTCGGGCAAGCCCGACGATTTCTCTACCAGGGTAACTGCAATAAAATATAAAAAAATCATATTTAAGGGCGCTAATTGGTTTATACCCCAGGGCCCCAAAATTGATAAGAACGGCCCTGAAAACGCACTCAAAAACCATTCACAACACCACAACCAGATGTTGGGACCCATTGGTCGCTTTTCCGTAATCTGTAACGTAATAATTTACATGTAATCTGCTTATAAGGTAATTTATTTAAAAACTAGGTTTTACGACGGAACCACCTTTTGTAGGGTTTTACGAAAACCCTACCCAAGCCTTGGACAGAACCAGGACGGATATTAAAAAGACGAAATCGGCGAGAAAACCATTGAAGAAGGCGATAAATTATTAAAAGTCCGTAATTAGAAAACAACAGCAAGACAACGAGGCGACTGGAGGCAGAAAATACGGGAGGCCCAGCTCCAAATGGGAGTGTAGCGCCACCAAGAAGAAGATCTATGCCAGGCGTCGGCGTGAAGAAGATCTATACCCATGGCACGCGTGCCAGGCTTGGCACGTGACGAGTTTCTGAATGGCACTCTACAAAGTAAATAGCAGAGTTCGGAATAAATAAGGTGAAAAATACGGTATTTTAAAATAATATTAAATAATTTAATTATAATATATATTTAGGGGGTTAAATACGGTATTCCTAGAGAATGTTCACTTTGTTGTCTTTGCTATAACTGAATAAAAACGGTTTTTTTGTGGGGGGGGGGTCTGAATTTGCTATAAATTTCCTAGTAAACAAGCTAATTTTTGTAAAAAATAAACATTTAAATAAAAGCAAAAAATAATTTTTAACAACTATTTTTTATGAATATAAATGCCCTTATCAAAGATTTCAAAGCAAAATTTCACCTTTTATAAATACTGTTAACGCCGAATATTTGTTTAAATTTTTCATGAGGGCCGTTTTTTTTAATATTTACATAAAATATTTAATTTAGCTTATTACAACAGCATCAAAAATACGGGTTTTCTGACCTCTAGTAATCAGGGAAATCGTGAAAATATCGAGATGAAGTGATTTTTAAATAAGAGAAAATGTTCAATTATATAATTTATCTAAGGAGGCTTGCCAATGTCACGAAAATCTGCGCGATGCTTTTGTGGAAACGCATTCGGAGCAAAATGAATGAAACATGCGCAGTACCGACTAGTTATCGAAGCGGACTTATACGAATGTTCAAGCCGGAATACATTCGCCCATCTCTTTCTCGTTTTGTGCTGCGAATATTTGCCTGCAATCCAGTAAAACTTGCATTTCGTTTAATACTGGTCGTTACTTTCCGTTCTAACTTTTTTTGTAAGACTTGTATCTTATTGGTTTAATATTTGTTATTTTTAATCCATATTTAATCATATGGAGGCAAAGAAACAAAAACTAAATATTTGCGGGTTTCAAGACTATTGGACGAATGAATATGGATTTATACAACAAAAGGATCGTGCTGTATGTGTGATATGTCACGAAAGTGTCGTATGCCGCACGTCAAGCGTACAAAGACATTTCCAAACCAAACATCAGTTCACATTTAATAGCAACGATGAGAAATGTGAAACTATAAAGAGAGCTGTTTCTGGTTATAAGAAACAAGTAGCTTTTTTTTTGTGGAATAACTGGAACGAAGCCTAAGGCGACAGAATGCAGCTTCGCAATTGCTCATTGCATAGCTGCCAAAGGCAAACCCTTTACAGATGGGGAATATATAAAGGAAATCTTTATAAAAAGTGCAGAAAAGTTGTTTAGCGATTTACCTAACCAACAAACCATACTATCCCGAATTCGAGAAATACCGGCTTCTGCGCGAACGATTGAAAGAAGAATAACTGAAATGGCAGACAATGTGACAACAAAACAGAATTCTGGACTACAAGAATCTGTTGCATTTAGCGTCGCTGTTGATGAAAGTACAGATGTAAATGATATTGCGCGGCTTGCAGTATTTGTACGGTATTGTGATAAAGGTCAAGTTTATGAAGAATTGTGCAATTTGATTCCTCTGTCTGGGACAACTAAGGGGCAGGATATTCTTGCTTCATTCATAAATTATTTTGACAGCAAGAAAATTATTATCAAAAAAATATTTTGTGTAACTACTGACGGCGCACCTGCAAAGGTTGGCAAGGATAAAGGATTTGTCAAACTTCTTGAAAATCATATTGGACATAAAATATTGAACTTTCATTGTAAAATACACCAGGAAAGTTTAGTTTCGTCACAGCGCTTAATTCCTGTAATAGACACTGTTGTTAAAATAGTTAATTTCATAGTGTCTCGCTCTTCATTGACACACAGGCAATTTAAATCTCTTTTAGAAGAAATGGAAAGTGAATATGTCGACCTCCCCTTATACAGCCATGTTCGTTGGCTTAGTCGAGGCAATGTCTTGAATAAGTTTGTGTCATGTCTGGAACACATTAAAGTTTTTCTTAATGAAAAGGAACAACATTTCCCCGAATTGAACGATAAAGAATGGTTATGCAAATTGATGTTTCTGACTGTTATAACTAAACATCTCAAGGAACTAAACTTAAGATTGCAAGGAAAGCGCCAAACTGTGCTCGAACTTTTTGAATATTGGACAGGATTTGCTACAAAATTAAATGTATTTTTATGTGATATTAATACTAGTACCTACAAATACTTCCCAAATGTTAAAGCGCTTGCAAATAAATCGACCATAGACAAAGATGAACTTAAAACCTACGTTGAAGCACTCAAAGATGAATTTTCCAGAAGATGCAAAGACTTTGAAGCTCATTTGCCTATATTTTCCTTCCTGATAAAACCAGATTTAATAGATCCATTAATAATACCGTTTGATTTTTCAATTTTTGAGTGGATGAATGTTGATAATTTTGAAATGGAACTTATCGAACTAATATCTTCAGAATTATGGAAAACAAAATTTAAGGAATTACGAAAAAATCTGGAAGATGACTCTATGGAAAAATCGACTGCTATATTAAATTGTTGGATGTCATTGCCGGAAAGATTTTATTGTTTAAAAAAAATTGCATGTGCTCTCCTTTCCGCTTTTGGTTCCACATATCTCTGTGAACAAATTTTTTTTCAAATGAAACATATTTTGAGTCCACAAAGAAGTCGTTTAACAAATGAACATTCAGAATCTTGTGTGAAATTAAAAGTCACAAATTATACCCCTGACATTGAAATATTAAGCAAAAATGTGCAGGGACAAGGTTCGCATTAAAATTTTTTAATTTATGTTATTTTTTTAATAAATATGTTTAAAAGATAAATTTGGTATAAATTTTTTCTCCTCTAAAACCCCATTATATAAGTTAAAATTCTGGCAGCACCCTTTATCATATTGGTAGAATGGCTTGGCACACCACGGGTAAAAGGTTGCCGACCCCTGATCTATGCGATAGCTATAAATCGATGCTTTTATATGCTGCAATATACTTTAAACAACAAACTACCCTTTGGGCAAAAATACCTTGACTTTGATTGGCTTGACCTGATCAACACAATTTGTTTAATTGTCATTCTTTATTAATAAGTAATAATAATAAAATATATTGTTTTATACATAATATTGAAATATTTGAATTTGTTACTGAGTATTAAATAAAATTTTGCATCAAAACATTTTTAAAATTTTCACTTTGTACCAAACGCTTTTTCTCTTGTCCATAAACGTGTGTAGCACAGACTTGGAAACCATGCTACATCTTCCTGATTCAATAATTTCTGAGAATGCCTTAGATTCGTCTTGGCATAATTCATTAAAAGATATATCACGAAATTTGTCATTTTCGCAATATATATGAAGCTAAAATAAATAAATTTCTTTTAGAATATTAAAAAATACATTAATTTAGATTTTTACCAAATAGCTATATTTTTTACAGCTTGCGGGATTTCCTATATATTGTACAGACCAATATATAAAGTCAGCTTTTTCCATACGAGTAATATAAAATAGTTCGTCATACGCCCTAATTAGCTAAAAATTATTGTAATTAATTATTTAATTACATTGAATTGAAAAGTTCAAAGTGCACACTTGAAAATGACCTTGGCCAATCGAAACTCGACTGGTGTTAAGTGTTTAAATTTATATAAATGTGAATAACAAGGTATATAATAATTTTACATACTATGTGTGGTTTATAACATAGTGAAGTTTTCAATTCAGTGTAAGTATGGATTACCACGTAGTAACGGTCGCAACTATCCTATTCATTTTATTGATTTAAATATATTAGGCAATGAATTTTTTTTCTAGTATATATGAGATTTTTATAAATCATTTTTATATATTATAAATAAATTATAAATAAATAAAGTGAATTTGTTAATGAATTTATATAAATCTATATTTTATAGAAAATCATAATTCGATTATAAATGTAGTTACTTGTATTTCATGCGATTTGCTTGAATTGTTCTTCCAACGATCTAAACTTTCTTCTTGCATCCAAGTTTTATTTTCGTGATGATATAGCGCATGCTTCTCTAGAGCTGATCGTGGGCCACTCCAAGTGCAAACCTCGTCATCTGTTCCTAATTGGCAGGGAAATGGACGATATCTAAAAGAAAATCTGATATGAAATAGATTTAAAAAATTTGACAGCCAAAGCATTCGATTTGACCAATGTGTATCTATTTAAGCATTAATTTCGTTAAAACAACGATAATTTTCCCTGACTTGTTTTATAAGGGATCGTCCATTAATCGCGTGAGGCACGTGTATTTATTTTTTCATTGAATGCGCGTTTTTTAAACCGAAAATCGGCGCGCGACTCGCAGCCAGTCCCAGTAGAAGTCCGTGATTTTGCCGCCGAATACAAGCGTAAATCGTTGCCGAGTGTGTTTTGTCCCAAAACAATGTCTAGGGTCTAGGACAGGGGTGGGGAACCTGCGGCCTTAAGGCCGCATGCGGCCTTTTTGATTTTCCTTGGCGGCCTTCTTAGTTATTTTAATTTTAATCTATAATTTCGAGCTACCCAGAGAGAAGTACTACTGAAAAACCTGAAACTGTCATATACCGTCTTTGTTTAACACAAAACTTGGGGGGAAATTAAATCACGTGATCTGAAAGAACCGGCCAATGAACGTGCAGCAAATTTCCCTCCTTTCTAGGTGCTGCATTGTGATTTATATTTCAATATTAATACTTATTTAAAACAATTGGTTGTTGTTTCGACTGACCTATCGTGCCGGATGCAAAATTTACATTTTTTGTTTGTTGTTAGTGGCGTCTGTTAGTGTTAGTGTGTTTTATTTTTATCAAAATCGTTTAAAGTTAGTTATTAGTTAATTTGTGTTTTAACAATTATGTCAAAAAAGAGAAAATTGAATGAAGAAAACAGAACTTTTAACGAAGATTGGGAGCTACAATATTTCCTCATTTCTGTGAAAGATAAAATGGTTTATTTGATATGCAATTCTACAATAACCACATTAAAAAAATACAATGCAAACCAGCATTATGTTTCTCACAAAGACCATAAAAAGACCTCAAAAAGCAGACGGGAACTTCACAGCAAATGAACGCGAAACACTGCTACATCTTGTAGGCACGCATTTTCCAGGGGCTGCTGAAAACCACACTCCTTTCCACTCAAGCCATACGGCAACCAGAGATGACTGGAATGTGGCAAAAAGAATTATCACAACAGAGAGAATTAAATGGGCAATCAAACTCTTCAGCCCCTACAAATCTCCTGGAACAGATAGCATATATCCAATAATGCTTCAGAAAGGCATGAATATCATACTCCACCCTCTTAAGGACCTATTTAGAGCAAGTCTAGCACTAGGACATGTTCCATTAACCTGGAGAGAGACAAGAGTGGTATTTATCCCAAAACCAGGCAAATCTAGCTATGCCGAAGCTAAATCCTATAGACCAATCAGCCTGACATCATTCTTTCTAAAAACCTTAGAAAGACTGATAGACAGACATTGGAGAGAAGAAGCGCTGATTAGATCTCCGCTTCATACATACCAACACGCTTACCAAACAGGAAAGTCATGCGAAACAGCGTTACACCAGTTAGTAAGTAAAATTGAGAAAACTTTGGAGAACAAAGAAGTTGCCCTAGGTGCTTTCTTAGATATAGAAGGAGCCTTCGATAACACATCTTACATCTCAATAGAAAACGCAATGGTCAATCACCACGTAGATAACACTACGACCAGATGGACCATGTCGATGCTTAACAGCAGAACTGTAAAAGTTAAACTACTGGAAGAAGAGATAGCCATGTCAACAACAAGAGGTTGCCCCCAAGGCGGCGTACTGTCACCACTTTTGTGGTGCCTAACAGTCGACGAGCTACTAATCACCCTTAACAAAAGAGGGTTCTTCACTCAAGGATATGCCGATGATATCGTCATACTGATTCAAGGTAAACACCAAAGAACGGTTGAAGAAATCATGAAGGCAGCCTTGAATATTACAGAAACCTGGTGTTCGACAGGAGACCTAAGAATCAACCCTGCGAAAGCCACCCTGATCCCTTTCACAAATAGGAAGAAAATCACAAACCAAACCAATATCTCAATATTTGGGAAACCTGTTCAATGGAGCAACGAAGTCAAATACCTAGGACTTACACTAGATTCTAAACTAACATGGAATCCCCACATGAACAAGACAATCTCCAAATGCAAACAAACGCTGATGATAAGTAAACGAGCCATAGGTAGCACATGGGGTCTCAAACCGGAACTGACTCACTGGCTATACAAAACTATAGTTCGACCAATACTAACCTACAGCATAGTAACCTGGTAACCTGGTAAACTACAACAATCAACTGCTGTTGCAAAATTAAGCAGGATACAACATCTAGCGAATCTATGCACCACAGGAGCCTTTAGAACTACCTCTGGATTAGCATTAGACGTGATACTAGATACACCGCCATTAGACATCTTTCTAAAAGGAGAAGCAAGAATGGCGGCATACCGACTACAATGCGCGGGTCAATTCATCGCAGCCAGTAGGATCGGGCATACGAAAATCATGACGGCAGTCAGAATACCGTTGATGGAAATGAGAACCGACAGGACCAACAAGTCATTCCATTTCGAAAAATCATTCACCGTACACATAGATCCAAGCTGGAAACCGGACCAGCTTTCCACCCCTACGAACAAGAACATAATCTTTTACACGGATGGTTCAATGTTTGAAGGAAGGGCCGGATCGGGCCTGTACAGCAAAAATCCCAAAATTAGGGAATCAGCCAGCCTTGGCGAACACTGCACGATATTCCAAGCAGAAGTACACGCATTACTATTGGGTGCTACTGAATGCCACAGACAAAAATATCGGAACAGAAACATTTATTTTATATCTGATAGTCAAGCAGCGCTAAAAGCACTAGAGGCCTGCAGTACAAAATCAAGAATCATAAAAGAATGCAAAGAAATACTACATACACTAGGCCAACAGAACACAGTAAAAATCATCTGGGTTCGCGGGCATAGTGGTATAGAGGGAAACGAACATGCAGACGACCTAGCAAAACAAGGTGCCCGCAAGAAACTAGTTGGTCCCGAACCGAGCATAGGTATAGAAAAAGCCTGCGCCAGAGCATCCATCAATGATTGGATGAAAAATAAACACAAACTCAGATGGAACTCCTATGATAAAGCAACCCATTGCAGGAAGCTAATAGACTCACCTAATCCCAATATAGCAAAGGACCTGTTAAAACTAAACAAAGCTCACACGAAGCAGATAGTTAGTTTACTAACAGGCACTGGCGGATTTAGAGAATTCATGCATAAAGTAAAAATCTACCGAGACGAACCTTTATGTAGACTCTGCGGAGAGGAAGATGAAACAGCAAACCACGTACTCTTCGAATGCCCTGCCCTAGAACGAATGCGACACCAGCTCGACTGGAACCAACAAACCACATGGGAACCCAAACTTGTAGGAAAACTAAGGAAACTAGTCAGTGACACAGACGTCGGACTGCAAGTTTGATATCAACCGACAGCACAATAAGCCTTAAGGTTGACGTGCGCCAAACCCTTAGAGGAAGTCGGGAATCTAATCTAATCTAATCTAAGACCATAAATATGCTAAACTAGAAGGAGAATCGCGAAAAGCTGCTCTTTATAAGCTAAAAAAGAAAAACAGCATCAAAAACAAGTTTTCAGTAATTTTATTAAGCAAAGTACTACTGCAACTGATGTTACCTAAATAGCATATATTCTTGGAAAACGGGGAAAACCATTTAGTGATGTGGAAATGATAAAGGATTGCATTGTTGAAGCAGTAGGATGTTTAGATCCAGAGAAAGTTGAGAAATACAAACAATTACCCCTTTCCAGAAGGACCATAACTGATAGACAGCACGAGTTAGCGCAAAATATAACAAAACAGCTTCACTCAATTATACAAAATGAAGATATATATATTTTTCGCTAGCATTAGATGAATCTACTGATGCAACGGACTCAGCTCAGGTTTTGTATTTCATTCGTGCTGTCACTGAAGATTTTACTTGTTTCGAGGAACTACTGGCATTGGGTACTCTTACCGGAAGAACTCGTGGAGCTGATATCTACAACAGTTTTAAAGAAAAATGCCAAGAAGCAGGACTAAATATGGATAATTGGCTTCGTTTCATTGCTGAAAAAAGACAATTCAAATTTAGAAAATTTATTTTCATTTCACTGCATATTGCACCAACAAAATCTTTGTGCTAAATTCGCTACTTTAAGCAATACTATGGATAAAGTTATTAAAATTGTTAACTTTATACGTGCAAATGCGACTCGACATCGTCAATTTCGAAATATGCTTATGTCTGATGATGAAACATATAGTGTAGATTTGCCATATCATTCAAAAGTACGCTGGCTATCAAGAGGACAAGTTTTAGCCAAAGTTTTAAGTTTGCGAAAAGACATTTTGAGGTTTTATGAGGTACAACAACAGCAATGCGAATTGTTGGATGACGAATTTTGTAGAAAAGCTGCATTTTTTGTGTGATATCATGATAAAACAAAATGATTTAAATATTTCTTTGCAAGGCAGAACAAAACATATATATGATATGTGGCAAAAAATCCAGGCGTTTAGAAAAAAGTTATTATTTTTCAAAAGTCTCTTCTCTCAATCACACATTTCTGAAGAACATTTCCCACAGTTAGCTAAAATGATAAATGAACAAGAATATGTATGTGAAACATTCAAAGATTACATAACTGTTTTGGACTTATTAATTGAAGAATATACTGAAAGGTTTTCTGATTTTGAAAAATATACTATTACAATGAAATTAGCGTACGAACCACATTTAGTTGACATTTCGAAGGCACCTAGTGATCTACAAATAGAATTGTTTGAGTTATGTGAAGATACTATTATAAAAAATCTTTTTGATTCCAAAAAAGACGTAGTGGAAATATGGAAAAATGCAGTTGAATATCCAAAGTTACGTTAACATGCTCGTCGGTTGCTTTCTTGCTTTGGAACTACATACTGCTGTGAATCAACTTTTTCATATTTAACACAAATTAAGAACGAATTAAGGACCCAGGTAACTGATGCACATTTAGAAGACCAATTGAAGTTACGAGTTACAAAGTTGGAACCTAATATTCAATTTCTTTCCAATAAAAAACAAACTCAAAAATCCCATTAAATTACGAGGGTGAGTCAAAAGTTATTTGCAACGTTTGGCATAACTCTTACATTGTTCATACTGACGCCTGACCTCGTTTATTTTGATCACAATTCCTCAATTTGTCTTCCCTTTATAGCAGATAGATCGTGGCCGCTCCATTAGAATTTTGTACCAAAGAGGAACGAGCAGTGATTTTTTCAGTGGGTTTTAGTGGTCGGAAGGTGTACCAGAGGCCGCATTTCATGAAAGACTTTCGTATTTTGAAGCTACAGAGTGTCTACGAAAGTATTGAAAAATTAAAAAATGGTCCCGTCATGGTCGTACCATTTTCGAATTTTTCATCTATTCGTAGACACTCCGTTGCGAGACATTGTTCCTAAATTGTGCTTAAATTCTTTGATGGATTGCAGCCCCTGATACACAACAGCATAGCATTAAAATAAACGAGGACAGAGGTTCGTACTTGCAAACTATTCAGTTGTAAAAGTGATCGTAGTCTTTCTGTTAGTTCTGTATCTATTTTTTTCTAACAAAATGTTAATAAAGCGCTGGCCTTTTTTTTAGCTATGAAACCCCACACGCTCAAGAATTTTCATAATTTTATGCGGCCTCTGTATTATACCCGAAATTTAAAGTGGCCTTCCATGATAAAAAGGTTCCCCACCCCTGGTCTAGGAGATAGTGCTGGATTTACCAGCAGGCTGAGTGGGCTGGAGCCTATGGCGGTAGATTTTAGGGGCGGAAAATTTGGGGCTAACATTTTTTTTGGTCGTACAGAAATTAAAAAGATTAATTTTTATATACCTTAATGTAAATGTTATTAGGTCCACACAAACAATTCAACATGTAATATGTTTCACCACATATTGTTAAATTATTTTTTTCTACAATTTAGTGTAGTAGTCGTCGTACAATTTAGCGTCGATACTGCTTTGGTCCAAAGCAGGATCGACTGGGCCGAGCTTACGCCGCATACGCCGCGTAGTGGCATTGAGTCTGAGAGATACAGATAAAGATCGGCGATAAAACGAAAAAGCCGCCGAAAAGAAAAGCCGCCTCTGTTGATTGAGTCATACAATTTCTTATATGTATTAATTTTTATTTGGTTGTGTGCTATAATGTGAGGGAAAAATGAAAAGTTCAGTGATCCGAATAACGGAAATTTTTTTATGATTTTGGAACTGTTAGCTGAATTCGATCCTTTTTTAGCGAGTCATGTTGAATATCTAAGACTTTTTTTTTAATTAATAAAATTTTAATTTAAAAAAAAAATAATTTTTATAAATCAGACACAACGAGTAAATTGGACACGTTGGTTGGCTAGAGATGACGCATCTTTAGATGCGTGTTTTTTTGTTTGAGTTTTTTTTGTTTTAAGTTTGAGTGTTTCTTGGCACGAAGTTCTTAAAACTTTGGAATACTTTACGACGGGACTGGAACTTTTACGACGAAGGAATACTTTTATACGGAATACTTTTAGAAAAACTGGAAACGGCTGTGATGGTTGTTGTGGTGTTTTTTTTAAGAATAAACAAAGTGAATATTCAAATGCAGGCTTTTATCGTAGATGTGTATAATTTTTTGCTCTCCCTCCTTTTTCGACCTAATACACCGTCGTCTGGTCCCAAGCCCAGGGTGTGAAAGGAGGAGGGTGGTCGGCCTGCCGCGCCGACCAGAATCGGGAAACCGAAGAAACTAGGCAAGAAACCGCATGGATACACGACTTAACCACTTACGAATTAATGCTACCGCATCCGGGGCAGTCGATGCGCCAGCTTTGGGAACCAGGGATGCTGGTGAGAAGTGGACTACTGGCCAAAGACTCAGGTTAATCACACCGAAATCAGAAATACGAATTCCGCATGGAATGTGCGAACGGGACATCACGTTGGTCAAAAGGAAATTATCGCCAAGGAATTATTGAAATGCAAATTATCGATCTGTGCATTATCAGAACTGCGGCTCACAGGATCTGGGACAATGAAGGTTGACCCACCATCAATCGACGAGACAATGACGCTATTCTATTCTGGTGGCGACAAACGAGAAGCGGGCGTTGGCTGTATGGTTGATCGACGGGCCTCTGCCAGTGTTTTCGCATTCCAACCGATATCCGAGCGTCTGGCGGTTATCACTATTGATGGAACGATTAAGACCCATATCGTATCCGTCTACGCCCCAACTGAGACCAGCCCGGACACAAACAAGGATGAATTTTATGCCCAGTTTCAACACACACTGGATACAATACCCCAAACCGAATTAATCGTACTTATGGGCGACTTTAATGCACATACGGGTGCAGATCGAACCGGTTGGGAAGAAACGATGGGAAAATTCGGATACGGGGAAATAAATGACAACGGATTACGCCTCTTATCATTTGCAGCGTCAAACAACTTGATCATCGGCAACAGCATCTTTTGTCACCCCCTCAAACATCAACTCACGTGGCGAAATCTATCCGGCAACGATTCGGCGATGTTGGACTACATTTTGGTCAACACCAGATTCCGATCGACGCTCAAAGATGTACGTGCGATGCGTGGACCCGACTGTGGATCAGACCATTATCTTGTACGAGTGAAACTACAATTGAAATTACAAAGAGCAAAGAAAAAGGCACCACCATCAGCCAAGAGGAACTGGGCCTGTCTGCGAGACCCTGAAACCATCCGAAAATTTTAAATCGCATTATCCAACAAATTTGCAGCACTCACGATACCACTCGATATCAACATAGAAGAAAAACAACTTTCTGAGTCTATTGTGGGGTGTGCAACGGAGCTGTGTCCGCCCATCCGTCGATGGACGCAGCAATGGATATCGGACGACTGTCTCAATCTAGTCGACCAGCGGAAGCAAATGAAACACGTCGATTTCAAACAATACCGACGATTGAACAAAGAAGTTCGACAGAAAATGAAATTGGAACGGGAAGCTTACTGGAATAACATCGCGGCTGACATGGAAGAAGCAGCGTCAAGGCATGAGTACCGGACGCTGTACCAGACAATCCGACGGTTAAGTGGCAAAACAACATCAACAAATGACAATATCAAAAAATTGGATGGAACTTTCGTGATCTCTCCTCAGGAACGTCTACAGCGGTGGAGAGAATTCTTTCATCAGCTGTACAACCACAATCCGCCAGTAGGTCCAGCACCCGAACTGCCGATTATTGAGCAGCCGATAAATCAGTTTCCCGATACTGAACCAACAATCAATGAGGTGAAGACGGCAATAAAATCCCTGAAAAATGGTAAAGCGCCGGAAGGAGATCAAGTAACTGCCGAAATGATCAAAGCCGGGGGAGACGTCTTATTACATCAACTTCACGTTCTCACAGTGCATATATGGCATTCAGATTGTGTTCCATCCGTGTGGAAGAAAGCGATTGTTGTGCCTATTTTGAAGAAAGGCGACAGTCGGGAATGCAAGAATTACCGTGGTATTAGCCTCCTCTCGATCGTCGGCAAAGTATTTATGAAAATCATACAATCAAGACTACAGAAACATCGAGAGCAAACAAGCCGGGAAGAACAAGCTGGATTTCGACCACATCGAGGATGCATCGATCAGATATTTGCTCTCCGTCAGCTAATGGAAGAAAGAATTCGATGTGGCAAACGAACTGTCATCGTCTTCATCGATTTCAAATCTGCTTTTGATTGCATCGATTGGACAAGCTTGTGGGAAGCCCTGAAGATCGAACACGTGCCACTGAAAATCATTCAACTTCTTCAAGCATCGTACGACGGCTCAACCAGCAATGTTCGTATCCGAAACGACATGTCTGAGGAATTGCCGATTCGAACCGGAGTCCGGCAAGGAGACGTGGCCTCGCCGCTCCTTTTTAACATTGTGATCGACACGATTATGCGAAAAGCGTTTGATGGGCGACGCGGAGTTCGATATGATGACAAAAACTTCCTAACCGATCTGATGTTCGCCGATGACAGTGCGGTTTTCCGCCAATACAGATGCCGAAGCAACAGACACCTTGTATGACATTTCCCTCATTGCCCAGTCATACGGACTGAGAATCAATGCGGATAAGACCAAAGTGCTTACAACGGATGGATCTGAAGCCAGAGTTTACCTCGATGGAACCACAATCGAGCAGGTACCACAGTTCAAATATTTGGGATCACTGGTTGTGGAGAAGAAAGTAGCTTCGACAGCCGAAGTTCACAGCCGGATAGGCCAGGCAACAGCAACGTTTGCTTCACTCAAGTGGTGCATATGGAAGCGGACGAATATTACCATCAAAACCAAAATACGCCTATTCCGGACGCTGATCCTCCCAATTCTTCTTTATGGATCGGAAACATGGACATTACTCAAACCAGACCTTAACAAGCTCGAGGCCTTCCAAATGGGATGCCTGAGACAGATTCTCTGCGTCTCACTCCTCAACCACCTCCGAAATGAGACAATCAGAGAAAGGTGCGACCAACAGACACCGATTGTTGAGGAAATTCAAAAACGCCGATTACGATGGTTCGGCCACATCTGTAGGATGGGCGACAATCGAGTACCGCACAAACTCCTATGGAAAAAACGACCTCTTGATTGGAGAACACAAAAACAAGCACCGAAGACCACATGGTTGAAACACGTAGAGAACGATTTAAAAAACCAGCGAATAACAACAGCTGAGGCAAGAACCGTTGCAACTGATCGATTAGCATGGAAGCGTATAGTGAATGGAGCACGGAATCTAGCGGCACCAACAGCAGCGTACTGGCTACGAGGTCGACCACCTCTCCATGCGCCGGCTATGGATTAAAGAAGATTAAAGATCGTAGATGTGATCACTGATGCCGATCTTTACGAATCGCTTTGCAAGTTTTTCGTAGCTGAACGAGAGAATTTTAAGCATTTTGAAGAAAAGGCGAAGGAATTAAGCGTGTGGAAGCAGCAAACAAAAGACATGGGAAAAAGACGACTGAAAAGGAAAAAAATATATGCTGAAACACGCTATGAAGAAATAAGAGTGACTAGAAGTGATACTTTCAGGGTTAAAAAGTTGCTTAAAAAACATCAAGTGATTAATGGACGACCCCTAAGCAGTCTATCGGTGTGTGATTGTTCTGTAATAATTTACCTGCATGTTTCGTAATGTAGATTTCTTTCAGCTATGGTAAAATAATCAGTACAACCAGGAGTATTATATATGCACGGATAATATAACTGTTCTGCAATTGATTCCAGATCATAATTGCGAAGATATGTCGTTTCTAAACATATTGTACATTGGTTTCCTACCAAATGACAGCAATAACATACACTATGACCTGAAACATTATTCCTTAATAATAGATATATAGACTTATTATCATTGTTATGTCTAGAACATCGTTTTGAATGTAAGTATAAATTTTTAACAACAGTTTAGAATTAAACCTATCACTCAAACAGAATAGATTTCGTTTAAAAATGCAAAATTATAATTAAAATCCACATCTAAAATAGTTATATTGGTATAACATATAGTATGTAGTTTCGTAAACTAAATTGATTTAAAAAAATGACGAAAAACTAATATTAAAAAACGAACCTTGATGACAAAGAAATATAGATTCTGTCATATACTTATCACATGCTGGACATTTTATGCTGTTGAGTAGAATTTCGTTGAGGCAGTCCATTTTGTATAATATATTTATTTAAGAGTATGTTTTCTACCAAACGTTCAAAATAATACTAAAATCCTTTTTGTTGCACATACGCACGCACACACACAAAGAAAGTAACTTTTTATTCGCCGTTTATCGTTAATCCTGTTATCTCTAAATTGAATTTATATCACTTTAAAAAATCATTTAAAACAATAAATGTAAAAAAATGCATCGTTCTAGAAGGAGTTTCTATTGCTTTCTTATATCTTTTAGAATTTGAATCGGTTATCAAAAAAAAATATATATTTTTTTTCTAAATAATAATTAAGTTTATTTGATTGGACATTTTCATTTAAGAATGAAACTCAAATGACTGCCACGGCTGGTTTGACCAGACACGATTGATGCCTTGAAACACGAAATCGAAGTTGCCATTCGTGCGATTGGAGCCCTAACAAAAATATTGAGTTGATCGGATGGGGTTAAATTACCCCATAATGGGGTTAAAATTGAGTTTTATCGGATAGCGTTATTTAACTCCATCCGATCAACTCAATTTTTCAATACATTTACCGATTGTTTGGGCTCCAATCGCACGAATGGCAATTTCGATTTCGTGTTTCAAGGCATCAATCGTGTCTGCATGGTTAGCGTAACACTTCTTCTTAAGGAAAAAGTGTTTCATGTTCCTCAAAAAAAGTGTTTCATGTTTCATTTTTAAATGAAAATGTCCAATCTTTCTAATAAACGCATAATTTAAAAAAAATATTCCTCAGTTTTTTTATAGCCCATTCAAATTCCAAAAGTTAGTTGGCTCAAACTTTCTTCTTCTTGTTTCGAATAGGCCTACTTTCGACCACGCTTGTTCAACTGTTGGGCTTTGCTGTTTGCCCCGTATTGTCGCATCTTCTTCCGGTGTAACTACTTTCTCTCTTCTTTCCAGGGGGTACCTTTCCTTCGGGGTTTTTCCTGAAATCCACGGACTTCCTTTAGGGTGCGTCTCACAGACTGTTTCTTTTGGAGATCTGTTATTTCCAGTTCTTTCTCGGTTTCTGTCAACCAAGTGGTACGAACCTTCTTGTTTTGGCAGAAGGTGAACATACGGTTGGTTAGTCGGTTTGGAGGAAATCTTGCAACGTGGCCATAGAAAGCAACCCTTTTTTTCCTTGCGCAGTCAGAGAGCCTCTCAATATGTTCGTAGACCTCAGAGTTATGTCGCCTTCGTAATTCCCCATCTTGCTTTACCGGGCCTAGGATCTTCCTGAGGATTCTCTTCTCTTTGACTTCCAATTTCTCTACCAGACTTCTTCGGTTCAAGGAAAGACACTCCATGGGCTTCTGGTCATAAGAAGAGTTTCAGGTTGCGTGACAGGCATTTCTTGTTGTAGATGTTCTTAGTCAGTCGATAGGCTAGTTCTAACTTGTTGACACTCATCAATGATGCTCTTTCTGATAAGTTCGGTTCAATCCATTCGCCGAGATACTTACATTTCTCAGTCCTCTTGATGTTTCTCTGCTCTAGTAACATATCTCTGTTTGCTTCTTTGATGTTGGTGAAGAATTCTATTTTCTCCAGCGACACTTGAAGACCCACTTTCGCAGCCTGTTTTCTGAGGCAATTTACCTGCATTGTTGCCATCTCAAGAGAATCAGCAATCATTGCAATGTCATCTGCAAAGGCCAGGCAATCTACAACCAGTCAATCGTTTTTTAATTGGAGTATGCAAGAAAACCCAGTGAGCGTTGAATGTTGCAGGAATGTTGCAGCTATGTTCCGAAGGCTGCACAACATTCCGAATGTTGCAGCAACATTCCTGAACATTCCAGTGGCAACGTTGCAATGTGAATGTTGCAGCAACATTCCTACAATATTCCAGTTGCAACATTACAATGTGAATGTTGCAGCAACATTCCTGAACATTCCAGTGGCAACATTGCAATGTGAATGTTGCAGCAACATTCCTGCAACATTCCAGTTGCAATATTACAATGTGAATGTTGTAGCAACATTCCTACAACATTCCAGTAAGGCTGCGCCAATTATTTTTTTCATTATTAATATTATCATTTATTTTTACTGTGATTATTTTTACTCGTCTCACTTTTTTTTATTATACTCAAAAATGTATTATATTTTTACTTATTTTTCCGATCGGCGCATGTATTTTCCACCGATCGGAATTTGCATACACAATGCGTGTTTATACTCAATGAAACGTTGCTGTATTTATCTACGCTCTCTCTTCTTTCTGTACTTCTCTCTTCCACTTTTATGTAGTGTATTAAGGCGGGATTACGATGAACTTAACGTGACGAGATGAGACGTGATGAAAACCTAAAACGCATTGTTTTATATGCGGCCCATTACGATCGAGGTAATGTGAAATATCCGAACTTAACGTAATGTGAAATCTACCAATGTCCAAAGTTTCACGTCGTGTCGCCTTATCTTTCAGCCAATCAACGCTCTCGATTCTTGCGCGCATGCACTCGAATTCAAGAGTGGCATTTTCCATTGTGTTGTTACATTCGCTTTGTTTACAGTTCGAAAAGTTGTTTATAAATTAAGAGTTAAAAAATGTCGATTAATGACGTTTTGTCAGTTGAGTGTGTGCGGGCGTATCCCCAAATATATGATAAGGGGCATGCAGGTTTCAAAAAAAGACTCCGCATGGAAGAATGTGGTCGAAACAATGAATGGTAAGTTATGTTGCATCTTTTTATTCGAAATTTACAGTTCATACTTTTCTATATCCTTTCTATCTTTATTTCAGCAACAATGAAAGGATGTAGCTCCAGGTGGCAAACGCTTCGTGAGAGGTTTGTCAAAGAGAAGTTTATTGTTGAGCTTGATGGGATGGGTCAGGGGCAGCGGCATCGACTCGTCCAGAATGGCCCTTATTGCAAATATTGCAATTCCTGAAACCCCATATTAGGAAAAGGAAGTGTATGAATGCTGAGTCCCTCCTAAACGCGTTTACATAACCTACTTGTACAACAAACACGTTGCCTTAAAATTTAGTTGGCAAGGTCGTTCGAATAAGAAACGATGTTTTAGCCAATTGATGATGGCGAAATTACTCTGCAGTAAGTTTATTTCTTTAAAAGTGAACATTTTTATATATTTTCGCCAGATATTTTTACTTATATTTTATATTGTCCTACAATTTTGCAGAGACTTGGCGGAGAGAAATGGTCGGAAAAAGATATAGAAGATAGAAATGACTTATTCAAACTCCAACAAGAGTGAGTCGAGCAAAAAAAAGCAAATGCAGAAGTTTACTCCGATGAGAATAACAATAACAGTACATGAATTTAAAAAAAATATTAAAAGTAAAAGTGAAATTTATAAATAAAAGAGAAGAATAAAAGTGAATAAAACTAAAAATATAATTTTCTATTTTTCAATATTCAATATATTCCTATAACATTCCTGCAATATTCGCAATATTCCTGCAACATTCATGCAATGTTCGCAATCTTCCTGCAACATTCATGCAATGTTCGTAATGTTCCCGCAACGTTCGTAAAGTTCCCGCAACGTTCGTAATGTTCCCGCAACGTTTCTGCAATGTTCGCAATCTTCCCGCAACGTTCCTGCAATGTTCGTAATGTTCCCGCAACGTTCGTAATGTTCCCGCAACGTTCGTAATGTTCCCACAACGTTCCTGCAATGTTCGCAACATTCCCGCAACGTTCCTGCAATGTTCCGTGCAACGTTCCCACAACATTTCTGAACGTTGCAGAAAGGGGGACATAGGAATGTTGTAGGAATGTTGCGGGAATGTTGCAGCAATGTTTAACGTTGGGAAAGTAACATTGCTGCAACATTCCTGCAACATTCAACGCTGACTGGGCAGTTTTAAGATTGAGGATCTGTTCAACACAGGATTGGGTCTGATATTCTCCCTGATATTCTCCCAGTTGACTATCTAGTTGATTTTCTAGCCTTGTTTGTAAAGCCTTGGAGACAGGGGCGTGTTTACATTACTTGTGGCCCTAGGCGCAAGGTGACTATGTGGCCCTAGTCTAGGGAGTCCCAATTCTAAATATGCGAGATTATAGTAAAACCACATTAAAAAATAACAATTATGTTAGGTTTGTAGGGACTCATTATTGACAAGATGAGTTGCACAGGTTCGGGTTTTTCCTAAACCGTTTTATGGCCCAGACCGTTTTATAAGCGGGCTGGAGCTGATCAAACAAAGCCGATAGGTTCGGGTTTTTCTTAATCGTTTTATGGCCCAGACCGTTTTTATGAGCGGGCTGGAGCCGATCAAACAATACCGATTTTTCCTCCCTCTTACTTGGCGTCAGCACCAATAGGAGGGAAGAACGAACAACCAATCGGGACAACGGAAAACCTCTCCCACCAAAGTTACCAGAGAGAAGATGCGTTTGACCGAGGGATAAAAGGACGGGACGGGAGTGACAAAGGGACAGTTTTTAGAAACAACTTCGAGAGACAACTTCGAAACAACATCCAGACACAACTTCCAGCAGAACATCAGTGAACACAACTCCCAGCAGAACATCAGAGACAACTTCCACAACTCGCAACAAAACCGGCACGCGTCACGTGACGCGCAATAAAAAGTTACATCGTCTCCGGGTTTGTTATTTTCCTTTTCTCCACACACTACCCCGTCACCAAAGTGGTGACCCCGACGTGATCTACATATTTTACAAGTGACGGTGGTAGCAACGTGCGCCAAGACACTCGCGACAAGCTATGGCGAATAACCACTCCAACGGGGCGCGAGTGAGACTGCCCGCATTTCTACCAGAGGACCCGGACCTCTGGTTCCAACTAACTGATTGGGCATTGAAAAACGCTGGTGTCACTACCAGTACCGAGAAGTTCGAATACATCGGTACGTCGCTCGAGCCGCGGTACGCTAAGGAGATCCGCGACCTACTTCTAGACCCACCAAAGGAAGCCCACGACCCGTATCAGAAGCTGAAGGACGAACTTATCAGGAGACTCGGAAAAACACAGCAACAACGGACACGGCAGTGTCGAGACCGCTCGGATCGGTCACCGTCGAACCGCAACCGCTCAGGTTCTCGCCTTCCGGTCCAGTACGACGGAATGTGCTGGTACCATTACACGTTCGGTGACAGTGCGCGCAAATGCAGGCCTCCGTGCGAGTTAAACGCCGTCTTCACCGCGCGTTCGGGAAACTAAGCGGATCATCGCTTATGGCGGCAAGCGATGACTGCCCAAACGTACGCCGCTTGTTCGTGCCAGATCGCATTAGCGGCACGAAATTTCTGATAGACACTGGTTCGGATCTGTGTATTTTTCCCCGTTAACTTGTGCGTGGTCGCCGGACAAAGACGAACTACGAACTTTCCGCAGCAAACAACACGCCGATTGCGACGTACGGCTCAGTGACAATGACATTGGATTTCGGATTGAGACGCGACTTCACGTGGAACCTTGTGATCGCGGACGTAACACGCGCGATTATTGGCGCCGATTTCCTGGCTCACTACGGCCTGCTGGTAGACATGCGAAACAAACATCTCGTAGATAGCCTGACGCAAGTCAAGACGACCGGAAATAGGCCGAGTTCGGGTAACATCGCAAGTGTCAAAATCGTCATCGGAAATTCTGAATATCACGAGCTTTTGCAGCGCTACCCAGAAATCACGCGACCCGACGGAGCATGCAAGGCACCAACAGTGAAACACAGCACCGTCCACCACATACACACGACGCCCGGACCACCTGAAGCCGCAAGACCGCGTCGACTTGCCCCGGACCGACTGTTGAACGCCAGAAAGGAGTTCGAGTCCATGCTGCGGTTGGGCATTTGCCGCCCATCTAAGAGCAGTTGGGCTTCACCTTTGCACATGGTGCCAAAGAAAGGCGACGAATGGCGTCCCTGTGGTGATTATCGGGCCCTCAACGCACGCACCATCCCGGATCGTTACCCGGTGCGCCACATCGAAGACTTCGCGCAGACGCTCAATGGGAAGAAGATCTTCACCTCGATCGATTTGGTAAGGGCATATCACCAAATTCCAGTCGCGGAAGAAGACGTTCCTAAAACGGCCATTACCACACCATTTGGATTATTCGAGTTTCCATCCATGAGCTTCGGGTTGCGAAACGCCGCGCAAACGTTCCAGCGGTTCATCGACGAAGTCCTCCGCGGTTTGGATTTCTGCTACGCTTACATAGACGACATCTTGGTGGCATCATCGTCCGAAGAGAAGCATCGTGGTCATCTGCAAATCCTGTTCGAACGCTTGCAGCAGTTTGGTGTCGTGATCAACCCCAACAAGTGCTGTTTCGGCGCGGCAACCATACAGTTTCTAGGGTACCGCGTCTCCGAGAGAGGAACAGAACCGCTTCCCAAAAAAGTCGCCGCGATCCGAGAATATGAGAAGACTGCCAAAGGACTACGGCAGTTCCTGGGGATGCTCAATTTTTATCGAAGGTTTCTACCCAGGGCTGCTAAAACACAGGCGAACATCAACGACCTTCTCAAAGGTAACATCAAGGGGAGCACGCCGATTCAGTGGAACAACGGAGCCGAGGCAGCCTTCATGCAGTGCAAGGAGGAACTGGCCACCGCAGCACTCTTGGCGCATCCTCGACCCGGCGCAGACCTGTCTCTGGTGTGCGACGCGTCGGACTACAGCATAGGCGCAGTCCTTCAACAACGAGTCGACGATCACTGGGAGCCGCTTGGATTCTTTTCAAAGAAGCTTAGTAGCTCCGAGAATAAATATAGCGCATACGATCGGGAGCTCCTAGCGATTTACTGTGCAGTTCAGCATTTCAGGCATATGGTCGAGGGCCGTCCGTTTACCATCCTCACGGACCACAAGCCGCTAATTTTCGCCTTCCGCCAGAGATCCGACAAATGCTCGCCACGCCAATTCCGTCACCTGGACTTGATTAGCCAATTTACAACCGACATCAGGCACATCGCGGGGCAAGACAACGTCGTCGCCGACGCTCTATCCAGGGTCGACGAGATCACTGTTCCAATGGACTTCGAGGCTCTGGCGACATCGCAGCAACAAGATCAGGAACTTCAAGGACTCTTGCAGGATGACAGCTCCGAGCTGGACTTGCGACAACTCCGCATTCCGGGTTCAGACGCCGCGATCTTCTGCGACGCCAAAACACCCACTGCCAGGCCTTTTCTCACGACGCCGTTCCGCAGGGGAGCCTTCATCCACGGGCTGTCTCATCCTGGGATCAGGGCAACAACGAAAATGATGACACAGCGCTACGTTTGGCCCTCCATCAACGTGAACTGTCGCACCTGGGCACGAGCTTGTATCCAGTGTCAGCAATCCAAGGTCACCAGGCATGTATCCGCTCCAGTCGGCTCATTTGCAGCACCTTCCCGCCGGTTCGAGCACGTTCATCTGGACCTGATCATCATGCCGTACTCGCAGGGATACAGGTACTGCCTAACCTGCGTTGATCGTTTCTCGCGATGGCCGGAGGCAATCCCTCTACAGGACCAGGAAGCCGAAACCGTTGCCCGCGCTTTCTACAACAGCTGGGTTGCACGTTTTGGCACACCTCTCCGGATCACCACCGGCCAAGGCAGGCAGTTCGAGTCCCACCTGTTCCGCTGCCTCAACCAACTCCTAGGGACGACGCACCTGCACACAACGGCGTACCACCTAGCGGCCAATGGCATGGTCGAACGTTTTCATCGGCAGCTAAAAGGCTCCATCAAGTGCTTGCAGGCTACTCGGTGGACTGAAACGCTCCCAACGGTGCTACTTGGCATACGTGCAGCTTGGAAGGACGACCTACAGGCGACAACAGCCGAGATGGTCTACGGTCAGCCCCTTCGCCTTCCCGGAGAATTCCTGGTATCCCGGGCGATCCGAGAGGTCGACAACTCCGCTGAATTCGTGAAGGAACTTCGTCAACGCTTCGAGACACTCCGTCCAGTCAGTGGGTCCAGGCACGGTGAGCGCAGAATCTTCGTCTTTAAGGATCTCGTCACTGCTACCCACGTTTTTGTGCGCCACGACGCACCAAACGGACCTCTCCAACTGCCGTATGATGGTCCGTACAAAGTAATTTCTCGCACTGACAAGGTTTTCATTCTCTTGATGCGGGGAAGACACGTACCAGTTACGATCGATAGACTCAAACCTGCGTACATCATCGACGAGAACATCGAAAAACCAGAGCTGGAGAGCGACTCCGATGACGACCCTCCGGACGACGCGGGCGGAACCCAAGCTCCCATGCAACCAGCGCCAGCACCAGCACCATCGCTTGCACCCCAACCTGTGACTCCCAACACCGACCCAGGCCTCCGAACAAGATCAGGACGCCGCGTTAGATTCACCGAATTTTACCAGGCCGGTTTGAGATAAACCCTGTAACTTTGTAAATTATGCACTTGTATCGTTAATCACTAGCAGGGGGGTCCTGTAGGGACTCATTATTGACAAGATGAGTTGCACAGGTTCGGGTTTTTCCTAAACCGTTTTATGGCCCAGACCGTTTTATAAGCGGGCTGGAGCTGATCAAACAAAGCCGATAGGTTCGGGTTTTTCTTAATCGTTTTATGGCCCAGACCGTTTTTATGAGCGGGCTGGAGCCGATCAAACAATACCGATTATTCCTCCCTCTTACTTGGCGTCAGCACCAATAGGAGGGAAGAACGAACAACCAATCGGGACAACGGAAAACCTCTCCCACCAAAGTTACCAGAGAGAAGATGCGTTTGACCGCGTTTGACAAAGGGACAGTTTTTAGAAACAACTTCGAGAGACAACTTTGAAACAACATCCAGACACAACTTCCAGCAGAACATCAGTGAACACAACTCCCAGCAGAACATCAGAGACAACTTCCACAACTCGCATCAAAACCGGCACGCGTCACGTGACGCGCAATAAAAAGTTACATCGTCTCCGGGTTTGTTATTTTCCTTTTCTCCACACACTACACCGTCACCAAAGGTTAGATTAGTGTTTACAAAGTACAAGGTACAAAGTTTTACCTACAATATAAATTAATAATTTACTTAGATTTATAAAAAAGTAATAATTTGATAAATGTCAAGCATGACTTTTAATAAATTAATCAATGAAACGTAAACATTTCAATCACGAATTGTTATGACTTTTTTTTGCGTCTGTAATGGACTCATAACAGCACTCATATGAGTGCGATTATGGCTCGCCGAGTGCTGTTATGAGATAATTTTTTCAAGGTTGGCACTGAAATTCAAAGCTGTAAGTGTCAAATTTTCGACGAGATAGTTTTGAGGTTATGTGATGTGTGGAAATCGCGAATACACAAATTCAATTAATTAATGGTAATAAATGTTATAACACATATTTAATTTCAATTCTGTCTATAAATGGTACTATCATTAAAAACGTTTATAGTGACATTAGATGTTTCTTGTCCATTAGAAAACTCCTTGCTACGCTTGTCGTTTTCTAAACTTGGTCAACGTGGGGGAAGGTACATGAACTACATTCTTTGGGTTTGAATCCTCTGTAAGATTCTGTGGTGTCCTTTAGTAAAAACAGTCATGCGATCAATTTTTAATAACAATACAAAAAATAACAACAATGCAATGGTACTTCTTTAGTATTTTTTTCTGAATATTTTTTTCACTATTAACTTCACAATTTATTCACCACACTTTTTCAAATTTTGCCGCTTGTTGTCGTCAACCGCCAAAAGCTGGTTTGACCTTGCTTAGTTGGAAATTTGTGGTCCCCTAAAATAAGAGGCCCTAGGCACGCGCCTAGTGCGCCCATGCCTAAAAGCGCCGCTGCTTGGAGAGAATTTTCTATGTTACCGGGACCAGAGAAATTCCACGGTAGTTGTTTAGATCAGTAAGATCTCCCGTTTTGTGAAGCGGATGGATCAAAGCTGATTTCCAATCGGATGGTAATTTCTCTGTTTCCCAGATGTTCTGGATGATCTCAGTTAGTTTGCCCACGGCATTGCTTCCAGCACCTTTCCACAGTTCAGCAACGAAAGGGTCCTCTCCAGCTGCCTTATTATTCTTCAGAAGTTGAATGATCTGGCCAACTTCTTCCAATGAAGGGGGCAGCGAGTCCGGGTTTGGTGTGGTTTGTTTATAGTCCAAGTATTCGCAGGGTGGATCACAGTTTAGTAGAAAGTACTGAGAGAGGAAGAAGGACCGTTTGGTTCCTCGAATTTGACTGTAAGCTTTCTTTGTTCCAAAAATGTATGCCAATTTTCCTTGGTCTTTTTAGAATTCTATTTCACCCAGGCTGTCTGTCTTTGGGCTATTGTATTGTCACAGTCTTCAGTCCACCACGGATATTTCCTTCTTCTAGCGAGGGGGCGGGGGGGCGAGTTCATTGGCCGGAGTGACAAGAGTCTCCTTCAGTTGGTCCCAGCTGCTTAGTTCTGCATTGTTCAGTCTCTGACGTACTTCTTGACTGTTCTTAAGTCGCTCTACGTCAAATCTTACCATTTTCGAGGTTCTGTATAATCTAGGGTATCTAGGCTGGAGTCTTAGTTTGATCTTTGAGAGGTAGTGGTCTGAGTCCAGATTGGCGCTTCTTAGTACCTTCATGTTTTGTATTTCCTTTTGAGATTTTCGTGAAATGGCCACATGATCTTTCTGGTATTCACCCAGGTTGGTATTAGGTGAAATCCAAGTCTCCTGCTTCCTTGGCAAGTGTTTGAAGGCCGTAGACCTCATGAGCAACTCAAAAGTCCTACACAAATCTACCAATCGTTCTCCGTTGCGGTTGGTTCGCTTATTCGCCGGATAATTGCCGATGTTTCTGTATTTTTTCTCTCTTCTCAATTGAGCATTGAAGTCACCAAGCAGTATGACGGTGCGCCTCTCTGTAAGTTTAGAGATAATATCTTCTAAGTTTTCCCAGAATTTATCAGTCCTGTCTGGATTGCGTCTGTTGTCCTGGTTGTTTGGGGCATGCATATGGACTATACTGTAGCCCTTGTTTGCACATTTGAGAGAGAGGATGAATACACGACTGCTCGGGGAGGTAAAGTTGGTGACAGAATCCAATATCCTGTGACTGATTATTCATTCACGTTTTTTTTTTCACATTTCACGTTCTTCATTACCCGCTGATCCACTATTCCTTTGAGGATTCTGTAGTCTTGGGACTCGAAGGCATGTTGTTCCGTATATCTGGTTTCCTGTACTGCTGTCAGTATTATGTTGTGTTAGTGAATCAGTCAGATGCTTCAGTTTACCCACTTCTAGCAGTGAGTTAGCATTAAATGTTGCGAACAACATTTGCTGTCTTGGTCTGAGTTACGTCCGGTCATTTCAGGATGCTCTGACTTATCCTTGAGCATGTTGGTGCGTGCTCCCCGGAATCCGAAGGTCCGCTAACGTCACCATAGGTGACTGTGGATTGGTTACCACCTGGGGTAGTGCATTTAGCGAAATTTTCCTCTATGCTCAGTTGAAGAATATTCTTCGTGGGACAGTGGCGAGCCACTGTCCAAGATACTGCCTAAGTTGTTGGCTTGGGAGGCTTATTATTCGGGGTTGTCACCCCTAGATGGGTCGCCTTTACTACGGCTAAGGAGTCTTGTCCACCCCATTGGCCCACACTTTATTTATATTTTACATATTTTTTGGATATTTTTTTTACAATGCTTAATCCGAATTATTATTTCATCTCGATCGCCAATCGTATTCAACTCATAAAATACTGAATAGGATGGTTGCAACCGTTACTACGTGGTAATTCATACTTATAGTGAGTTGAATAATACACTATCTTTTAACCACACTTAATATATAAAAATATTCTATAACTTGTAACTCACAGTTATAAAAATTTATGCATCTAAACCACTTGAGTTTCGACGGTTGAAGGTCATTTTCAAGTCCACAACTTAGATTGTAGATTATCGGGGGCGACATGTTGTAATGCGACCTTTATTAACCCACTGTACCGCACCCTCTAATCCATGGACCATTACCATTTAAAGCGCCTCCTCTAGTCTTGATTCCTTTAGGAATCAGGATCAGCATCTGGGTAGGATTCAAAGGTTGCAACTCCTCTTCGTTCAAGCAGTGGGCTCCAAGGTATATTTTTCCCTTGCAGATCAATGCCGTCCATGAGAAGATGATTGGGGGTTTCCTCTGCCGAGCTGCATAATCTGCAAAAAAAAAAAATTTAGTTGAACCTAGACAAATTTGTGCAGATTCTGATAACTAAGGTCCAGAAAACCACTCCTTAGGCCGGGGCGGCATTACGGTTTTTTCCCGCGAGCGGTAACCGCTACAACCGCGAAACCGCTCGAGAAACACACAGTACGCTTTGTGTAAAATCAGTCGCGGGAAAGGACCGCAAGTGAGGCCGCTTGTATTAGCTTACTTGAGTCACAAAATTACGCGATTAAAAACTGCGGTGGTTTATATGCGGTGGATTATTTAATAGGGGCCGCACTACGACCCTGGATCCCTAAATGTTAAATATTGATTTAAAGTAATAATAATATTACGTATTTAAATCATTTACTATTGTTTTATTGAAAATTCAATGAGTATTATTTTTGTTACTAAAATTCTTATTAACATACGATTTTTCCTAGTGCATGGTTTTCCCTAAAAGATTAAGTTGGCAACACTGGTTGTAACCGAAATCTTGTTGATAGCGCTTTTGTTATTTTTTGTTTTGACGTTTTTACCGGGTTTGAGGTTATAACGACAAGCGGGAATAGTATCTCTCCCTTCGAGATTCACGAAAAAGGCATAATATGGTTCGAACTGCGGGTACTGCGATTAAAAGTAAGTTATTTACTTATTTTACTCTTATTTTAAATTATTGTCTACGTTATATATTCAGTTTTTATACAATAATAATTATTCTCTAACATATTCTAACAATTAGCTCTTCGAAAATGATAATGAAAAGGAGCCAAAACTTAATTTGATTATTAATTAAACATTTCAAAGTAGACAGTGTCAGATCCATACACTATTTCCAATTTGTAAAATTACGTTCTAATTTTGTGATAAAAAAATGAAACTACTATTGAAAAAAAAAACTAATGAACTAACATGAAACATGTTCAAGTTGTTTTAAACAATTTAAAACAACTCTGAATATTTAAACATATTTTGCAATATAGTACTTTACAATAGAATTATGTTCTATAATTAATTTAATTAGTTTCTATTATTGTATTTGAATAAAACTTAAATTACACAATAATTTTTAAAATCGAAATTTTATTAGAAAAAAAGTCAGTAACAATCGAATATCTAAAACAAAAACATTGAATTCTAAAATAAAATCATTTGTACAACCTAATGTCATGGAGCGGTGGAGCTCGTAACTCGAATTACTTGTATTGCGAATCAATTTTCTCCATAGAAGTGAATGCTTTTGACCGTTTGGGCACGCTTTTTTCTATTTTATCTACAGCGATTCTCAATAAAAACCTGTTCTACGCGAGTAGCTCAACCCCCGCCCCCAATTGCTTGTATTGATACTTCCCGAAAATAACAATAATAAATATCAATTAGGGGCGAATATCGCTCATAACTTAATTCCTTTGTTATTGGGTCTTACAAAATAATATATTTTTTTAATATATTTATTTAATATATATATTTTTTTATAGATATTGGAACCTAATTACACTTAAAAATTTATTAACATAAATACTTAACGTAACATAAAACGTAAACAAATGCGAGACGAGTCGTAAATTTTATTTCTCGATGAGTATAATATATATATATATATATATATATATATATATATATATATATATATATATATATATATATATATATATAAATATATATATATATATATATATATATATATATATATATATATATAAATATATATATATATATATATACATATACATCAGTATGCGTCTAACGGTTGACCCGTACGGACGCATATATCTCTTGAGAATGGCGAATGTTAGTTCGCCGAAACGTCGAGAATCCGGTTCTTTTCAGAGCCAACCCTCAGCATCAACGCGGAATCCCCGAGAAAACAATACAACACATATACATATATATATATATATATATATATATATATATATATATATATATATATATATATAATGTGACAATTATTTTTTTTAAGTAAACGAGAATATGTTTCTCTGTAAACCAAGTATATATTTTTTATTACATTTCTTTTATAACTATTTACATTCTTACCTGTAAACAAAGAAACGACAATTAACGTTCACAATTCACTTCTCTATTTACAGTTTCAAATCTATTTAACTTTTAACTTCTTCTTAACTCGACTTCACTTTACTTTTTCTACTTTTATGTTTTTCACGTAATAAACACATATCTTTCGTCTCCAGGGAAATCCTTCCAAAGCTATCTATTGAGGAAAGTATACTTTCCTTACATCTCCCCCACCCTGGGTGAAAATTCGTTGCAATTTCAATTTTCATCCACATTATCTGCTGGTATTAATTTTGTTACGTGGAAGAAACCGGTTTCTTCATTTCGTTTTCCTGTTTTGATTTTGCATACTGAATCTTAAATTTTCTCTATAATTTCGAAGGGTCCAATTCTCAACTCATCTAATTTCTTTCTGTTTAACTTGTTGCCATTTTCTATATATACTAAATCCCTGTGTTAAATATATACTTTTTTCTTTTCTTGTCAAATATTTTTTTGTTATAATCATGTGATTTTTTTGTTCTTTTCAGAGCTAGTTCTTTATGTCTTATCCAATCTTCTTTGTTATTTCTTCTTTTTATTTCTTCGGGTAGAATGCTGGTATTTGTGCCGTTTAATAAATATTTAGGCGTAAATTCGGTTACCGTATGCTCTGTTTTATTGTACTTATCGATACATTCTCTGGCGATCGTTGTCCAGGCTCTCTTTTCCTTCTCTTCATTTATTTTGCATCTTACTTTATTGACAAGGGTCTGGTTTAGTCTCTCGTTCAGACCATTCGAAAAAGGCGCATTAACAGCCGTAAAAATTAGTCTAACGTTGTTTCCTCTCAGGAATTCCTTAAATTCTCTCGAGTTTATTCCTGGATATTGATCTGTAAGTATTGTTTCAATTTTGTCCGTTTCTAGCACTTCGTTTACCAACTTGATGAAATCAGTTGCACTCTGAGTTTTGGATGTTAAGATAAACGCATATCTTGTAAAATGGTCCACAAGCAGGTGAAGGTAGGTATCTTTTTGTTGATCTTTGTCCTCCAAAGCCTCCAATGGTATCAATTGACATTATTTCGAATGGTTTTGATGCCGGTCCCAATTGTGACATCAGGCCATATTTTTCTTGCCCTCTGGATTTGTTTCTAATACATATCTCACAGTTTTTACATACTTTCTTTATATTTGCAGTTATGTTTTTAGCTGTATAATACGGACATATCCTATTCATCATTTGTTTAGTCCCTATATGGCACCATTCAGAGTGTATTTGTTTAATTAATTCTAAGCTTAGTTCTTCAGATAAAATTATTTTTTCTCTATTTCTAATTTTTCTATAGAACACACCATCTTTTTCTATTAATTTTGTTTTGATTTTCTGCAATGTTCTATTTTTTCTTTGATCTGTCTTTATCTCTTTAATTTTTATTAGATTAACTAGTTTTAGCAATTCTTCTGTATTTTCGAGTGGTGCTAATACAGGGTTTCTACTCAAACTATCTGCTTCCGTGTTACCTCTTCCCGGAATATATTTAACTTCAAAATTGTATTGTGATAAGTAATAGGACAACTCACCAAGTTCTTCGTCAGTTCTAGCTTTTATATTCATGTTTGCTAACGGTTTGTGGTCTGAAAATACTGTAAATTTTCTTCCAATAAGCCAGTGTTGCCAATACTTTATTGCCTCTTTTATTGCCAGGCATTCTAAATAAATTGCTTTTTTTCTTTTTTGTGCATCATTCAATTTTTTTGAAAAATATGCTACTGGCTTTTCTTTCCCATTATTTTGTACCTGTTTAAATACTGCACCAATACCTTCTAGTGACGCATCAGTGTAAATTCTTGTTGGTAAATTCTTATCAAATATTTCCAACACCGGTTGAGAACATAGTAATTTTTTTATATTTATAAAAGATTTTTCGCATTCTTCAGACCAAATAAACTTCTCATTTTTTCGTAACAGTTTGTGTAATGGATCTAGCAATATTGAACTTTTCGGTATGTACTCATGATAAAAATTGATTTTTCCAAGAAACTGTCTAATATTTTTTTGGGTTTTTGGTGTGGGAAAATTTTGGATTGATATTAAGTTATCTTTCACTGGTCTTACTGTATTGTGTTCTATTATGTGTCCGAGGTATTTCACTGATTCTGCTGCAAGTGTACATTTTTTAAATTTTAATCTAAAACCCTCATTTATTATTGCTTTTATTACTTTTTCTATATGTTCTATATGTTCTTCGAATGATTCTAAAAAAATTAAAATATCATCTATATAATTTTCTGAAAAGTCTCTTAAATTGTGTTTTCTTAAGATATTGGATAAAATTCTTTGGAAAATAGCTGGTGCTGTTTTTAGTCCGAACGGTAGGCAAGTCCATTGAAAATGTCCCTCTTGTGTAACGAAGCCAGTTTTCTGTCTATCTTCAATGCGTAGTGGAATAGACCAAAACGCTGAATTTATATCTAATGTTGTGAAGTATTTGGTGACGGGGTAGTGTGTGGAGAAAAGGAAAATAACAAACCCGGAGACGATGTAACTTTTTATTGCGCGTCACGTGACGCGTGCCGGTTTTGATGCGAGTTGTGGAAGTTGTCTCTGATGTTCTGCTGGGAGTTGTGTTCACTGATGTTCTGCTGGAAGTTGTGTCTGGATGTTGTTTCGAAGTTGTCTCTCCAAGTTGTTTCTAAAAACTGTTTCTTTTGTCACTCCCGTCCCGTCCTTTTATCCCTCGGTCAAACGCATCTTTTCTCTGGTAACTTTGGTGGGAGAGGTTTTCCGTTGTCCCGATTGGTTGTTCGTTCTTCCCTCCTATTGGTGCTGACGCCAAGTAAGAGGGAGGAAGAATCGGTATTGTTTGATCGGCTCCAGCCCGCTCATAAAAACGGTCTGGGCCATAAAACGATTAAGAAAAACCCGAACCTATCGGCTTTGTTTGATCAGCTCCAGCCCGTTTATAAAACGGTCTGGGCCATAAAACGGTTTAGGAAAAACCCGAACCTGTGCAACTCATCTTGTCAATAATGAGTCCCTACAGGACCCCCCTGCTAGTGATTAACGATACAAGTGCATAATTTACAAAGTTACAGGGTTTATCTCAAACCGGCCTGGTAAAATTCGGTGAACCTAACGCGGCCTCCTGATCTTGTTCGGAGGCCTGGGTCGGTGTTGGGAGTCACAGGTTGGGGTGCAAGCGATGGTGCTGGTGCTGGCGCTGGTTGCATGGGAGCTTGGGTTCCGCCCGCGTCGTCCGGAGGGTCGTCATCGGAGTCGCTCTCCAGCTCTGGTTTTTCGATGTTCTCGTCGATGATGTACGCAGGTTTGAGTCTATCGATCGTAACTGGTACGTGTCTTCCCCGCATCAAGAGAATGAAAACCTTGTCAGTGCGAGAAATTACTTTGTACGGACCATCATACGGCAGTTGGAGAGGTCCGTTTGGTGCGTCGTGGCGCACAAAAACGTGGGTAGCAGTGACGAGATCCTTAAAGACGAAGATTCTGCGCTCACCGTGCCTGGACCCACTGACTGGACGGAGTGTCTCGAAGCGTTGACGAAGTTCCTTCACGAATTCAGCGGAGTTGTCGACCTCTCGGATCGCCCGGGATACCAGGAATTCTCCGGGAAGGCGAAGGGGCTGACCGTAGACCATCTCGGCTGTTGTCGCCTGTAGGTCGTCCTTCCAAGCTGCACGTATGCCAAGTAGCACCGTTGGGAGCGTTTCAGTCCACCGAGTAGCCTGCAAGCACTTGATGGAGCCTTTTAGCTGCCGATGAAAACGTTCGACCATGCCATTGGCCGCTGGGTGGTACGCCGTTGTGTGCAGGTGCGTCGTCCCTAGGAGTTGATTGAGGCAGCGGAACAGGTGGGACTCGAACTGCCTGCCTTGGTCGGTGGTGATCCGGAGAGGTGTGCCAAAACGTGCAACCCAGCTGTTGTAGAAAGCGCGGGCAACGGTTTCGGCTTCCTGGTCCTGTAGAGGGATTGCCTCCGGCCATCGCGAGAAACGATCAACGCAGGTTAGGCAGTACCTGTATCCCTGCGAGTACGGCATGATGATCAGGTCCAGATGAACGTGCTCGAACCGGCGGGAAGGTGCTGCAAATGAGCCGACTGGAGCGGATACATGCCTGGTGACCTTGGATTGCTGACACTGGATACAAGCTCGTGCCCAGGTGCGACAGTTCACGTTGATGGAGGGCCAAACGTAGCGCTGTGTCATCATTTTCGTTGTTGCCCTGATCCCAGGATGAGACAGCCCGTGGGTGGCGTCGAAGGCTCCCCTGCGGAACGGCGTCGTGAGAAAAGGCCTGGCAGTGGGTGTTTTGACGTCGCAGAAGATCGCGGCGTCTGAACCCGGAATGCGGATTTGTCGCAAGTCCAGCTCGGAGCTGTCATCCTGCAAGAGTCCTTGAAGTTCCTGATCTTGTTGCTGCGATGTCGCCAGAGCCTCGAAGTCCATTGGAACAGTGATCTCGTCGACCCTGGATAGAGCGTCGGCGACGACGTTGTCTTGCCCCGCGATGTGCCTGATGTCGGTTGTAAATTGGCTAATCAAGTCCAGGTGACGGAATTGGCGTGGCGAGCATTTGTCGGATCTCTGGCGGAAGGCGAAAATTAGCGGCTTGTGGTCCGTGAGGATGGTAAACGGACGGCCCTCGACCATATGCCTGAAATGCTGAACTGCACAGTAAATCGCTAGGAGCTCCCGATCGTATGCGCTATATTTATTCTCGGAGCTACTAAGCTTCTTTGAAAAGAATCCAAGCGGCTCCCAGTGATCGTCGACTCGTTGTTGAAGGACTGCGCCTATGCTGTAGTCCGACGCGTCGCACACCAGAGACAGGTCTGCGCCGGGTCGAGGATGCGCCAAGAGTGCTGCGGTGGCCAGTTCCTCCTTGCACTGCATGAAGGCTGCCTCGGCTCCGTTGTTCCACTGAATCGGCGTGCTCCCCTTGATGTTACCTTTGAGAAGGTCGTTGATGTTCGCCTGTGTTTTAGCAGCCCTGGGTAGAAACCTTCGATAAAAATTGAGCATCCCCAGGAACTGCCGTAGTCCTTTGGCAGTCTTCGGCTTCTCATATTCTCGGATCGCGGCGACTTTTTCGGGAAGCGGTTCTGTTCCTCTCTCGGAGACGCGGTACCCTAGAAACTGTATGGTTGCCGCGCCGAAACAGCACTTGTTGGGGTTGATCACGACACCAAACTGCTGCAAGCGTTCGAACAGGATTTGCAGATGACCACGATGCTCCTCTTCGGACGATGATGCCACCAGGATGTCGTCTATGTAAGCGTAGCAGAAATCCAAACCGCGGAGGACCTCGTCGATGAACCGCTGGAACGTTTGCGCGGCGTTTCGCAACCCGAAGCTCATGGATGGAAACTCGAATAATCCAAATGGTGTGGTAATGGCCGTTTTAGGAACGTCTTCTTCCGCGACTGGAATTTGGTGATATGCCCTTACCAAATCGATCGAGGTGAAGATCTTCTTCCCATTGAGCGTCTGCGCGAAGTCTTCGATGTGGCGCACCGGGTAACGATCCGGGATGGTGCGTGCGTTGAGGGCCCGATAATCACCACAGGGACGCCATTCGTCGCCTTTCTTTGGCACCATGTGCAAAGGTGAAGCCCAACTGCTCTTAGATGGGCGGCAAATGCCCAACCGCGGCATGGACTCGAACTCCTTTCTGGCGTTCAACAGTCGGTCCGGGGCAAGTCGACGCGGTCTTGCGGCTTCAGGTGGTCCGGGCGTCGTGTGTATGTGGTGGACGGTGCTGTGTTTCACTGTTGGTGCCTTGCATGCTCCGTCGGGTCGCGTGATTTCTGGGTAGCGCTGCAAAAGCTAGTGATATTCAGAATTTCCGATGACGATTTTGACACTTGCGATGTTACCCGAACTCGGCCTATTTCCGGTCGTCTTGACTTGCGTCAGGCTATCTACGAGATGTTTGTTTCGCATGTCTACCAGCAGGCCGTAGTGAGCCAGGAAATCGGCGCCAATAATCGCGCGTGTTACGTCCGCGATCACAAGGTTCCACGTGAAGTCGCGTCTCAATCCGAAATCCAATGTCATTGTCACTGAGCCGTACGTCGCAATCGGCGTGTTGTTTGCTGCGGAAAGTTCGTAGTTCGTATTTGTCCGGCGACCACGCACAAGTTTACGGGGAAAAATACACAGATCCGAACCAGTGTCTATCAGAAATTTCGTGCCGCTAATGCGATCTGGCACGAACAAGCGGCGTACGTTTGGGCAGTCATCGCTTGCCGCCATAAGCGATGATCCGCTTAGTTTCCCGAACGCGCGGTGAAGACGGCGTTTAACTCGCACGGAGGCCTGCATTTGCGCGCACTGTCACCGAACGTGTAATGGTACCAGCACATTCCGTCGTACTGGACCGGAAGGCGAGAACCTGAGCGGTTGCGGTTCGACGGTGACCGATCCGAGCGGTCTCGACTGATTGAACGGCTGCGGCGCGCTTGCTGGAGCTCTGACCTAATGGCCGAGATTTCCCGTCGGTTGTCTATCTGCACCTCCGCCAATTGTCGTCGGCGGCCGGCCAATTGCTCTAAGATCTTCGACTCGAGGGAAGATGACACTGCGGATACCTGGTTTCGCGGCTGTAGGGTCCCGATCGAGTCCAAAACGTTGTCCGCGATCCTGGCCAACTCGTCGAGGGAGGTGTTTTCTTGCTGCGTCGCTAGGCAGGCCTGCACGACCGGGTTGAGGCGGTCCATCCAGAGGGCCTTGGTGATGTCCTGGGCCCCGTGTTCGCCGGCAAGTAGCTGCAGATGTCGCAAAAATTGTGACGGAGTTCGGTCGCCGATGTCCTCGCGCTCCAACAACTGCCGTGTCCGTTGTTGCTGTGTTTTTCCGAGTCTCCTGATAAGTTCGTCTTTCAGCTTCTGATACGGGTCGTCGGCTTCCTTTGGTGGGTCGAGAAGTAGGTCGCGGATCTCCTTAGCGTACCGCGGCTCGAGCGACGTACCGATGTATTCGAACTTCTCGGTACTGGTAGTGACACCAGCGTTTTTCAATGCCCAATCAGTTAGTTGGAACCAGAGGCCCGGGTCCTCTGGTAGAAATGCGGGCAGTCTCACTCGCGCCCCGTTGGAGTGGTTATTCGCCATAGCTTGTCGCGAGTGTCTTGGCGCACGTTGCTACCACCGTCACTTGTAAAATATGTAGATCACGTCGGGGTCACCACTTTGGTGACGGGGTAGTGTGTGGAGAAAAGGAAAATAACAAACCCGGAGACGATGTAACTTTTTATTGCGCGTCACGTGACGCGTGCCGGTTTTGATGCGAGTTGTGGAAGTTGTCTCTGATGTTCTGCTGGGAGTTGTGTTCACTGATATTCTGCTGGAAGTTGTGTCTGGATGTTGTTTCGAAGTTGTCTCTCCAAGTTGTTTCTAAAAACTGTTTCTTTTGTCACTCCCGTCCCGTCCTTTTATACCTCGGTCAAACACATCTTCTCTCTGGTAACTTTGGTGGAAGAGGTTTTCCGTTGTCCCGATTGGTTGTTCGTTCTTCCCTCCTATTGGTGCTGACGCCAAGTAAGAGGGAGGAAGAATCGGTATTGTTTGATCGGCTCCAGCCCGCTCATAAAAACGGTCTGGGCCATAAAACGATTAAGAAAAACCCGAACCTATCGGCTTTGTTTGATCAGCTCCAGCCCGCTTATAAAACGGTCTGGGCCATAAAACGGTTTAGGAAAAACCCGAACCTGTGCAACTCATCTTGTCAATAATGAGTCCCTACAAGTATTTGCAATTTCTTGTTTTTATTATTAATCTATTAATGGAAATGGTTGAGCTTGTGGTATAATTATTTTGTTCAAATCGCGAAAATATATACATAATCTTGATCGCTTGTTTTCATCTCTTTTGAATGCTAAAGTTACTGGTGCGGCAAACGGGCTGTAAGATTCTTCAATTAACCCATTATCTAATAATCTTGCTACTTGATTCTCAATTTCTTTTTTATTCTCTATGTTGCATCTGTACGGCCTCTTACTACAATATTTATCAACTAGTAAGTCTATTCGAGCTTCGTAGTCTGTAACGGTGCCTACATCATATTTATTTTTTGCAAATACGGTGTTATATTTTTCTAACAGTTTTTCAATCTTCTTTTTTTTGTCTATACTGTCCAAGTGATCTAAATTCATTACGAACTCGTCTGTATTTATATGTTCGTTAAAATTTATTTTAACTTCTGTTTTTTCATTTTTATCCAATGTGTATCTTTTTTTCTCTATATGTATTTCCTTCTTTTGAGATATTTGTAAGTTTTCATCTTGAATTAGTTTAAATTTCTTTATAATGTCTAACCCGATAAGGAAATCTTCAAAATCGTCTCTTTCTACTATAAATACATCAATGTATTCTTCTTTCTCAAAAATTTTTACTTTCATAGTTACTAACCCTTTTGTTTGTGTCACACCATTGACTGTTTTTAAAGATATTTTATTCACATCCTCTATCTCTTTTTTTTTCTTAATTAATTTTGAATTTATTAGAGAGACTTGGGAACCTGGATCATATGTTCCATTTACCTCAAACTTTTCTTCTAATAATATTTTTATTTTAATCAATGGTGTGATAACTAGTTTTTTTTTTGTATTTAGATCTACTTCTATCACTGCGTTGCTTCTAATTTCTCTAGCTTCATTTCCATTTTCCTTTTTAAACCAGCACGAGTCCTTTGGGTGATATCTAACACCTTTGTTCAATTTTTCGCAGTTTGTACAAGGTTTCTTTTCTTCAAATTTCTTCTTATTGTCTAGTCTTTCATCTTTCTTTTGCATGTGAATATTTTTACCTATTAGATTTTCACATTTTCTAATTTCATGTAATAGTCTAGATGAATCCTCACAATTTTTTCTATCTATTTTATCTCTAACGAATCCAGGTAATCCAGCTGCTATAAGCAGCACTAGGGTCTGTGAACCAATACCATTGTGCATATCTAGCAGTAACTTCTCTTTCCTCATAGCATATTCCAACAATGAACCTTCTTTATATCTGTAGGATATAGCATACATTCCTGTATTCCAACCTTTGTCTGCAAATGACTCCAAGAATTTCTCTTTCCATTCTGACCATTTAGCTTCCATTGTCAACGTTGTTAATGTTGCTGAGTACCAATCCAAACATGGTTTGTCCAGGAATAATCTTAATATCTCAATCCTTGTATTATCATGACTGATTTCAAATCTTCTACATTCTTTCTCAAATGTTTTGCCATTTTTTTGCAAACCATTGTTTTGCATTCGAGTGTTTACATACAAATCTTTCGACCATAAACCTCTCTGCTATGTGTTTTAGTTGATTTTCTTTCTTCTGTGTGGATTCTACCATACTCGTTTCCACTATCTGATCTAGATACAAATCGTTGAATATTATATTGTCATCTTGATCAAAATAAATCTTTTCCATTTCATTTGTGCATGTAATCCATATTGTCCTTTCTTGGCCTCTTTGATTAAGCCTTTTTTTCACTCTTCTATAATTTTCTGTTTTTATTAACTCAACATGGTTACTTACAAATCTTTCAGTTTCCGGCAAGACATATTTCTTATTGTCCAGTGTTGTAATAGATGTTATAGTAACCACACTTGTCTTTCTGTCACTGGGTGATGCCACATATTTAAATGAGAATTGCAGTTTTTTTTCCATCATAAACAAGAATTGTCGTTTTATAATGTTTAACAATTATTTTTTTTAAGTAAACGAGAATATGTTTCTCTGTAAACAAAGTATATATTTTTTATTACATTTCTTTTATAACTATTTACATTCTTACCTGTAAACAAAGAAACGACAATTAACGTTCACAATTCACTTCTCTATTTACAGTTTCAAATCTATTTAACTTTTAACTTCTTCTTAACTGGACTTTACTTTTTCTACTTTTATGTTTTTCACGTAATAAACACATATCTTTCGTCTCCATGGAAATCCTTCCAAAGCTATCTATTGAGGAAAGTATACTTTCCTTACATATATATATATATATATATATATATATATATATATATATATATATATATATATATATATATATATATATATATATACAAATACCATAGTATATTTTCAACCAAGAAAATATATATACGTTTAATGAGGGTGTAGTCAAAGCTTAGGTCGGTAAAAAGAAACTCTTTGTTATATAATCGAGCTTTCGGGAATGCTTATTCCCTTTCTCAAGACATCTAAAAATAATTTATTTGTTAGTACACCTACATGTTATTTAAGATGGTTTGTAAACTGCTTACTAACGTGAGGTTGACATAAACAGTAGCTTCATGACACACTGGACAAAAATTCAACCACATTGAAATAGGTATTATGTAATACCTCACACAACAAAAAAAATATAAAATTTAGAAAAAGAGAGTTAAGCCCTCATGTTTTATAATAAAACAGATTACAAAATAAAATTGGATTTACCAAAAATTAATTACTTAACAAAAAAAAATTACAAAATTAAAAACGTGTGCTACAACATGGTGCCACGGTGATGAAAACGGAAATGGACTAGTTTTTTAATTACATTATATTGACATCTTTAAGTGGATTGTGCGCAATCCCGGTAACTGAACTGATTCATAATGCGCATGTACCCGCACACGGGTGTTTGAGAAAAGAATATACAAACTGATTCTTTCCACCCACAGATCGATTACATTACAATGAATTTAAGAAAATCCACAAAAACGCCTTTTTTTTCCAATCAAAGCAGCAGCCAACCGCATGATCAAGAAAACACAACGATTACGTTTTACGAACGAGATAGAATTTTATGTTCTAATTTTAGTATGTAATCATATATAATGCTAAGATTGTTAACATCAGTTTTCTTGTTCATACTATCGACCTCTCCCTTGATGTAAAACATTTCTTTAAAAATTCTTTTATGATAATTTCTTTCTGTGCATAACACTCCTCTCACATTGCCAAAATCCATTGAATGTTTATTCATAATTACATGTTCTGACAAGGCACAAGACACCTTATCTAGTCTGCAATCACTTTTGTGAGACGTAATGCGTCCCGACAGACACCTAGAAGTTTGTTCTATATAAATTTTGTTACAATTCAGACAAGGAATATTGTATACCACATTTGATTTTTCTAATGTGTCTAACCTGGTTTTTGTTTTTGAAAATAAATTGCTATTGGTTATTAAGATGCGCTGGGCAATCTTAACATCCTCACCTTTAAAAAAATTTATGAGTTTCGGTGTTAACGACTCTATATATGGTAGTGAACAGAAAAACGTGGGGTTGTTACTATGTGGGTTTTCCACATTATTCTCTTGACTTCTAATACTTGGTGGACATCCTAATATGTTTACATTTGAAATATAGCGTGCGTTTACAACATTATCTGTACTCGGATTCAAGGGAGAACTGAACAAAAGTTTGTTAACTAAATGATTCGGATATGAATTTTCCAGCAGGATATCTCTCACCATCCCTAGGCATTCAATCACGAAATCAGGGTGTGACAATTTCATTACCCTGCATCTCATCACCAAGACTAGATTGATCTTCATTTTCATTGGATGATAGGAATGAAAATTAAGCCATCTGTTGCTCGTGCAGGGTTTTCTGTACCATTTAGTTTTTAGTATGTTATTGCTAGTTCGGAAGACTTTCACGTCCAAAAACGGAATCGAGTTGTTAGAGTCTTCCTCTTCTGCTGTAAATTGTAGGTTGGTGTTATAACCATTGAAAACATTGAGTGCCTCAACCAACAAGGATAAAATGGTAGCCATTTTTAGGCCATTTTTTTTCAATTATAATTCTTGTATTCTCCATAAGAGGGGTGACCCCACCCATCTTATTAGTGTCCGTGCTGCCCCACATCTCATTGTGTGCGTTCGCGTCACATCCCAGGATGAGTGGCAGCCTTCTCCTAATACAGTGTTCCACCAGCTTTTGTACTTCAATGGGTGGTATGCTGTTACCATCGCCAGGGAAGTATGCTGATGCGATCACTACTTCGCGGTGGAGACCCTCGATCTTGATGATTCACCCCTCTTATTAGTGTCCGCGCTGCCCCACATCTCATTGTGTGCGTTCGCGTCACATCCCAGGATGAGTGGCAGCCTTCTCCTAATACAGTGTTCCACCAGCTGTTGTACTTCAATGGGTGGTATGCTGTTACCATCGCCAGGGAAGTATGCTGATGCGATCACTACTTCGCGGTGGAGACCCTCGATCTTGATGAGAGCCTGAATCGGTACTAAATCCCGCGTTAAAAATTCTGAAAGACATAAGTAATTTATGCCATTTCTTACCATAATGCAGGTTCTAGGGGAGACCTCACGGCTGTCCCGTACCAACTTACATTCCCTGTTGCTAAGGCCTCTGATCTTACCTCCGTAGGTCCAGGGTTCTTGAAGCAGCGCTAGCCCTAGGTGCTGCTTGGTGAACATCCTAGCCATCACAGCTGAAGCTGCTTTGGCATGATGGATGTTCACTTGGGCTATTTTGGTGCGCCTGCTGGTCATTCTTGTTTTGTGACAGGAGGCGGCAAGTCCTCCTCTGTCCCTCCAAGACCATCTACCTCTGCCTCTGTAGACATGGCTGGACTGCTCATGTCTACGAGTGTGAGGTCAAGGTCGTCTTCCCGGGAATCCGGGCTGACTTCCTTGTTCTCTGTGTCGGTTAGGTCCCGTACACATGGATTATTTTTACTTTTGGAATTCATATAAATCCCACGAGTCGCAAGGGAACTAAAGGTCCACCACATCAGAGCCCCGCTTGATAGTGGTAAGGCTGGATACCCTCTGAGGTCGCCAGGTATCAGAGGGGCTCCGTAAGCGATGGCCGGTTGCCCTTGGCCATCAACCAGTCCCTTTGGCACGGGTCGCATGACACCTTGGGATTAAGGGTTTGGAAGTTCTTGGTTGTTCGCCCTCCGCCGAACGCCCCGACCGTCCGAGTTGTTCCCGTCGTGACGTCCAACGGTATTGTTGAGTTATTGAGTTGCGAAACTAAGCCCTCACACCGCGACAAGGTGACTTCCACGTGAGGGGTGATAGGGCTAACGGAAACATGGGTTGAAGAAAAGGACTGGAACGAAGTAAGAAACCTACTGCCAGCGGAATACAGATGGAAATGTCAATCGGCAAAGAGGATCTACAACAGGGGAAGAGCAAAGGGAGGGATAATTACCGGTATAAAGCTTGTAGCGGAGAAAGAATACAATATGGATATGGAGAACATCGAAGGGATACAAGAGAGAGCAGTACGAATAGGCGAAGATAAGTGGAGAGTAATTACTGTCTATAACAACAACAACCTAGAGAGCATTATGAAACACATTGAGAAAAGCCTGGCAAGGGATTCAGGAGAGAAAGTACTGATCGTCGGGGACTGAAATGTGAGGATCGGTGAACTCCAAGCTGGAAGTCTCGATGCAGAAGGGGTGGAAATAGCTAGACTTTCGAAAGACAAAACAGTTAACAAGGAGGGGAAAAAATGGTTATACTGGGTTGAGAACCATAACTGGTATGTGCTAAATGGGTGCACAAATGACGATTTGAAAGGGGAGGTAACGTATATTGGTGGAGGCGGTACCTCGGTCATTGACTTCGGGATCGCCAACGAAGACGCCATAAGATGTATCGATGTTTTCAAAATAGGAGGAAGGCTGGAAGCGGACCATCTACCACTAGAAATTACCCTGTATGGTGAGATAGACAGCTGGGGGGAAAGCAAGGGTGTGGTTAAACAAACGGTGATGTGGAATGCGTCGGCTATTACGCCATACCAGGAAAACTTAGACAGGATGGAAGGAGTGGAATATGCGTAACTACCGAAACACACTGCTATGATAAAGAAAGCACTAATTGTTAAAATATCACACCCAAAGAAAAATTGCGGAAATGGACAACACTCGAAAAGCTCAAAAGACAGAATAATGAAATGAAAGAGGCAGAGACGAGAAAGAAACGAGAGTAGGAGGAATGCCAAATAAAGAAAATCAGCCAGGTGAGCAGAGAGTCGGACATTTGGAAACTGATTGCTGCAAGGAAACCAAAAAGAGAGATCTCATCAGTTATTAGCACATAAATGTGTAAAAATCACTTCTGTGAGTTGCTGGCCGGAGAGACGAGAATTAGGGAGCTAAAATGGAGAAATTTTAGACCAGTGGAATCGCAATCGCAAGAGATTACAAAGGAAGAGGTTGAAACGGTTATGTCAGCACTCAAAACAAAGAAAGCTCCAGGCCCAGACTCGGTGCCAAGTAAGGCGTGGTGTCTAGCCACACCATTTGTGAAGGAGAGACTTCGTGGTAAACTTAACAGCTTTTTCAAATGTAGCAAACAAATTACGGACACTTGGAGGGAAGGAAATATTGTACCAGTTTTTAAGCAAAGTAACAAGGAGGAACTAGGAAGCTATAGGGGGATAACTCTAATGGACACGCCATACAAGATCTATGCAAAGATACTGGAAAAAACTTACAAGAAGAAGCAGAGGAGAGGAATCTAATCCCGGAGGTACAAGCTGACTTCAGAAAAGGACGCGGAACAACCGAACAGAGATACATATTGAATTATATCATACAAAGAGAAATGGCTAAACCTAAGGGGAAATTGTACGCGGTATTTGTTGAACTCAAACCTGCATATGACTCAGTAGTGAGAGAGAAAATGTCGGAATATATGAGGGAGAAAGGTATATCGCAACAGATCAGGGAGAGCATTAAGCATCTATATGAGAGAACATGGTGTAGAGCAGGGGTTCCCAAAGTGCGGGCCAAATGCGGCCTGCAAAGGCCGAGAATGCGGCCCGCGATATCGATACGATATATTTTATTTTTATTAAAGAATAAATAAGTAAATAGTAAAATAAATAATAAATATTACAAATAAGATATAATAAAATATTTACAGATTTTTAAAAAATTCTTACAGAGCTTTAAATATAAGCGTTTGTATTAATAAAATATTGTTTAGTTTATATTTAAAAAAATTTTAGTATGACTAGTCTAGTTATTACACATTTGTACAGAAATATAATATAGTAGTCTCATATAGATACAGAACTGTTAATCATTTAAGACATGCAATTTGAATTGATAGAATTACAAAAAAATATCGATGCTAAGAATTCTTATCGGAACAATTCCTTAATTGATTTTTATAAAAAATTATCATGCGTGAATTATCCGAACAACATGCTCATCAACTTGCTCAACAAATGTTCCCATTATTTGAGAGCACATATATTTGCGAATTTTTTTTTTCTTTTAATCTTAAAAAAGTTAAAGAAACTTTAAAGAGTTAAATGTATTTAAAAAAAAATCGTGGTTATTGTTTTGATTTTATACGTTTTTTTTTGACCCGCCAAAAAATTCGGTAATATTAAATTGGCCCGCCTAAGAAAAACTTTGGGAACCCCTGATGTAGAGTGAAGATAGGTGAAAGGCTATCTGAAAGATTTGAGGTTGGTAAAGGGCTAAAACAAGGGTGCCCGTTAAGTCCACTACTATTTAATCTATATCCTGCGGACCTCGAGAGAACGCTAAGCTTGGGTCAAGCGGGAGGGGTGGTAATAGGGACGAAAAAGATTTGGAGTCTAGCTTATGCGGACGACGTCGTTGTCTTAGCAAGTTCGAAAGTGGAAATGAAAGAGGTGTTGGTACGAAAGGAAAAGTTTTTTAAAAAACGAATGTTAAAGGTAAATGTGCTGAAAACAAAGTGGATGCTGTTTCAGAAGAGAAAGGGATCAAGGAAAGAGAGTTTTGAATGGGAAGCGAGTGAGATAGAACAAGTTAGCAGTTTTAAATACCTAGGCTTTATGTTCCAACAAAATGGGTCGTGCGCTGCACATATCAAGTATATAGTAAAAAAGCGTGGGTGGCTGGTAACAGGCTCTGGGATACATGGAGAGTATACTTGAAGGAAAATTTTAGGGCCAAAATGATTGTATGGAAGGCGTGCGTACGTAGTATTATGATGTATGGGGCAGAAATCTGGGGTGTGAAAGAGGAAAACGACATGGAGAGAGTGCAGTTACAGTTCATAAAGAGGGCCCTGCAGCTAGAAAAGGCCACCCCCTGGTACATCGTTCAACAAGAAACAAATTCTAACAAGGTGGCAAACAACGCGGTTATGAGAGTGGCTAAATTTGAAAGGAAAGTGAATAGTGCGGGAAGAGAAAGAATAGTGAAAGACGTTCTGAAAGCGTTAAGAAAGGAGGGTAAATGGAGTAATAAGGAAACAAAATGGGGATGTCTGCGCAAGCGTATGTATGAAAGAGGGGGATGGAACCAAGAAGAGATCGAGAGAATGATGAATGAGGGAATGCTAGTGGAAAGGATTCTGGCAGATAGACTACTGCATAGACTACTGATAGAGCTGCAAGAGAGACAAAGACACTCAATACCCTCATACTCAGTATCCTCATCTAGGGTACCTATAATAGAGACTACAGAAAAATCCAAGTTTTTGGCAGATGTCCAGAGTATTTAGTTAATCCTAAAGCCCCACAGGTAGCGATTGCCTGGTTTAGGTGCGGTAGTGCGGTAGTGAAGGTATTGGATGGCTGCAACAGATAGGACTTGTCGAGTATGTGGAGAAGGGGAGGAGCTGTGGGAACATTGGGTGTTAAGCTGTAAGAAATGTGAATGGAGCGAAGAGGAAAAGTCAGTGGCGAAAAACTGGAAGAAGGTTATGGATGAGAGTGGCTCCGGTTTTGTGTACATGAAAAAATATTGTACAAAGGACAGGGTTAAAGGCTTCCTTTTTTTTGTTTTTTTTTTTTGGTTTTTTGATCTAAGAACTTTTGAACTGTTTATTTTTTGCTGTATTAATTTGGATATTTTTATTTTCCGTTTCATTCTGGTGTCTTTTTTGTTGTTGTTTTCTTTGTTTTATTGTTTGTTCTATTCTTGTCACACTAATGTACGAAAGGTCGTGTATTTACATTTATGCCAATAAAGGATTATTATATTATTACAATAATTATTATTCTCTAACAAGACATATTCTAACAATTAACACTTCGAAAATGTTAATGAAAAGGAGCCAATACTTAATTTGAATACTAACTAAACATCCTTACGCTATTTCCAATTTGTAAAATTGCGTTCTAATTTTGTTATAAAAAAATTAAACTACTATTGAAAAAAAAACTAACGAACTAGCATGAAATGTTGTTTTAAACAATTTAAAACAAAACTGAATATTTTAACATATTTTGCAATATAATACTTTACAATAGAATTATGTTCTAATTAATTTAATTAGTTTCTATTATTGTATTTAAATAAAACTTAAATTATACAATAATTTTCAACATACAAATTTTATTAGAAAAAAAGTCAGTAAAAATCGAATATCTGAAACAAAAACATTAAATTTTGAAATAAAATCATTTATACAACCTAATGTAATGGAGCGGTGGAGCTCGTAACTCGAATTACGTGTATGTTGAATCAATTTTCTCCATAGAAGTGAATGCGTTTTGACCGTTTGGTCACGCTTTCTTCTATTTTATCTACAGCGATTCTCAATAAAAACCTATTCTACGCGAAAAGCTCAACCACCGCCCCAAATTTCTTGTATCGATACTTTCCGAAAATAACTATAATAAATATAATTTAGGGGCGGATATCGCTCATAACTTAATTCCTTCACTATTGGCTCTTACAAAATAATATTATTTTAAGATATTGAAACTTAATTACACTTAAAAATTTATTAACATAAATGGTTTGAGATCAAATCAAATGCGAGACGAGTCGTATCTCGAAAAACTGGTAAGTTGGGACCAAGGGGCCATCCACTCCCTGAAATGTTGTAATGTATTCGCAATTATCCTGATTTTATTTGTAATTCGAGGTACTCGAGGAAATTACTAGCGTAATGCTAAATAATGTCACGTAATTATGCTAATTCTTTGCTAATGTGAAGTACTGGGAGAAATCACAAGCGTAATGCGTAATAATGTCAGATAATTTTTGCAATGCTTAGGTACTGTAAAGTAATGTCACGTAAAGCAAGGGAATTAATTTTAAAAGGGAATTATTGAAATAATAACATTTTAAATAATTAAATAATTTCTTATGCACTGAACGTTAGAGTATATTTACTTGTGATTACTATGTGCAACCTGTAAGATAAGAGTGCTAGTAATGAAGAAGACATTACGTTAGTAGTATCGTCATTAAATAACAAGTGTATTGATTTTTTATACATTTATTAAAATTGGATTGAAACACAATTACAACACTCTAAACTGCTTTTTCTCATTTTTTTATTGACGCTCTTTATTCAGTTTTTCAAATCGTCTCAACTGTATTCTCGTGTCTCTCAACGTGTCCTGAACAGATAATCTCCACAGGGCCATAAAAAATGAATTCATTTTGTATAATTGCAATATCTTCTTCTTTTTGCCATATGAAGTTATCTAGTTCAGATTTTTAAAACTTTACTCTACAGTTTAGAATTTGAAAATAATATATTAAAGATCGAGTTCAATAAGTATGGTTATTCAGCACGCGTCCATGTTTCTAATGGACAAGTGAGAATTTTTATACTATTCCTTCGCCCTTTTTTTACTATTTCGCCCCTACTATTTTGCGCCCCTACTATTTTATGCCATTTGTAAATAAGAAAATCGCCCATAAGTATTGAGAAAATTGTATCGCACTCAGCGATCTTTTAACGAACCCATATGAGTGCTTTAATGATTTCATTATAGACTCAAAATAGAAAAAATATTTAATATACGTCCGAAATAATATGTGTAGTATACGGCAGTGCTCCGCAACCGCTGTGCCGCGGCACACTACTGTGCCGCGAGGTGATCTAAGCTGTGCCGCGGTTTTCTCAAGAATAATTAATATGTAAAAATGCCAATATGTAATTTCTCAGAGTCGAAATTATATACAAAACAAAAACATGTACTTAGTTAAACAAAAAAAGTACATTGTACATATAGTGTGAGTATATATATATCACATATACTGTGAGTGTTAGTTTGCGTACTTATGCGTAGAGATGTACGTCGTTTAATGTGATATTATTATTACATTAGTAAAGCAGCTTGCTGTTATGCTTTTCTAAGCATTTTCTTATTAAATAATCGGCACTAGTGCATTTATTTCGGGTAAGTCAAATTTATAATCTTGCGTATCGATAATAAAACATTTAAGTCGTTCCAACTGAGTGTTCCGCCAATATGTTATTTTTTATTTAAGCATAGCTTTGAGCTAATATTAATTATTATCCCAATCTTCTAAGGATTTCAGAAACACGAATCGAATAAATCGTTCTCGACTTAACAAAATTCTGTCGTAAGTTAGAAATATTAAAATGAATCGTTATAAATGTACTAGTAGTGATCGATTTTCGATCTCTTCATTTCGTGGCGATTTTAAGATCGATCTGGCTAACAAAAATTGGGCTTTAAGAGATGGACGTATAATAAAATCGAATCGAGATCGGAAACTCTAGTATAAACCCATATTTCGCTGTTGCACGTGGGGCAAATTACGGAGGGCGTGGCTCGAGCGTCGGCACTTTGTGTCTGACAATGAGTCTCGACGTATTTTGTTCTATCTACCGAACTGATGATCATGTTAGTCAGTCTGCATCCGAACGAGAAGAACTCCCATCAAATACCACATTTTTAGGTTATTTTGTTGTTATACTTCTAAAAAATATGGACAAGTTTTTAAAAAGATTTTCGAATTCACCGACAAACCAAAATGAACCAAGCACCAGTGGTGCTGTAAAAAACCAGAAGATGTGGGAAAGAAAGTATAAAGAAGACTACATTCGATATGGATTTTCGTGTTGTGATAAAGAAACGCCACCCAAACCAGAATGCATCATTTGCGGAGAAATGCTATCTAACGAAGCAATGGTACCCAGTAAACTGCTTCGCCATTTAAATTCAAACCATCCTAGTTACGTTAAGAAGGAGAAATCATTTTTAAATAATAAGCTAGTTACCATGTTGCAAGATTAATTGCACGTCAGAAAAAACCACATACTATTGGTGAGACACTCATTAAACCAGCATGCATATAAATTGTTAAATCCATGCTTAGGCCTAGAGAAGTTAATGAAGTAAAAAAAGTACCGTTGTCAGCTGATACTGTTAAAAAACGTATCAACGATAAATCGAACGATATTTTAGGAATACTAATTGCAAAACTAAATACGGCCCAGAAGTTTGCACTACAAATTGATGAATCGACGGATATTAAATACCGAGCACAACTCATAGCTATTGTACGTTTCGTTGACGAGGGCACCATAATAGAAAACTATTTATTTTGCAACGAGCTTCCAGAGCGAACTACCGGCGAGGAAATTTTCAAAGTAACAGATGATTTTTTTAAAACTTATGATATGTCATGGAGTAATTGCATTAGTATTTGCACGGATGGTGCTGCAGCAATGATGGGCAAGAAAAAAGGTTTTATTTCGTGCGTAAAACGGCAAAATCCAAATATAGAAATTACACACTGTTGCATACATCGCGAAGCATTAATGACCAAAAACTTGCCAACGGAACTATTGAAAACGATGAATCAATGCATTACTATCATAAACATTATTAAAACTAGAGCCTTAAATTCGCGAATTTTTAAAATAATATGTGAAGAAATGGGATCGGATTATGAATCCTTATTGTTTTACACCGAGGTACGTTGGCTATCCCGTGGAAAACTTTTGGCTAGATTGTTTGAGCTTCGCAATGAGGTTCGCGAGTTTTTGTTAAAACAAGATATGCCCGAACTTTATCAACTTTTTGATGATAATTACTGGATGTCCAAACTGGCGTACATGGCTGATATCTTTGAGCACCTGAACGAACTGAATAAAAGAATGCAAGGTCGAACCGAAAATAATCTGACATGCTCCGACAAGTTAGTGGGCTTTAAAAATAAGCTTGAACTTTGGCAGAAAGAGATACAAAAAGGATCATTAGAAATGTTCCAAAGGCCTCACAAGACGATGATTGAAAACAAAAAGATAACTCTGGATCTGACTCAACAACATTTAAATTTGTTGCAAGACAAATTTAATCATTATTTTTTCACAATTAATGCGGATCAGTATAATTGGATTAGAAATCCTTTTATAGCATATGCAGAAAATTCAACAGAAGTGCCTACAGCTGAATCTTTAAATTTGATTCTGTTTTTTTTTTCGTTGTTTCTGAATGTTTTTTTAAATCAAGTAAATTTGTTGAAATGTTTTATTAAGAAATATTTTTAATCGTTGGAGAATGTTGATTTGGGTGGAATAGTTGTTTCCAGCAGAATGAACTGTTCTGGTAATATAAAGAAATTTATGTTCCTATATGAAATTTATTATACATTTTCATTATATTGATAAATTTATATAATAAATACAGAAAATGAATGAATGAACGAACAAAATATTTTACATTCAGCGTTAGCATTACCCAGGGTAAACCACGTGGATTAAGGAGGTGCTGATACGATTTTTTACCCCTGGATAAATCGTATTTTATATTTACCATAAATAAGAATGCTACTATCAACTTTAAAATGAAGTAATATAATATTGTAATTACGATTGATCCACCTTAAAAAAGGAAACCATAACATATATAAACTATAACAAATAAAAATAACAATACATAGAATACAAATTAAAATAACAAAATATAAATACTATATCCCAACAAAGCAAAATAAAAAATCAATTCTATAACTCAACAAGACAGAAGAATAAAATAAATAAAAACAAAAATAATAAATATCAATTCTAAAAACAGAAATCTTGGGGCTTCTGCGAAAAACTGAAATACTTTTTGACTTAATAGTTTAAAATGAAATGAACAATTTAAATTGATAAACCCTTGAGAATTGATGGTTTTAAGTTTTAGTCCTCTCCTGTAGAGAACGAAATATTGGGAGTTTGCATGAAAAACTGAAAAATTAAAACTATTATATATTTTAAATTGAAAAACTATTTATAATCTATGGTTGTAAATGTAGTCCTCTCCTGTCAAAAGCGAAATCTTGGGAGCTTGAATGAAAAACTAAAAAATGGAAATAGCAACTTAAAATGAAATAAACATATAAAATTGATAAACTATTTTAGAATTAAATCGTAGTCCTTTCCTGACTGCAACAAATTCATTCATCAATTGAGTAAAAACTAACAAAAAAACCGGCCAAGTGTGAGTTGTGACTCGCGCACCGAGGGTTCCGTACAAACCTGTAAGTAAGGTATCTTTTTTTTTGTGGAGGACGTAGCAAGCACATTCAGTTAACTTGATAAGTGGCCCTCCTGAAATCACGACCATCTTAGTACCGCTGCAAGCATAACCTCAAGATGTCGCTGTCGTACGATGGAATTCTACCCTATATTTTATTACCATACATCCCTCATTCACTATGTGTTGACTATGTGTTGTATGAGTGTTTAGGGGTTCTGGAACTTCAACTAACCATAGTGACTTTTTTTTATTGTGGTTTGGTGGAAACTCTCACTAAACCCCCTTTTTCACTTGGCTTTTCAGTATGCGCCACCCCGGTTACGGGTATTTTGCATTCCTTCAGGATGGGCTGCCCGGAGGGTTAGTGCCTCCCTGGTTGAAAATGCCTCCTCAGCGGGACCTAACCGAGGAGGACCTAACTGTATGCAAACCATATGCTTCTGGTGCCTGACAATACCATGCAACTCATTAGTGTATTTTCATAAGTTTCTAATAGTAAATTCGCATTATTTATTGTAATTAAACTACATATTTACGGTTTTCAGATTTTTCCCTTTACGTGTGCTGTAAGACACCGCTTCTTGCCAAATTTCATGATTCTAGGTCAACGGGAAGTACCCTATAGGTTTTGATTCCCTTGTGAAATCGCAACATATGCGACATAAACAGTCATATCTTTTGATCGCGTTGACTTACAAGTTTGATTTTTCCACAGCTGAAAGAGATTGCAGACCCGAGTGTTTGATACAAATTTCAACTTGTTACCTCTACGCGTTCCTGAGAAAAATGGTCTTGACAGACAGACAGACGGACAGACAGACGGACAACAAAGTGATCCTATAAGGGTTCCGTTTTCGGTACGGAACCCTAAAAATAAAACTATTAATAAATTAAAATTAAGTTAACATTTAAAATTTACATTGAATAAATGCTTTAGTTTTTTGTGCTCGTCTACTAAGGCAAGACCAATTGATCAAATCTAAAACATACAATTGTTAATAATTTATCTTGAGACAAAAATTAATAATTTACAATTACCTATTGAGGAAGATCACGTTCTTTTGGTGGGTATATTTTATGATGGCTTCAATAAAATCGGCCATCCGGGATGTTGATGCCTTGTGTTTCCTCCTCCAGATATACTCAAAGAGGTAGAGCTATCAAAGTTACCATGTACAGTGGATGATGGCAGACTCCTCTTTATTGCACCCCAGGTACCCTCTATGGAATTTGTGTGAGCACCAGTCGCTGGATTCCTAAACTCAATTGAAAGATTGACTGTCCGGTGTCGCAAGCACTCATCTTCCAGGCCTCATATTCCAGGTTGAATGAACAGCTTGATGATTGTCAGCAGCACAGCCTTGCTCTGCTTTGGGACCATTTTGCATGAAACACTTCTCTGTGTGTCTCTCGATTCCTGAAAAAACCTATCTACCATCTACGTGCTTCCCTCGATGATGCTTTCTCTTCCCAAATTCACTCTTATCGATTTCGACGCCCTCCAAAAATCTGACACAATTGTTATTCTGGGTTGAATGAACTGCTTGATGATTGTTGCTGTTGCTGACACACGGACTTGCTCCGCTCTGGGACCATTTTGCATGAAACACTTATCTGTGTGTCTCTCGATTCCTGCAAAAACCTATCTACCATCTACGTGCTTCCCTCGATGATACTTCCTCTTCCCAAATTTACTCTCATCGACTTCGAAAATGATTCCAGGTGCCCCAATCATCTCATTCTCTCTGAAACACTTCCTCTTCCCAAATTTACTCTCATCGAATTCGACAATGATTCCAGGTGCCCCAATCATCTCATTCTCTCTGAAACACATCCTCTTCCCAAATTTACTCTCATCGAATTCGACAATGATTCCAGGTGCCCCAATCATCTCATTCTCTCTAAAACACATCCTCTTCCCAAATTTACTCTCATCGACTTCGAAAATGATTCCAGGTGCCCCAATCATCTCATTCTCTCTGAAACACATCCTCTTCCCAAATTTACTCTCATCGAATTCGACAATGATTCCAGGTGCTCCAATCATCTCATTCTCTCTGAAACACATCCTCTTCCCAAATTTACTCTCATCGAATTCGATAATTATTCCAGGTGCCCCAATCATCTCATTCTCTCTGAAACACATCCTCTTCCCAAATTTACTCTCATCGAATTCGACAATGATTCCAGGTGCCCCAATCATCTCATTCTCTCTGAAACACATCCTCTTCCCAAATTTACTCTCATCGACTTCGAAAATGATTCCAGGTGCCCCAATCATCTCATTCTCTCTGAAACACATCCTCTTCCCAAATTTACTCTCATCGAATTCGACAATGATTCCAGGTGCCCCAATCATCTCATTCTCTCTGAAACACATCCTCTTCCCAAATTTACTCTCATCGAATTCGACAATGATTCCAGGTGCCCCAATCATCTCATTCTCTCTGAAACACATCCTCTTCCCAAATTTACTCACATCGACTTCGAAAATGATTCCAGGTGCCCCAATCATCTTATTCTCTCTGAAACACATCCTCTTCCCAAATTTACTCTCATCGAATTCGACAATGATTCCAGGTGCCCCAATCATCTCATTCTCTCTGAAACACATCCTCTTCCAAAATTTACTCTCATCGAATTCGACAATGATTCCAGGTGCCCCAATCATCTCATTCTCTCTGAAACACATCCTCTTCCCAAATTTACGCTCATCGACTTCGAAAATGATTCCAGGTGCCCCAATCATCTCATTCTCTCTGAAACACATCCTCTTCCCAAATTTACTCTCATCGAATTCGACAATGATTCCAGGTGCCCCAATCATCTCATTCTCTCTGAAACACATCCTCTTCCCAAATTTACTCTCATCGAATTCGACAATGATTCCAGGTGCCCCAATCATCTCATTCTCTCTGAAACACATCCTCTTCCCAAATTTACTCTCATCGACTTCGAAAATGATTCCAGGTGCCCCAATCATCTTATTCTCTCTGAAACACATCCTCTTTCCAAATTTACTCTCATCGAATTCGACAATGATTCCAGGTGCCCCAATCATCTCATTCTCTCTGAAACAAGTCACTGTACACACCCGACAGAAGTGATTCCAGTTTGTAATTGCAATAACGGAGACTTTTGACTCTGAACTAGCAAATTTGGTTGGTACTTTCCCTATCCATTCAAGCTTGCTTTTCTCAAACCAACTTCCCTTTCTTATGCTCCTCGATACACAATGTGTCTCGACTACAGCACCTTTCCTACATCTCCATTCGTAGCCATCCATGCTCTTGATTTTAGTTAGCTTCATATTGCTTCCACACCTAAAACAAATATAGTGGTTAGCTATCAATCCTAAATCCATTAGCCACTCAATGGCCAATTCATTCGTCTCTGTGGCTTTTCTTATTTTGTCTGTGTTGTAGGCTTCCATCTTCGTAGTAGGCTTCGATCTCGGTTGTTAGTTAAAAATGTCAACGGTCGTTTTGAAATATCCGGTCGTCTTGATAATCATGAGCATTGTCCGGTTATAGTCGTCCTTCTTTCGACATTTTTACGCCACTGGTTTGTTTACATTTTTACTGTCAAAAAATGTTTGACAGTGGCGCTGTAGTCAATAACACGGGCACTGAAATATATACTAACTGGAACGAGCGTTGGCTTCTAAGCTTGCGGGTAGTGAGGGAGGTCCCAATAGTATCTCTCTGTCTTCGTATAGTACAGTCTTAGTAAAAAACCTAATGTATAGTATAAATATATCTATATTATTTTATACATGTAATATATAATACAAAAAGAAAATTATGATATATATAATACTAGTAGCACACATGACAAAATATTATTAGTTTTAAAATGAGATGTCATGGTTTGAACCAAATTAATAATAGATTGAAAGTAGGAGATTACCACTACGATATCTTCAAATCTGTCAGTAGCTACAATTACACGGAAATCTTCTGTTACTCTTTGGCACACCCCGCTGAAGAAGCGTGGTGTGAGCCGTTCGCTGCGTCAAAGCAAGTAACGGGAACGGTCAAGACCGATTTGCTTTGACGAAACGAACGGATCACACCACGCTTCTTCAGCCCACAGGGTGCCCACAGGGAGGTGTACTATCACCGCTAATGTGGAGCCTGGTAGTTGATGAACTACTGGTTAGGCTAAACGACCTAGACATCAAATGTCAAGGTTACGCCGATGACATAGTCATAATGGCCAGAGGAAAATTTGAGGGAACGCTCTGTGAAATTGTTCAGAGAGGCCTCAAAGTAACTGGTAGATGGTGTCAAACAGTGGGATTGAGACTCAACCCGAGCAAAACCACGGTGATACCATTTACTAGAAGGAGAAAACTAAACTGCCTACATCCCATACTCATAGATGGGAAGGCAGTAGAATACCAACAGGAGATAAGGTATCTGGGTATCACACTAGATAGCAAACTCCTAAGGAATAGACACGCTGAGGCAGTGGTAGGTAAAGCCAAACGCGCCCTAATGGTGTGCAGAAATCTGGCAGGAAAACGTGGGGTTGTAACCCCACTATCCTGCGATGGATGTACACCATGATAGTGAGACCTGCAATCACTTATGGGGCGGTTGCGTGGGGAAGTAGAATCAAGCTGGCCTCTATGAGGAAACAGCTTGAGAAGATTCAAAGACTGGCGTGTGTCTGCATCACGGGGGCGATGGGGTCGTGTCCGACAGCAGCATTGGAGCTGCTGCTGGATCTGACTCCGCTGCACCTTGTGGTGGAGAGCGCCGCCAGATCGGCGATCGTAAGGTTCAGCAAGGAAGGAATGGGCAGAGGCAAAATAATCGGGAGCAGAGACCGAAACAGCCTCGCTGCCAAGATGCCCTGGCTGGAAGTACCAAAAGACGAAATGGTATGCAAATACCACTTCGAGAAAAACTACACAGCAATGTGTAGTAGTAAAGCCGATTGGAGCGACGAACACTCTGCATACCACATAGAGCAAAATGCCATCAAGTGGTATACAGATGGTTCGAAGACAAAGAAAGGCACTGGTGCAGGAGTGTTTGGACCTCGTACCAGATACTCCGAATCCATGGGAACATCCCCAAGTATCTTCCAAGCAGAGGTACACGCAATCGAAAGATGTGCACTGTTTAACCTCGACAGGAAGTACCGCAAAAAACGAATTGCTATCCTGTCAGATAGCCAAGCAGCCATCAAGGCCATTAGCTCATACACCATCAGATCCAAACTGGTATGGGACTGTGTGGGGAAGCTGAACATGCTTGGCAGGGATAATAAAGTAACGCTATACTGGGTACCAGGACACACTGGTATAGACGGAAACGAAGAAGCCGATCACCTAGCAAACAAGGGATCCAGTAGCCCCTTTATAGGTCCGGAACCCTTTTGCGGTATGAGCGTGAACACCATCCGCAAAAGTTTAGATGAAGAAATAAGAGGAAAATGGATGAAAACCTGGGAAGAACTTCCAGGGCTAAGGCAATCCAAAGTGATGCTGGGATCTTTTAACCAGAAGAGAACTAAAGCTTGCCTGAAACTAAGCAGGAACAAGCTCAAAATTCTGACAGGAGCCCTGACGGGACACTGCAGACTTAGGAAACATCTCAAGGCCCTAGGCGTGGAGGAGGATGATGGATGCAGATTCTGTGGCTTAGCAGAGGAAACCCCCATACATCTGTTAAAAGACTGCGGAGCATTACTCCGCAAGAGACAGATGTACCTTGGGGCTCACTGCTTGAACACAGAGGAGCTGCAGGCCTTGAATCCCACCCAGATGCTGAGATTCCTAAAGGAATCAGGATTAGAGGAGGCGCTCTAAATGGGTAAGTACACCAACACTTGGAGGAGGAGGGTGGGGTACAATAGATCTATAAAGGTCGCAGTACAAGTCGTCACCACCATATCTACAATCTACAATTTTGCTTTCAAATAAATTGCTCACTTTTTGCTCATTTTTTTGCTAGTTTCTATGCAAGATCTTGGTTATTTTAAAAAAAAAATTTAATTAATCAATAATAATTATTTCGATTTAAAATGGCTATAAACGTAGTAAAAGACTGACATCTCGTGCGCATGGGCATAAATAAACTCATCGCGCATGCGCTTATGGCACGGAAAACGTAAGTATACATAATTATGTACAACATAATAACAAAACAAGTAAACATAAACATATATATGGAAGGCTAACCTACATTCAACAAATACATTCAAGGTACACTAATTAGTTATTATTAAATTAAAATTTATTTCAATGTAGTCATTGCTATAAGACAATCGAATTTACAATAATAATGTTATTATGATGTCTTGTCGCCATTTAATGAATAAACGTCTTTTGTGTACGCCTAATTAATTGTTTATTTATTTTAAATATTTATAAATAAGTACAAAATTTGTTATAATTTTCGGTTAATATGCGTTGAGCCATTCAGCGCCCTCCGTGCCACAATTGAAAGTAACTGAAATTGTCATAAAACCTCCAGTGCCGTGAACAAAACGCCATCGTAGCCACAGATTTGAACAAAATGGATGGTTACATTAGGTTATATTAGGAGAAGATCAATCGAGACCACATATCGCGCGGCAGCGCGACCTCTCGATCCGAAATAAGAAAAAAATATCAATAGTATAAACTATATGCAATATAACAATTTTTATATACCCCCTTCAAATTTATTTTCCCTACGCATTTGTGTTTTGTTCCCAATGCACATGCGCATTATGCGTACAGTGGGTTGCCTATACATCTCACGCCTCTTCATCTTGACATCTTGACATCTTGAGCGGCTGTCCCCTGTCCCATTTGTGGAAGTTATTAACCCTTTACCGCATCATGTGCCATAAATGGAACAAAGCAAAAAAAAAAATTTATTTAGCGTTTTAACACAATTTTAGTCCTAATTGCATAGCTGGCACATATAAATACTGCGTGCGATATATGCGGTATTGCTTTGATGTTTGGACAACCAGCGCCACGCGGTTTCGAGTCCATTGTTGTCGAATTTCAAGCCACGTGCTCAGTTGTTTCAAGTTTGAGGTTGTTTTTCGAGGTAATATAGTGAGGTAAGTACTATACGTTATGATTACTGAAAGTCTCTAAAAAAATCCAAAAAGGGATTGTCCCATATGTGGTACACTATGAAGTTATGGACTATCATACGATACATTGGTTTTTCTTGTAGATATGGATACAAAACTATTTTACGCAAATTGCGAAACGATGCCGAGGAAAATGTGATTCCTGCAACAACTTCAGATTCCTCTGATGATGATATCCCTTTGTCTAAAATACGAAGAAGCAAGACGAAGAAACCTCATAATTGGGTAGAAGGCAATCTAAGGAAATCTGAAAAGAAACAAAATTTACTGGTTCTGAAGATCTACCTTCTTCAGTTACACAATTAGAAACTCCAGTCCAATTTTTTAAGTTTCTCTTTCCTGATAGTCTTATAGAGCATATTACTGAACAGACAAATTTATACTCAGTGCAACAACGTCCGAACAAACCAGCTAACATAAAAAGTTACGAAATTGAAAAATTCATAGGAATTACTATTTACATGTCAATAATTCAGCTTCCTTCTACAAGACATTATTGGAATATCAATATTGGTCATCGAGCAGTAAGCGACTTAATGACCTGTAACAGGTTCGAAGAAATAAAACGTTTTTTGCACTTCAATAACAATGAGAACATGATTGAAAAAGATCAGCCTGGACATTACAGATTATTCAAGATCAGACCCGTTCTGAATCAGATTAGAGAACAACTACTAATGGTTCCCAAATAAGAATTTCTTGCTGTGGACGAACAGATTATACCAACAAAATCGACATTATATCAATATACCAATTATAACAACTTTTTTATACCAACTATACCAATTATACCAACATAACTCAACTAAAGCAATATAATCCGAAAAAAAACCACATAAGTGGGGCTTCTAAAACTTTGTTCTGAGTGGTATTTCGGGATTCAGCTATGACTTTGATCTATATGCTGGTTCCCAAAGTAATACTGTACCTCCAGGAGCACCAAACCTTACTATGAGCAGCAACGTGGTTGTCAAATTAGCACATTCGATACCAAAACATCAACATTACAAGTTGTTTTTTGATAATTGGTTCACCAGCATACCCCTTATGATATATTTGACTAACGAAGGTATTCTACCATTAGGAACAGTAACAATAAATCGTGTTCCAGGAGCTGTAATGCCGACGGAAAAAGAAATGAAGAAGAGGTGCAGAGGTCATATGGTAGAAAAAATAGCCAATATAGACAATGTAGATGTCAGTGTAGTATCCTGGTTTGATAATAAAATCGTTACTATAATGTCAACATATGCTGGAAGTGAACCAAAAGGAGAAAAAAGAAGATATTTCAAACAAGAAAATGCCCATAAAACGATATCTTGCCCTAACAGTGTCCTAATCTACAACAACTACATGGGAGGCGTAGATCTTCTTGATTCGATGTTAGGATTTTACCGCATAAAAATCAGGTCCAAGAAATATTATTTGAGAATATTTTTTCATTTTATTGATATGACTGTCGTGGACTGTTGGTTACTAGCCAGAAGAGCTAAGAAATTTGAAATGCCTCTTTTGGATACCAAACTGGCAATAGCAGATGCTCTATGCAAGGCAGGAAAACCAGCTAGACAAAGCAAAGTAGGAAAATCATCTAGTAGTAGTAGCCTTCAACAAATGTACGAAAATAAACGAAAAAAGGGACCGACTAAAGAAATACCCCAAGTAGATATCCGCAAAGATGGGTTTGACCATCTGGGATGAAAGAAATAGGTCAAGATGCAAATATCCAGGCTATACAGGAAAAACATATATAATTTGCACAATACTGCTGTAACTTAATAAAGAAAGAAACTGTTATTCACGGTTTCATACCGAATAAAGTTTATTGTACCCTGAAAATACTGAAATAGTTTTACTCTAATTATACTTACATACCCTAATAAATGTGACCATTTACAACTGTAATATTTTGTTGTTGCATGATGTTCCATATTTGGCAAAAAAAATTTTTTTTTGCAAGCCATATTTTTTTAATTATTTTATGTGAAAATAGAATTAAAGTTTTCATCTAATAATTTTTTTGGATAAAAAACAAAAATTCATGCGGTAAAGGGTTAATCCAGCGATGATTTTTGATATCTGTTTGGATAATGGTGCAATAAAGCCAGGACGTGATCCTGTTTGGGCGGAGATCTGTCAAATTTGGAAATTATCTTCTGGAAATTTTTTGAAAACACCGATAGCTTTATATTTTGATTTTAAGCAAAATAGATCGCTCCAAATTTAGTATTTTTTTTAGCACAGGTGCAAATTAAAATGTAATGATAAGGAACAAAAGCTTTGGCATTTCCCGTCGTAGAAAACGTCGTTAGTGTCACACTTTTGTGTAATTTTGCAATGATTGCTACTAATGCTGAGTACACTCTGGCTGAGGGATACTCTGGCTGAGGGAAACGCAATTAAAGCAAGGCGACTTTATCAAGAAAGGTATCTTGATGGAAGAATACAGTGCCGGCACGTGCGCCTGGTCGGACAGGCGATCGCCTTACGGCGCCATATTTTTGTAGCAGCGAATTTTTCGTGAGTTTCCACCGGTTCTTAGTTCTACCTTCTACTTCTATATAAAAGATGTCATCAAAAGCAATTCAAAAATCATAAAAGAAATCGCAAAAGATGAGATCAAAGAATTTTTTTTTAATTATTGAATTTTTGGCAAAATTTAATCCATTTATTAGTGAGCATTTACACAGTTTCATAAAATCTGGGCAAATAATTTGTAAAAGCTAAATGAAATGCTAATGAAATTGAAATAAATGCAGATTTTGAAAGCAGGCTTTCAATTAGAATTAGACGTAAAAGCAAATTATTTATTCACGAAGGAAGAGATAAACAAATAGAAAATCTGTCTAAAAAATTTGACACTGGGGAAAGACATGTAAATTTATTATATTTGGAAGAGGGGGTTAAAGGTCATTATGTATATATTAAAGATATTTGGTGACTGGTAAGAAGTCAAATATCATCGCATCACGATGAAAAATATTTATGTGATGGCTGTCTAACTTTTTTTTCAACCAAGTCGTCTTTCAATCAACATAAATTGAATGACTGCAACAAAATATACACTATTATGCCGACAAAAGACATTGTTAAAGACAGGAGAGGTGATATGGTCCCGGGGGATATATTAAAATTCCAAAATTACGATACAAAAATGCGTATACCCTTTGTTGTATACGCAGATTTTGAATCAATATTAAAACCGATCGATACATGCTCACCAAACCCCGATAATAGCTATACCAACCAAACACATATACACATACCTTACAGTTTTGCCTATAATATAAAATGTTCATTTGATGATTCATTGAGTAAATTCATCACTTATACCGGAGAGGATTGCTTGAAACTATTTTGCTAGAACCTGCATGCGGTAACACCTGCTGTTGAACACGTAATCAAAGTCTCTTAAATATCTGTACTAATTCTGTTACAGAAAGTTTTACACAATTGGAAAATCATAATAAAATTTTTGAATTTTATACGATATTCCATCATTAGCGCAAAAAAATTCAGACGAAATTCTTAAAAATTCTCAGGATTTACACATGTACCTAACAGAAGATATAGAACCTTTAAATTTATCTAACGAATTATAAATTGGGGCGGCGAAAGTTGTATTCGCCTTAGGCGGCATATTTTGACGTGCCGGCCCTGAAAGAATACCCGATGGGAAAACTATTGGCCCGTCGATAGACGTTTAAAGGAACACGGTCGATTCGAACCAATTGCATTTATGGGACAAATAGCCCATGATCCTAATGTATAAGAGCAGATCCTGGAGATACTCGAAAAAAAATGCTGTGCTATGGAAGTACCCCATACGAAAGTTTGGCGGGTTCTCCACGAACAGCAGTTGCATCCGTACCCCAATCAAGAAGTGCATTAACCCCAGCAGATTATCCGAATCGTCAAAAATTTAGTCGATGGCTGCTGCTTCGTCGTGCCCAACATCCGTTGTCGGGTGCTCTTCACAATTGAAGCAATTTTTGCACGAGTTGGAATTTTAAATTCCCATAATTTGCATTGCTAGGCGGACGAAAATCCTCATACTGTTATGACGAGAACTCATCAGCAACGATTCTCCATTAATGTCTGGTGTGGTATTGTTGGAGGAAGTATTACGATCAACATATTCTACCAGGGCGTATGACCGGAGAATTTTATCGACATTTTTTAACAGAAATTCTGAGGATACCATAAATACAGGCGAAGATCTGATGTAAGCAATCTCTAGAGTAAACTCCGAGAAGCGGCGAACGTTGATGGAAGATCTGGATATGAAGCAGAGCAGAAAAAAATCTTAGCAACGACCCCACAAGTGCTACTCCAAACCTGGCACAGGTCACTCCAGACCAGAACACACACCAACTGCTAATGAACGGAAAGACCCAAAGGAGGGCCCTCAAAACTCAAATACAAAGGGTTCTAAACAACGAAACCGACTGTCTATCAGAGCCATTAATTTAAAACCGCCATTAACAGCTTAAAAAATAACAAGGCTGAAGGACTAGATGATCTAAGAACAGAAGAAATAAAATTTCATTTTGGAACTGCAACCATTGCATGAATCACCATCTTAATAAACTGCTGTGCAAGTAAGTCGCAAATTGCATAAATGTGGAGGAAGTCCGCTGTAGAAACCGCAGAACCTAAAAGCTTTCGACCTGTATCCTTGCTATGTCATCTCTTCAAGGTCTTCGAAAGATTGATACTGAATCGCATATCTGGTAAAGTAGAAGAAAACATAATACCAGAGCAGGCAGGGTCTTTAAGTTCTAAACTTAACACAACATATTGAAGATGGCTTCGAACGAAAGCAAACTACCGGTGTAGCCTTTATAGACCTGACAGCTGCATATGATGCCGTAAACCACCAAAAAGCAGTCGAGAAATTGTTTCATCTCACCAAGGACTATCGCCTAGCTGAAAAGTCAGTTCCAGAACAGACGCTTCTATGTTACACTGCAGGGAAAAAGGAGAGATGGAGAGACCAGAGGAACACCCTACCACAGGGAAGTGTATTGGCTCCTATGCTTTTTAATGTATACACAAATGACCAACCAACCGACATTCATCTATGCGGATGACACAGGGGAAAAACTTCACAGGGAAAATCTTCGAAGAAGTCGAGAATAAATTAACTACAGCCTTAGAAAACATTACACACTACTACGACATAAACCAGTTGAAGCCGAACCCCAGCAACATCCAGGTATGTGCATTTCACCTGAGAAATAAGGACACACGCTGGTCGTAACACTAGGTGCGGTCTAGTGTTACGACCAGGTACTTTAGAGTGTAGCATGTTTCAAGTTCTTGTTGTGATTTGCAGCTTCTTGCGTGTGTCCTTATTTCTCAGGTGAAATGCACATACCTGGATTTTGCTGGGGTTCGGCTTCAACTGGTTTATGTCGTAGTAGTGTGTAATGTTTTCTAAGGCTGTAGTTAATTTATTCTCGACTTCTTCGAAGATTTTCCCTGTGAAGTTTTTCCCCTGTGTCATCCGCATAGATGAATGTCGGTTGGTTGGTCATTTGTGTATACATTAAAAGCGATATGTACAAGTTGTAATATGTACAACGTTGTTTAAATGTTTCCCCGAGTAATGAAAAAAAGTACACTTCTTTATCATCGGACGACGAAGAATCACTTGATGCCACTGAAAATAAAGATAAATTTATTAGTTTTAACATAAGTTTTTCTACAGAAGAGTGGGTGATCAAACCAGTCCAAAAAGTTCATCTAATAATAAAAAGTATTATTCTTTACAAAACAGTTGGACAACAATTATTTCTGAATTAATATATGTGACGCAAAAATTACCATGTGCATTTTCATTTCCAAACCATCTTCTTAATTCTGAAAATAACTGAACCTGGCGACAAAAAATTATTTTTTTGCTAAAGCAGACTTAGTTTAAACTACCATAGAGATTTTATTGTACTTACGTTTTCCGATCCATGAGCGCATGCGCGATGAGTTTATGCGCATGCGCATGAGATGTCAGTCTTACTACGTTTATCGCCATTTTAAATCGAAATAATTACTTTTGGTTAATTACAAATAAATAAATAAAAATAACCAAGATCTTGCATAGAAACTAGATGAGCAAAACGTGAGCAATTTATTCAAAGCAAATTTAATAAGGAAAACTCAATGCTTCCCTTACAAATAGAGGAAAAACGATTTGTACTTTAAATAGTTAATAACTAATAAAATAATTAATTAATTATATGAGCAATTGCGGATTTTAATTGAGCAATTAGTGAGCAATTAGGAGAGGTTTCTCGTTTTTTTTTTTAATAATTGCACTTCCACGCCAACTTTTGGGAGGTAATAAAGATCTCTATAAAAGTACGTAAAACTCGTAATTTCAATTTTACAAAATTCAAACAAAACCTAAAAATCCGGGTATTATCAATTCAATTAATCTTATATCAACTTTTACACAAAAACACGTTCTATGGATGTTATTTTAGTTCGATTATTAATAATAAACATATGAAAGACAAAAAGCTGTATCCTGTAAAAGTTAACCTACTGGAGTTACAAGGTTTTCTTGTGTCGCCGACAATATTAAGTATGCCACGTAATAAAGCGGATGAGGTATAAATAGAGGTATAAGTGACGTTTTTTAATTTTGCAAATAGGATTTGCCTGGCGCCTCGGAAATACTAATAATTAATAGTGAAGAATGAGAATAATGAAATAATATAAGCTAGTTTCCATAAATATTATATATTGTTTTTATAATTTTTTTATGTTCAAATGTCGATAAGATCTAATTAAAAGGATACATTACGTTATAGCTGGAGGAGGTAAATCATCCAAAGGTGCCCAAGGGGTTTCCTCCGGACGCTCCAACTCATCATCAATTTCATCTGGCAGTAAAAGGGGTAAGCTATAAAGAATTACTAAAATAATACATAGAAAGTGACCTTCAACATTCGAAACACTATATATATATATATATATATATATATATATATATATATATATATATATATATATATATATATATAAAGAGTGGGGGTAATAACAATCGTTATTAGTCAAAGAGTAAATTTTATAAAAATTACTACGCAAACGGTAGAATTCGGGTAATACGATTAAAAGAAAAAACTCAAATTCTTCTTAAGTCGACGTTTCGATTTATTGATTAAATCTTTTTCAAGACCTACAAAATTATTACAGAAAATTACAAAAAACAGGTGAAAGATGTTATTGATTACTTACAAAGAAGGTAATGAACAATTAATTAAGACGTGTAACATCATATAACTTGACCAACAATGTGGGTTACATAATCGTTGCTGTAAAACGAGCCATGGTGAATTTTAATTTCGGTGTTTGAAATTTAATATTTAGTTTACAAAATGTCGGACACCAACCCAATCGGCACAGCACGAGGAAACCAACAAAACCTTTTCGTTCTCTTAAAATAAATTAAAGTTGAAAAAAACAAATTTTTTTTCAATTGAGCTGCGAAGGTGCGCATTAGGAAAGATCGTGACATTAGAAGGACACAGGAGTCACAAGCACACAGGAAAAAGAATATTTAACTAATGTTTGAAGACATACAGTTCGAAAAAAAAATTTTGTTTGAAACCGCCACTACGTCGCAGTTTCCCAGAAACCCAGGCAATCTGGACGATCCCTAGATCTTCTTAGAAAAACAGGAGCTCAACGACCCCCATTTAAGGAAATTGTATAACAGTAGAACCACTAGAGACCACGAAACCGCAGCACAAATAGAAAATAAATAGCAAAACAGAAACCACCCATCAAGTTAACTGTGTCTAGACGTCGCCCAAGTCATGAGCCAAACATACATATTGCTCAACCCGTCCATGTCCTTCCTTGAGTTCATGGCTGCGCCGACGTTATGAATGAAACACATTTCCAAGAAAAGTCTCTTAGATAAGCTTGGCTCCCTTGCAAGAACTTTCAGGTCATCGTAATTGACCCTATGGTCCTTGTCATTGCAATGTGTTGCTAAGGCGCAAGAGTGGGGTTTTAGTCTGCAATCACTTCTGTGATTGGCCAGTCTGGATGACAATCTTTGGCCGGTCTGACCAACGTACACAAGCTCACACACGGCACACGGAATGCGATAGATTACATTTGATTGCATTAACGTGGGGGTTGAATCTTTAAGGCGACTGAAAAATCTGCTGATGGTGTTATAACATTTATCCGCTATAATGGCTGGGCTCTTGTTCTTGAAAATTGATTTTATTCTGGGGGACAGTGATTCTACAAAGTGTAGGCTCTTGAATATTTTCGTGTCGTCCTCTGCGACCACCTCAGCGACAGGTTGTCTTGAAGGATTGGAGAACAACAACTTCCTAAGTACTGTTGTGGGATAGCTGTTCTTCTTTAGGATATTAAACAATCTCTCTAAACTATCATTACAAAGATCTGGATGTACAATCTTGAATATCCTAGTCTTAAGACCCAAAACTACATTCAACTTGTGCTGAAAAGGAGCGCAGGAAAATAATTCAGGTATCTGCCCGAACTGGTAGGTTTCTGGTACCAATCTAAATTAATGCGGTTGTCATTTGTCCTGATAATCAGGGTGTCTAAAAAGGGTAGAGTATTATTATTTTCAGATTCAGTTGTGAAAGTAAGACGTTCGTTATATGAGTTGAAGGCTCTTAGGACCTCAGTTTTGGACCCTTGCGGGATGGTACAGACAATATCATCCACATATTGCCACAAAAATGGGATTTCGAAATTAAGTTTGTCCAAAGAAACCTTAATTAAAGTGTTCATAACAATCTCCGCTGCCACCGGAGATAAGCGCGATCCCATGGGGGTTCCGAAAATCTGAAGGAAACATTTATTTTCAAACGAAAAATACGTCGTATCAAAAATGAATTCAATAAGTTCCAAAAAAACCTTGCGGGGTATTTTGCAAGATGAGCGAATCAACTCCCAATTTGATTTGATAATATCCAAAAATAATTTTGACGGTATATTAGTGAACAGCGATGACACGTCCAGAGACACCAATTCATGACCATCGGGTACTTGGTAATTATTTAAGGCAGTGGCGAATTCAAAAGAGTCTTTAATTCTGAACACGTTGTAGTCAGCGAAGGACATGTAAAGAATATTCGAAATAAACCTAGCCAACTTTTCGGAGTGAGATTGAACTGAAGAAACAATGGGCCTTAATGGAAAATTTTCTTTGTGGATCTTAGGTAAGCCGTAGATTTTAGGGGGCATAGCATTGTGTACAATTAAGGTTTTGTACGTAGTTTGGTCTATGTAACCTTTGCCTTTAAGTTTCTTAACCAATTCATTGTTTTTTTGTTCAAACCCACAGGTGGGGTCTCTATCTAAGGGAGCATAAGTGGCAGCATCTGACAGAAGGTCGACAATCCTGGATCGGTAATCCTCTTTTTTCAAAATGACCGTTACATTGCCTTTATCGGCTTTGAGAACCAGTAGTTCTGGATGTGTTATAAGGAACTGGTCACATGACCGTCGATGGTCTGGCAGTGCCGCCCTAAAGTTTTCCAGTTTATTAATATGATTCGAAACCACATAAGTAGCTTCAGCTCTACACAGATCTTTTTTGGAAGTGGGTACCTCTTCAAGCAAGTTTTCAATGTCAGCCAAGATGTCGTATAAGGGGAAATTCTTAGGGTTATATGGCAAATTGAACTTAGGGCCTAGCGCCAGACAATTTTTGACTTCTTTGGGGATCGTGACATCGGAAAGGTTTTTTATCCACTTCTCTGGAGGGTCGTTTTTACCAATTAGAGACTTTCTAATTAAATTATCAAGTTTATGTTTATGTTTTTTTGCTTAGTTTTGTTGAAACAAAAAAACATAATGGAACTTGATAATTTAATTAGAAAGTCTCTAATTGGTAAAAACGACCTAGGTTTATTTCGAATATTCTTTACACGTCCTTCGCTGACTACAACGTGTTCAGAATTAAAGACTCTTTTGAATTCGCCACTGCCTTAAATAATTACCAAGTACCCGATGGTCATGAATTGGTGTCTCTGGACGTGTCATCGCTGTTCACTAATATACCGCCAAAATTATTTTTGGATATTATCAAATCAAATTGGGAGTTGATTCGCCCATCTTGCAAAATACCCCGCAAGGTTTTTTTGGAACTTATTGAATTCATTTTTGATACGACGTATTTTTCGTTTGAAAATAAGTTTTTCCTTCAGATTTTCGGAACCCCCATGGGATCGCGCTTATCTCCGGTGGCAGCGGAGATTGTTATGAACACTTTAATTAAGGTTTCTTTGGACAAACTTAATTTCGAAATCCCATTTTTGTGGCAATATGTGGATGATATTGTCTGTGCCATCCCGCAAGGGTCCAAAACTGAGGTCCTAAGAGCCTTCAACTCATATAACGAACGTCTTACTTTCACAACTGAATCTGAAAATAATAATACTCTACCCTTTTTAGACACCCTGATTATCAGGACAAATGACAACCGCATTAATTTAGATTGGTACCAGAAACCTACCAGTTCGGGCAGATACCTGAATTATTTTCCTGCGCTCCTTTTCAGCACAAGCTGAATGTAGTTTTGGGTCTTAAGACTAGGATATTCAAGATTGTACATCCAGATCTTCGTAATGATAGTTTAGAGAGATTGTTTAATATCCTAAAGAAGAACAGCTATCCCACAACAGTACTTAGGAAGTTGTTGTTCTCCAATCCTATGCTGAAATTATATATATATATATATATATATATATATATATATATATATATATATATATATATATATATGTATATATATATATGTATATATATATATATATATATATATATATATATATATATATATATATATATATATATTGGAATTATAGAAAACTACAAAATGAGTAAAATACACTATACACAATGTATTCAAAGTAAATACATATGTACATATGTATATATTTATAAACAAAAAAAAAAGAAATATGTATACATTATTAATATGATGTTATATAATTATAATTAATTCAAAATAATTTTAATTATTATATTATTTTTATGAATAGGATGGTTGCGACAGTTACTACGTGGTAATCCATACTTACATTGAATTGAAAAATTCCACATTGAATTTTTCAATTCAATGTATATTATTTTTAAAAGTCAGAAGTTTTTAATTGTTTTCCATTAAAAAAATTTCTATCTACAAAATTCTCCAAAGTAGATTTTACGCGGTTAGATAATGCAATTCGTCTTTTTACTTCGTCGAGTTTAATTTCATTAATATATAGCACCTTGTGGATGATCTTCGATTATATCCTTTCTTTTTGGATTACTGATTCTTTTCTGTCGTAATATTCCTATAGCACACCCGTTGGTAAATTCTTAGTTTTGCTTTATTTGAGTTTTTCGTGATCATAAAATATGAAAAATAAAATGTTTGGTTAATCGCACGACACTTTCAGTAATCCGGCAGTCTGGAGACCGCTCATGTGTCGGATTATCAAGATTATACTGTATAAGAGTCCCCGAGCGGACCGATGGATGGTTAGATGGTATTTTTGAATTAAAATCTTCTTGTGGATATGATAGTTCCGACTAATTTTGGGACGCTGAATCGATTAGTAAAAACTAGAAGTGACTGTGATAAGTCGTTCAAAAGTTATGCCATCGTGAAATCGGTCGAAGTTTTGAGTTTGATTAGTTGTAGCTTAGAAATTAGGCAAAAGAAATGAAAGTTGCTGAGACAATATTTGTAGAAAATTCGATAGTCTAAACATCGGAGTTAATTTTGTTTTGAAAAATTTTGGTTTGTTAATTTTGAGGGAATCAAATTTAGACAAGGTTTGGGTTTGATTCGTTATAACTTGAAAGTTGTAACAAAATACGTGAAAATGTTTTAGACAAAAACTGTTAAGAATTTCATTGTCTAAGAGAAAAATTGTTTGGTTTTATCACTTGTTTTGTGATTTTTTGAACGATTTCAAGGGAAGTCTAAATGTGAGAAATTTGAGAAAAACAGACAAAGTAGACAAAAGTGATTTAATCAACATTAGTAGAGAATTGAATTGTCTATAACATATTAATGTTGCAATAGCTTTTACCTTTTTTGAAAATTTTCTCAAATAATCGAAAATGTAATTTAAGTAAAAGTTGAAAGTTTGGCAAATTCAAGTTGAAAAATTCACTATGTTTTAACCACACTTATAATATGTAAAAATGTTATATAACTTATTATTCACAGTTATATAAATTTCTACATTTACATTCACGACTAAGTTTCGGCGTTTGACGGTCATTTTCAAGTGAAACTTTGAAACTTGATCTTGAAAATGACCGTCAAACGTCGAAACTAGAGTCGTGAATGTAAATGTAGAAATTTATATTACTGTGAATCATAAGTTATATAACATTTTTACATAATATAAGTGTGGTAAAAAACAAACTGAATTTTTCAATTCAATGTAAGTATGAATTACCACGTAGTAATAGTCGCAACCATCCTATTCATTTAAGCGATGATATCAGGAGAAGTAAACAAGTTAGTTAAAAACTTTTTAGACAAAACTCTAATGCTTTATAAGAATTTACCTCCTTTGGTGTCGTATTAATGAATAAGTCCATAAAAATTCCTGATGTATTATACAATGAAATCCAATGTGGATGTGTAAGGATGTGGAAGCTTGTGGCAAAAGTTGGTAACTAGTAAAAACGCATAGTGACGGGAACACTATTTGGTCGTTGTCGATGTAATCTAGGTAAAATCTAAATTCGTTCTACTTCATTGCTGAAGTGTCGTGACTTCTCGCGCATAATTGTCGATCGCATCGTCACACTAATATGCGGAACCTTTAGTTTATCGCCGGTTCCGAACGACACTATTTGAGAGGTTCTCATGGCAGAATTACTCGTGGTAGTTTTCCATTGCTTTCCACGAGGTGGCCACAGCATAGTTCCGTGAAAAATTTCACGGTTTGTCCGGGGATCGAACCCGGGAACTCAGGTGTAGCAAGCGGATGCGTTCACCACTACACCACTGTGACCACCAATCTAGGTAAACGTAGATTTAATCTGGATTAGATTAAGTTATGTTAGAGGCAGAAAAATCCAGACCGAAGGGCCGAGACATAAAATTAATTCAATCTTAATAGTTCCATTAATCGGGCCGAGTGGAGGTTAGGCCGAGGGGAAGGCTCATTATAATTAAAATGAGGTCAGAAAATTTTTCACTACGTCTATGTTTTTTGTTTAGTGACGCGAGTTGTTGCCATAGTAACAACAAACAGAAATCATTTAATAATGAAACTCCATTTAATTTACATTGGACTTTTACGCACGATTTTTATACTTTTATACACGATTATAATAATGGTCTTTTACATTCAATAATTTACTTATTTTATGTTCATTTTGGTTTGCGAGTAGATAAGCATATTTAAAATACAATAATTGGAGAAGCAACTTCTTTTGGATATATTTAATATCCATACCTTTGCGGTTGAGAAAATTTGATAGGAAAATAATAAAAGATAAAAATCAATGCCTGGGTCACTTAAAAAGCCTGTGTGGATCAGTGGCTGACACGCGGGTTATAAGTTCGCCATCCCTGTTCTAGAATATGGTTCACTGCTAGTTCAATTGATATCCATCGGGTGTTGGTCAAGGTTTGTACGATGACTCTGCGGGTTTTGTTGTCTATTCCTAGTTCCTGTGGTACTTTGTTAAGCGTTTCTCTATCAATGGAATCGTAGGCCTTCCTAAAATCAACAAAGGTGACGACCACCTTGCGGTTTCTCATCTTGGAGTATGCAAGAACAGTTTTAAGATTGAGGATCTGTTCAACGCAGGATCGGGTCTTCCTGAAGCCTCCCTGGTATTCTCCCAGTTGACTATCCAGCTGATTTTCTGCCCTTGTTTGTAACGCCTTAGAGAGACACTTGTATGTTACCGGGACGAGAGAAATTTCACGGTAGTTGTTTAGATCAGTAAAATATTCCTTTTTGTGAAGCGTAAGGATCAGAGCCGATTTCCAATCGGGTGGTAATTTCTCTGTTTCCCAGATGTCCTGGATGGTCTCGGTTAGCTTGCGCACGGCATTGCTTCCAGCAGCTTTCCACAGTTCAGGAACGATAGAGTGCTCTCCAGCTGCCTTATTATTTTTAAGAAATTGAATTTTCTGGCCAACTTCTTCCATTGAAGGGGGCAGCGAATTCGGCTTTGGTGTGGTTTGTTTATAGTCGAACTCTTCGCTGGGTGGATCACAGTTGAGTAGATTTTTAAAGTACTGAGCTAAAAGGTGGCAGTTGTCCTTGTCGTTAAAAGCCTGTTTGCCTGGTGAGTCTCTGAAGTGGAGGCTTGGCGGAGCGTATTTTCTGAGTGTCTGCTTGGTTCCAAAGAAATCTCTGGAGTTATTCTTAGCAAAGCTCTCTTCGATTTTGGTTAGTTTTGTATGAAGGTTCGTTTGGTTCCTCGAATTATCTTGGCTGTAACCTTTCTTTGTTCCAAAAATTGATGACAAGTTTCCTTGGTCTTTTTAGAATTCTACTTCATCCAGGCTTCACTTCAGATTGATAATTGCCGTTCTCCCCAAGAAATTGCATGCTTTGTAGAAGCCGTTAATAACTCCATTGTCAGCGCGGCCGTTGAATCTATGCCACGCCGGAAATACTTTCAAAAATCGGTCCCTTGGTGGACCCCTGAGCTCACTTCCTGTCGGAAAGAAAATAAAGACGATTATACCAACGCAGCACAGGACAAGACACAGAAGTAAACTGTACGAAGTACAAAAAAACGAACACAAATGTTTAATCGTGGAAACCAAAACCCAAAAATACAAAAATCTACAAGGTAATGCGAGGACGGAAAACCATTTCAGGCTACCTCACAAACCTAAGTAAGAGCAACACGTCTCTAGACCTGCACGGCACGGCACGCGAGCTCTTGACAGCCTTCTTTCAGGATGATACCGAAACAGACTCAGTGGAACACTTACAGTCTAGAAAAACAGCTCTAGAAGGAAAAGGTGGACCCGACAACCCTTTATTCACAATTTCAGAGATTGTAATGGGCGATCAACCGTATAAATCCCAAAATATATATCGTGTCAGCGGCATTTACGGTTGCCCCTCAAGTTTTCCATAAACTATATAACAAATGTCTAAGTTTTGACGTTCTTCCAGCAATTTGGAAACTACAGCTAGTAAAAATAATTCCAAAACCACTTAGACAAGGTACATCCTGTAAAGACTCTAGGCCCATAAGTCTTATGCCTGTCATTGGGAAAGTCATCGACACCTTGCTCATCTCCAGGATCGGTTACCATTTTTATAGTCGCAATTTACTTAGTATCAAGCAATTTGGATTCAGAAAGGGCGTAGGAACCACCGATGCCATAACCAAAGTCATTCAATTTATCAAAGACAACATTGCCAAGAAACAATATTGTGCCATTGTTGCACTTGATAAAACGGTGCTTTCGACAATGCCTGGTGGCCTAACATTATAGAACAATTAGTTATCAAACAGTGCCCTAATAATCTCATCAGCTTGACTAAAGATTAATTCAGCAACCGTAAAGCCATAATCTCTGAACGAGGCTTATGCGAGGAGAGATCTGTCAGCAAAGATTGCCCACAAGGATCGAAATCGGGCCCTACCTGCTGGAATATTCTATACGATTCAATTTTCGAGTATGATCTTCCAGCAGGGTGTAATATAGTTGCCTACGCCGATGATACCATGCTTATTACTTCTTGTGGTATTATAATGGGCCTAAAAGAGAAAACCAATCAAGACTAGAAGTTTTTTTAGCTTGGGCCAAGAAGCACAAATTAATCTTTAATGCTAATAAGACCGAGGCAATATTCTTTGGAAAAAATCCTAGACAGCGTAGACCAGTTTTTACACTAGGATATAACCAGATCAAGTGTCAGGATAATTTAAAATACCTGGGAGTCACAATAGATAGAAACCTAAACTTTAAACCACACATCAAACTAGCTTGTAGAAAGGCCAAACAGTTGAGCTTTTAATTTGGCCGGGTTGCAAGGAAGGAATGGAGCTTAGGCAAAATAGCATTGAAACAAATTTATAGCGGAACAATTGAACCCGGATTACTATACGCCGCTCCCATTTGGCGTAAGTCTTGTGGAGTAAGGGAAAAGGCTAAGCTCCTGGGCGTACAAAGAATCTGCAGATTAAGAGTGACGAAAGCTTACCGGACGGTGTCCACTGAGGCTGCCTGCGTTATCTCCGGACTTATACTTTCCAACCTCCGACTAAAACAGGTTTCAATCAGGTAACAAACCCATGACCTTGTCGAAACAAAGACCCACCTTGACCATCTTATCCATCCGCCTATTTTCGCTCCCTTGTCTACACTACGTCACCCACCAACTCATACCGAATAAAAATATTCACAGACGGCTCTAAACTAGACGCATGAATTGGAGCAGCTTTTGTAGCATACAATGAAGAAGAGGAGTTTCATTTCGAAACATTTGGTTTGGCTGACTACTGCTCGATATTTCAAGCAGAGTTAATTCCAATTAACCGGGCATTAGCGTATATTCCTTCGAAGCCTAACGTAATGGTAGAATGCTCTATACTATCCGATAGCAAATCTGGTCTAGATGCTCTTCAAAACATGGCCTCGCCAACCGAGATACTATTCGACACATGGCAGCTCTATAACGAGGTCTCACAACTTCCATTGGGTGAGGGCACATAACGGCCTAACAGGTAACGAAAGAGCGGACAGTCTGGCAGGACAAGCTTTCTGGTCAGGCCCATCAGGACTCCACAGGGCCAGAACCTCACAATTGTGCTGTAGTTAAAAAAAAGTACCAAGCTAGATATATAAAATACGGGATCAACACCTACCTTAACAGGGAGTGGCAACAGCCATGGAATGCGTCTAAAACTGGTCTTTGGACTAAAAACTTTATCTCGTCAATCGACAAGTGGATTAATGTGGAGATCGTCTCTCGCACCACACGGTCCAACTTATTACTGGCCATGGAAATTTTCAGTCTTACCTACATCGCTTTGGCAATAGGGCATCGCCACTATGCCAGTGCGGTGAAGAAGACACAGCTCCACACGTTCTTTTTTTATTGCCCTGTCATCTCAAAATGGAGACAAGATTCCGAACTGAGTATGTCCCATGCAGGATGCTCCTGGCTACGAGACGAGGAGGAGTTAAGGGAAGTCGAAAAAAACAAGAAATGGTGGCAGATTTTTGACGAACGCGCCAAAAATCTAAGAAGATTGGATCATCGACCTAGTCATAACCAAAAACTAATAAATTTAAATTGATAATTCTATGTTAAATTAGTTTATGTTCTTGCCTCTTTTTATTATGTTATTAATTATGATGTAATAATTATTATGTACCAGCATAGTGTCCTTGTTGACGGAGTGCTGGCGACTATGTGTCCAATAAATAAATAATCTGTCTGTCTTGGGGCTTTTGTATTGTCACAGTCTTCAGTCCACCATGGATGCTTCCTTCTTCTAGCGAGAGGGGCGAGTTCATTGGCCGCCTTGAAAAGTCTTCTTCAATTGGTCCCAGCTGTATAGATCTGTATTATTCAGTCTCTGACTTACTTCTTGACTGTTCTTAAGTCGCTCTACGTCAAATCTTATCATTTTGAAGGTTCTGTGTAATCTAGTGTTTCTAGGCGGGAGTCTTATTTTGATCTTAGAGCTAGTGGTCCAGATTGGCGCTTATTAGTACCTTCACGTTTTGTATTTCCTTTTGAGATTTTTGTGAAATGGCCACATGATCTATCTGGAATTCAAGATTATTATATTATAATACACCTTATCTCTTGATCAATTAAATAACGTAGTGTAATTAAGGTAGTTAAGTTGGTCTGATTTTACCCTTCTCTAAAACGTACCTTCAAAAATTTACCATCACCTTCCAAATAAGATCTTTTTCCTCAAATATTACTATTATACTAATTCTATTATCGTTGCTATGCTTTAATTGAATTTAATCTTTTAGGTGTCATTGGTGGCAATAAGTTGATCCATAGACCAACCCCAAGTTGGCAACAACCTATAACCTCCTTCTTTCGAGGCAATGCAATTGGAAACTGTGTTTTATCAGAAGACGTAGGTGAAGTCAAGTCAGTTGACACTGAGAATGAGGTGTTAATTTTGACGCCACCCGAGTGGCAAATTCCAATAACCACTTTCTTAGATAAAAATGACGTGGAAAAGACAGTTGAAATTTCCGAAGCACTGGAAACAGAAGGACCTGAAGATGGCAAAAGAGGAGCTGAGACAAAATTGTCAGAGGATGTTGAAGAAAATCCACCGAAGCGTAAAAAAATATGTTACAAAAACTTAGAAGAATTGGAAAAAAATTAAACTTCTTGAAAACTGTTATTAGCTAACTTATATCATATGTTTTAATATATTCAACAAGGGGTCGGTAATTCTTAGAGTAGCTTTTGACTTTTCAAATTTTTCGATAATTCGTTCTTTGCCGTTTAAATTCACCTTTGGACTGCCAATTGCCGACCGTAAAAAAGGCTGTGTAAAAAAGTTGTTAGTTAGAATTCCTTGTATATTGCTTCAAATTTGAATATAATAAAAATAAATATTTATTACATTAAAAAAATAATTAATACTAAATTACAAAAATCAATAGTTTTGCAGTTTCAAATTTAACCCATGTTCTCGGGGATTAAAATATAGTTATTCAAACCCATCGAAATTGAACAATATATTTAAAAAAATAATTTTCAAATGGTAATAAAAGCTTGGAATATTTTATAGATTAGTATTTATTAAAATTTAACAAATTGTAAAATATTTATATTAATAAATGTAAGGATAAATACTCGTTTGGCTTCCCATTTCAAAATGAATAGCAAAACAGCATTTGTGTTCTACGCGGCTTTTAGCGGCTCTCTTTGTATATTTTTGTTCCAAATAATAATGAAATAAAACATCTTTATTGTTATAGGGGAGACTAGGGCAGTTTTGAACATAGGGCACCTTTGAACATTTTGAATTTCCCTGAAATAATTATTATTTGTATTATTTTGTCAACTGTGGTAGTAAATAACAAGCCAGCTGGTAGTTGAGCAGTCATCTTTTGTAACATCAGAATGTCTGTTTTTTTCCACGGTGAACTTTTGTGTATGTGTTGTTGAGAAGTTTATATTTGTTTCTACAGTTGCAAGGATTTTATAATAACATATTATCATATAACCACTGTTTATTTATTGCACATAATAACCAAGTAAGTACACTATTCATCTATAGTAGTAAAACTTGAACATTCTTTATATATTTTTTGTAATTTATGAGTTTTATGCGGTGTTTTTATGTGGGGCACTTTTGAACAAAGTCTAGTGGGGTACATTTGAACACTGTCCAAATAGCCCCTTATTTTGAGATAAACTTATTTTTTATTAAAATATAGTTTTTGGATACCTTGGAGAAAGAACATTCCAAACAACTGATGAAACAGACTGCCACAGATGTATAGCAAATAGAAAAAACGTTCCCCAACCTTCGACTTCTAAGAAAACGTCTCCATCCAACAAGGAAGCTGTTAACGATAGGATAGTAGTTGGAAATTTTGTTATTGTTATGTACGAAGGTGAGCTATATGCTGGAAAAATTACCAAACAATTAGATGCTTATATGGTACTTGTCAGTGCTATGATAAGAAAAGGCAGGCAATGGGTATGGCCAACCAAGATAGACGAGGTGTCCTATTCTACAACTGAAATAGTTAGCAAAATAGAGGCGCCAGAACCAGTCAGTGCTGGACGTCGTGACATATTCAGTGTTCCAGAATTGGATAAAATGCTTGGGTTCTATTGATTCATTGTTGTATAGACTTTTGTTAGCAGTTCCAAAAACTGACTATTTCATATTTAGCTACCTACTTGATTTTTTAATTTTTAATTGTGTTCAAATAAATTTATTTCAAACTTTTTAATGCTAATAATTTGTGTTTTAATAATATTTATTTTATTTAAGTGTAATAAAAACCACTTGAAATAGTTTTGGGACTATTTTCTCCAATATATTTGAGGTTGACTATGGGTGTTCAAAAGTGCCCCATGCCGGTTGAAAGGTGCCCCATACACGGGGCACTTTTGAACAAAGGGAGAGGCTTGCGTTAAGGCCAGTTTATGGGAAACAGAATCACTATTTTCATGGGTAGACAATTTTAAGAGGTGGCTTAAATTATAACTTACGAGGGCAGTGCATCTTGGTGTATTAAATATATAAGGCGGAACAACAACTATATAAAAACTAAAAACTGTTCAAAGGTGCCCCAGTCTCCCCTACTTATAAAAACATACAAATACAACAATCGGCCATCGACCCGAGGTTTTTCAGCCGGAAATGAACAGATATTTTGAGCATAAATTGAAAAAATATATATATATCCTAATCGGAAAATTGGATGAGAATGAGTCGTCGTTTCAGAGTTCAAGAAGAGGGCGTTTTAGAGGGGTATTGTCTGTTGGAATGTTTAGCTGTTCGTGTCAAGCAAAGTTCGTCAATGATGTTTAAGGTCATGAGTAGGGAAAGATGATTCCTTCTGGAACCTCCTCACTCCTCGAACTTTTTCTCAACTCAAGCTACAAACTAATTTTGTGTTTGAACTTGTAAACGCGCGCGAGAATGGAATGATGAATTGTGAAATAGTTCAGCGTTTCCCAAACTTTTTTCTTCTTGACCCAGTTATTTTAATATTTTTCCTTTGTGGCCCAGTACTTACAAATTTGTATGAGTTATTGTTAAAATGAAAGAAGATGAACAACGGATCATTTTATCAATGCTAAAACAAAAGTAGCTCTAACAAAAAGTGCACGCAAACAATGCAGAAAAGCATTAAAAAAAATATATGTTCATAAAAATATGTGTTTATAAATAAAATAAGTATTAATATGAAGAGTGTTGCTGTTTCTCGTCGACCAAATATTTTAGGTGTGGAGAAAAGGGTGACAATTTTTTCTTAAATCTGGTTCTATGTCTAATCGATTTCTGAATTTGTTTTTAAGAAAAACCAATGTTGAAAAGCCTGCTTCACCTTTGTATGTCGTCAGAAAAGGCATTACAAATTTAATTGCTTTTTGTGTCAATACTGGATATTCCTGCCGACAGGAAAGCTAAAATACCAACACAGGCATTCTATTGAAATTATCTTTCAGCGTTATGTCACATGACAGTTCAATTACAACATCCGAATCTAGTAATTCTGTTTCAAATCCTACATTCAGTGCAAACGGGTTTCTTAACCATGATTTGTTGCGGTTGATTGCAGGAAAATATTCTTTAATATACTCTGCAATCCTTGCAGATAGTCCTTGAATGCAGTTGAAGTATCATCTGGCATGGACCCAAGATTATTATACTGTTGTTGTAATTCTGTTAGCTTCATAAAAGCAATGTAATTCCCTTCTTCCGCAAGACGAATCCATAAATTTAGTTTTTTTGTTGCAGCCTCCATCTTCTCTAGTACTTTAAATACATTGACATTGTTGCCTTGTAATGTCAGATTTAGATTATTTAAAAATTATTTATTTATTAAATAAATAAACTTGTATTTAGCTTCAAATATTGAATCTTTAGCCATGGGGGGATATTGATCTAAAAATAATAAAACTACTTCGCTCATTTCAAAAAGCCTTTTTAAAACAATCACTCTGGACAGCCATTGTACATCACAATGCAAAAGAAAATGTTCGTGTTCGCTACCCATTTCTTTACACAGTGCTGTGAATAATCTGGAGTTCATAGGGCGGTGTTTTATAAAATTCACAATTTTTATACATTCTTGCATAACATTTTGTAAGAGCAATGGCATTTTTTTGTAGCTAAAGCTTCACTATGTATGCAACAGTGTACGCACACATTCTGGTGCTACAGCTTTTATTTTTGGAAAGGTTCCTGCACGAATACCAGCCATTGCGCGTGCACCATCGGTGCTCAGACACACGCATTTTTTCCAGTCAATCCCATTTTAATTGAAAACCGTTAATCAAGCTAAAAATTTCTTCTGCTGTTGTTCTTGTAACTAAAGTTAAAAAACCAAAGTAAAAAAATTCTCCCTTCGATATAGTATAGTATAGTAATCCTTTTATTGGCATACATAATTATTATTATTAGCATACATAATTTTTAACCTAACAAAGAAACAAAAGTGCTACATTCATAGTTAACAAAAATTAAATAAAACAAACGATTAATCCTTTCTAAAACTGCGGTAAAATTTAAGAGCTAGGGCAAAGAAAAAGAAACAAACAAATAAACACACAAGTCCCACTAAAACAAAAATCAAAAGCAAAAAATATATTAAGCAATCAAAAATAGCAATTCCTCGCACTCTTTTCACAACGACAAAAACAAAAATTTACTGTCCCTACAAGAACATCTACCTCTGTAGACATGGCTGGACTGCTCATGTCTACGGGTGTGAGGTCAAGGTCGTCTTCCCGGGAATCCGGGCTGACTTCTCAGGATCCCAGAAACCCAGGATCTCGGTGTAGCGAGCGGATGCCTTCACCACTACACCACTGTGACCACTTTGCTTTAGTTAGTGAAATTTAATGAAAACTACCTCAAAACTATTACTACACCCCCTAAATGTAAAGAATATATGAATTGTATTTAATCAATTTGAAATTTAAAACTAATTTAAATGAATCAATTTGAAACATACATTTTCCAAATTGCAAGATATAATACATATGTACATTATAAGATATACACGCCCATGTATATTCAATTTTTATTCAGCCGTCTCCACTCTGATCCAGTTTGTTTCATCTAATCTGTTTCTCTCCAGTTCTTTCTAGTTTTGTCCAGTCTTCTCCAGTTTTTTTTTTGTCTTTATTACTCCTTAAAAATTTATTTTATTTTGTCTAAGTTATGTCCAACCTTGTTCAGACCAGTCCATCTTGTTCCGTATTACATGCCTTGTCCAATGTCTTTACCAGTCATTGTTCAGTCTATTCAGGCCGTGCTCGGTCTTGCTTATTCACGTGTGGTTGTAAAGCTTACAACTCTTACTCCATCAATTTTAGATTATGTTTTATTCATACAAAAATTGTTCAGTTTCGTTCCTTGTCTAGCGTTAAATGAATTTAAAACTATTTATTGATACAAATTTTAATTTAAAAAATCTGAAATTATAAATATTTTATGTTTTATTAAAAGAAATATGACAAACACAACAGATGATATAGAAAGCAAGATATTCACTCGACTGGGACATTGTGTAACAACGGAGCGTATAAAAGTTTCTCCTCAGTTCCCGCGTCTAGTCGTAGTTGCTCATATTTAAAAAAAAAGTGCACCAGCACGTAAGGAGAACTTGAATTTAAAATACTTTATAAATCGTCTGAATAATTAAATGAACACTCCGCCCGAACGTGACACAAACAATTTCATGTTGTTTTTTAAGTTTTCCACGGACTGAAGATAATTAAATCCTATATAAAGCGAAATATTGGATTTATTAATATCGAATTTCCGCTGAATTCTAATATAAATTAATGCCATAACTAGGGAAAATTACCAGATAAGACCAACCAAGAAAAGAAAACACTAGCCAAGATCATGTAGAACTAGTCCAGTCTATATCAGACCAAACAAGGCTAAAAAAGACCGTACAAGAACGAACAATACCGGACAAGCCCTGACAGGTACGGACAAGACTGGAGAAGAACGGACAAAAACGGAAAAAACCGGACAACACTGGACAACACCGCACAAGACCGGACAGGACCAGACAAGACCAGACAGAGCCAAATGAAACCAAACAAGACCCGACAATATCAAACAAGACCAGACAAGACCAGGCAAGACCAGACAAGACCACAGGGGACCAGGCAAAACCAGACAAGACGACACTGCAGCTCCACCTCGGCTAACCTTTCATACACCAATTCTTCCACCTTCCTTCCATTCCCAAACATTCTCTCGATTTCCTCGATTTCCTCATATGCCCAGCCACAGCTTTCATACATTTTGTGCCCTTATTTACACCAAAACCTTCCATTCTCACTCTTACAACTCTCAGCACTTCTTTTACAATCCTTTCTTTACCCATTCCATACACTTTCCTTTCAAACTTAATGACCCTCCTAGCTGCCTGCGAAAACACTTTCCGCATATTTGTTTCTTGCAGCACGATGTATGCCGGCGTAGTTCTATCTAATTGTGTGCCATTTTTAAAAACCGTAGCTGGACTCTCTCAACTCTCTCTTCCTCTTTCACTCCCCATACTTCCGCTACATACAAAAGGATACTTCTCACACATGCCTTCCACACTACCATTTTTGCTTCAAAGTTATTGCTCAAGCACTCCTTCGTGCACTCTCATACGTTTCCTAGTCCGTTAGCAGCCACCCAAGCCTTTTTACAAATATATTTCACATGCTCTTTCGCGGACCCATCCTGCCCAAATATGAAACCAAGATATTTGAAGCTGTTTACTTGCTCGATTACACTACTTCCCCATTTAAATGAATCACTCCTTCTACCCGCCTCTTTTCAAAAAATCTTTTCACCCGCTCGATCATCTCTGACATTTCTCCTTTCGATCTAGCCAAAATCACAACGTCGTCCTCATATGCCAAACTCCAAACTTTGCTACTACCAATTACTACCCCTCCCGCTTGACCTCTGCTCAGCACACTCTCTAAATCTGCCGTGTACAATAATATTGGACTCAGCGGACAACCCTGCCTTAGCCCCATTCTCACATTAAAACTTTCTGAAACTTCCTCTCCTACTTTCACTCTGCACCGCGTATCCTGATATAAATACATGATTCTCTCTATTAATTGCTGCGCTATACCTTTCCGTCTCAAACATTCCCTCCCTCACCACAGTGTCGTAGGCTGAATCTATAAACAGAGCATAAAGCTTCCCTTGCTTCTTAACCAGCTCCTGCTCCACAATATACTTCAACGTAACCAAGTGTTCCTCCGTGCTGTAATGCTTTCTAAATCCGGCTTGTACATCCGGGATCAGATCTTTATCTTTCTCTTCACACAAAAGCTTTTGCTCCAGCAGTTTCGCATAGGTTTTATACGACGCGTCCATAACCGGTATTCCTCTGTAGTTAGCTAGGTCTTCCCTATCTCCACCTTTGTATATCGGTACAATTAAGCCTTCCTCGCAGTTCACCGGCAACCTTTTATAACCTTTATAAATGTGTCGCTAATTGTAAAAGTGAATTATCTCCTTGAAATTGAATTTAAAAATAACGAGCTTTTTGCGAATTAAAGTGTAGGAAAAAATATATAGGTATTCATTCAATGTTTTCTCTTTTTTATTGTTTAATACAAATCAAAGATATAATAATTTGAAATAACGTAGAAAATCAAAATAAAACTAATTTAATAAATGGACTTAAACTTTTTTTTTGAGTTACATCACTGTTATAGTGACAGGTGTATAGTGTTTTAATCATATGTAATTTCGTCATCAGATGAACGCTCTGGATTATCTATGATTTACCGACTTGGAATATCTATGGGCAGATTTTTGTAGTAATGGTGGTAAATTGGCGGAATGTATGGTAGAAGATCAAGAATATCTTTCTTCTTTGCGTTAGTAACTAGTCGTTAGATGGATAGAGTCGGTCTTGTTGAATATTGTACAAGTGGGCCAGTCGTTCTTACTTTTTTGCATAAATCTACTTTATATAAGGGTGTGTCGGGCTTTAGTGTTTCTTTAAATTGAAATTGTAAAGGATAATTCCTCTCAAACCTCAGCTATCTAATATTTAGCCTATTAAAGTCGTAACCGCAAGTTGTTTTTATCTATTTGAAATAGAATTTTCTAAGACAGTGGGCCTTTTTCATTTCAGCAACAACAAAATACGTTTTTTGCGTTTAACTGTTTTTATAATAGCGACCCATTGGTCTGGGCTATAAATTTTCCACGGCGGCGACTAGCGCTCTCTATTATTCCAAATTCCCCATCATTTGGAAGATAAGAATGGCCAGATACCATGAACTTGTAATCTATGGTATCAAATCAGTGTCAGGGTCCTGTACAAGCTTCAAGAGGGAAAAAAATGTCTTAATATTCCGGTTTTGTCTAGTGCAAGAATCGGAATACATAATGACATGCTTTTCTAAAGCCGCATGAGTTTTTAAGTGCTTAAGAAGAAATGCTGCTATGTCTTGAGAACCTCTTCAACCCGGAATCATTAAAATCCTCTAAATCCTTAAAAATAAACTATTAAAACACTTATACACACACACACAAATATATATTAATTACACTATTAAAATGTCTATGGACTTACTTCACTTTTATAATGAATATTTAGTTTTAGTTCCCTGTAAAAACAAGTAACGCTCTTTTATGGGATTTTAATGCAACTATTGAAGTTGCTTCACTTGTATAATGAAAGATATAACAAAAAGTGATACCATTAAGTAAAAAAAAAAGAATTTTAAAAACATTCACAAATAGAACGACACAAATATCGTAGAGTTCTTCGAACAGCTCTCGCTGGATGACTATCGGGGCGTACTTCCACGCTTCATTCGGGATACAATCCAAACCCACTGCCTTTTTTCTCGGAAGTCTATCCAAAACACCTGAAAATACTTCCCACGTAAATTCGTCTCTGCAGATCGTTGCACCATTAACCCCTCCTGCGACATCGTCGAACGGTTCGGGCAGGCCACTAGTTAGCAGCTCCTTGAATTAATTTCTCCATAGGCCAATCGGTTTCTCACAACACCCTTGTTTCCTTCTATAGGCTTAAACCATTTTTCAAATATCCGCTTCATTGTGGATCCCCTTCAACTTCTCGAATTGCGCGTCTTCCCACTCCTTCTTCTTTTGGAGTTCCATCTCTTTCAGTTGTGTAGGCATTTGTTGTACTCCTCCATCGAGTCCTGACCCTCCTTCCACCTTTTGAAATTCTTCCTCATGGACTTCTTAAGTTCTTTGACTTCTTGGTCGACCCTATACGTTTCTTTAGCCACTCCACATTTGATCTTGACCTGCACCAAGGCTTCTCGAACCACTTCCATTATTCGTTGTAAACAGCCGACTCCCGGAGTTATTCCTTCCAAATTTCTTTGGAACTACACCTATTTGCATATTCATTATGCGCATTCCCAGCCAGCGTTGAATGTTGTAGGAATGTTGCACCAATATTACTTTCGCAACGTTAAATATTGCTGCAACATTCCTGCAACATTCCTATGTCCGCCTCTCTGCAACGTTTAGAAATGTTGGGGGAACGTTGCACGGAACATTGCAGGAACGTTGCGGGAATGTTGCGAACATTGCAGGAACGTTGCGGGAACATTACGAACGTTGCGGGAACATTACGAACATTGCAGGAACGTTGCGGGAACATTGCGAGCATTGCAGGAACGTTGCGGGAACATTACGAACACTGCATGAATGTTGCAGGAAGATTGCGAACATTGCATGAATGTTGCAGGAATATTGCGAATATTGCAGGAATGTTATAGGAATATATTGAATATTGAAAAATAGAAAATTATATTTTTAGTTTTATTCTCATTCTCTTTAGTTTTTCTCTCTATCTTTAGTTTTTATGTACTGTTATTGTTATTCTCATCGGAGGAAACTTCCGCATTTGCTTTTTTTGGCTCGACTCACTCTTGTTGAATATTTTGAGTTTGAATAAGTCATTTCGCCAGAGTCTCTTCTATATCTTTTTCCGACCATTTCTCTCCGCTAAGTCTCTGTAAAATTGTAGGACAATATAAAATATAAGTCAAAATATCTGGCAAAAATATAAAAATGTTCACTTTTAAAGAAATAAACTTACTGCAGAGTAATTTCGCCATCATCAATTGGCTAAAACATCGTTTCTTATTCGAACGACTTTGCCAACTAAATTTTAAGGCAACGTGTTTGTTGTACAAGTAGGGTAGGTAAACGCGTTTAGGTGGGACTCAGCGTTCATACACTTCCTTTTCCTAATATGGGGTTTCAGGAATTGCAATATTTGCAATAAGGGCCATTCTGGATGAGTCGATACCGCTGCCCCTGACCCATCCCATCAAGCTCAACAATCCACTTCTCTTTGACAAACCTCTCAGGAAGCGTTTGCCACCTGGAGCTACATCCTTTCACTGTTGCTGAAATAAAGATAGAAAGGATATAGAAAAGTATGAACTGTAAATTTCGAATAAAAAGATGCAACATAACCTACCATTCATTGTTTCGGCCACATTCTTCCATGCGGAGTCTTTTTTTGAAACCTGCATGCCCCTTATCATATATTTGGGGATACGCCTGCACACACTCAACTGACAAAACGTCATTAATCGACATTTTCTAACTCTTAATTTATAAACAACTTTTCGAACTATAAACAAAGTGAATGTAACAACACAATGGAAAATGCCAATCTTGAATTCGAGTGCATGCGCGCAAGATTCGAGAGCGTTGATTGGCTGAAAGATAAGGCGACACGACGTGAAAATTTGGGCATTGGTAGATTTCACATTACGTTAAGTTCGGATACTTCACATTACCTTGATCGTAATGGGCCGCATATAAAACAATGGGTTTTAGGTTTTCATCACGTATCATCTCGTCACGTTAAGTTCATCGTAATCCCGCCTTAATACACTACATAAAAGTGGAAGAGAGCAGTACAGAAAGAAGAGAGAGCGTAGATAAATACAGCAACGTTTCATTGAGTATACACGCATTGTGTATGCAAATTCCGATCGGCGGAAAATACACGCGCCGATCGGAAAAATAACTAAAAATATAATACATTTTTGAGTATAAGAATAAAAAAAAGTGAGACGAGTAAAAATAAATGATAATATTAATAATGTAAAAAATAATTGGCGCAGCCTTACTGGAATGTTGTAGGAATATTGCTACAACATTCACATTGTAATTATGCAGGATGGTTATGTGATGAGTAAACGCAACAATAAAAATTGTAAAAAAATAATTAATTGTTATTATTGAACACCCCTCCAAAATATTTGCCTTTATATTATTCTTGACTAAGACTAGATCAATAGTCTGATCTTATCTGACCTAGTACTAGTCAAATTTAATCTTAGCTAATCTAGTCCAGTCTAGAATTATCTTATCAATTCTAATCCTTGGATGGGCTTGTATTTTTAAATTATATTTTAGTCTCTGAATCAAATTAAATTAACTGAATGAATTGGATATTTATAATATATTTTAGTTATCTATAAATAATTTAATTTTAAAAATAATTAAATTTATTGATACGTGAGCGCGGGAAAAACATTTTTTGAATATATTTAATTACAGGATGATCTCAATACATTTATAACTCTAATCCACTAAATAGTCTTAGGCAACCAAATGCACAAGATATATAAATAACATAATAATACATTTTTAAATATATTGAATTACAGGATGATCTCAATACATTTATAACTCTAATCCACTAAATAACTCCTGCAATTTTATTAATTTTTATTGTTTTATTACGTGGCGCCATCTATGAGGCGGTTCCAGAGCATGACATGTTTCCACGTGGCGCCATCTGTGATGTAGTAGGGAAATTGAATTACAGGAATCTGTAATTCTTTTTAATTTTTACAGGAATCTGTAAATCCTCTGTCTGAGGAGGAGGTGGTTCCAGAACATAGGATCTTTCCCTACTGTTATAGATTACGAACAATCTTAACACCTCCCCATTGATCTCCACAGTCCGCTCTTGAATACCTTCGAATACCCCTTGATAACCCACACCCGACTCGACCATATTTACTTGCACCCCTGTTACAATTCCTCCACTCGCTCTACCTTTCGCCTGTTCCTTCACGGCTCCCTGACACTCCCATCTGAATCCTCTTGGTTACTTAGTTTTCATTTCTGACCAGTCTTTCTCCTCCACCCACGTTTCTACCAAACCTATTATGTGAAAACCCTTAAAGTAGTCACATAAGTCCGACTTTCTTATTCCTTCTAACTTTTTTTTGAGCCCAGCTATATTCCATATCAATATTTTAAATTGTTCTAATCCCTCCCCCAAAACTCCACTTTGCCCCCTTCCGCCTCCATCTACTGAAAAACCTTTTTCTCCAGGGCTAATGACACTTTATTCAAAATGAACCATTCATTACCTATCTTCAATTTCTGATGCGTTAATTTCACTTCCTTCCCTTCAGCCTTTGCCAATCTTGCCCTCTTTCTAAGCTCCTGTTGAATTTTCCTCTGCCTCACTGTTAAGTCATCATCTATGAATATATTACTGCCGGCTAATTTCTTAATATTTCTCATCACGTCCATTTTCTCTTCCATTTAACTAGCTTAACCAACTTCCCAACCTACCTCGATGTATTGTCAAGATCGTATCTTACAAAACACATTAGATTAGCATTCTTCGCAATATCTACCCTTTCATCGACTTGAGGAGAGAAAAAACTGCACGTTTTTAGGTGACCAACAACAGTTTCTTCAATATGATATGCCATTTCCACAATTCTACGCTTCCCCTCTCTCCAATAACATTGAGTCTTTGGAGAGAGATAGCATATTTATTTGGTTCTGTTGTTTCTTATCACATATTCCAGTTCCTATTATTTTCATTGCTGAAATTAGTAACTTTTCTGCCATAGGGAATATGCAAGAAATTTAAATTTACTTTATTTTTTATCCCCGATGCTCTATGTCATATCTTGACATTACACCTATACCATTATTTTCTCATTTAGTTTGTATTTAGTTTCAAAAATTTAAATAAAAAGTCCAAAATATGCAAAATATTTTTTTATAAAGAAATCTGTCGTTTTAGTACTGTGATTTCGATGTTTTAATTCTAAATGCCTCTTTAACTTTAAGGTTTCAAATAACGCATGATGGGTTTTCATCAGCACCTTTCATGTATTTCAAAACCGTGAAACCGTATTTTATGTAATCCGAAGAATATTGTCGCAACCAAGGCGTTTTCTTCTTTTTTGTAAGAAAGAAACACGGTATGTGTGCATTTGTTGGCACAACTCGTACTAGTCTGGGCATCTTCACTAACAATAAGTTTTGTCTTATTACAAGTTTCTGGCTAATCACCGACACTAACTTACACATTGTTTGTTTGTTGTTTAATCAACCACTTATCCATGATGCATTATTTTGTAGTAATTAATAAAACGAATTTTGGGGTAATTTTGGAATTTAAAACGAATTTTGGGGTATCAAATGGGGTAGTGCATGCGTACCGCACAACAGTCATTGGGAATGAACTAGCCACTCCTACCCAAGTCTGACTCTCACCTCCACGCTTGGTGATCCCTGGTAACCTCATGGACACCCTTTGAGATGCGGTGAAAACCCGTATGGACAAGGGCGGAAATGAGGGCAAACGAGAGCAGGCGAAATGGCCCTCCGAAATGGGGGTTGGGCGACGGGTTAACTCCCCGTCACCGGAAAAACAAACTTGTTACGAAAACTCCACGAAATAAAGCCGGACTTCAACCACGACAACGAACCACGCAACGAAAAAAGGACAAGAGATTGGAAATGAAAATAAGCACATGGAATGTACGAACCATGCTAAGACCTGGAAAAATGCAGGAGATTGCCGAAAAACTTATAAAGCAAAATATAGATGTAACAGCCCTGCAAGAAATCAGATGGAAAGGACAGGGCGAAGTACGAAAAAGAGAATACTCACTATACTATAGCGGGAGTGAAAAACAAGGATCATATGGAACTGGATTCATACTAAACAAGAAAGCGAGAAGTACGCTTATGCACTTCGAACCAATCAACGAACGAATGTGCAAGATCCGCTTAAAAGGAAAATTTACAAATATAACCATTCTAAACGCATACGCTCCAACGGAAGAAACAGACGAAATGATAATCGACTAATTCTATGACAGGATCCAACAAGAATGCGACAAAGTACCCAATCACGACATCTTGATATTGATGGGAGATTTTAATGCAAAGATAGGACAAGAACAGAGGTACAGGAGTGTTGCTGGACGACACAGCTTGCACGCAGAAACAAGCCCAAACGGAGAGAGATTATGCCACCTAGCAGAAATGCAAAATTTGATATAAAGTAGTACACTCTTTCCGCACAAGCGCATACATAAAGGAACATGGAAAATTCCGGGCACGAGAAAATGTAACCAAATCGATCATGTCGCAGTATCAAGAAGATGGACATCAAATATAAGAGATGTACGCTCGTTCAGAGGAATTAACTGCGATTCCGACCACTTCTTGGTAATAGCAACTGTAAGACAGAGAATAAGCAACATACAAAAACGCGGAGGAGATAAACCAAAGAAGTGGAATGTGGAAAAACTGAAAATTGAAAAGGGAAAAAGAGAATATCAAGAAACAATACTGGAACACCTACGTAAAAACCCAAGCGAAGACGATGTGGAGAATGAATCGAGACACATCAGAGATAGTATTCTAAAAGGAGCTGAAAAGATAGGAGAAAAGCAAAAAATACGAAACGAAGAATGGTTTGACGAGGAGTGCAGGAAGAAGATAGACATAAAAGATGAAGCAAGAAACAAGTGCCTCCAGCGAGAATCGAGAAGCCAAAAGAAAGACTATGAAAGAAAAAGAACAGAAGCATACCGAACGTGTCGAAGAAAGAAAAGAGAATACTATAACAAGGAAATAGAAGAAATAGACGAGAGCAATAACAGAAAAAATTACAAAAAGTTCTACCGAGAAATAAAACTACATTCTTATCCTAACAGAGAAATCAGACGTCCTGAAACGATGGCAGGAATATTTCTGCGACTTGCTTAATAATAAAAATGAAACAAACTCAGAAGAAGAACTAACTCAGTACAAAACAGCTGAACCAAAAGTTGAAACACCGACACTAGAAGAAACAACTGAGATCATAATTGCCTTTAAGAATAACAAGGCGCCTGGTAGCGATAACATTACAGCAGAGCTACTAAAGGCAGGAGGCCCAGAACTGTGGGCCCGTATCCACCAATTAACCAAACGAATCTGGGAGGAAGAAACAATGCCAGAAGAGTGGAATTTAGGCCTTATACATCCTATTCACAAGAAAGGAAGCAAAAGAGATTGTAAAAATTACAGAGGAATTACCTTATTAAATGTAACATATAAAATCATTTCATGCCTCATTCACAAAAGGTTGAACGTATATGCAGAAGATATACTAGATGACTATTAATGTGGATTTCGACCTAACCGATCAACAACAGATCAAATACACCAAATGCGACTGCTGCTAGAAAAGGGATACGAACACAATTTTGACATACACTGCCTTTTCATTGATTTTCAACAAGCCTTCGATTCAGTCAATAGAAATAAGTTATACCTGAACTTAATACATATGGGCATACCAAAAAAGATTGTCAATCTAATTAAACTAACATTAGAAAGAACGTCAGCGGCAGTAGTAATACAAAACGATAAAATCGAAAAATTCGCCATTACGTCTGGAGTCAGACAAGGTGATGCGCTATCCGCTCTACTTTTCAACCTAACATTACATGCGGCTATAGAAAAACTAAAGATAACGGGAAACTTAACATCAAAAAGTAGACAAATCGGAGCCTATGCAGATGACATAGCAATCACGGGGCGCATGGCAAATACAGTAAATGACACATTTAAGGACCTCGAAAAAGAGGCAAGGAAAGTAGGACTGACAGTCAATCAAGAAAAAACAAAATATATGATGATGTCCAGAACTGCACCACAAAATGAAGATAGATACATAGTAGGCGACCACAGCTTTGAAAAAGTTAAAAATTTCACGTATTTGGGATCTCAACTAAATCAAACCAACGACGAGAGTGAAGAAATAAAGAAACGAATATTAAAAGGAAATAGAACCTACTATGCGAACAGAAAACTACTTACCAGCAAACTACTAAGTCACAAATCCAAAATAACTATATATATAAGTGCCTAATACGACCGGTAGTTACTTATGGCTGTGAAACATGGACCCTCCTTAAGAAAAGTGAGGAAGAACTAAAGACATTTGAAAGAAAAATATTAAGAAAAGTATTTGGTCCGATAAGGGAAGAGGACGGAACATACAGGATAAGAATGAATCACGAACTAGAGTCTCTAATTGGAAACAACAACATAGTAAAACATGTAAAGGCACAGAGACTGAGGTGGATAGGCCATGTGCAAAGAATGGAAAAAGATCGAAACACCAAGCTTATCATGGAATGGAAACCCACCAATAGCCGACCAAGAGGAAGACCACGTAAAAGATGGAAGGAAAGCGTGGAAGAAGACATAAAAGCACTAGGAGTAAGGAATTGGAAAAGAGCAGCAGAAGATCGTGGAGAATGGCATAAAATAGTAGAGGAGGCCAAAACCCATAAAGGGTTGTAGAGCCAAAGGATGAAGAAGAAGAAGAATATGTATATCCTGGGCTGCAAACATTGCAGTCCGCACTATGTATTTTAGGCATTTTATGAGTTTGTTTCTAAGAACTCGAGTTTCGGCAACGACAAAAGAACCTTAAGTGGACAATTAATTTGGTGGACAATTGAAAAGTGGACAATTTAAAACAAAGTATTAATAAATAAGTAGTTCTTAGCTATACACATAGACAGTAAGATAGTTATTTTTGAATTTAATTATTGAATTTAATTTTAATTACATTTTTATAGAAATGAACGAAGCAAAAAATTCAGTTATGCATTTGCAAAAGATCAACTTTGCACGACTGGAATTTTGAAGAAAAAATTGAAATTAAATCATTAGGACGGTTAACTCCAGATTTAAATATTTGTAATATTTGTCTGTTTGACCATCTTGAAGTTATATTATTTATTTTTTTTATTAATATATACTTATTTTCTTCAAGAATAATAATAACTTTTATTCCCAACTAGTTTCGGCTTTATTAAATATTAGCCATCTTCAGGGTAAATATGAACAAAATAAATATTAAAATAAAAATTACAATTTTCAAATTGTTTTTTTAAAAAAAAAAAAAAAAATTAAAATTGGAATTTTTATTTTAATATTTATTTTGTTCATATTTACCCTGAAGATGGCTAACATTTAATAAAGCCGAAACCAGTTGGTAATAAGAGTTATTATTATTCTTGAAGAAAATAAGTATATATTAATAATAAAAATAAATTAAATATTTGTCCAGTGTCACGAAGTCGTTCAAATAATTATGACGGAAAATTTAATTTCAACATTTATATGAAACACAATTGGTTAACAAGTTGTCACTGAATTAAAAAATTCAATATGTTTCTGTATGTGTCAATGAAAATGCGGGTTTTTCAACTCGTAGAAATACTTTTTATTATAATTCTTTCCAGCCCTCCCACAAACATCACCCACGATCCGCCACTGTATGTAACCATTAAGAATTTATTTCATTTCATTTCTTTCAAGTTAAATAATGTCGAGTAACAGTTATATGAAAATATAACCATATATAAAAATACAACTGTTTGTTCATTATTGTTATTAGCGTAATCTCCCAATAATGGAAGACGTTAAGCAAAGAACTCGATCAAGTTTTCTTGGCGTTCTTCTTGTTTTTCCAAGAAGCTTTCATTCTTTCCGAAAAGCTTGTTTACGTTCTTCCGACCACTTCGGTCACTGCTTTGATTGCTCTAATGTAACTTCCCATTTGTTTACTCTGTGTCTGAAGGTGTCTATTTCTAAAATGTCTGTTGTACATATGTTTGCATTCCTTAGTGAGCTAACATAATTTAATATCCTTTTTCACAGTCTATTTGCTGGTAGTCTCGTTAGATGTCCAAAGAATTTCATTCGCCTTTTCTTAGCCTTTTCTTAGCCTTTCTTAGCCTTTTCTTTCGCCTTGTAAAATTTCAATGTTTGAAAACTTTTCTGTTGTTTTGATTGATTGTAGCCTGCAGCCGTCTTGGGTATTTCTTGCTCCTAGAATTTTTCTGATGATCTTCCTCTCTTCCTTTTTGATTTTTTCTAGTTCTTGTTTTCTGTTAAGTGTCAATCTTTCGCTTGCGTAAAGGACTGTTGGTTTTATAACTGTATTGTAATGCCGATTTTTTGTCTGTCTTGACATAGATTTTTTATTATAGATGTCTTGGACTAACCATAATACCTTCTTGATTTTTTGGAGACGGTTTTGCTGTGAGATCTTCTCAAGGCCTGTCGGTTCGATGAATTCTCAAAAGGGTTCTGAAATTTCCCCCATAAACTTTAGATTTTGTTTATTTTAACATTATAATAAACTGTTTGTTTGTTATAATGTTAAATAATGATAATTAAATAAACATAATCTAATAAGAAATAAATTTGTTACATCAAACATATTTTTCTTATTAAACAGAAACAAATTAGTGTGGTCGTAGATAATGTATAGTACATAACTCGAGTTGTAAGGCAATTAAGTACTCGCGGAATTACGCACTACCCGCTACGCGGGTCGCGCGTAACTGATCCGCTCGTACGTTATATGCTTCTTATAACTCTCGTTACGGAATATACTATTAAAACTTTACTTTTCTGCCGAAGTTTTTGGGCTTTTTGACATTTGTTACGCCGAAGGAGTAAATCGTCTCTAAAATTGTTCCTACCGACTCACCTGAAATACTTAATTTGCTGCGAGAAACATCTTGAATTTTCTTCAATTCTGTTCCTAAATTGCGAAGTATTCACTTTAGTTCTAGCAGTTTCTTCCTCTCTGCAAGTTTAGTATTCTTAACTTCGTTGAAAATATTCTACCCAAGCGGTGAGTTTTGGGGTTTGGTTTCTTTCCTAGAGAAAATTTGGTCAAAATTGCTTCATGATCCGAGAGGCCATAGCAAATAACTACAGATTCTACGTGGTTTGGTGGTAGGTAATACACAATGTAGTCAATGGCGCCAGCCGTGGTTTTTCAGATTCTGGACGGTGTTTCCACATGCATTTGAAGCCCAAAGGAATGAAAAATGGATATCAAAGATTTTTGAACAGCACACACATTAGTGAAGTTTATATTAAAATCGCCACATACAATTTTTCTGATTTTAATGTGTAAAGCATCGAGCAAGTTTAGAAGGTTCTGTAAAAATGATAAACTATCTGAAGTGGGTGTTCTATAAGTATATATTATATAGAGATCGAAAAGTAAGCTGTACACTAGCGAAAATTCGAAGACATTCTCAACTAATAGGAAATCAAATTTCTTGATCGGAGAAAAATCACCCCTAGCAGAGAGTATTAACTTTCCTCCATGAGCTGAGTTTCTTCTATCAAACCGAGTAACAGTGGTGTAATTTTCAATAAATAACGGTTCGCCCACTTTTAGCCAACACTCAGTTATATATACTAATTGAGGAAAACTCAATTCTACTAAAAATAGTAACAATTTATCTGTTCTGTACCTTAAAAGTTGTATATTTATGATAACCATGCCGAATCTTGTTAGATTTGGAAGATGTTTGGTCTTTCCGTTACAGGAAATCTAACTTTTTTTACTATCCCTGACTTTTTGTAGATGTATGATCCTGTCAGGAGAGACAGGGCCTGTAGGCGGAAAGGTCGGCTTCCACATCGGGAGTAGAGATGTTGGCAGGTTTTAAGAAAATACAATAACAGGAATGCGCCAATTTACTTTCGAAAACTGACACACAAGGGTTCCTAAACTCTACATCTATCATGCGTTCTTGAAGAGAGTCGCCTCTCCTCGTATCTCTTTTTTCAATATTATATTTATGTTATATTTTGCATATTTCGAGCATATATATATATATATATATATATATATATATATATATATATATATATATATATATATATATATATATATATATGTGTGTGTAATAAAACCTCCCCTGGCTACGCCCATGGTAACCTATGTGCTATGTTCTAGCTCTAGGATTCTATGCGCTATGTTCGTCATGGGGTTCTTCTCGGCTGTAATGTTAAGCTTATCAAATGTGTCAAACAGTGGGACTGAGACTCAACCCAAGCAAAACCACGGTGATACCATTTACTAAAAAGAGAAAACTAAACTGCCTACAGCTCATACTGTTAGATGGGAGGGAATTAAAATACAAACTCCGCGTTCAAGCAGTGGGCCCCGAGGTACATCTGTCTCTTGCGGAGCAGTGCTCTGCAGTCTTTGAGCAGATGTATGAGAATTCCCTCTGCTGAACCACAGAATCTGCATCTTTCATCTTCCTCTTGGTCTAGAGCCTTGAGGTGTTTTCTAAGTCTGCAGTGCCCTGTCAGGACTCCTGTCAGAATTCTAAGCTTGTTCCTATTTAGTTTCAGCCAAGCTTTTGTTCTTTTCTGGTTAAAAGATCCCAGCATCACTTTGGATTGTCTCAACCCTGGAAGTTCTTTCCAGTTTTTCATCCATTGTTCTCTTAATTCTTCATCTAAACTTTTGTGGATGGTGTTCAAACTCACGCCACAATTTGAGGAGGATCCCTTGTCTGCTAGGTGATCGACTTCTTCATTTCCTTCTATACCAGTGTGTCCTGGTACTCAGTATAGCGTTACTTTATTTTCTCTGCCAAGCTTGTTTAGCTTTCCCACACAGTCCCATACCAGTTTGGATCTGATGGTGTATGAGCTAATGGCCTTGATGGCTGCTTGGCTGTCTGACAGGATAGCAATTCGTTTTTTGCGATAATTCCAGTGGAGGCTAAATTGTGCACATTTTTGGATTGCGTGTACCTCTGCTTAGGGGAAGATACATTGGAATGTTCCCATGGATTCGAAGTATTTGTTACGAGATCCAAACACTCCTGGACCAGTAGGTACATTCCTTTGTCTTCGAACCATCTGTATACCACTTGATAGCATTTTGCTCTATGTGGTATGCTGAGGATTTGTCGCTCCAATCGGCTTTAACATAATTTGTCTTTTACTTACTTTCTTTTACTTTTTCATAATTGTGTCAATGAATACCACCTTAGCCCTTCTCCATAGCTTTGGTGTGTATGTATGTATCCGAGCGCTAAACTACTTCAAAAGATTTGTAAAAGAAATGGCATTAGTTCTTTCCCTCCTTTTTGAAAAAGGCGGAAACTATTCCGTCCACACCTGGCGCCTTAAATGGCTGGAAGGTGCCGATAGCGCATCTGATTCGGTTTTCCGTACACATGGACGCGGCCCTCCTCCAGTCGGCCCAATTTGGTCTGCGTGGCTTCTAGTCATGGGTTCTAGTTTCTTCGTCAATTTCCACCGTTAGGAATTGGATTCCTTGGGTAGTCTCTGGACATCACACCAACCCTCACAACATTGACGGTGGTGGCGTAGCTGGTGCTCGGTCCAGAGGCCTAGGGAGGGCAGCTGGGGTAGCTGACCACTCTCGTTGCCCCAGTTTGGATATACCCCTTCTGCCTCTTAGCTGTCTTGTCTTGGGACGTGATAGAATCAGCCCCTCTTTTTACAGCTCCTTGAGTTTGTGTTGTAGGTCGCACCTTTTTCTCTACTGCCCTCTTTTAGCTTCCTCTGGTTGTAGACCGTCTGCTAAGAAGTGCAGATACCATCTCACCCCGGCTCTACTGAGACCATGTCTCAGTGGGTCGTCGAGTCCGCCTGGACTACCTCGGGGTGGCAAGGGATGTGCCCATATCGGCTTCTTCCTACCTTCCTTGGGCCTTTTTGTCTCCTCTTGCTTAGTCGTGGGCTTCTTGGGAGTAACGATGTTACTGGTCACCTTGCCCTGACTTTTTGAAGCCTGTTTGGGAGCGGGTCTCCCTTGGCTTACTGGCTTGATGGTAGTAACGGTGTTACTGACCATCTTGGGTTTGCTTGTTGGCGACAGTCTGGTAGTGGGTCTCTCTCGACTGGTGCCCTCTCTCGGATCGTGGAGCTCACGCTCCATCTGATCCGCCAGTTCTGTGGCGGTTAGGTCCCACACACACACGGATTATATTTTTTGGATCTTTCATATAAATCCCATGAGTAGCAAGGGAACTAGAGGTCCGCCACGACAGAGCCCCGCTAGACGTGGTAAGGCTTGATACCCTCTGAGGTCGCCAGGTATCAGAGAGGCTCCGTTAGCGATGGCCGGTTGCCCTTGGCCACCAACCAGTCCTTTCGTCACGGGTCGCATAACACCTTGGATTAAGGGTTTGGAAGTTCTTGGTTGTTCGCTCTCCGCCGACCGCTCCGACCGGAGTTGGATTCCAATCGGTAACGTCCAACGGTACGTTGCGAAACTAAGCCCTCACACCGCGACAAGGTGACTTCCAGGGTGAGGGAGAACGTTCTTATATCGCTGTGATATCTTCGCCGTGTTGTTTAGTCGTGCGTTGTTTTATCAGGACACCAAAACAAAGCGCGACTAAACAACGTGGCGAAAATATCATAGCGACATAACAACGCACTACGAAATAACACGCTACGAAAATATCACATCCTAAAATATGTGATGATAATAATGATTAGGATGTTATGTTTTCGACTTGTATTTTGTCGTCTATTATTTTTTAAGATGTGATATTTTGTAGCTTCTTGTTTTCGTATTGCGTTGTTATGTCAGTGTGATATTTTCAACGCGTTGTTTGCTCAGTACTCAGGCATAATTCATATTGTGCACTTGGGTTGCATAGGGTGCATATCTATAGATGGCGCTTATCTAACAATGAATTTCACATGGTTTCTAAATAAACAATATAACGTAAACATTTAATAAAACTATTTCAATGTTGCAATTGTAAACTTTTTGTATGCGAAATAGAATTTGAACAAATTTAACCAATCGAAATATTTTCCATCTCCTACGTTTGTTTCTCTTTTTGGTTGAAGTTGCCAACATTTCAAATACAAGGGTTGATTTACAAGGGATAGAAAGTCAGTGCGAATGTGCCAGGTTTTATAACTTCGTTATATGGGCTATATTGGCTTATATACGTTTATACTCTTCATGCATTTCTTCTTAATTTGTCAAAGAACAACCACCTATAACATTTGGAGTTTTTGTACAAATATATTTGGTGAGTAATATTGATGATTAAATATGTATATATATATATATATATATATATATATATATATATATATATATATATATAATATGTGTGTGGAGATAATAAAAGTTACAAAATTATAGACCAGATATGTGTATAAATTAGATCTTAAAAATCCGCTGTGTTCAAATCAAAATAAAATTCATGTGTTGATCTGTGAGATACGGATCATACAATTGTAAAAAATGTACAATGAATTTGTGTTCAATAATATTACATTTTTAAGAAATTCAGTTGAATACACAATGATATATTTGTCTATTCGTGCCACAATTTTATAACATTGGTGTAAAACAAGTGTTTGCCGATTATGATATTGTCAATTTGATAAAATGAAGCATTATTTTTTATGCTTACTTGCATGCATTACGAATTAGAGGCAGCCTTATAAAATGTATGTAAATGAAAATGTTAGGACTCATATCCATACAGTTGTTCCATCCATCCATGCAGTTGTTACTCAATGACAAAAGAGGAATGACCAAGAGGCAGACTAGTCATTTACGGCTAAGTTATCTATATTCAAATTTTGGAGTGTTGGAGCCCCTCTGCCTTGGGGTCACATTCCATCAAACACACGAAACACTGATAGTCACACCTATGTCCATACCACAGGTAAAACTTTACATAGAGAACATAAAACTTAAACATTGATGCTTTTAAAATTACTTCATGATAAATAAATCAGTATGTTCAGTTTTCAATATCTAGAGTTATTCACGGTGGTTATTTTCTTTCGTTTATTCATTATGAGTCTTTAAAATAGATAAATTAATACATTCAGTTTTGGGTCTTCCACAAAAGACATTTTTACCGGAATAATTATTCCATTATAGATGAATATAAATGAATAACCTTACAGAGTTGCAATACATGAAAGAATTATAAATATACCATAGGAGAGTATTATAAATAGCTTGCTTTCCACTAAAAGAAATAAATATATATATATATATATATATATATATATATATATATATATATATATATATATATATATATATATTCTAATAATATTTATTTGACCCTCAATAGTTACAAGGCTTGTGATTTGAATTAACATAGAGTAAATATAATTCAGTTTGAATAACACGATTTGTTGGTATTTTTTTACACATTTTACACACTTCTTAGCACAGGAATCACACAATCCAGGGTATTTTGTAAATCTTCCACCAGGAATTACTCTATCAAGTAAAAAACTGACTAACATAAATGATTTTAGTTTCTTCTTCTTTCTTATAGGCCTGCTTTGGACCACGCTTGTTCAACTGTTGGGCTTTGATCTTTGCCCAGTATTGTTGCATCCTCCGCCAGTCTAACTCCCTTCTCTCTTCTGTCCAATGGGTACCTTTCCTTCGGGGTTTTTCCTGAAATCCACAGACTTCCTTCAGGGTGCATCTCACACAGGGGCGGATCCAGAATTGTCATTTGGGGGGGCTTGACCCCGCCGAGGTAAAATAAAGACTAGCAAAGAAAACACTAAAAAACACACATTTTATTTTGCTTAGCACATAATAAGTCTCCTCGGATACCTTTTCGCAAATTCCACAATGATTTCGTTAGGTTGTAGATTAGCAGAGATATCTCGGTGAATATACATGGAAGCCAAACCGGTTAACTTGTCTTGGGTAATTGTCGTACGAAGGTACGATTTTAATATTTTAAGCGAGGAGAAGCTCCACAATACAAGTGGTTACTGGTAATGTAGCGAGAATTTGTAACAACATTTCATATATTTGGAAAAAACTCGTTTGTTTCTTGATGCGCTTCAGCTGCTGTTTGGGAGAGATGTTGTCTACCACTCCATAGCTCCTTCCAAAGAGATATTTATCCCGATAACGAGAGAGGATGAGATAAATCGTCACTGTAAACGCATGCAGCTGCTACTATCGAGGTCAGATTTTCTGTGTTTATGATGGCACTTGGTAGAAGGTGGAACAGATCGAGAATCGAATAGTGATCTGCTCTCGAAAAGCGACTCTTCTCGTTCTTATTACACTTTCTACCATCTCATAATAAAGATTAAGATCTAATGCAACAGCCTGCAGTTCCTGTGAAAGCGAAACAGTTATTTCAAATACTGCGGCGGTTACCACTAAGATAAGACAAAATCGAATCGTTGAATAGAAGCTAAAAATCTTGCACTTTTTAATAACGGAGAAGTTCTGTCCATTTCTTCAAGGAACTGTGTGATAGGGTCAAAGAACTCTTTGAATTGAAGGATCGCATCATGGCTTTCAACCCAGCGTGTATCACTAAGACTTTGCAACTGGACTCTTTTCGTCTGTGGGTGTTTTTTAAAAACAACGATAGCTTGTTGTTGAACGATAGCTCGTTTGAAAACTTCCAATCTTTTTTCTGACTCTCGTACAAAACTGGTAATATTATTTACTATTGCTATCATATTGCGAACACTAGGCAAGCTGCATGCCTTCTCGACAGCTAGCGGTTGGATCTCGGGACACGTATTGTAATTAGCCACCGTCCTCTTATGCATGGAATTACTCTTGCAAAGCCATCACAGCAAATTGCCGAGAATACCTCCCTCAAATGTGGCTCGCCGCTCACATTAAAAAACGTAAGGCTTATGTCTAAGACATAGACACCAAACACAAGTATACAAAAAGGGAGGAGACCTAGGTCCCAGTTAAGCTGTTTCGCCAAAAAGAAGAAGAACTATGATAATATATTTTCCTATGAGTTCACTTTGATTAGCAACGGAAGAACTCAGATGCTTTTGGGGGGGGCTTGAGCCCCTTAGCCCCCCCCCTGGATCCGCCACTGATCTCACAGACTGTCTGTTTTGGAGATCTGTTATTCCCAGTTTTTTAATATCCTTCTCGGTTTCTGTCAACCAAGTGGTACGAACCTTGTTTTGCCAGAAGGTGAACTTGCAATGTGGCCATAGAAAGCTACCCTTCTTTTCCTTGCACAGTCATAGAGCCTCTCAATATGTACGTGGAGCTCACAGTTATGTCAACTTTGGAATTCCCATCTTCCTTTACTGGGGCTAGGATTTTTCTGAGGATTCTCCTCTCTCTGATTTCCAATTTCTCTACCAGACCTCTTCGGGTCTTCTAGGAAAGACACTCAAATCAAATCAATCAATTTATTTCTATAATCAAGCTACAAGCTAATAGAAATGTGTCAAAAAGTTAATACATTTAAAATTAAATTAAAAAATTAATGCAATTAAAATTAGATTTAAATTAAAATGTTAATACAATTTAAAATAGAGAATCACTTAGAGTTTTGGTTTTCACTGAAAAAATCTTCTACACTATATGGTTCTAAATTATTTAAGTGATTGAATAACAGTTTTTTTAAATAATTTAAAGTTCTGTTCTTTTATCTTTCTTCTTCTTCTTATGACGCCCTCTCCTTTCGAAGGTTGGCGATCCACATAGCTAACATTGTTCTGGACACAGCAGCTCGAAAGATTTCAATGGAAGTGCACCCAAACCATCTTCTGAGGTCTTTCAACCAGGAGTTCTGACGTCTACCAACAGATCTTTTCCCTTGCATCTTTCCTTCAATTATTAGTCTCAGCAGTTCATACTTATTGCCTCTCATAATGTGGCCTATGTATGTAGTTTTTCTTTCATTAATGATGGGCCATTAGTTCTTTCGGCTTCTTCATTCGTCTAAGCACTTGTTCATTCGTAATTCATTGGACCCATGAGATGCGGAGCATACGTCGATATAAGTACATTTCAAACGCCTCAATTTTCTTTTCAGTTGCAGGGTTCAGCATTCACATCCGTTCAGCAACACACTTGAGACATAACATCTAATCATGCGAACCCTGAGCTCCAAACTCAGATCAGGACTAGTAAAAATCTTCTCATGTTTATGAATGTTTTCCTGGATTCTTAGATTCTGGAACGGATCTCTCGTTTCGGATCGCACCACGCGTTGACTGTGGTACCCAGATATTTAAAACACGAGACGTGTTCAATCTGATTGCCGTTAATCAAAATTGTTTCAGCAGTGGGTCTCTTGGAGAAGACTAGCAGTTTGGTCTTTGATATATTTATGTGCAATCCGTAATCCTCACTATATTCATTTATTCTATTCATCATATTTTGTAGGTCTGATATGTTATCGGCAAGGACTACGGTGTCGTGTGCGTATCTGATATTGGTGATACTTACTCCATTTATTTTAATACCTCCCATGTCTGCCGCTAAAGCTTTTTTGAAAATTGCACCGAATAGATCTTGAATAGGAGTGGTGACAATATACAGCCCTGTCGTACGACTCTTCGGATTGACACAGTGTCAGATGTTCCTCCGTCTATTCTTACTTAGGCAATCTGGTTCCAGTAGAGATTCACTATCAATGTAATAAATATCAATTTGATGCTTGACGTGGTCGAATGCCTTTCGATAGTCTTTCTATCTTTCTAGGCAGGTGATTATATAATGTTATACATCTATCTGTAATACATCTATAGTAAGGTCCCTTTTCTGTCAATGTTAATCTATGGATTGGTGGTATATATTCCAAATGTTTTCGTCTTGCATCTGTATTGTGATTATGCTTTTGGTGAAATCTGTTTTGTGTTTGAAGTTAAAAATTAATGCTTCATAGATATATTGACCGGGTAAAATTAATATATTAGCTTCTTTAAATTTAACTTTGCAGGACTCATTGTAGTTTAACTTTAATATGATTCTTTATGCTTGTTTTTTTATTTTAAATATGTCCATAATGCTTTTACCAGCACCCCAAAAGATTAATCCAAACTGGGTGTGAGATTGGAAGTTGGCATAATACACCATTTTCAGAATTTTTGGAATTAAAACTTTTTGTAAAATTCTTAATGAAAATATTGTTCTATTTAGATTTTCATTTTCCCAATTTAAATTTTCATCGGTAAATACCTAAAAGCTTCACATTTTGTTGTATTTATAATATGTTCTTGTGTACTTTGATTTGTGATGGATAGTTTAGGCTGGATCTGTTTGTTTTAAAAAATATTATATTTGTTTTATCTTGGTTTATAGTTAATTTGTTTTTAGTAAACTACTGTTTAATTATGTTTAGGGCTCGGATCGCACTGACAGTTACTTCTTCCATTTTCTTATTTCCTACTAATAGTGTTGTATCGTCTGCAAAGTATGCTTTAAAGCCAATGGTAAGTCGTTTAGCTAGATTAGAAACAGCAATGGTCCTAATATACTGCTTTGTGGGATTCCTACTCTTGTACTTCTGACTTTTGATGTTTGATAACCACATTCTGTGTTCAATTTTGTCTGCTGCGTTCTACCAGATAAGTATGATTTGAACCAATCAAGAGCAATATCTCTGATGCCGTACTTATCTAATTTACTAATAAGAATTGTGTGGTCTACAGTGTCATAAGCCTAATTTCTTTATTTTCTACTAAATGCTCTAAGATTTTATTGACGAAATTAAAACAAACTGTTTCTATTACACCTCTTCACCCTTCTATATAACCATGCTGAGTGTCATTTAACAAAATGTATCTCTTCAAATCATAATCCTAAATAATAAGTCCTCCTAGCCACCACTTTTTCAAATATTTTTGAAAATGACGACAGTAAGCTAATAGGTCTATAAACTTAATAAAGACGGAACAAAGCTTGAATATATAAATATACTCAACCTTTCCGGAACTCTATAATACTAATGAGTCTTTTTAGGACTACCAAAAACAAATCTCGTATGAAATTTGTCAGTTATTCTATAGCTTTCAGTCCACCTTCGTGGCACTCGACAAATTTCTAAAAACGATAACTGACAAATTTCATATGAGATTTGTTTTTGGTAGTCCTAAAAAGACTCATTAGTATTATAGAGTTCCGGAAAGCTTGAGTATATTTATATATTCAAGCTTTGTTCCGTCTTTATTAAGTTTATCTGATTATCTATAATGTTGTATGGTTTTACCAATTCAAAATTTATCATTTATATCAAGAACCTGCTAAGTTCATGTCTCTCTCACAAAATTAAAAACATCTAACCCTAATCAACACATGGGTTTTCAAGTGAGTGATTTACAAAATATTGTTCATGGAAGCAAAGCTGTGCTGATGAGAGATAAATCTCGAAACGCGTCCACAGATGGCTATCCACTCAAGGTATCGGAAAGACATGATCTTAAAAATCAATGTTATTTTTATGGTTTTTGTTGAGTGCCAAGAAGGTGGACTGAAAGCTGTAGAATAACTGACAAATTTCATACGAGATTTGTTTTTGGTAGTCCTAAAAAGACTCATTAGTATTATAGAGTTCCGGAAAGGTTGAGTATATTTGTATATTCAAGCTTTGTTCCGTCTTTATTAAGTTTAAATATGATCAATAAAATGATAAAAAATAAAATATAAATTTTTAAATATATATATATATATATATATATATATATATATATATATATATATATATATATATATATATAAGCTGTATCTAGAATTATTGTCCTAAAGTAACTAAACTAAACGAAAATAATTTTTCGTGTTTTTATTTCTGAAAATGCATTAATGATTTCATCAAAATTTAAACTTTCACACAATTTATGCTCAATCGACATTATTGTTAAATTGTTTAGTCTTTCCTGGCTTTACTATTTCTCAAATAATTTTTGACTAATTTTAACTTTGAAAAATCCCTTTCTGATGTCGCCCGATGTTACTGGAATTGTCAAAATTATTCGTAAAAGTGTAAACAAATTAGGAAAGAACATTTTTATGGTGTCTTTGTAGAAAATTTCGCAAAATATCTTCAATAAAATGATGTTCTTCAAATAATTCGCTACCACATATTACGGTTTTCGCCGTCACGTAGGATTAGATCTAGGTCCGCACATTTCTTTTTTATTTCATCGTTGCTTATTGTTTTTATTTCGGGGGTATTATAAAAAAATCCAAAATTTATTTCATGACTTTTTAATTGTGTAAATCTTTCTTCTACCGATACCACTTATTCATCGACCACACAGAGGAAATAGTCCTGATAGTTTAGGAAATAGTCCTGATAAAATTTTAATTCAGGGTCTCTGGTTCTCTTCGTATGTAGTTGTCATGCAGCCTTTAAATTTCATTTCAATATCATTTGCACTATAAATTTCACTTGCAACAGGTTCCGCAGTGGAAAAACCAGTCTCTCTGAATTGAATTAGAAATGTTTAGTAGCGATACAGCCAAACTTAAATCCGCTTCGTTTTTGGTACTGCTTCGCTAATCTTATGTATGACAAGCAGGAGGTCGTACCATATAATTAAGGATAAAATAAATTAATAATTTATTTCATTTTCTGATAGACACTGTGCTTCGCTTTTAATTTTTGGGTCTTTTGTGGATTCACTAACTTCTTCCAGGGCGTCGCGTAACTCAAATATGTGAAACATAACTGTATTAACGGATTCATGTCGGCATTCCCACCTGGTGTCAAATAGGGGCTTTAATGTCGAATCTAGTATGTGCTTACAAAATATGGCCCATCTTTCAGCAAAGGCTGAGAATAAAGTAGAAAACCGTTGAACTATACCAAAAAATGTCATAGCCACCGCCACTCTGCCAGCCATGTCGCCTAATGTCAAATTTATGGAATGTGCCGCGCAAGGTACAAACATCGCCCTAGTATTTTGTTGCAAAATATAGACTGTACACCTTTGTTTTTGCCAATCATATTGGCGCTATTGTCATGCGACTGCCCTCGACAATCATTTAAATTAATAATAGAATAAAAAGTAGGAGATTAAAAATATTGAAACCAATGACCACTATTTAGGACCAAGAATTCAAAATCAAATTATTGAATTGCTGAGTAAAAAAGTTAGTAAAGAGGAAATAATTTCCAAAATAAAAGAGAGCAAATATTTTTCCGTTAAAATGAACTGTACTACCGATAGGAGTGATATCAAACAATTAACAATTATAGTTAGAATTGTAGAAATTAATGTCGAAGTGAAAATCAGTGAATTTTAGGTTTTACACCAGTTCTAAAAAGTACTAATTTTAATTTATTCGACGAACTTCAAACACAATTACTAATTATGAATATTAATTTAAATGATTGTCGAGGGCAAAAACAAAGGTGTACAGTCTAGAATTTTGCAATAAAATCCTAGGGCGTTTTTTGTACCTTGCACGGTACATTCTTTAAATTTAAAATTAGGCGACATGGCTGGTAGTCTAGCGATGGCTATGACATTTTTTTGGTACAATTATTAATTTAAATTAAAAATGAGATGTTATGGTTTGGAGCAACTTAATAATACAATTGAAAGAAGGAGATTATCATTACGCTATCTTCAAATCTGTCAATAACTGGAATTATACTGATATCTTCTGTTACTCTTTGGATCACTTTGCTCAATATGCGTTGCAAAAAAGCAAGCGTCAAAGCAAGTAATGGGAACGGTCAAGACCAACTTTTGTCAGGGGCTCAAGGCCAACAGATGTTATAAAAGAGTAAAGAAAGATTTGAGGATACCGTAACGATAATCTCCTACTTTCAATTCTATTATTAATTTGGTTCAACTACAACTATTGAAGCAGTCGGACTCAAAATGACTGATGCAGAGAACAAAAACAAAATTATCACTCCCCTTAAGAATCAGAAAATTTCAGCAGAAATGACACACAGAAGACCGGTAGGGATTTCAGACGAATTAAGAAAATTGCGTTCGGAACGAATGAAAACGTACTGGGCTGCGCTGAGCGTGAGAAGCAAGTAGTCCAATCTTTAAAGAGAAAGTGAACATGGAATGATTCATGTGGTCCAATGTGGCCAATCAAGTTAATAATAATAAAAATGAGTAGGGAAAGATCCTTCGTTCTAAACCCACCACCTCCTTATGGGTTTTACATGCAATCTAGACCCTTGTGGGGGAATTACATGTAAAATCTAGCACGATGCCCCTTATGGGGATTTACATGTAAATCTAGCACGAAGCCCCTTATGGGGAATCCTATGCAAAATAGTTCTGAACGCGTCCGAGCGAGAATGTCTAGATGACGCTGCAAGATACGTGTACGTTGGATAGTGGGAAAATTCAAAATGTGGGGTGAAAATTCAGATAGGGGTTGATTCAATTGAGATTAGGGAGCTAAATACATGAGATTAGACAGACGGGGCTAGATCCATAAGACTAAATACATGAGACTAGATAGACGGGACTAAATACACGAGACTAGATAGACGGGATTAGATACATGGGTGCTAGATACATGGGGCTAGATAGACGAGGCTAGATACATGAGACTAGATACATGAAACTAGATACATGGAGCCAGACAGACGAAGCTAAATACATGAGACTAGACAGACGGGGCTAGATACATGAGACTAGATAGACGGGGCTAGATAAATCAACGGGGCTAAATACATGAGACTAGACAGACTAGACTAAACCATTTTAAACCATTTGATGAGAAAAATCAAATCTGGTGTCAGAACGGCTCTAGCATGTGCCTTAAGCGAGATACCGCCCGACCGCCTACCCCACAGTTGATAACGTCATCCGCCGCGGCAGATATTGCTAAACTAATTACCTCGATGCTGATTGGCTGATTAACGAATAAATAATTACAGTTGACCTTTTCCCTCAATTTATATGTAATGGACAAGACTGGACAGACAAGACTAGACAGACAAGACTAGACAGAGACTAGTTAGATGAAGCTAGACAGATGGAGGCTAAATACATGAGATTAGACAGACCAAGCTAAATACATGAAACTAGATTAGACTGAACTAAAATATATAAGGGATTGTTTAATTTAAATAAAATATATTTTCGATTGTTTTTCTTATAATTGTTAATAATGTTTATATTATTACTTTCATTTTGTTATCTACGTTTTATTTTGATTTACGGCTTGTTGATTAGACGCAACCGGATGTTTGTCAGTCATAACACCAGGCAAGAATAGAGGGACTAGACTAGACAGACTAGATTAGACAGACAGACAAGCGGAGAAAATTCGCGGAGATAGCGGACAATCCTGTATGCATACATAATTGATTGCAAACATATTACGGATTGATTCAAATGAGATTATTGGTTTTAGGCCGGACAAGATCGGACAATACCGAAGAAGGTCGAACAAGAACGGACAAGACTATACAGACCTTATATTTATCCGAATAATTTCCTATGAGTAAGCGAAATTTCTTATACTTGTCTGTGAACCGGATCGTATTAATGTTTTTCATTTATATAAATACCAAAGAGTTTTTCTTAGAGCAATTTTCTGGCATCCACTTTTCATCTACTTGCATCCACTTTTCATTTACTTGCATCCACTTTTCATCACGCCAAACAGGGTGTGAGGTCTATGTGACCCCACGCTAAACAGGGTGTGAGGTCTATGTAACCCCACGCTAAACTCCGTCCATTTTCCGTCCACCCCATCCACTTTCCGTCCACTTTTCATTCTTTCAGCTTTAATCTCATTGGGTTAGTTGGGTTAGCATTGGGTTAGGTTAGCATTAGTTTAGGTTACGGGATGTTAGGAATGAAGCGCACTTCATTCCCAACCTCTCGTAACCTAACCTAATGCTAACCTAACCCAATGCTAACCCAATGAGATTAAAGCTGAAAGAATGAAAAGTGGACGGAAAGTGGATGGGGTGGACGGAAAATGGACGGAGTTTAGCGTGGGGTTAGATAGACCTCACACGCTGTTTAGCGTGGGGTCACATAGACCTCACACCCTGTTTGGCGTGGGGTCACATAGACGTCACACCCTGTTTAGCGTGGGGTCACATAGACCTCACACCCTGTTTGGCGTGGGGCCACATAGACCTCACACCCTGTTTAGCGTGGGGTCACATAGACCTCACAACCTATTTGGCGTGATGAAAAGTGGATACAAGTAGATGAAAAGTGGATGCAAGTAAATGAAAAGTGAATGCAAGTAGATGAAAAGTGGATGCCAGAAAATTGAACTCTTTGGTATTTATATAAATGAAAAACATTAATACGATCTGGTTCACAGACAAGTATAAGAAATTTCGCTTACTCATAGGAAATTATTCGGATAAATATGTATAAGTATAATAAATAAGGTCTGTATAGTCTTGTCCGTTCTTGTTCGACCTTGTTCGGTATCGTCCGATCTTGTCCGGCCTAAAACCAATAATCTCATTTGAATCAATCCGTAATATGTTTGCAATCAATTATGTATGCATACAGGATTGTCCGCTACCCATCCGTAACTCATTTTGAATTTTCTCCGCTTGTCTGTCTGTCTAATCTAGTCTGTCTAGTCTAGTCTCTCTATTCTTGCCTGGTGTTATGACTGACAAACATCCGGTTGCGTCTAATCAACAAGCCGTAAATCAAAATAAAACGTATTTAAATTAAACAATCGCTTATATATTTTAGTTCAGTCTAATCTAGTTTCATGTATTTAGCTTGGTCTGTCTAATCTCATGCATTTAGCCTCCATCTGTCTAGCTTCATCTAACTAGTCTCGTCTAGTCTTGTCTGTCTAGTCTTGTCTGTCCAGTCTTGTCCATTACATATAAATTGAGGGGAAAGTTCAACTGTAATTATTTATTCGTTAATCAGCCAATCAGCATCGAGGTAATTAGTTTAGCAATATCTGCCGCGGCGGATGACGTCATCAACTGTGGGGTAGGCGGTGGGGCGGTATCTCGCTTAAGGCACATGCTAGAGTCGTTCTGACACCAGATTTGATTTTTCTCATCAAATGGTTTAAAACGGTTTAGTCTAGTCTGTCTAGTCTCATGTATTTAGCCCCGTTGATGTATCTAGCACCGTCTATCTAGTCTCATGTATCTAGCCCCGTCTGTCTAGTCTCATGTATTTAGCTTCGTCTGTCTGGCTCCATGTATCTAGTCTCATGTATCTAGCCTCGTCTATCTAGCCCCATGTATCTAGCCCCCATGTATCTAATCCCGTCTATCTAGTCTCATGTATTTAGTCCCGTCTATCTAGTCTCATGTATTTAGTCTCATGGATCTAGCCCCGCCTGTCTAATCTCATGTATTTTGCTCCCTAATCTCAATTGAATCAACCCCTATCTGAATTTTCACCCCACATTTTGAATTTTCCCACTATCCAACGTACACGTATCTTGCAGCGTCATCTAGACATTCTCGCTCGGGCGCGTTCAGAACTATTTTGCATAGGATTCCCCATAAGGGGCTTCGTGCTAGATTTACATATAAATCTCCATAAGGGGCATCGTGCTAGATTTTACATGTAATTCCCCCACAAGGGGCTAGATTGCATGTAAAACCCATAAGGAGGTGGTGGGTTTAGAACGAAGGATCTTTCCCTACTATAATGAAACTCCATTTGATTTAATGAATAGGATGGTTGCGACTGTTACTACGTGGTAATTCATACTTACAGTGAATTGAAAAATTCACTGTGTTTTAGTCACACTTATAATAAGTAAAAATGTTATATAACTTATTATTCACAGTTATATAAATTTCTGCATTTACCATTTGATTCCATTTGATTTACATTGGACTTTCATGCACGATTTGGATACTTTTACACACGATTATAATATCACGGAAGTGTGTGGAAATATAATATCATTTTGGTGTGTGATAGATAGAATACAATTATATTAGTGAATAAAAATAAATAATACATCTTAGCAGTATTAACAGTATTGTTACTAGTATTGCTATAGTGTTATTTATCTTTTCAGAAATATAAATATTCTGATAGGGTTTTGTTTATGTCTTATTATGTATTATTTTAATTCATGTTTTTGAAAAAAAAAATCGATATTAAATTTTATGCGTTTATTGGATAATTCTGATTTGGGTGCTGTAACGTGGAATATATAAAATATGATAGCGTAATACATAAATGCCTGATAGTTCTATTAATACCAATTAGTAGAGTAAAATACTATGAAACTAAATTTAAAACATACAATATATAATACACTTATTTATACTTTATTTAATTTTTACAAATACTCTGATGAACAAATATGATAATGTTACTACGTGGTAATCCATACTTACATTGAATTGAAAAATTCACTTTGTTTTTTAGCACACTTATATTATGTAAAAATGTTATATAACTTATTATTCACAGTTATATAAATTTCTACACATATCACCGTGATATATGTGATATAAGTGTGATATAATATGTGTAATAAATATAATATAATATATAAAAATATGTGTGATATAAGTGTGGTAAAAAACAAAGTGAATTTTTCAATTGAATGTAAATATGATAATATTGCTCGAATTTTGTCTTTTATTATATATTTGTATTGGAATTATTATATTCTATTTTTTTAGTGTTTTATTTTCCGGAAAAATGTCTGTTTTAAAAGCAAGTAATTCCGAACGAACCAGTATTCATGACATGTTAAGGGAAGCCGCACCAAATGATGGAAAAGGAAATATTTTAGCAACAGTCGAAACAAAAACAAATTGTGTTTACTCAAGATCACTACCAGCTAGCACTAGTTCACCTGCAATCTTGACACCTAGCTCCCCTACTCAAAATGAAGATACAACTGTATTTAAAAGTAATTCTAGGATAGAGAATATTAAAAATTGGTCTATATCTACCTATAAATGTACTAAACAACTTATGTTTGAAAAGCTAGGCAAATCTTCCCGTACCGTGGATACAGGTAAGAATATTTTCGATTAACTTCTTCTTCTAGAATTCTTATAGATTTTATTTTTAATATTCTAGAACTTGAGGGCCAAATAGAATCTCTTAGGGATACCCAAAAAAAATATATTAATATTTTAAGATTGGCTCGTGCTCTCACGAATCATTTTTATCACGTTGTTCAAACACAAGTAAGTTTATAATTAATGTAATCATATTATCATAATCGATTTAGTATATTAGATTCTTAGGTATAATAAATATAATCCAAGTCAAATAATATAAAATAAATTTAGTACCATATAAAGATTTTTTGTATTTCAGACAGAAATTGTTACTGTTAGACAGTTATTGTTAGACACAAGAAATAAACAAATTTGAAAATGACCTTCAACAGTCGAAACTCGAGTAGTGTAAAGTGTGTAGATTTATGTAACTTCAGAAGTTATATAGTGTGTCCGCGGATTGAGGTACCCAAACGAACGAAAATCGTAAAATTTTCATTTTTCGACCAAAAGTCATTCTTTATAAATAGTTCTGCTTGTCGAGAAAATGAATGGACGATAAGAAAATTTTAGATCAAATGTACAGGGTGTTATTAAATTAGGAAAGTTTGAAAATGCTTAAAGGCATAAGTTACATTATTTATTATTGTTTACAAAAATTTTATAGAACGAAGTTGTTTATAAACTAACGTAGAGTTTGAATACAAATTTTGAAATAAAAATTCGAATTTTTAATAATTATTCTACATTGCTACCTACCAATCAGTGTCCGCGCATTGAGGTACTCAATAGGGCAAAAATCTTTATTTTTCATTTTACGACCAAAAGTCATTCTTTATAAAAAGTTTTGCTTGTTGATAAAATGAATTGACTATAAGAAAATTTTAGATCAAATGTACAGGGTGTTAATAAATTAGGAAAGTATTTTTTTGAAAAATTTTATAAAACAAAGTTATTTATAAACTTAGAGTCTGAATACAAATTTTAAAATAAAAATGCGAATTTTTAATAATAAAATAATAACAATAAAGGAGTAACACCTCTTTAAAAAACCTTGGTCCAGCTGGCCCGGCTGGTAGTACCTTGTAAGGGTCCCTTGCCAGAGATACGGTGAAGCCCTCAACGGCACAGACAGTGGAGTAGATGGACTACAGAACAGTGTATATGGCGGAAGAGGCAGCCCCGTACTCGGGATAATGAGTAAAAGGTATTTTGTACATGGTACCAAATATCATGTTAAGGGGACGACGGTTTCACATGTTAGTGGCGGTACCCCGACAGCGTCTGTTTCACATGTTAGTGGCGGCTGATACTATAATACTCAGAAGTGGAACTCTTGAGTTTAACCGACTGACATGTCAGTCATAACTTCAATTAAATCAACATGAATGTCATGGAATAGTAAAATTCGTCATTATTTAACAGTGATTAAACCGGAAGCTCTTTATGCTTTAGAAACGCTAAATTTACAAATTAAAACATTAAAGGAACAATTAAATATTAAGGAAAGGAAAATTATGAGAAAGATCTTAGGGCCCAGAATTAATAATGGCATACACTATCCCAAACCCAATTCTGAAATATATAAAAAAAATTCAAAAATTACCGATACCATGAGAATGAGACGAATTCAATTTTTGGGTCATTTGGAAAGAATGAATCATACGAGGCTTACTTACCGAATCCACAAATTTCTACAGAACCAACGTACAAGACCAAAGTGGCACAAACAAGTGGAAAGGGACCTAGTGGAGATGGGATCGCCAGATCTCATGAATAGAAATGTGATCAGGAATATTGTTCATACAAAGGGATTTGGGGAAAATCTGAAGAAACCAACACGACGTGCATGGTCGGAGGAACAGAAAGTACAACAATCCATGGAGATGAAAAGCTATTGGGCAAGGAGGAAGGCTCAGCATACGTTGATTCCGCGTGGTCCTAAGTGACCCATCCGCGAGAAGAAGAAGAAGAAGAAAATAATAACATATTTTTATTTATTTGCATTTTATATTATTAGAAATGCACCTACATTATTAGTAATGCGGTCAGTTTTAGATAAGCCAAAATTATCTTTAAGGAAGCGACACTGGATTTAAGAAGAAAGGATATTACACAAGTTTTAACGAAAACAAAGTTAAACCGTTTAAGCCAAAGATGCGGCAAGCACTTGAACCTGTTGATGAAGAGAGACGTTTAGAGTTTGGTTTATGGATAGGTGAAAGTTTCCCTGAAAACTAAAGATTTCATAGTTTTTTTTTACCGATGAATGTACATTTTGCACAAACGGATACGTATATTCACAAAATATTCGTCATTGAGCTTACGAGAATCCCAATTACATAATAATCAACGTTACAAAAAAGTTAATGTGTGGTGTGGAATTTTTTTTTGATCGGTTCATTGGCCTATATTTTATAGAGGGAAATTTAAACCAGCACGTGTATTTGAACATTTTGGAACATTTTGTCTTACTATTTCTTAATACATTAAAGCCAGAAGTACGTAATAATTTGTTTGGGCAACAAGACGGCTGCCCTACAAATTGCACAGCCTTGGTCAGACAATGGTTACATGATCGTTTTGGCGAAAGGTGGATAGGGCGGTTTGACCCAAACCATCAGCCAGCTAGGTTACGTGAGCTTACTTTGTTAGATTTCTTTTTGTGGGGTGTCTTAAAACAAAAGGTGTATTCAGATGATCTTCCACATGGAAATATTAAAACAACGCATAGAAAAATCAGATTCAGAAGATCTGGATCTGAATCTGCCGCGAACCATTCGTAAAGTATAGGGTATATATATATATATATATATATATATATATATATATATATATATATAGATATATATATATATATATATATATATATATATATATATATATTAAGTTAGCGGAAAAGTGTGTCGAGTTGGTAGGTAGGTAAAGCTATGTAGACTAATTATTAAAAAATCGAATTTTTATTTAAAAAATTGTATTCAGACTCTACGTTAGTTTATAAACAACTTTGTTTTACACAATTTTTGTAAAATATAAAAAATAATGTAACTTATGCCTTGAAGATTTTTCAAACATTCCTAATTTATTCTTCTTCTTCTTTAATCCATAGCCGGCGCATGGAGAGGTGGTCGACCTCGTAGCCAGTACGCTGCTGTTGGTGCCGCTAGATTCCGTGCTCCATTCACTATACGCTTCCATGCTAATCGATCAGTTGCAACGGTTCTTGCCTCAGCTGTTGTTATTCGCTGGTTTTTTAAATCGTTCTCTACGTGTTTCAACCATGTGGTCTTCGGTGCTTGTTTTTGTGTTCTCCAATCAGGTCGTTTGAGGTCGTTTTTTCCATAGGAGTTTGTGCGGTACTCGATTGTCGCCCATCCTACAGATGTGGCCGAACCATCGTAATCGGGGTATTTGAATTTCCTCAACAATCGGTGTCTGTGGGTCGCACCTTTCTCTGATTGTTTCATTTCGGAGGTGGTTGAGGAGTGAGACGCAGAGAATCTGTCTCAGGCATCGCATTTGGAAGGCCTCGAGCTTGTTAAGGTCTGGTTTGAGTAATGTCCATGTTTCCGATCCATAAAGAAGAATTGGGAGGATCAGCGTCCGGTATAGGCGTATTTTGGTTTTGATGGTAATATTCGTCCGCTTCCATATGCACCACTTGAGTGAAGCAAACGTTGCTGTTGCCTGGCCTATCCGGCTGTGAACTTCGGCTGTCGAAGCTACTTTCTTCTCCACAACCAGTGATCCCAAATATTTGAACTGTGGTACCTGCTCGATTGTGGTTCCATCGAGGTAAACTCTGGCTTCAGATCCATCCGTTGTAAGCACTTTGGTCTTATCCGCATTGATTCTCAGTCCGTATGACTGGGCAATGCGGGAAATGTCATACAAGGTGTCTGTTGCGTCGGCATCTGTGTTGGCGAAAACCGCACTGTCATCGGCGAACATCAGATCGGTTAGGAAGTTTTTGTCATCATATCGAACTCCGCGTCGCCCATCAAACGCTTTTCGCATAATCGTGTCGATCACAATGTTAAAAAGGAGCGGCGAGGCCACGTCTCCTTGCCGGACTCCGGTTCGAATCGGGAATTCCTCAGACATGTCGTTTCGGATACGAACATTGCTGGTTGAGCCGTCGTGCGATGCTTGAAGAAGTTGAATGATTTTCAGTGGCACGTGTTCGATCTTCAGGGCTTCCCGCAAGCTTGTCCAATCGATGCAATCAAAAGCAGATTTGAAATCGATAAAGACGATGACAGTTCGTTTGCCACATCGAATTCTTTCTTCCATTAGCTGACGGAGAGCAAATATCTGATCGATGCATCCTCGATGTGGTCGAAATCCAGCTTGTTCTTCCCGGCTTGTTTGCTCTCGATGTTTCTGTAGTCTTGATTGTATGATTTTCATAAATACTTTGCCGACGATCGAGAGGAGGCTAATACCACGGTAATTCTTGCATTCCCGACTGTCGCCTTTCTTCAAAATAGGCACAACAATCGCTGCTTCAACAATCTGCCACACGGATGGAACACAATCTGAATGCCATATATGCACTGTGAGAACGTGAAGTTGATGTAATAAGACGTCTCCCCCGGCTTTGATCATTTCGGCAGTTACTTGATCTCCTCCCGGCGCTTTACCATTTTTCAGGGATTTTATTGCCGTCTTCACCTCATTGATTGTTGGTTCAGTATCGGGAAACTGATTTATCGGCTGCTCAATAATCGGCAGTTCGGGTGCTGGACCTACTGGCGGATTGTGGTTGTACAGCTGATGAAAGAATTCTCTCCACCGCTGTAGACGTTCCTGAGGAGAGGTCACGAAAGTTCCATCCAATTTTTTGATATTCTCATTTGTTGATGTTGTTTTGCCACTTAACCGTCGGATTGTCTGGTACAGCGTCCGGTACTCATGCCTTGACGCTGCTTCTTCCATGTCAGCCGCGATGTTATTCCAGTAAGCTTCCCGTTCCAATTTCATTTTCTGTCGAACTTCTTTGTTCAATCGTCGGTATTGTTTGAAATCGACGTGTTTCATTTGCTTCCGCTGGTCGACTAGATTGAGACAGTCGTCCGAGATCCATTGCTGCGTCCGTCGACGGATGGGCGGACACAGTTCCGTTGCACACCCCACAATAGACTCAGAAAGTTGTTTTTCTTCTATGTTGATATCGACTGGTATCGTGAGTGCTGCAAATTTGTTGGATAATGCGATTTTAAATTTTCGGCTGGTTTCAGGGTCTCGCAGACAGGCCCAGTTCCTCTTGGCTGATGGTGGTGCCTTTTTCTTTGCTCTTTGTAATTTCAATTGTAGTTTCACTCGGACAAGATAATGGTCTGATCCACAGTCGGGTCCACGCATCGCACGTACATCTTTGAGCGTCGATCGGAATCTGGTGTTGACCAAAATGTAGTCCAACATCGCCGAATCGTTGCCGGATGGGTTTCGCCACGTGAGTTGATGTTTGAGGGGGTGACGAAAGATGCTGTTGCCGATGATCAAGTTGTTTGACGCTGCAAATGATAAGAGGCGTAATCCGTTGTCATTTATTTCCCCGTAGCCGAATTTTCCCATCGTTTCTTCCCAACCGGTTCGATCTGCACCCGTATGTGCATTAAAGTCGCCCATAAGTACGATTAATTCGGTTTGGGGTATTGTATCCAGTGTGTGTTGAAACTGGGCAAAAAAATTCATCCTTGTTTGTGTCCGGGCTGGTCTCAGTTGGGGCGTAGACGGATACGATATGGGTCTTAATCGTTCCATCAATAGTGATAACCGCCAGACGCTCGGATATCGGTTGGAATGCGATAACACTGGCAGAGGCCCGTCGATCAACCATAAAGCCAACGCCCGCTTCTCGTTTGTCGCCACCAGAATAGAATAGCGTCATCGTCTCGTCGATTGATGGTGGGTCAACCTTCATTGTCCCAGATCCTGTGAGCCGCAGTTCTGATAATGCACAGATCGATATTTTGCATTTCAATAATTCCTTGGCGATAATTTCCTTTTGACCAACGTGATGTCCCGTTCGCACATTCCATGCGGCGATTCGTATTTCTGATTTCGGTGTGATTAACCTGAGTCTTTGGCCAGTAGTCCACTTCTCACCAGCATCCCTGGTTCCCAAAGCTGGCGCATCGGCTGCCCCGGATGCGGTACGTATATGATTAAGACTTTGGCCAGTAGCCCATTTCTCACCAGCATTCCTGGTCCCCAAAGCTGGCTCATCGGCTGCCCCGGATGCGGTAGCATTAATTCGTAAGTGGTTAAGTCGTGTATCCATGCGGTTTCTTGCCTAGTTTCTTCGGTTTCCCGATTCTGGTCGGCGCGGCAGGCCGACCACAATCCTCCTTTCACACCCTGGGCTTGGGACCAGACGACGGCGGAGACGACGGTGTATTAGGTCGAAAAAGGAGGGAGAGCAAAGAATACGTTTTAATTTATTAACACCCTATACATTTGATCTAAAATTTTCTTATCGTCCATTCATTTTCTCGGCAAGCAGAACTTTTTATAAAGAATGACTTTTAGTCGTAAAATGAAAATTTTACGATTTTTGCCCTATTGGGTACCTCAATCCGCGGACACACTGTATAATGTTTTCATAAAAATAAGTGGTAAAAAATTAGTGAATTTATCATTTAGAGGAATAGGGAAAGATAGTTCCTTCTAAATCATCCACCGACCTTGACCCTCCTCCCTCAAGGTCAAGGTCACCCTCCTCACTCACCCCCTCATGGTCAAAGATAAACGACCTCACTCCTTCTCAAGGTCAAATCTCAATGACCTCAATCCTCCTTCAAAGTCAATAACCAAACTTCTCAAAATTAATTCAAATTTTCTGATACCAACTATTTTACGATTGCAGCAATTTCTTGCATCCCTACCCTATAAAATGTGTGGAATGGATAGTGATGTAAAACAATGTGTGAAGGAGATAAAGCTAAACCTAATTAATTATAGATATTGACAATTATCCTATACGACATCCTTGAGAAATCAGCTTTTAGTCAGGTTTAATCAGCTTTCAATCAGGTTTAATCAGCTTTCAATCAAATTTAATCAGTTTTAATCGGCCTTTAATCAAGTTTAATCAGCTTTCAATCAGGTTTAATCAGCTCTTAATTAGGTATAATCAGGTTTAATGTTACTCCTCGGGGTCATCCCAAGGTCACGGCCATAAATCCTCCGGAGTCAAGTCGAGGTTAATTTAAAGTTAGGCCAAGGTCATGTCAAGGTTAGGTCAATGCCATATCAAGGTCAATTCAAGGTTAGGTCAAGAACAATTCAAGAAAAAGCCGATCAAATATTTTAGAAGTATATGATAAGGAAAAAAAACTTAAGAACCCATAAGAATAAATGGGTGTGACAAGGAGTCAAGAAATGAAAAGATGTAATATATTTCAAAAGTGTGTAACAAAGAAAAAATGTAAAGATGTTTAAAAACTGCTATATTAAATACAGTAGTTAGCAAATTTTTTATAATGATAACGTACGCGAATATAGAATGTCTGAGTCCGAGTTTTGTTCAAGGGATTTTTCATTTTTTCCTTCCTTTATGCTAAATTAATGCTAAGATTCAAAATTTCAAGTTAGTAAGATTGCTAGAAGTACCTTAGAATTTTGATGATCGGTGAGTGTATCACTTACAAAATTATGAAATTTGACTGGAGATAATTCGTAAACTATAAGGTATAATTATTAGGTATATTGGAAATATAGCCAGTTATAGTATGTCCTTTTGATATCTAAAAATTCAAACTTGCTTTATGCACAACGAAGTTACATGGGGGTCAAAAGTGCCGTGAGTCGCTTCGAGAAAGGGACGGCTGTGCTCGACTTGGCCGTGCCCCAAGATCACTATATTTAAATTTGGATGTATTCAAGTAAATTTAAATGAATTATTATTATAATTGAATAAAACCATAAATTGAATGTATGTAGAGTTTTCACATTTTGCAACTCGGACTCAGACATTCCATACTCGCGTACGTTATCATTTACTGTATACAAAATTTGCTAACTACTGTATTTAATATAGCAGTTTTTAAAAATCTTACATCTCTATGAATAGGATGGTTGCGACAGTTACTACGTGGTAATTCACACTTACATTGAATTGAAAAATTCACTATGTTTTTTTAAAACTTTTTGCATCCTTTTCTAAGCACTCCTTGTCACAGCCACCCGCCCCTCACGCTTTTTGAATTTACTAAAATTTTTATACATCTCTTCACGTTTTTCCCCCTTGTCACACACTTTCAAACTATTTTGCATCTCTCCATTTCTTATCTAAGTACTCCTTATCATACGCATTTACTCTTATGGGAAAACGATTTTACTACGATGCGTAAAATTTCAAGGTCAATGTTGTTACTACGAACAAATTTTTAAATGAAAATATCCCCCAACCACCCAGACCCCTCCCCTCTCCCCGCATATCAGAATGCATATTTACTTTACTATTTTCACTGCGATGTATAAAACTGACCTTGGCCCAGTTTACTATTTTTACTACGATGTGTAAAACTGATCTAGGGATGACCTTGGGGTTTGACCTTGGGGTAACCTTGAGGTTTGACCATGAGGGAGGAGTGGGGTTATTGACCTTTCAAGGATTAGTGAGGTTATTGACCTTGAAGGAGGAGTGAGGTCATTGACTTTTGGCCTTGAGGAGGAGTGAGGTTATTGGCCTTTGACCTAGAGGGAGGAGCGAGCAGGGTGATCTTGAGGGAGTAGGTTTTATGGTTCCCTACTTATTGTATGTCTATCTTTCTCTACTTATTGTTAGAGGAATAAGTATTGTGTAATATTTGTGTTATTGTTTCCTTTAAAGACAACTAGTAAGCCAAAGTTTTTTTTAAATTTTGTCTATTTTTCGATTATTAGTTGTTTTCGAAAATTTGCAATAGATAGAAACCTTTCTTAAATGAATGAACCTTTTATTTGATAAATCTGATATTTATTGTACCAGGAATTTGCTTTAACCAATTATAGGAATTTGTAAGTGTATATGTCGCAAAATCCGTCATTTCATGAAACACCTAGGCACTTCCGTCGAAGTTTAGTGTAAAATATTGAAATTGTATTTCCCGCCTAGATAGTTCATGAAATGCCGAAAAGTATAAGTAAATAAAGCCGAGCTTCATCAGACGCACAATACAGTTTGATTCTTCCTGTAGTGCCTAGCGTGTTGTGGGACGTTCCCCAATAAAGATTAATTGTTTAATTTACAACAAAATGGAACGAATAACAGCAAACAAAGAATTCTTTTTTGAAAAACATCATGAATATTATGGAAAACATCCCTAATTAGTTATTTAAAGTTGTCTTAGCCTCAAAACATTTCATTTAATATTTACATCTTTTAACTGAGCTGAAGTATAAGGTCGTTTGTTGGGCTGCTTTTATAATATTCATGATTTTTCTTTCCATTGTGTTTAAAATTAAATAACTACTCTTTATTACGGAACGTCCCACAACACGATAGGCATTACAGGAAGAATCAAACTGTATTGTGCCTCTGATTGTGAAATTCGGTTTTGAGTACGAGATGCCGGCGCAGAGTGGTCATTTCATGAACTATCTAGGCGGGAAACGCAATTTTCATATTTTTCACCAAACGTCGGCGTTTCTGGAGTTTAAGTATTTCATGAAATGACGGATTTTGCGACAAGACACGACATATATAATAGCAATAACTACAAAGAATCTTTAAATTGATCTAAATATTTTGTTTAGCATGCCTTAGGAGAAGCCTTTTCGGAATTAGCACAAAAATCTCCAGAATTGCAGGAGGAATTTCTTTACAATTCAGAAACACAACGAAATTTAACAAAAAACGGTGAGACTCTACTCGGTGCACTAAACTTCTTTACGTCTGCTGTTAACACTCTGTGTAATAAGACTATAGAAGATACTTTACAAAGCATCAAACAATATGAAGCGGCGCGTATCGAGTTCGATGCTTATCGAACCGATTTAGAGTCGATCTCTACAAAACACGATGAGGCTATCGGACTAGAAGACGCCCAACAAGGATACGAAGTACATAGACAACAGTTTATGAAATTGAGAGCCGAAGTAGCGGTCAAATTGAAATTTTTAGATGAAAATCGGGTAAATATAACAAGAGCCAGAAAATTCTCTAATCTATGCATAATTACATAATGTAAATTGTATAACATAGCAAACAACAGTAAACGACTAGAATAATTATACAAAACTAAATACAGTATAATCTCGGTAATTCGGCCGTTGGTTAATCGGACGACACGTCCAGTAAACCGGCGGTCTGGGGACCGCTGGCGTTCCTCCCAACACTCTTTCTTATAATCCGCCGGTTGTCTGGTCCCATATTGTTAGCATATACTAACAGAGAATTTTCGAGGTTCCTTTTTAACAAATACTAAAAAATTAAACTTATATTATGTAATGATTTTTTGGCTTTCATTTTATGTGTACCTTATATTATTTTTTGGAAAAAATAGGCTTACCTAAGTTTAATTTACGAATTATTTTTTTTATGAGAGGGTGCAAACGATAATAGTATAACACTAACGTGAAGTTTACGAGAGTTTTAAGAAGCATATTACGCACGACCCGCGTAGCGGGGAGTGCGTAATTCCGCGTGTACGTAATTGCCTTGCAACTCGAGTTATGTACTATACTTTATCTACGACCAAACTAATTTGTTTCTGTTTAATAAGAAAAATATGTTTGATGTAACAAATTTATTTCTTATTAGGCTATGTTTATTTAATTATCATTATTTAACATTATAATAAACAAACAGTTGTATTTTAATATATAAATGTTACTCGACATTATTTAACTTGATAGAAATGAAAAAAAAACACATTGTTAATGGGTTTATTTGGGTTAAACTGGAATAAGAGTGCTCATAGATATATGCAACCGAATGTACGCAATGTCAATTTCCGTTAGTTTGAATTGTGGTAGGGGGGGCGCTGAACGTATGAATACGTAGTAGCAGCTCTCAACGAATCGTAAACCAAAAGCATGTGTGTGTTATCAATCATAACTTATCATTAATCCCGGACTGTTACATACGTGTGTGTTCTGATGTATTTACATAGTCCGCGAACTGTATAATAATGGGCATTTACAATAGTGGTCGTAGATAAAAGATTATAAATAACTCTAAGATAAATTATATGAAGCATAATTTTATTTTGTATTTGTTTTCAGGTTAAAGTAATGCATAAACAACTTTTACTTTTCCATAATGCAGTATCTGCATATTTCTCTGGGAATCAAACGGCGTTAGAGGCAACTTTAAAACAATTTAACATCAAAGTGAAAACACAAAACTCAACATTTCTGTCTTGGTTAGAACAGTAAGAACATTCATTATATTAGTTTTATTTTCTAGTCAATGGTAAGGAATTTCATTCTATAAATTAATATTTATTTTGTAAAAATTATATTTAATATTTTTTTTATATTAAATACGGAGACAATTGTATTATCGACAAATATCATTATTTGATATTAAATATGCCATTCTAATGTTGCTTTACTTCTTGACAACTAAATAATATTAATTTTATATTTAATTGATAATTTGTTTCTATTACTATACTTAAATATTAACAAAATATTACTGAAAAGATTAGTCTTAGCACTTTTTTTTAAGATACTGTTTTTATTGAACTTTGTGTTTGTTTCACATATACTTCTCTTGGAAGACTTAAGTTTAATTTAGTAACTTTAAAAGCTTAATTAAATGCTATATGATTGAAATTATATTCAGGTAACTTCCTAAAACACGGTATACTAGAATGTTTTCATGTTTTCACTTCAACATAAATATTTTTGAAATCATTGTATAATCCGGCAACCTCAACTAGGGATTGCAATCCGGTGTCATTTGCAATCCGGCCGGATTTCCATCGATATGGCCGGCTCCGGATCGATGGAAATTCGCTTGATCCGAACAGGATAATTTTCCTTTTTCGTTCCAAAATGGACTTTTTACAGGATAATCCAGTATGATAAACACACACACACATTTATAATTAGACAAACAATTAAAAATCTAATACAGTTTGGGTAAAATTTCACTAATAGAATTTTAGTATTTAACTTTATTAAATCTAACATAATAAACTTTACCTAATCTACTGAGATCACAACAATCAGATATTTGAGCATGCATTTGAAAAAGTCGTATTCTTATATTTATGACAGACATCGTGATGAATCTGTCTAATGAATGGCACAATTATCACAAGAATGAGTTTATATATATATATATATATATATATATATATATATATATATATATATATATATATATATATATATATATATATATATATGGGTTCTGGACTCCTAGGTGGAGCATAGAGCCTCCATAAGCACCCTCCAGCGGACCCTATTCTGGGCCATTGCTTTGGCTTCACTCCAAGAGGTTTTCTGGGCTTTTAGTTCATCTAACACTGTTCTCCTCCATGTTTGAGCCGGTCTTCCTCGTCGTCTCGTTCCTTGGGGAGTCTAGTGCTGCCCTTGCAATGTCGTCTGGTTTTCTTCTTAGAATGTGGCCGATCCATCCCCATTTTCTTTTCTTAATGTCGTGCTCTATTGTTTCTTCTCCGCATCGTTTAAGAAGTTGCTCATTAGTAATTTTCTGTGGCCAGAAGATTCTGAGGATGATTCGTAGACATTTGTTGGCGAAAACCTGAAGTTTATGTTTTGTGGCATTAGCGTTTTTCCAGGTCTCACATCCATATAAGAGGATTGCTTTGACGTTTGTTCTATATAAACGCAGCTTGCTCTTTGTTTTTATGATGTTGGACCTCCATATTGTGTTTAGTTGCCTGAATGCCATCTGTGCTTTTTGAATTCTGTTTAGAATGTCTAGGTCTGTTCCGCCCGTCTCGTTGAGAATGCTTCCTAGATACTGAAACTTTTCTACATTCTCAATTGGTTGGTCGTTTATTTGAAACGGTGCGTCGTTATTTGTGTGCATTCTCATCGCTTTTGTTTTTGAGACATTTATTTTCAACCCTATCTTCTGTGCCATGTCTGATAGTAGGGTGAGTTGCCTTTGCATACTTTCATAGGTATGCGAAAAAAGGCAAATGTCGTCTGCGTATTCGAGATCTTTGAGATTAGAGTAAAGAGTCCATCGAATACCATCGTTTGGTCTGCAAGACTTTTCCAGGATATAGTCAAGAGCAATGTTAAAAAGCAAGGGAGAGAGCACACATCCTTGCTTCACTCCTGATCTCACCGGAAAAAGGTTGCTATGTGCTCCGCTATGCAGGATACTACATGATACGTCATGGTACAGTTCTCTAATCGTGTCGATGATTTTTGTTGGCACGCCTCTTGTCCGTAGTATCTTCCATATAGCAGAGTGGGATAGGCTGTCAAAAGCACGTTCAAAGTCGATGAAAACAAGATATAGTGGCGATCGCCATTCAACGGATTGTTCTATAATTATTCTTGTTGAATTTATGTGGTCTATGCATGAGCGGTTTGGGCGGAAGCCTGCTTGGTTTGGACGCAGTATGGGTTCGAATGCTTCTGCCAGCCTATGTTGGATTACACTTGCAATAATTTTGTTTATGGTGTTTAACAGCGTTATTCCTCTCCAAATTTTGCATTGCGTTAGGTCTCCTTTCTTTGGCAGTTTGATAATGAGACCATGTTTCATTTCTGCTGGAATTTCTTGGTTTGTCCAGATCCCTTTTATTATTTTTGCAAGTAGAGGTGCAATCCATTTAGGGTCTACCTTGATTAGTTCGGCAGGTATGTTGTCTACCCCTGCCGCTTTGTTGTTTTTCAGCTGCTTGATGGTATTTATTATTTCTGTTTTTGAAGGCGCGTCTATTTTTATATTCAGCTGTTCATTTGCATTGGCTTCTGGAGCTATCTCAAGTTCGTCTTCCATGGGTGAGCTGAGCATATCAGAAAAGTATTCCTTCCACCTATCGAGCTGAGTTTCTGGGGTGGTCAGTGGGCGGTTGTCTTTGCTTCTAACTATATTTGTGGTCTTTGTGTGCTTTTTGGAGAGCTTGTTTGTCAGTGTGTAAAGAGTCCTCGAGTTGTTATTTTTGGCTGCTTCTTCTGCTTGCTCACATATCAGGTCAATCCATATTCGCTTGTCTTTTTTGGCAGATGCTTTAATTTGTTTGCATAGTTGTGTATATCTCCAGATTGCATCATTTTTGTCATCGAAGTTTTGCACTGGAGTACCAGTTTCTTCGCATCGTTTCTGTCTTGTATAAGTTGCCATGTTTGGTCTGAGATCCAGTCTTTTCGATTTCTTTCCTTTGTGCCAAGGGTTGTTTTGGCCGATTCGAGTAGTGTCTTGGCTAAGCCATCCCAAGATGTTATGGGATTTTGTTCTGCATTTTCATGCAGGTTTGTTAGGAAAACTTTTTTGCAGTTTGGTTGGCGCAGTTTGTGTAGGTTGAACTTTACTCTCTCTGATTGTTCAGGTTTCTTTGGTACGGCCAGTTTGATTCTGAACGTGCCGAGCAGAAGGTGGTGGTCGCTGGCAATGTCTGCACCCCTTTTGTTTCTGACATCAAGTAGGGATCTCCGCCATGTTTTCGATATGGCAATATGGTCAATTTGGTTTTGGGTTTTCTTGTCGGGGGATATCCATGTGACTTTGTGGATTTGCTTGTGTGGGAACACTTTTCCACCTATAACTAGGTCTGATGTTGAACAGAGTTTCGTGAATAGTTCACCGTTTTCATTTCTTTCCCCACATCCTTCTTTACCCATGATGTCTTCTAGGTTACTGTTATTTGTCCCGACCTTAGCGTTGAGATCACCCATGAGTATGGTGATATCACCTCTGTTTATCTTCCTTAACGTACTTTCAAGGATATCGTAGAAATTTTCTTTTTCCTCAGCACTCGCACTGTTTGTGGGTGCATAGCATTGTACAAATGTGATATTTCTGTATTTAGTGTGGAACCTTGCTGTAATTATTCTGTCATCAATGGGGTTCCATGAAATTAGGCTCTTTCTGGCTTTTTTACTAATTATGAAACCAAAGCCTCTTTCAAGAGACCCAGTTTCTTTGCCACTGTACAGGAAAAGCTCCCCAGATTGTAAGTTGAGCTCCCCCTTGCCAAGCCAGCGAACTTCTGATAAGTCTAAAATTGAGATGTTGTAGTTATTTAATTCTCTCACCGCTTGATGCAGTTTTGATGCTTCGTATAGAGTTTTTACGTTCCAGCATCCAAAACGTAACTTTTCCTTAAGTGTAGCCAGTGTTGTCTTCGTTTTGTCCGTCCGGATTTGTGTTGTAGAGGTTTCATTAATAGCATAGTTTCACAAGAATGAGTTTGTAACTATTTAATTTAATCAATTTACTATAAATACCGTATTTTCCGGTGTATGAGACGCACCCTAAAATTTAACCAACTTTTTGTGCACCTATAACGAGGAAATATGTTTTAGAGGCAATTTTTTTGGAAAAAAGGTGCGCGTTATACACCGGCAAATACGGTAATTATTTTAAGTATACATTATATATCATAAAATCAATTATGTTTTGAAATCAATTATGTTTTGAAAATACCATGTGGTGCCATGCGCACCACCTATTTAAAGTACCTACTCATACAACAGCGCGATTATTTTACCAAAAATGAGGTGAACGGATCGGGTATATTGGTACCGGATCCGGGAAACGTTTAGTGATGCCGGATCCGCCCGTTTTCCGGATTGCAATCCCTACCTGAAACATGGTTCCACATTTTTTTGCACTTTTGTGGGACAACAGCCTACTCTTATGTAAGTTTAACAATCCCCTTTGCATATAATAAAGCATAATATAATAAAATTCGAAAAAATATTTTTTTTAATGTATTGTAAAAAAGACTAATTTTTCATTTAAAAAATTTTATGTTTATTCAAATAAAATGTGTAAGGAAATTGGTTGCAAATTATGATTTATTTACATTGACTAAATATTAACATAAAATTTGTTTTTGACTAACATTATTTCGTTGGTAAACAAACTTTAAATTTAAACGTTCAAGAATGTATCTATTTCTCCACTAACAATAAGTCTCGTATAAAGCCGGGGTTATACTAGGTCCACGCCGCGTGTTGCAACGCTGCCTGACTCAAGCCGGGGTTATATTAGAGCCACGCCGCGTATCGCACCGCGTGAGATTGCAATCGGTTACATACATTTAGTATAAACGTGGTTATATTAGCTCAGTCCCGCGTGTCGCCTAGCGAGCTGACGCCACGCAGACCGTTCGATTTCAATCGGCGTGGGATCCGTAGTGGGGGAAGCGACGCGTTGGTTTGCTCCGCGCTAATATAATCACCACGTGGCTATTCCGGCGAAATATTGGTGAAATCTAGTATCGTTTCATTCACCAATAAATGATATTCACTTCGATTTTCTCTTGATGCATTTACTGGGTGCACCCAGTACGTGATATTTGTAAAACTCCTCTAGAATATCTCCTCTACTTTCTTTTCTTCCTGAGTAGGCTTAACATAAATAGGAATTCAATATCTTCTTCAGAACAGAACCTTGTAAATAGCTGCGGATGTTTACGCGGTCACCACTGAATTGACACAAAAATTAATCAGTACGAGCGGCGAAGCGACACTGTAGTATAATCACCAGCCCTTGCGTCAGGCAGCGTTGCGACACGCGGCGTGGGTCTAATATAACCCCGGCTTCAACGGGCTGGTATATACAGACGCAAGCTTAACTCTTAACCACCTGCCATACGTCTCAGGTGAGAAAATTACTGCTACTTTGGGTCTGAGAGACGTATGTCAGGTGGTTAGGTGTTAATGATATATGAAGAGTATGCGAGTAAAACTGAAGTCGAGGCAAGCAATTGTTGAAAATGGCCCATAATTGGTGTATTGGTGACAACTAACATGTTCTTAAATGTAAAAGAAATCAATTGCGTAATCTTTCAAACACATAGGGAAACGGTCGCGGAAAACCTGGCAATTGGCAAGGAAGAGGTTCAAAGAGCCAAATACATACGATTCCTATAAATATTCTTTGAAGAATTCCTCACCTGGAACATTACGACGGATAGTATGAAAAAAAAACAGAATTGCAAAATCTACCAACTTCGAATGCTCAAGAACATTGTTAAATCCGGGATTATATTAGTCCCACGCCGCGTGTCGCAACGCTGTGAGAGGCAACGGGCTGGTGATTATACTACAGTGTTGCGTCGCCGCGCCTGCTGATTAATTTTTGTGTCAGTTCAGATGACCGCGTTAACGTCTGCACCTATTTACAAAGTTTGGCTTCCGGCTCAGATACTGATTTTGAAGATATTGCTGCTGTCTGCGTGGCGTCAGCTCGCTCGGCGACACGAGGGACTGAGCTAATGTAAAGGCCTGTCCAGACTGTGTGTAACCGATTGCAATCCCACGCATTGCGACACGCGGCGTGGGTCTAATATAGTAAAGGCCTGTCCAAACGCTCCGTTTTGCACAACCTTTTGTCTGCGCAGTTCAACACGTTGCACATAAAACGTTGCGTGTAGATAGGAGAACTGCGCGGAGACGGTACAGTTGCAGCGATAACTGAGCTAAAGAGCATAGATATCCATGAACTGTGCAGACAAGTCGGCGCGTGTAGACGGTAGCTCCGTTTTCCGATTCATTTTGATCAAAATGACCATCCATGGCGATTTCACTAAAACTGTGCGAAATATACAGATATATCTGCACCGTGTAGACGCTCTACAAATTGCAACGTTTTCATTCCGTCTTAAGACTGCGCAGACAAAAGGTTGTGCAAAATGGAGCGTCTGGACCGGCCTTAACCACATTTACATACACATTTTAGTTATTTACTACCCTATAATAGAGGTTATAACCCTCCCTCTCTTAAGAGAAGGGTTTAGGCAGTTGAGACCCCACGGTTGCCTAAGCCGGGATGGGGAATTGAGTGATGGATTGCAGTCATTAGTTTTTGTATTAAACTGCTTTAGTTCTGCGTGGGATTAATTACGGTCATACCAGTATGTAACCGATTGCAATCCTACGCGTTGCAACACGCTGCGTGGCTCTATTATAACCCCGGCTTAACACATTTTCATACAACACGACATTTTGTAGGAAACTATCTACCGCGTTATAGGATAGTTAGCTGTATTTACTTATATATTACTTTTTGTCAATTTCTAAGCAAATATTTAGAAACATTTAGTTTATAAAGTTACAATAAAATTGTATTTATTGACTGTTTGATCATCGTTAATATTAAAGTGACCAGATTTTTTCAAGCTGAGCTGAGCAAGCACAAGTTTGAAAATACTATTTATTTTAGGGTATCCAACTAGTGGCAGGTAGTATCTATTTTATAAATTTAAAGATGTGACCTATAATACATATGTTACGAATTAAAATCCAACATTAAAGAATGCTTACATTGTATAGAATTTTTTTGTGCGTTGATTGTGACACAATAATTTTGTAACTATACAAGTTTGTTATTAATATATTGTTGAGATTTTGATATTATTAAATAGTAATTAACATTTGTATCCTTTCTTCAAAGACTATAATTTCTAGGAAATCATTGTATACTAATCGTCAACAAAGTTGACATCATTAGTATCTACTAATCTACTAATCTACAACTAATCTTTCTATAAAAAACTTTCTTAAAAACAACTACTTCACTGGCAAACACCACGACTGACATTGAATTACATTAAGAAAGTTTTCGGGTTCTATATAACCCTGTGATTTTCCCCAAAAAAAGCAATATCCTGATCAAACACAAAAGATAATTGTCAATTAATTAATGAACATCCATAAACGCGTTTCTGCCTTTTGGATTCATTCTTCATCATTAACAATAAATTCAAATTAGAAATAAAATGAATACGACTTACCTAGTCTGTTATTTACAGCTAACTGGTATTATCGTATTTGAGATTATTCTATTTATAGTACAACCAGGTATTCAGATTTTTGCAAAAATTCATATGCTGCGCTTGTTGTACTAGCGGACAATTAATATTGGTCGAAGCAAATTTATTAAAGAATTCTCTGAAGCCAAAAGGCAGAAACACGTATGTTGTTGTTGAATTAGGGTTTCTGGTTCGAATATATCCGAACCGCAAAACCGCGGTTTTCTGTGCAAAAACCGAAACCGCATAACCGTCATAAAGAACCGCGGTTTTCGGTGTTTTTCAAAAGATTAATAAAAATAAAGTACAATGAATTAGTGCTCTTTCAAACATTGCAAACTGTTGTTGCAAAAATGGCAACCATCGAAGGTATATCTGTTCGAGCAATTTCCGGTTTCCCAACCAAATCTTGCCAAAGTTTTTATTGCAATTTAGGCTTTCTGCGAATTGAAGGAACTTGTTCTGAAAATAATATCGCAATAAGTGTTGGAAAACATTTAGATTCATTTAGTATCAGTTTTAGAAATGAAACTGTCGCACATGACGGTGCCCGGGTAATTGTAAAAATAGCACAGATTGTCCTGCTGATTCTTGGAAAAGAAATTAATTGGTTCTGATATAAGCAAAGCTTCAATGAAAAATATCATGGAACATATCGAACAGAATTGGCTAGATGCTTATTAAATCCTTCGAAAGTTCCAACAAAGTCTGTTTTAATATTGGTCGAAAATCTTTTTGAACGACTTTATCCAGACAACAATAAGATTGAAGTCGAAGGTGAATGTTTGGCAAATTCAGAAGAATTAGAAGAAGTGACCAATACAAATTATTCCTTGCAAGACGAAGTTCAAAAACTATTCAAAATGTATTAAACAAAAATACTTATATGCAAACAAATCGCTATTCTAATTCTATGAAGCAGGAGATAGCTATATATAAAAGAACTTCTGAGATAACAAAAAGATAAAATATTTTGTTTCGAGCGCTCTCTACAATTAAAACTTAAAAACCTACGCCGAAAAATCATTTTTCCTAAGCCCTGACTTTTGGAAAAAACTAGGATCTCGTTGAAATATCAGACAGAAACAAATACCAGGTGTCCTTAAAAACCGAACCCGAAACCGCGGTTTTTAATTTCCAAAAACCGAAAACCGCGGTTTTGAAAAAGTGCGGATATTCAGAAACCCTATGTTGAATGGACTGTATTTAACAAAAATTATTTACTATAGTATATTATACTATAGTTAATTATTTACTATAGTATATTATATTAATTATTAACTATATTATATATTAAATCGGGATAGTAAAAAAAAAACCACTTACCTTTAGGCTGCTCTCGTCTCCGCCCGTGGTGGAACGTCCTTCCGTCGCCTATTTAAGGGGAGGAAAATAGGGAAAATAATATGTATCGGGAAATATATTGAGGAACACAATTAAATTATGTCGCTCCGGACGGAAAAAAAGGACGATGCAGCCTTCCAGACCGTGATCGCACCACCCAATCAAGAGTCAACTTTTACATTTATAAATTAACACGAACGTGAACAAAGTCGGTTAACTATGTTCGCACAGTAACTTTCGTGGTCTCGCCGAGAGCGCTTAAAACATACAAAATCGAATATTCAATTTTCCACCACCATTGATATTATCTTTTGTATTTGGCCAGGAAATTGTTTTTTTTTTGGGAATATTACAGGGTTATATAGAACCCAAAAGCTTTCTTAATGTAATTCAATGTCAGTCGTGGTGTTTGCCAGTGAAGTAGTTGTTTTTAAGAAATGTTTTTTTATAGCAAGATTAGTTATACTATATACTTTGTTGACGATATGTATACAATGATTTCCTAGAAATTATCATCTTAGAAGAAAAGATACAAATGTTACTATTTAATAATATACAAGTTTGTAATCCTGACAACTTGCTCCCATTAACGCACTTTTACTGCGTGGTTTTTAATTCAGTCTTTGGCATATAAACTTAACTTTATATAAAAAATCAGCTTAATTTTAACATTGTCCAATTTGGTACATATGAAAAGGCGCCCATTAGCAGTACTTAAAGCAGAGTACACATCAATGTACAACTTATTTCTTAACAATAATAGACTACTGAAAGCAATATGTCTGGCTCTCTTTATTTTAAAAGTTAAACTTAACCGGTTTGAAATGCCCCACGATAATAGAACCTGGACACTGTCGGATTTAATATGATTCCAATCTGATTATATATAAATATTTTACAAGGAATCAAAAGTTTTAACGAAAATCAATTTTGGTTTTTGAAATTTCTACTGTATTTGTCAGGTCTGAAGCTTTGAATTAAATTCCTTGAAATCCAGAGCTATGTTACATTTTCAACATAAAGGAAATGGCTGTATAAGTTTTTGTTTGTTTTTTTAATATATGCGTAAACCCAATTATAAATAAAAGTTGATTTTCGTTAAAAACTTATTTTATTAAAATTTTGTTGTTCAGTATTAGTTATATTGTTCATGCAAAAATTTACAAATCATAAGAAATTAATCAAATTTGCGTGTTTAAATATTTTTCTGAGATCATCCTAAACAGGTTGCTAATAGATGATTCGGGAAATATAGCACAAAAATATGCTGAATTTATTTATTTGTTGGTGTTGTAAATTCCTACTTGGCAATGCTTGTAGATGTAATATGCGTTTATTTATGATTTTTTTTTCTCGAATTGTTACACAGGTGTAAAATTTTTTGCAAGATCTAAAATAATTAATATAACTGTTTTCATATGTAATAATGTATACAGAAATAATGTACCATACATTTATAGTATAAACAGGTAATGGAAAATCTTTATTGACCTTTCTGTAAATACCCTTTAAAAGTATCAACTTAATAATTGGTCTATACAATATGATCTTGATAATCCGGCGATTGGTTAATCCGGCACATCTAATCCTGGAGAAACATGTGTCTTTTCTTTACGTTGCCCCGCGCCGGATATAAATCTCGCGCACAGAAGAAATAAAGTCAAAAACAACACAATCCAGTGTTCTTGGAAAAACGTCTGGCCAACACACCCTGCTTTTAACTCTTAAAACTTGATTGACGATTCTCACCAAGCTAACTGTTGGAAGTTTGTATATATTTTTTTGTATGTCACATTTACCTATATAGATACATAATTTTATTCTTTCTGAAATACAATTATACATAAAATATGTAAAATTGTTATTGTTTTGTTTTAATCTCGATAACCCGATAACAATTTTTTCGATAATCCGGCGGTTGACAGGTCCTATATGTGTCGGATTATCAAGATTATACCGTATTTAGTTCTCTATAGTTACCGCAGCCGCTCGATGGGGTAATAAACTTGCGTGATCTTCACGTGATTTTCGGGGGATGATTCCCTATTGGTCAGTGCAAACGCTTTTGAAGCGTAGATCACGCAGCCGAAACTTTAAACCAGCCGACCAGTTCGGTTGTATGCCACGTGCTCTCGAGTTTTCAGTGTTTCTGCCTTAGTTAAAATTAGTGATTACATTTTATCCATAAATCAGTCTTTTTCACTTTGTTTTTTAAAATTAATATAAAATTTTTGAAAGGAAAATTTGGCAAAGCAGTGTAAATCAGGATTTTTACAACGTCAAAACGACCTATGACGTGAACGCCGCGTGATCACTCCACGGGGTCGCTGCGGCAAGTATAGTATTGGAGTTTTTCTCAAGGTCCGTCGATTACAAAGAGTTGTCTTAGCGAATGTGGAATTTGAAAAAGCGGTAATAGTGCCCAACTCGCCGTCTTCTTCATTGGTTAGAGGTTAAAAGTCCCAGTCTTGGACTAAAATATGTGTTAAACTTTATTGTATATTATGTAACGAGAGTTGTAAGAAGCATATTACGTACGAGCGGAACAGTTAGGTTAGGTTAGGTTTTTTAGGCGTAATTCCGCGATTACGTAATTGCCTTAGAACTCGAGTTATGTACTATAATCTATCTACGACCACACTAGTTTGTTTCTGTTTAATAAGAAAAATATGTTTGATGTAACAAATTTATTTTTTGGTGACGGGGTAGTGTGTGGAGAAAAGAAAAATAACAAACCCGGAGACGATGTAACTTTTTATTGCGCGTCACGTGACGCGTGCCGGTTTTGATGCGAGTTGTGGAAGTTGTCTCTGATGTTCTGCTGGAAGTTGCGTTCACTGACGTTCTGCTGGAAGTTGTCTGGATGTTGTTTCGAAGTTGTCTCTCGAAACTCTCCCTTTGTCACTCCCGTCCCGTCCTTTTATCCCTCGGTCAAACGCATCTTCTCTCTGGTAACTTTGGTGGGAGAGGTTTTTCGTTGTCCCGATTGGTTGTTCGTTCTTCCCTCCTATTGGTGCTGACGCCAAGTAAGAGGGAGGAAAAATCGGTATTGTTTGACCGGGTGGTTGGCATTGTTTGATCAGCTGGTTGGTATTGTTTGGTCGGCTCCAGCCCGCTCATAAAACGGTCTGGGCCATAAAACGATTAAGAAAAACCCGACCCTATCGGCTTTGTTTGATCAGCTCCAGCCCGCTTATAAAACGGTCTGGGCCATAAAACGGTTTAGGAAAAACCCGAACCTGTGCAACTCATCTTGTCAATAATGAGTCCCTACAATTTCTTATTAGGTACATTATTTAACATTATAATAAACAAACAGTTGTATTTTTTTACATCAGTCTCACTCGACCCGCCGCAGCAAGCAGTCGTGTTCCAGTGCGATACGCCAGTCTATAGGCCACGTCAAACAAAAAACGTTACAAAACAGATAAAATATAAAATCTATAAGCCATATAGCAACACCATAATGGAGGTAGTGGAAAACAGTGACAAAACTCCTCCCGATAAAAGTGATGACATGCGCATAACGCTATCACGTAACCAGCCTGGCCAGTCACCAGCTTGGCAAATCGTTAATCCTAGAAAGAGAGCAAGGAGGGCTAACAGTAATATAGACAGTGACAGCGAACTACCGCACATCTAATAATAACAAGAGATTCTCTGTGATCGCTGTCAGCCAAGACCCACCGACCACAAGCTATGCTGTAAATGGAAATACTGATCAAACAACAATAGAGCATGATAGAGAACCCAAACCACCACCTATATTTGTACCAGGCGTTAAATCTATAGCTCATCTGTCAACAACAATTAAAGAAGTCATCGGGAAAGGTGACTACACTCACAAAACCATCAGCGGCAGTGGCCAACTGAAGATAATGGCTAAAACTGCAGAGGCATACCGAAAAATTGTCCACAAACTCGACGAAGTGAGTGCCTCTTTTCACACATGTCAATTAAAACAGCAACGAGCATACATAGTGGTTATCAGATCACTGCATCCATCCATCCCGCCTGAGGATATGAAGGTCGCTATAGAAGAGCTCGGACATGCTGTAAGAAGCGTGACAAACGTTCGACACAGAGAAACCAAAGAACCTCTGCCATTATTTTTTGTGGATCTCGAACCAAACACAAACAATAAAGAAATTTACAAAATCGACTACTGAATGCGAAGATTCAAATTGAACCACCAAGAAAGGTAACAACAATCGTCCAGTGTACCAGATGCCAGAGATATGGTCACATCAAGACCTACTGCCGTAGGCAATTTCGGTGTGTCAAATGCGGCGGCAAACATAACACCGCTAACTGCACAAAAAGTAAAGAAACCCCTGCCAAATGCGTGCTGTGTGGAGGAGACCACCCAGCCAATTACAAGGGATGCAATATATACCAAAAAATACGACTAAAAAGAAACACAACCCGAAAACCCCACTGGCATAGACCAACAACCTCAGGAGAACTCCCAGTTGAAACACGGTCAGCTGATGTAATTCCGTCTTCCAGTACGACACACTTAAGGGACAACGCCAGTTTTGCTCAAGCCACTCTAATGACCGAAAACTCCCAATCGGACCACAACGCAGATGGTGATATAATATCTAAACTCGACAAATCGTTTCAAGAATTCAAAACAGTCCTAGTTCAACAAAACAAACTACTGAACCCAATGCTAAAACTACTCACGACAGTATTAACCAAGTTCACGGAAAAATGAACCAATTTTATAGAATGACTCTATAGAATGCGAACGGCCTGGTGAAACACTACCAGGAACTCACTTCACAGACAAGAGCTACCTCAAAATACGAGGGTACAATATATACTCTACAAAACATCCTAACGGCACTGCACGCGAAGGCACTGCAATCAAAATAAAAAACTCGATCAAACACCATGAGCTTGCTGTATACGAAAAAGACTACTTGCAATCCACCAGTATCATGGTGGAAGACTGGAAGTACGGTCCTCTAGTCCTGTCAGCAACATATTGTCCTCCAAGACCATCAATCAATAAAGACAAGTTCATGGAATATCGGTACACTAGGGCACCGCTTCATTGCTGGGGGCGATTTTAACGCGAAACATCCGTGGTGGGATCCAGACTCACTACCACTAGAGGAAGAGAACTCCAAAAAGCAATGAGCGATATGCAGTGTAACCAGTTATCAGCAGGGCAGCCTACGCACTGGCCTACAGACAACAACAAAACTCCAGACGTACTAGACTTTTTTGTTACTAAAGGCATAAACAAAATATATACAAACGTGGAACCTAGCCTTGACCTTTCATCTGACCATACCCCAGTAATACTAACACTCAGCACTGGAATTATCACTAAAGAAAGAATCCCAACTTTGCGCAACAAAAAAACTGACTGGAATGCCTTTTGAGATAAAATTAATCATGGAATTGACCTAAAAATACCATTGAAAAACAAAGAAGACCTAGAAGACGCCTCAGAACACATTATAAAACTGATACAAAACTCAACTTGGGATTCCACTCCCAAATCCAGTGACAAAGGAATAATTAATAACTATCCAAAACAATTAAAGGACAAAATCACTGAAAAAAGGAGACTACGTAGGGTATGGCAACTGAGTCGACATCCCGACGACAAAACTAGGCTAAACAGAGCTGTACGAAAATTAAAAGAACTTAGTGACTATAATAACACCACGCTACAGCAAAGCTTGCTCAACCTAACGAACTCATCAAACAGAGACTACTCCCTTTGGAAGGTAACAAAACGAGTGAATCAACAACAAAACCAACCCCCCCCCAATCCAAAAACCAAACGCGCATGGTCTAAGTGCGATACCGAAAAAGCCGAAGTCTTTACAAATCATCTCGCTGAAGTGTTCACTCCTCTACCATCGAAATTAAGCGACATTCGTCATTCATCTTATCAATTTCCGTACAATATCCGTATCAGCCTATTAATATAATATCAAAACTTTTTGAAAATCTACTACTGGTGAGACTGAAGGAATAAGCCAAAAGAAACTTATACCAGATCACCAATTTGGCTTTAGAAATAGCCACTCAACAGTAGAACAAGTTCACAGAGTTGTCAATGTCATCTCTAATGCCCTGGATGAAAAGAAATACTGCTCAGCTGTATTCCTTGATATACAACAAGCGTTTGATAAAGTATGGCACACCGATCTACTTCACAAAATAAAAATGCACCTTCCACAATACTATCTGCTTTTAAAATCATACCTAGACAATAGGTAATTTCAAGTAAGGCATGGTCAAGAAGTATCCAAACTCTAACCAATCAAGTCTGTGGTACCACAAGGAAGTGTCCTTGGTCCTGTACTGTATACGCTGTATACAGCAGATCTGCCTGTAAGAAACAACACGAATGTAGCAACGTTTGCGGACGATACGGCAATACTAGCTGTGCACGAGGACCCAGAAGTGGCTTCGAAAATACTCCAAAAGGGACTCAAAGACATTGAAAATTGGCTCGATTAATGGCGAATAAAAGCAAGTGATACTAAGTATGTGCACACAACATTCACCATGAGACGAGGGAACTTTCCAACTGTAAAGTTATACAGCCAGCCTTTGCCAAGTGTTGACAACGTGAGGTACCTCGGATTGCACCTGGCCTGGAGGCTGACATGGTCCAAACACATCAAGACAAAAAGGAAAGAACTAGATCTTAAACTCCGCAAAATGTACTGGCTCATTGGTAGGCGGTCCAAACTCACTTTGCATAATAAAATTATTATCTTAAAATCCATTATAAAACCTGTGTATACAGTTATGGGGAACTGCCAGCAACTCGAACCTGAATACCATACAAACTGTTGTAATTATATTTTGTTTGAATGTCACCATACTTATGTACTATGTGTTATGTTGGTACCATAAAGGTTACCAGTTCTATATTGGCAACACCGCTAGTCTTGTAAGCATTTGTCGCAATGCGCCAACCATCTCTCCCGACTTTTGTGCTGCGACCTTAGTGGGGTATAGACGCGTGTTACTCTGAGTTCTTTAATATTACAATTAAATCTGTGTGCATCCTTTTTATTTGACGACTAACATTGTTAATTTCCACATTAATTAATCATTAACCTCAACAGGTTATGGGCCCAGAACGAATTTTCTGTAAATTTCGAGTGTTTAGTGATTAAAATCTTGAACTTAGTAAGTTGCGCGAGTGTGAGCACGTGTTTGTGAGTTCGGACATTTTTTCTTGTAGTACGTTACTGCCTTGATTGTTTCACTAACAATGGAGTTTAAGGCTCAGATCGATAAACTGAGTGGAGCACAAAATTGGGCGATGTGGAAACGTCAAGTGTGTTTGGTACTGAAACACCACGAGGTGTATGAAGTTGTAACCGGCATGACGGTCGTCCCGGAAGCTTCGAACGACGAAGCAGCACAAGCAGCATTAAGAAAGTATAAAAAAGCTGACGCGCTAGCCCAACTTGTTCTTGTTTCGACAATGAACGAATCGAATGTGAACTTGACAGCCACATGTGACACAGCTAAAGCTGTTTGGGAAAAACTACTCAGTGTATATGAACAAAGTTCAGGACAGCGCTTAGACAGGCTGATGGAAAGATTTTTCACCTATGAAAAGGATGAAAATGAGGATATCATGACACATATCGCTCGGCTTCAGCGCATCTTCAGGGAAATGAATGAAGAACTTACGACGGTTGCCCAAACGCAACTTCCTGACCTGTTACTCATGAGTAGAATTTTGTCAACCCTCCCCACAGAGTACTTCGAATTTAAGAGTGTGTGGGAGTCCGTTGCCATTGCTGATCGTTCGATAAACGAGTTAACCGAGCGTCTACGGTTAATAGAAATGCGTTTGCCAACGAAGAGAAACGAATCTGAAGCGCTAGTTGCAGAGGACAGGAAAGCCTATAAACGTAAGCCTATTTTAAAGTGTTACAAATGTCACAAAATGGGACATGTTGCTCGCGAATGCAGAAACAAAAATTTCAGCAATAACGAAAGTGCGGGTGAAGCTTTCATGGCGGTTGCATCGTTCGCGAATAGTGCGGTAACTGACAGTGAGACTTGGTTTGCGGACAGTGGTGCAACGGCACACATGACGAGTAGAAAAGAATACTTTGCTTCTTTTAACAGATATAAACAAGAAAAATCCGTGCATCTCGGGGACTCTAGTGTCATAAAGGCAATTGGTCATGGAACAGTGAACGTTCAGATGCATTACAACGGTGCGTCAGTTGACAACTACTTAGATAACGTCTGGTATGTACCAGATCTTGGGCGCAATCTCTTCTCAGTCAGCGCAACAATGAAGAAAGGCTTTAAGTTTCAAGCTGACATCCGCATGTGCAAGTTTGTGAAGAACAACGATGTGCGCTTAACGGGTACAATGACCACACGAGGCTTATATGCACTAAATATGACTGTTTCTCGGACAAATAATCTTTGTCTTTTTTCATCAGAAGTCGATGAGTGTGCGACCATGTTGGCGGCCGTGGCAACTACGAAAACGGCATCACTCCAAACTTGGCATGAGAGATTCTGTCACCAAAACAAGCAGCATGTTCGTGAGGTGTTAAAAAGATACAACATTAGTGCGCTAGATCGTAATGACGCAGTTTGTGAAGCGTGCATTCTCGGGAAGCAACAACGAATAAGTTTTCGTTCGCGGAGAGACAAGGCAAAGAGTGCGGGAGAGCTCGTGCATTCCGATGTATGCGGGCCAATGCAGGTGACCTCTCTCGGCGGATCGAGATACTTTCTGTGTATAAAAGACGATTTTAGCAAGTTTCGGCGCGTGTTTTTTATTCGACAGAAAAGTGAAGTTCCTGAATGCGTTAAAACTTTCATAAATGAGGCGACTAGAGCCGGTGTAACAGTTCGCGAGTTTCAAAGTGACGGAGGAAAAGAATATGACAATCAGGCCCTCAAGTCTTTCCTCTCGGCGAATGGTATAGTGCAAACAATTACAATGCCTTATTCGCCAGAACAAAACGGGACCGCGGAACGCGAAAACAGGACATTGGTTGAAAGTGCGCGCACTTTAATACACGCGACAAAGATGCCGTTAAATCTTTGGGCAGAGGCTGTCAACACCGCTGTGTATGTTTTAAACAGAACGGGCCCTACCTCTGTGGAAGCAAAAGCTCCGTACGAAGTTAGGTTTAACAGGAAACCAACCACACCGTTACACTTTAAAACGTTTGGAACAAGGTGCTACGTCCACATTCCTCACCAGATGCGTCGAAAACTTGATGCTAAAAGCAAGTCCGCTTGTTTTGTTGGATACTGTGGAGAGAAGAAGGGGTACCGGGTCTGGCTGCAAGATGAAAAGAAGGTAACTATCAGCCATGATGTGATTTTCATGGATAAACATTTACAGAAATCCCTCGATCACATTGAACCATGTGCAGTGGATGTTAATCCAGTCCTGGAGGCTTACGGCGACGACGTTCATCATGTTCCAGAGGAAGTGACAAACGACGATGTCCATCAACATCGAGAGGAAGAGATGAATCATGATGACGATGATGATGTCCATCAAGTTGTTCAAGGTGAAGTGAACCAGGACCATGATGACGACGATGGAGTCAATCAACCTCGCGAGGAAGAGGACGATCATGACGAAACAACGAAAACTAAACGAAGAAGAAGACGTCCAGTACGAATGAATGACTATTTGTTGGAGGAAGAAATTGATGCTGAAGTTCTGTTAAGCGAATCGCCTACTGACGAAGCAAATTGGAAAGAAGCCAAAGAAGAAGAAATTGCATCTCTCATTGAGAACCAAACTTGGGTTCTGGTGAGCCTTCCCAAAGGAAAGAAGGCTATTGGTTGCCGATGGGTATTAAGGCTAAAGAAAAATGCAGATGGCTCAATCGAGAGATTTAAAGCACGACTGGTGGCAAAAGCATCCAAGGATTATGATCTGGTTCAATTTGACGTTAAAACGGCATTCCTCTACGGAGAACTAGAGGAAGAAGTATACATGGCACAGCCAGTGGGGTTTGAAGATGGGACGGGACGCGTATGCAAGCTACAACGTAGCATCTATGGGCTAAAACAAGCACCTAGATGCTGGAATAAACGGCTCGTAGACTTCCTGAAGCAACAACACTTTGATCAAAGCAAAGCAGATCCATGTCTTTTTATCAAACGTACTTCGTTGTACGTCATCATGATCGCCATATATGTTGACGATGGACTTGTGGCCACCAACAACCAAACAGAAGTCCAAAAATTTCTCGTCGAACTCAAAACGAACTTTAAAATAAAAGTGTCCAATTTAAATTGTTTTCTTGGTTTGCAAACCAAACAATGTGCTAATTCTTTATTTGTAGGTCAAAGCACATACACAAAACAAGTACTGGAGAGGTTCAACATGGAGGAGTGTAATGCGGTTGCCACTCCGAGTGATGACTACTTGTCAGACAGCGAGGAAGACCCATTCCTTGACAAGTCAACGCCAATTTGCAAGGCAATTGGTTGTCTTATGTACCTGTCGGTAGCAACAAGGCCCGACATTAGTTATGCCGTCAGCGCAGTCTCCCAATTTCTGGAGAATCCGAGAGCATCACACTGGGGCGCAGTCAAGCGCATATTTCGCTATCTTCGAGGTACAGCTGATTTGGGTTTGCTGTACATGAAGGAAGATTTGGCGATTCCAAAACTGGAAGTTTACAGCGATGCTGACTACGCGGGAGACAAACCTACCAGGCGATCCCGAAGCGGCGTGGTTTGCAAAGTCACAGATGCAGCAGTCTCATGGAGCAGTAAGAAGCAGACTTGTGTTGCTCTATCAACAACTGAGGCTGAATACATTGCAGCCTGTGAAGGCACAAAGGAAGCAATCTGGCTGAGCAGATTGCTGAACGATGTAAACGGGACAGACAGTAATTTACCTACTCTCTATACTGATAGTGCTAGTGCACTAAAATTGGCTAAAAAACACAGAATTCCATAAAAGGACCAAACATATTGAAGTCAAATTCCACTTCGTTAGAGAGAAACTAAATTCTGGAGATATAACAATCGAACACGTTCCAGGAGACGCACAAGTGGCAGATATTTTAACGAAGCCACTTCCAAAGCCTAGATTCATTAAACTACGTGAAATGTTGGGACTCAAGAAAATGAACTAAATTTTGCATGATAACATTAGAGGAAGTGTTGTAATTATATTTTGTTTGAATGTCACCATACTTATGTACTATGTGTTATGTTGGTACCATAAAGGTTACCAGTTCTATATTGGCAACACCGCTAGTCTTGTAAGCATTTGTCGCAATGCGCCAACCATCTCTCTCGACTTTTGTGCTGCGACCTTAGTGGGGTATAGACGCGTGTTACTCTGAGTTCTTTAATATTACAATTAAATCTGTGTGCATCCTTTTTATTTGACGACTAACATTGTTAATTTCCACATTAATTAATCATTAACCTCAACACAAACATTCCAGTCTAAATCTCTTAGACTCATATTGGTACCAACCTGGTAACCAAGAGGTTGAAAGGTTCAAGCCACTGGATCTACTGGAGTTTCACCACCATCCTACACTGAAGTCATGAACAGAGAATTGTGCATCGATGGATGTCACTCTGGACAGAAGAAAGAACCCGCCATAAAAATCATTTATTGTTAACTGTGTAACAGATTATGATTATGCGTACTTAATTTAAAAAAAAAAGTTGTATTTTCAAATATAACTGTTACTCGACATTATTTAACTTGATAGAAATGAAAAGAAATACATTCTGAATGGTTTCATACCTTATTATTTAGTACTTATTTGGGTTAAACTGGAATAAAAGTATTCATAGATATAGACAACCCTATGTACGCAATGTCATTTTCCGTTAGTTTGAATTGGTGGCACGGTGGGCGCTGAACGTATGAGCACGTAGTAGCAGCTCTCAACGAATCGTAAACCAAACGCACGTGTGTGTTATCTATCATACTTATCATTAATCGCGGACTGTTACGTACGTGTGTGTTATGATGTAATTAGTCCACGAACTGTACAATAATGGGCATTTACAATAGTGGTCGTAGATAAAATACTTTAAATTATAATTGTTGTAAGGTACACTAGTAGACTGATACTAACTATAGACTACTATAAATAACTAAGACTAATTATAATAATTGTACAATATTTATATTATAAACCATTATATGACATATATTTTATAATTCCTTAGCAGCAACATATTCCCGCGGAATAGATTCCCACATAAATCTTACAGACTGACTTCCCGACATCGTAACTAATTCAAATCTAAGACTAATGGCTCGCGTACACCTAATCCGTCATCGGATTAATTAAAAAAGAACAAACAAAAATTAATTAGTTGTGTTTATAATAGACCAACCCTGTGGGATAAACTTAAAAAAACTACAATAATCCAATGTCGGCACAAGTGGTAACACTGTTGCAGTGTAAGCACATACACGTTCGAGTTACTCGTCCGGGTAGTTCTGTCCGTCATCGGCCGACAAAATCAGTTTTGGTGTACGCTAAGCATAAGTCGTGAAAATTTGAATTTGTAAATTTCGAACATATTTAAAGGAAATTAAATATGAGTAGCGATGAATACACAACTGATGCAGGAGAACGAAGAAAAAATTGGGTAAAGAGGAGTACCCAAGCCAAACCCACAATAAACCAAGAAATTAGCGTGTTCCCCCAGGAAAAGTAAATCCAAAACCGAGGGCGATAAGCTAGTAAAGATATTAGAAACGATGAAACAGCAAACATATGAGGTAAAAGGGATCAGATTAGAACAAAGAGAGTACAGAAAGGAGATAAGGAAACTGAGAAAAGAAAAAGAACTAAAGGAGGAAGTTAAGACAATAAATGCTAGATGCGATTTATTTAATATTGTCTGAGCTTCTCAAAATATAAAAATATATGTATATCACAACAGTTCAAAGAAAATGTTCCTACAAAATGCTCATATATCACTCCAATGTTCAGCACACATCACAGAATTTTCGTTACACGACCATAGGTCCCAGAGGGTACATGGAACTTGTAGGGATGGCAACCCAGAAGATGTTCCATTGTCTGGGATTCTCCGCATTCACATGCTTCCTCTTCCGCATATCCCCACTTCAGGAGGGTTCTTGTTCTTGTATCTTCCCATTTAGCAGCGTAGTCGGTTGATGGTTTTCCAGGTGGTTTACCCCAGTTTAGGTCCGAACTTGCAGGGAGTTTTTTTCTAGGATTCCAGGTTGGGATATCATTGTCTGCTAAGCGCTGTACCCATTTTGCCTCCTTGGTTGCAGCTTTAGAGACTGTGAATCACTCCAATGTTCAGCACACATCACAGAATTTTCGTTACACGACCATAGGTCCCAGAGGGTACATGGAACTTGTAGGGATGGCAACCTAGAAGATGTTCCATTGTCTGGGATTCTCCGCATTCACATGCTTCCTCTTCCGCATATCCCCACTTCAGGAGGGTTCTTGTTCTTGTATCTTCCCATTTAGCAGCGTAGTCGGTTGATGGTTTTCCAGGTGGTTTACCCCAGTTTAGGTCCGAACTTGCAGGGAGTTTTTTTCTAGGATTCCAGGTTGGGATATCATTGTCTGCTAAGCGCTGTTCCCATTTTGCCTCCTTGGTTGCAGCTTTAGAGACTGTGAGGGCCTGAGTGGATTACATAAAGCTTCGTCTTGATTTTAGTCTGGCCACAGGCGGATCATGTCCGTGCAATGGATGTCTGATGTCATCGCGTTGTTTGCTTCGTTCGGACATGACCCAGGCCAGCCCTCCTTATTTGAAGTGGTGCAATCCCGGCTAGCATGTACAGTTGGTCAAGGCTGGTGGGTTTTAGGCATCCCGTTATTAATCTGCACGTGTCGTTCAGGACAGTGTACAGTCTACAGGCGTGTGTTGATCTCTCCCATACGGGGGTGAATACTCGACTGCGGAGTAGCACAGCGCAAGGGCCGAGGACCGCAGGACGTTAGGGTTGACTCCTCAACGGGCGTTTGTCAGTTTCCGGAGGATACAATTCCTAGTGTTGACTTTGGCCTTGGTTTTATCAATATGCTTTCTGTAGGTCAGAGTTCGATCTAATATAACTCCCAAATAGACTGGGTTTGGGCAGTGTTGCAGTCTGACAGAGTTACACTCTATTTGCAGTTCTCTTTTCGCCTGTCGTATATTAAGGTGGAATAAGCATGTCTGCATCTTTGCTGGGTTGGGCCGGAGCTGGTTTAATCTATAATAATTGCTCAACCCTGAGAGCGATTCTGTTAGGTGCTCTTCTATCTCTTTAATGTTTTTTAATTGGTAGGTGATTGCTACATCATCGGCTACATCATCTATATACGTTGAAGAGTATGGGTGCCTGCACGCTACCTTGGGGGAGGACATTCTTCTGGTTCTTCCAGCGGCTTCTTGTACCTTGAAATTCTACGTAGAATGTTCTGTTACAAAGTATTGTTTTTATTACTTTAGTCAGCTGGTAATCTCCTGTCATTTTAAAAATTTTCTCCAGTAATATTTTGTGGTTTATTGTGTCATAAGAGGCTGATAAAACTATAAAGACTGCCCTCGTCTTTTCTGTTATTTCAACGTCATCCTCGATGAAAAGGGAATGTTACAATATAAAAAACACAGTATAACTAAACACATTTTCCTCCCACTTTCCCCTGGAAACCACACTTGTTGGGTATATAATATAGCGTCGTCTATTTTTCCTGTGTATTTGTCCTGTTCACCTCTTTCGCCCTTTTCTTTCGTTTTCATTATTTCTGTTAAATTTCTTGTTATAGTTCTCCATGTTTCTTCACTCTCCAGCAGATACCCAGTAACATTTTCCGCAGTTACTCTTTCGCCTATGATTTCCGTAATTTTTTTCCTTTGCGCTTCCCATCTTGAACAATCGAAGACTGTGTGTTCCGCTGTATCGTCCTCCTCACAGTAGTAACAGTCCGCCGTTTATGCTAGTTTGAACCTATTAAGGTAGTGGCGAAAACATCAATGCCCCGTCAATACTTGTGTCAGGTAATAGTCACCATTCTCCCGGTTTATCCAATTTTTTACATTTGGTATGAGCCTTCGCGTCCATTCCGCCTTTCCATTCAAGTTCTCCCACCTTTTCTGCTACAGGTTAGTTATCTGTGTTCTGCTCTCTGATGCGGATGGTTTCTTGCTTGTGTCTTCCAACCTTCTACATCTCCCTTCTATTATTAGATCGATGGGTGGGCTTCCCGCCACCACTCGCAGTGCATCGCTAGATACAGTCCGGTATGCGCAACAGACTCGAATCAGTATTTTTCGCTGGATACGTTCTAAAATTTGATTATATTTTTTCTTTGCCATGACCTTTTGCCATATAGGTGCACCATAGAGTGTGATGGAGTAAACTAGCGATGCGATCAGCCGTCGTTTGCTACATCGTGGTCCTCCGATGTTTGGGATTAGTCCTAGATTGGCCGCCACGGCTTTGGCTTTCATGGCTATTTGTATCACGTGCTGTGTCATACTCATATTTCTGTTAAATATGACTCCAAGATACCTCAATGTCCCTGATGTCGTTATTACTGCATCTTCTACTTTGATTTCCATTTCTGGGAGCTTTCTCTTTCCTGTTAATATTATTGCTTCCGTTTTAGTCGGTGCCAGTTTTAGGCTTTTGGAGTTCATCCACCGGCTCTTATTTTAATACACAGCTCCTTTTCTTTCTTGCCTCTTACGATCACAACCAAGTCATCCACATAACCTATTAGGGTTACTCCAGCAGGCATGCGCAGCCCTGGCACCTGATCGTAGAAGATATTCCAAAGAACGGTCCTAGAATAGATCCCTGAGAGACGACTCTTGTTATATTTATCTTGGCAGTTTTTCCTACCATTAGGTCTCGTTCGCTAAGGTAACTGCATACCATCTGTACTAGGAACGGTATATCTTACGCCTGACTAGTTCTATATTAATTTCCATCCATGGAACAGAGTTGAATGCATTTTGTACGTCGAGGGTCACATAACGCAGAAATTTCTGCGTTTGTAGCATCGCGTATTCGCCTTGGTTGCTATCTCCTGTATTACGCGCATTGCATCAATTGTAGATCTTCCTTTCCAGAAGCCGAATTGCCTTTCTGATCAATTCCCTGATTTTTCGATACTCTCCTTGATGCTGTTGCTTAGTAGTTGCTCCAGCATTTTCCCCATTGTGTTTAGCATACATAGTGGCCTATATGTTACTTCCGATTTTTTTTTGTTTCTTTTCCTTAGGTATTAGCACTAGCCTCGCTGTTTTCCATATCCTAGGGATTTCTCCTCTCTGTAGCAATCTGTTGAATATCTTTAAACAGTATTGGAGACTCCCATCCATTAAAGCCTTCACGACCTCCGCCGGTATCCCGTCTGGTCCTGGGACCCTTTTGTTTTTCATTTTTCCGGCCGCCTCTTTCATTGCGTTCTCTGTGAATAGCGGGCAGTTTACCCGATCTTCCTTTTGTATAAGCTGGCTCTAGTCCATATCTCGGTCGCATGGAAATAGTTTCTCCGCTTGATTTAGCCTTTCTTTATCCAGCAGCTCTATCTTATTACGCAGGTTTAATTTTTCCGTACTATTTTATAGCCCAGACCCCACATATCGTTATCAACTTCTGCGCATACTTGTTTCCATGCATTTTCTTTCGCTATCTTGATTGCCTTTCTTTATTCTTCTCTTCCTTTAGCGTATTCCTCTCTAAGTTCTTGTTTCTCTTCATATGTTTTATTTTTCTTAGCGTTTGCTCTGGCCATTGCTCTTCTTTTCTTCAGGCATATCCTCTTTTGTTCCGCCACTTCTGTCGTCCACCAATACACAGGTGCTCGTCTGCTTCTTCTGCCATTTCTCCGAAATATTTGATCGCATGTTTACTTTCATAAATTCACTTGGTTCAGCCTCTATATTCGGCTCGCCTATATTTTCTTTAAATTTTGTAGAGAAAAGCTGCAATCGGTTGTGGTTTATTATCCATCCGTTCTCCGGTGCTTGTTTGGTTTGATTCCGTTTTCTTAGATCTCTTGGGTCCTGTAGCTTTATACTATATTCAATGTTTCGGTGATCGCTTAGGTTCTCATCATCCCTCACCTCCCAGTTTCTGACCTGTCTCACTAGGTTTGTTGTGCAGAAAATTATATCAATGTACGATGAGGATTGTCCCCGCCGAAAAGTAGGCATATTATTTAATCCTTATTTAATCTTTTAATTTTAATTTTTAATTTAACTTTATTTAATCTTTCGACATCTTGTTCCGCTAGCCATTCAGTCAGAATTGCTCCCCTAGCGTCTTTAAAAGGTGAGCCCCATTCTGGCGATTTAGAGTTGAAGTCACCTCCCAAGATAATTTGTTTTCCAGTGTGACTCTTCGTGCTGTCTCTCAGTTCTTTTAGGTTTTCTTCAAATTCGGTGAGGCTTAGTACCTGGCCAGTACAGAACTTCCCAGGTCTGAAACCTGCTTGCTAGGGGATTAGGTGGCTAGATGCGAAGGAAAGGGAAAAAAGAAGAAATAACATTGTAGTACAAGTACTAATGCTGGGAGATGATGAAGGGATAACACCAAATCGAAATCTTCATGAAAAAAGAAACTAGAAGGGGTAGATGTAGGGGTAAAATCAGCTGTGGAACTAGGTATGAAAACGTACCTCGTGGAACTCAACAATGCAAATGAAAAAATGAAAGTCATGATAAACAAAAATAAATTACGAAACTATAAAGAAGGAAACGTATACTACATTAATGATGATATGTCAAAAAAAGAAAGAGAGATACAAGGAAAAAATAGTAAAGCTGACCAAGAAGAAGGGGAAGAAAACTAAAAATAAGGGAAAAAAGGTCACGGAGCTAGAGAAAGGTCATATGACGATTCTAAGCGGGGTCACATATGAAGATAGAGCAAAAGGAGTAGTTGGCTGTATAATACATAAAAATGTACTCAAGTAATTAAAAAAATGGGAATGCATATCGGGAAGAATAATGAAAATTGAATTAGAAATAGAAGGAAATAGCAGAGTACATAACATAACAAATGATTCCTTCCAGTCTCACCAAGTGCACAGCAGCCTCCTAGGTAGTGTAGTTGACAACATACCCGCCTTTCAATGCGGGAGAATCCTGGTCGGGGAGACGACACGATAGGCCTGTTTTCACTAACCGTCCGGGCAGCCCACCCTGAATGAATGCAAAATATGCGATACAGGGGTGGTGCATACTAAAAGCAAAAGTGGAATAAATTGCAGAGCAGAATCTTGCAGGTCGTTAGTCCTGCAGGACTAACGACTTAATAGGAAAAACTAAGCGATCACCGCACAATATATTTCGAGGTTAATGAACCACAACAGAATATGCGTTATACGCGTATAACTGCATGCGTTATATAAATTCAGATAGGACCAACAGCAAGGCTGGAAGATGACAGACAGCGGTTGGTCGACGTTACTAACAATTCTAGACAACGAACCTGATCAAAACAACGAAACACCGCAAATACATCCCCAACTTGCTAATAGCCCGATAGAACTCGCCGAATATATTCTAAAATTGTGCGATAAATGTTTTCCAAAACGACGTCGACAAAATCAGTGTCACCAACCCGTATACTGGTGGACAACAACAATAGCTGCAAAAAGAACCTGTATAAAAGAGAATGTATTAGGAAGCGAAGAGTACTGGTGAGGATAAATAAAACAAACTCAACCGACGAGCAGAAGCTAGCAAGCTAAGAAATGAATATCTCAACTCAAAAAGGCATTTGAAGAGCCTTATAAATACTCGTAAGAAAGAACTCTGGAAGGATCTTTGGAATCAACTAGAGGAGGATATATGGGGTCAAGGTAATCATTTCGGGCAAACTAAAACTAAGGCCAAATATCACGCTGAGCGAGGAAAACATAATAAACCAAGTGAAAAAATTGTTACCAATAAGACCAAAAATCAATTGGATGGACCTGGAACACATAGCAATAAAGCCCTTTGACTAAGAAGAAATTTTAGCAACTGCGCAACGGATTAAGACAGGGAAAACCCCAGGTTCTGATTGTATATCCCCAGACGTGCTTAATGTGTTAGTAAATAAGAAACCCGAATATGTCTTAAGAGTGATGAATAACTGCTTATACAAGGGAGAATTCCCTGATATTTGGAAGGTGGCACGCCTCGTTCTTATTGAAAAGCCTAAAAAAGACCCGGCAGACGAAACAACATATCGACCAATATGTATACTTGACAGCTCAGGTAAATTTTTAGAAATGCTTATTAAGGCACTCCTAGAGGACGAACTAGCAACAAAAGAAATAGTACACCACAGACAATACGGGTTTCGCGCGGGCAGGCCGACTATAGATGCTCTTTCTAAAGTCATGGAAACCCCGAACTCAATCAGAGAAAAAGCATATAAAGAGTTCTCTATATACAAATTACTCTAGACGTAGAAAACGCTTTTAACTCGGCTCTGTGGTATCAAATAATAGACTCGCTAATCACAGCGAACATTGGCCCATACCTGGTAAAAATGATCCAGTCGTTGACCAACCGTTACATTATAACCATGGAAAAAAAATTGAAACAATTTGCGGTATTCCTCAGGGCTCCATATTAGGACCAACTTTATGGAATATATTTTATTACAAAATCCTACAGCTGGACCTAGGAAAACACGTAACCCCGGTGGCCTATTCCGACGACCTGGCAGTCATCGTCCGTGGCAGGAATACTTCAAAACTTGCAGAAGCCGCTCAAAACGCTGTAGAAATAATACAGCAACAGCTGACGGAAATGGGTATTAAGATGGCACCTGTCAAGACCGAAATGGTAATTCTTACAGGCAGAAGTAAACTTAAAAGTCCGTCGGTAAAAATTGGGGATATTATATTAATAGGATGGTTGCGACAGTTCTCATTGTCCAGCCGTTTGCGTCTTCTAACTCTTTCCAGGCATCACGATGTTGTGCTTTGTTACGTTATAAGTTGCCATTCATTTGTTAGAGGGGGTTTGGCATTTAAACGCCGCGCTTGCCAAGCGTGTTGGCGAGTTTGAGAAATACATTTCCTTACTTCTCGATGGAATGGTTATACCGCCATGACTCGGTCGCCAGAACCTCGTTCGTTATCTAGCAGCGGGCACCGCGTGCAGGAGAGGTTGACATTTGGGTCGGACTTACTTGGTGGTTTTTGCCGTCACCCCTTACCCAGTTGCAACTGTCGGTTGCGACAGTTACTACATGGTAATTCATACTTACATTGAATTGAAAAATTCACTATGTTTTTATCACACTTATACTATGTAAAAATGTTATACAACTTATTATTCACAGTTATATAAATTTTTACACATATCACGACTTAAGTTTCGACGTTTGACGGTCATTTTCAAGTGAGTTAACAAATTGATGACGCTGAATATATATATATTGATTCCTATGGCTCCAAGGAGGAGCAAAGGGCCTCCACGAAACATCTCCATCTTGTCGTGTTCGACGCCAAGCACTTGACCTCATTCCAGGACTTTCCGTTTCTCCTGGCTTCGCTATCCACTGTGCGTTTCCAGGTAGAGCGAGGTCTACCTACCCTGCGTTGGCCTTGAGGGTTCCACTCGAACTTTACCGGCATGCATGTTGAATAAGTGTCCCCGCCAGGGGTGGGGGGGACGGCTGTTGTAGGAAATGCAATTTCCTTTTCAGCCAAGGAGGTGGATAGATTTTTTTTTTTATGGGTGGGAATCAGCGGATAGCAGCAGTCGGGCGGCAAGTCAGTCAACATCACCTGGGCGGCGCGAGAAAACGTCTGAAGGAGGGGGCAGTGTTGGTCGGTTCTTTTCGTCTAGGGTCTTGGTGTGTTCTAGTGTTTTTGGGGTTATTTAAACATATCAGGGACTGTGTCTAGAATTAGTTCTAGGTTTGGAGAAAGGTCATCTTTCAGTCGGGACAGAAGCACTAGATAGGGGATGGGGAGTTTGTTTTTGGGCTTTCTTCTGTGTATTTCAACAGGAGGGGACTTAAAGATGTCGAAAATTGGGGGTTCTTGGGAGATGATGCGGGAGGCGAGTTTTTCCTGGAGGGTGTGGAGTCGAGTATGGAATAGGTCGAAATTTACTAGTTCTTCGAGTAATATAGTTGGGAACTTGTAGTTTAGACGGTATATCCGTCGAAGGCAGTTTCTTTCAAAACTGAGGAGGGGTTCAATATGATTTTTGTTGCAGAGCGCAAGGGCTGTCATTTGATAGTCGAGGACTGGGCGAACAAAGGTTTTGTACGTGTAGAGTAGGGTGTTTGATGAACAACCCCCTACTCGGGTGCGGAGGCAGAAGAGAAGGTTTAGCCTGGACCTCATTTTATGGAGACAGTGTCTGATGTTGGGTACTGGGCTTAGGGACTGGGTGAAGATCGTGCCAAGGTACGTTATTGATGGTTGGGGTATCAGGGGTTGGCCGTAGAGGTTTATTGAATATTGCTTTTCGGCAATACGTTTGGAGAGGTTTTTGTGACGGAAATGGATCAGTTGGGATTTTTGGGGATTAATCTGGATGCGCCAGAGGTTCATCCAGATTTCGATTTTGGCAATGAATTTGTTTAGGACGGTTGCCGAGATTGAGGGGTTTCGGTGGCAGGACCAGATGACGGTGTCATCTGCGAATTGTTGGATGTGGCAGCGAGAATTGGTCGGTAAAGGGATGTCGTGACAGAATAGGTTGAATAGCAGGGGGGACAGAGAGGAGCCTTGTGGGACGCCCGCTACGGGCGTAAAGGGGAGAGACAGGGAATTGGACACTTTGACGCAGCACGAGCGGTTGGAGAGAAAGCTCTTTACTAGGCGGACTAGTGATAGTGGGACCTGTAATTTGTGGAGTTTAGCTATCAGGCCGTCGTGCCACACAGTGTCGAAGGCCCGGTGGATATCAAGGAAGAGGGCTATGGCGGACTCTCCGGACTATACGGAGTGTGATAGAGAGGTTGGACGTGAGGTTGAGAATGGAATGTTGGGTAGACCGTTGATTCATAAACCCACTTTGATGGTCGGGTATGACGTGGTGGTTTTCGCAGAAGGAGCGGAGACGTTGGGAGATGATTTTTTCGAAAGTTTTACCAATCGTGCTGAGGAGGGAGATTGGGCGATAGGAGTCAACGAGTTTCGGATTTTTTTGGGGTTTAGGGATCATTATTGTGTAAGCGGATTTCCAAGGCCGCGGGAAGGTGCCGGACGAGAGGCAGGCGTTGAATATACCGGCTAGGTATTCAATTGCTGGGTCTGGAAGGTGTTTGAGGACAGTCCATGGAATACGGTCGGGTCCGGCTGCAGAGCCGTTTCGAGTGGTGGAGATGACATTGCGAACCTCTTCGGTGGTAATGGGCTGGACTAGGGGTTCATTTTCGATTTGGGTAGACGGGGGGAACTCTGAATACGGAGTTAAAGGTAGGCGGCTAATCTCGATTGTGGTTTTCCTGAAGAATGGTTCGGTAAAGTGTGGGGAGTTTGATTGGTGGACTTTTTCGAGATGGGTCGCGAAAGCCTGGGCTTTTTCTGGGGCATTTGTGAGGATTAGATCATTTACCGAGAGTGGGTACCGGCGAGACCGGCCGGTAAGAATGCTTAGGGACTTCCAAAACTTACTGCCATCCTTGGGATCGAGTTTAGATGTAGCATCTATCCACGATTTTTCGCGGAAGGCACGCAGTTTTAGTTTGATGAGGGCATTTAGACGGTTCCACGATGATTTAATCAGAGGATCGTGGGTATTTTTGTAAATCCTATACAATTTACGTTTTTGTTGGATTAGCGAGACATTTTCGGGGGGGACAGAGGGACGCACCGTTGATATGGTGCGTGTTGGTACACAAGCGTGTATTTCTAATTGGAGTCTACTAGTAAATCTTTCGATGGCGGATTCTAGCTTGAAGGTGGTGTTTATGGTCGGGGGGTTGGCAAAGGCGATTGTAAGATTCGTTTCGAATGCTTGCCAGTCGGCATTTTTCCATGACAGACGAGTTATTGTAGATGGTGGAGGAGTTGGTGGAGGTACGAATAGCATCTCTGCTATCAATGGGAGATGGTCCCTTGTGACCGAGGGGCCGATGAAGGCTGTGGGGGGCAGTAGGTCGGCTGCGTTGTCGGATATTAAGATGTGGTCAATAATAGAATTGCCTTGAGGACCAAAAAAGGTGTAGTCCGTACAGTCAAGGCGGAAGAGGGAATGTGTGTCTAGGATCGAGACGAGTTGACGGCCTTTGCTGTTGGATATTGTGTCTCCGAATACTTGATTGCGGGCGTTCAGGTCGCCCAAAATTATGCAGTTGGGGAGCGAGTTGAAGTAGTCGAACAGGTCGACTGATATGTCAGATTTTGGGGAGAAGTATACGGAGAAGATGTCAATAGTGGACTGTTGGTAGCTTATGGTTATGCCAACGGCTTCAAGGTCTTGGAGATGTGGGGGGAGCGTCACAGGGCGGGCTGGGATTGAGTTGTGATGGGCGATGGCTACGCCACCACCTTGTGTTGGTCTGTCCTTGCGAACAATTGTGTAGTTTCTCAGGCTGGCTTTGGTTTTGGGAGTGAAATATGTTTCTTGTAACGCTAGTATGAGGACATTTTCGGAGACAACTAAATGCTCGATCAGGTCTTTTTTGTGTTTCCAGCCGAGGCTGTTTAAACTTGCTAGGAAAGCCATCCTAACTTAATACGAAATGCTGTAGAGGTTGACTTTTCAGAGGGGGGACAGCGGGGGATTTGGCTCCGAAACTGTAGATTCACGGGGCGCGAGCGGTATAAAGGAACAGTGAACCGTGTTCCTGAATATCGTGGACTTAAGTTTAAGTCCGAAGATATTCCTGGCCAGGGGGGTCACCGTTTCCAATATCTCGTCGCGCTTGTCGGGGAGGATATTGAGAAGAGCTGTTGTGAAGAACCTGATTAGGTCTTCAACAACAATGGTGTTGGAGGGATTCTCAGACTGTTCCGGGGGATAGGTGACAGTGCAGAGGAGCGGGGCTGTCATCTCTGACGAAAGTGGGGCGGCTGGGCGGTTGGGGCATAGTGGGGAGCTCGAGTGGTGGTCGCCGCTGCAGTTGGCGCAGCGGATTTGGGTGGGGTTGGAGCACTGGCTGGTGGGGTGGGGACCGGCGCAGAGAGCATAGGTCAGGGTCTCTGTGCAGGGTTGCTTTGAGTCATGGAATTTCAGGCATCTACGGCACTGAAGAGGTTGAGGAGGGGAGGGGTTAGATAGCTCAACATAGTGGCGATGGCCGTAGATGACTAGCCCGAACTTAATCAGGTGGTCCAATGTTGTCGAGTCGTGGGTAATTACTCGGACGAGTAATGTTAGCTTGTTGGTGGCTCGGGCCGTGATTCGCCAGGCTTTATCAACCTGGAGATTGAGGTTTTTGATGTGGTCTAGGACCTCCCTGTCGGTGATGTCTAGGGCGACACCGCGGACAACGCAGGACATGGACGGACCGGATGTTCTTGGGCGGGGGAGGCGGGGGCTGGCTGTGGGCCAAGAGAAATGGGGACAGGTTCCCCGATGAAGTGCCTAATTTTTTTTAATTTTTCGGGCATGTCCGGGTCAGTTGATTTGAATAATGCAGTGTCCTTGCGAATTGACACGGTTTCGTATTGGAACCCGTGGATCTGCTTGGTGATGTTGAAAAGGTTTTTATATGTTTGGTACTGTTCGGGGAGTTGGTGGACGGTGGCGGTGTAAATAAATTTGTGTTTGTAGTCATTTTTAGTTTGTAAGTTACGTGGCGTCATGATTGGTTTTGGTTTTAGGGACATTAAAGCGGCGGGGGCACTTACTTGTTGTGGTTGTGTTGGGGATCCGGCGATCGGGGACAGGGGCGGCATTGAGAGTCCCTTTGGCGTTGTGGGTTGTTTATTGGAGGTAGTGGCGGAAGTGGAGGCGGCGGAGGCGGTGGCGGCGGCGGTGGACGACTGGCGAGTCGTCCTGGTGGCGGTGGTGATTTTCTTCATTTTGGGCCTTCCCGGCTTTGGAAATCCCGTGGATGTTGTTTAATCCGGGTTTAACTGGCTGGGCGGTACACTAGTCCGTGACACAGGTAGTTGTAGCTCGATCGGGTATCACCGATCGAATGTGTGTTTGTGGAACTTTACCGGACGGCTGTACTTTTTATATACTCTGGCTGAATATATACCTCTATAGTTTTGGCGGGGAGGGGGGCGGTATCTGTCCGTAGATGAGGACTTATCTGCTTGAGATTGGGTGAGATTAAAAAGTTGGGAAAAGATTAGGTCTGTTTGCTCGTTTAGGAAATTAATTGAGGGATTACGGTTTTTTTTGAAAATTTCTAATGACTAGGAGATTTAGTTGCGGGCCTTTGTTGCAATTATGCGAGATTCTAAGATTAGCTATTTCGGGGAATTTGTGATTACATTCAAGACAATGACTAGAGAATGAGCTTGTGTCTTTTTTAAGACGAAAAGCCCGAAAGTGTTCGGAAAAACGAGTTGATATGCTTCGTCCTATCTGGCTTACGTAGACGCTAATGCATTCTGAACAACGAATCTCATAAACGCTGGATTTTTTGAGGGGGTCGATTTTGTCTTTGGCATTAAATAATGTGTGGGATAATTTTGACGAAGGTTTAAAGGCCACTTGTAGGTTCTGTTCTCTCAAAACGTTAGCTATTTGCTCACTAGTTTTGCCAAAGTATGTGAGGGAAACGAAAGTTTTTTTTTCTAAATTGGGCGTTTTCGGATATATTTGGGACTTTGTTAATTGGCTCCATTTTTTATTTATTAAATTTTGGATTAGGGTTGTTGGGAAGCCATTCTCAGTGGCAATTGACTTGATGGTGTTTAACTCTTTTGTTCGGTCAGCGGAGAGAGGGATGGAAAAGGTTCGATGTATCATGGAGTGATACGCACAGTGGTGTATTGGAGGGAGAACGTGGCGGAACGACGTTCCGGCACTTTTTTTCAGAAACGGAACTCGTTCCGATACTTTTTCGGGTAGTCATTTTCTTAATTTCAAATGAAAATTATATTTTAAATTAAATATAAAAGATGGTTGAGACCTTTACTTTGTGGTAATCCATATTAATAATAAAAAGACGAAATGAGTTTGTACTCTCGTGACAATGACCCTAATAAGTCGAAACTTAAGTCGTGCACTGTTTGTGTAAACAAATAAAGTTTTAGTGGTAAAAAACATAGTAATTTCGTCTTTTTCTTATTAATATTTAAAATTGGCTAAGTTGTAAAAACATTAAAAAAACATGTTAATTAATAGAGAATTTATCTTGCTTTTTGTATGTTGTTTCCTTTTCCCTTTTGAATCAAATAAACATCATGTGTTCTGTGTTGGCTATTCTACATACCATACTACTGAACTATAAACTTCAACAATAGTGCAAATGCGCAAATATGCTGTAGTTCGAATCCTGTCAATTACTATTTCATTGCGAATTGCGTCAGTAACCAGCAGTTAACCAGTTAGTCTGTGCCAGCAACGTTGTTGTTGAGATTGTGTTATTGTGTATATCGCCAACGTTGTTTTGGTAGTTTGTGGTTTCTATTTCCATTATAAGGTAGTTTAATTATTAATAATTAGTAAAATTTAAAATGAGCGAAAAACGTAAACAACCCACATTGAACACTTTCCTTGGAAAAAAACTTAAAACGCATCAAGAAGAAAATGTGCAAGTGCTGGAAACTAAGGAAAATCATATGGATTCCATCTACTTCAACAGAAAATGTTCAAAAAGAAGCAGAATCCACATTAATAAATTGGCCCAGTATTGTAGATTGTAGATATGGTGGTGACGACTTGTACTGCGACCTTTATAGATCTATTGTACCCCACCCTCCTCCTCCAAGTGTTGGTGTACTTACCCATTTAGAGCGTCTCCTCTAATCCTGATTCCTTTAGGAATCTCAGGATCTGGGTGGGATTCAAGGCCTGCAGCTCCTCTGTGTTCAAGCAGTGAGCCCCAAGGTACATCTGTCTCTTGTCCAGTATAGCGTTACTTTATTATCCCTGCCAAGCTTGTTCAGCTTCCCCACACAGTCCCATACCAGTTTGGATCTGATGGTGTATGAGCTAATGGCCTTGATGGCTGCTTGGCTATCTGACAGGATAGCAATTCGTTTTTTGCGGTAATTCCTGTCGAGGTTAAACTGTGCACATCTTTCGATTGCGTGTACCTCTGCTTGGAAGATACTTGGGGATGTTCCCATGGATTCGGAGTATCTGGTACGAGGTCCAAACACTCCTGCACCAGTGCCTTCCTTTGTCTTCGAACCATCTGTATACCACTTGATGGCATTTTACTCTATGTGGTATGCTGACTTTTTTGTAAACTGATAGACACATCAATAACAATTAGGTAATGCGGTCATGTGTAGTAGATGAAAAACTTATTAGTGGTGGGCATTTGTGTAGAAATTACTACGCGTAAGTTGGTTTGTCATCTTTTCGTTTGTAACCAATAATTCTGTCAAATCTCTACCGATTTCTGAAAACGGTACGTCACTGTATTCGCAATGAAAAGGGCTTTAAAATGATGTGCCACAAGTGGGGTAGTTGCATTTTAAATTTTTAAGTTGGGGTTGCTAGGCATTAGGGGGATGAACATATCGAGTTGGCTTGACTGTCAAAAGAGCTCCCCCAAGAACAAACATCGACGGGTCTCGGCGAATTTTGAAATATTATTCGGTTTTCCAATTATAGGGGGGGTCAAATTTTCGTTGGGATACCCTGTATATATATATATATATATATATATATATATATATATATATATATATATATATATATATATATATATATATATATTAGGGTGGGCCAAAAAAAACTTTTCTTTTTTTTTCTTTAGCTACTACGAAAATATCGTCTATGATGACGAAAAAAAAATTCTGGTAAAGTTTCAGCCCTTAATATTAATATTAAGAGGTGGCTCATTGTAATATTTGATTTCCCATTTAAATAACATAAGAATTTTTTTTGTTTTTGTTTCGATTTTTAATGCACTCGAATGAATAAATGCCTCGTGGAAATAAATTCATATTCTTGTAGGAAATTTAACGATCTACAAAAAAAGTCTGAAATGATTTTTAGCTAAGTTGACTCGTTTAAAAGTTATTCGCGGTTAAAGTCCAACTTCAAATAGTTGAGGATAACTTTTACAATTTCTTATACTCTTACATTTTTTATTTCGTTAAAGTAGTTAAAAATCACAGGCAAAAATTTCCCAATTGTAACAAAAAAAAATTTTGTTTGATTTTGAGTTTAAAAAAATGGCAAATTATAAAATAAACAGTTTTATTACAATTGAAAAATTATTGAAACATGATTCTTAATATTTTACATATCCTAATAGTCAAGTGCAAATAAAGCACTTATTAATTTTTCAGGGAATGATGCTCTAAGGTAAAGTACAGTTCAGAGTGTTTTTTTTTTAATTAGGTATGAAAATATCGATTTTTCTTACGATTATCGATATTTTGTAAAAATTTTAGTTTTATCAAAAAAAAATCGATAAGATTTACGAAAACTAAGATATTTTATGTTTTTGAGTCATTATTTTGTGATAGAGTATAAGAAATTGTAAAAGTTATCCTCAACTATTTGAGGTTGGACTTTAACCTTGAATAACTTTTAAATGAGTCAACTTAGCAAAAAATCATTTCACACTTTTTTTGTAGATCGTTAAATTTCCTACAAGAATATGTATTTATTTCCACGAGGCATTTATTCGTTCGAGTGCACTAAAAATCCAAACAAAAACAAAATAACTTCTTATGTTATTTAAATGGGAAATCAAAAATCACAATGAGCCACCTCTTAATATTAATATTAAGGGCTGAAACTTTACTAGAATTTTTTTTTTCGTCATCTTGGACGATATTTTCGTAGTAGCTAAAAAAAAAATTAAAAGTTTTTTTTGGCCCACCCTAATATATATATATATATATATATATATATATATATATATATATATATATATATATATATATATATATATACATATATATATATATATAATTAGTGTGTGTGTGTATTCAATAAAATCAATAGCTTTTAGTATCATGTATATACATTTTACAACTTCTAAAATGCTTCTTCACAATTTTCTCACCTCCTCTTCTTTCCTTTTTGTATGATTTTGATCAGGAATGTTGATGAAAAGCAATGTATGAAGCAATGATAATGAAAAATGTAAACTTTATTAAAATTGTATAATAAAAATTAAATTGTATTAAATTGTAAATAAAAATGTATATCCATTTTTTTAAAGAAATTATTTGTGTTATTAATCTGATTTTTGCACCCAACAGTTTTTAGATCCGTTATTATTCCGTCCAAGCGAAATAATTTAAATATTAAAAAGCAAATAAACAAATTTATTAACTATTTGCCTGTTATAAAAAAAATAATTTAATTTAATAGTTCCATATATTAATTTTAGAGGTTTTATAAATTCGTGAGAAAATGATAATGCAAATGAAGAGGAGTATGAAAGGGGTTGAAAGTAGATCGCCATCTACCGGAGGTAGGAAATAGATTATGGGGAAAAGATCTAATTATAAAAATAAGGGTGCGTGCGCCTTCGCTGGCGTCGCGTCACTATCAAGCGTCGTGTAATGACAACAGCCTACAATTGATATGGTGAGTGGGTGATGTCCTAGTGCTAATTAAAAATGAGGAGCAGCAGTTCGGAACTGCTCCTAGAAGAACAGGAGGAACTCCGAAAGCGAAAGATACAAGAGTTGGCGACTGCAAAGAAGAATAAAACCCCAGGTGGACAATCTTGTCGTGAAAAGGCTCTTTTTTATTCAACCAGTGTGTTGGCCGTCGTCGCGATGTCCGCAGGATCATCATTACTTTTCTTAGTACCGTTGTATGTGGATCCAGCAATATCCACGCTTACTTCCAATTTTATAAAAGAACCAGTGACTTGTGTAACAACCAAACGTGACGAATTAACAGGATTAGCCAATTGTACATGGAGTTCATGCAGGGAAGGTTGCACGAGTGATACCTATCACTGCACACATATTTATGTAAGTTACAATGATTCAAGTGCAAATCCTAATCAAACAGATGAAGCGATTTTATTGGTAAATATAAAAGGCTGTGGCTATCCGCCTACAGTCTTATGTGCAAATTTTACTGAAACGTACGGAAATGAAGGCACCGAATTTCCTTGTTATCATTCCAGGCAAAATCGTACAGTAGTGTTGACTCATTATGAGCGCGATGAACAAGTAGCCGTAATAATACACTATTTTGCAGTGCCGTTTATTATTACTCTCGCAACATCTGTAGCATTGTGTGTTATGCATTGTGATTGTCGATGCCATCCTACAGGTCGCCATAAAAGATCCAGAAGACCACGTTTGCAAGACCTAAGTGATGGTTCCATAAGCACTGGAGTGGACTTACACCATACTCACAGCCATCACTCAGACCTTATGGCTGTAAGGCCAATATAGTGATAAATCGCTATACAACAAATTTACAACTAAAATGTGACTCGCCACATTACAAGTCCATTTTGTTGCGCTTAGTTCTGGAGAAAGTTTTGGAGCTCACATTTTGGCACTGTTATTTTATGAATAACAAACAGAAGGGAATGTTGCACAGTCCAAATCTACTCTTCATATACACACACATACGTATATTCAAAAATAAACAAATAATTTTTGGAGCTATCTACAAATAATCTTATAAAACATGTGTGTATTACTGACATCGTCTCTACTTTATAAAGACTTTATGATTTTTGATTTACCAATTCTATGTGATTCAAACAATAAATATCTCAATAAATATGAGTGTAATTCAAAATATCATACATGAGATGCGGATATTTTTTAGGTATGTGTGTGTATGTTTGGAATTCCCCCTGTACCATGTACTTTCGTTTTTTTCATTTTATGTTTTACCATATATTATTTTTGAAGTGTACGAGTTTTTGACAGTGATAAATTTATAATTAATTATTAGAAAATTATAGTAACACTAATCTATTAAATAATGTTATACATTAATTACAAATGTTTTATTAATATTTCTAATGGAATTCAATTTGCATATTGAAGATTAAACTCGTTTATTGTTAATTATATCCGTTCTAGTTTAATACATTTGGCAATTTTGCGTTTTATAATACATTTGGTTACCTGGGGTAAAATGTTACTGACTTAAAAACGCCTGCAATATCCACACAAACAGATCAAGTGTATTAATATCAAACTGTGGATTATACCGGTAAACGAATTATTTTATTCTTAATGTATACATATACAAGATTTTGTATAAGAAAAGGGATATAAAGTTACGTTTAATAATAATTACCAATGTGTTTTATTGTTACTTAAGTCCATCAAATAACCCATATTCAATAATAATCCTATCTGTTCAAATATTTAAATATAAATTTATTTTTACTTCTATTATAACTCTTGTCAACCAACCCACATTCCAACGTGTTTCTATATATAGCCCACTCATTTTAGCATTTCACCCCGGAATCTAATGGAAGAGGTTGAATTTTTGTATAGACCTTTATTTTAGCATTAAATTTTTATTTATTTTTTATTTATTGAATTACAATCTAGTCTTTTTACTAATAAGTAATTTTATTTTAACCTAAATTACTAGAAAAAATAAATAAATAAATAAAACAATGATGTTGTCCACTGACGTCATCTTAGAATACGTAAAGGCGAATCACTTCGTTCATATGTCTTCTCAATAGGTCCGTGTTTTCAAGAAGCTGGACCGCCGAAACATTCACATGGCGATGGAGTCTCTGCTCGTGAGCAGCAGCGTGTTTTTAGGGTTCCGTACCGAAAACGGAACCCTTATAGGATCACTTTGTTGTCCGTCTGTCTGTCTGTCTGTCTGTCTGTCCGTCTGTCTGTCTGTCAAGTCCTTTTTCTCAAGAACGCGTAGAGGTAACAAGTTGAAATTTGTATCAAATACTCGAGTCTGCGGTCTCTTTCAGCTGTGAAAAAATCAAACTTGTAAGTCAACGCGATCAAAAGATATGACCGTTTATGTCGCATATTTTGCGATTTCACGAGGGAATCAAAACCTATAGGGTACTTCCCGTTGACCTAGAATCATGAAATTTGGCAAGAAGCGGTGTTTTACTGCACATGTCAAGGGAAAAATCTGAAAACCGTAAATATGTAGTTTAATTACAAGAAAAATGCGAATTTACTATTTGAAACTTATGAAAATTCACTAATGTTGTCGTAGTGGTATTGTCAGGCTCCAGAAGCATATGGGTTGCATACAGTTATTTCCTATTCTATGTTTATTCTGAATTTTCTTTGTTTATATTCGTTATGCATTTCATCACGTACGCTTTATATACATAATATATACAGGGTATATATTATGTCTAAATTTTGCTTTTTTATAACCGACATGCGACATACTCAAGTCCCGTAACATCCTGTATATATTATATTTCGTCTAATTTTTCTTTATAATCTACATAATATGTTGATAATCTACATAATAATACTATACTATACAAGTTTGCCAAGATACTTTGCAGTATTTGCGTAAGGTAATTGGTTGTTATTTATGGTAAGTGGATAGTATTTTGGTTCTTTATTTGTGAAATTCACATGGACTGATTTTGATTCATTTAACTTAATTCGCCATTTTTTTGTCCACTCGTGGATATAATTCAAAGAAATTTTGTATTTTCTCAGTTGCTGCTTGGTGGGTTTCTCCAATAGCTAGAATAGCGGTATTAGTATTGTATTCTAGTTGTGGAATGTCACAAGTGTACAGTAAATATAGCGTCGGATCCAAAACGCTTCCTTGTGGTACCGCAGCTTTAATTTCTTTGATTTCTTCCTGCCTTGTTCTAAAAGCTCGATTTGACAGGTATGAAATCAGAAGATCAGAGAACTGTTTTGGTAACATTTTTCTAAGTTTATACATAAGACCATCGTACCATACCTTATCAAAGGCTTGTGCTACGAGAAATATTGCAGCACAAACTTTCTTTTCTTTGAGAGTTTTCTCTATAACTATAGCAGTTATCCGATGAACTTGATCAATGGTAGAATTTTTTGTCGAAATCCAAACTGATGGTCTGGTATTATGTTATTTTTTTTTCTATTAAAGGAATAAGGCGCTTTAAGAAAAGTTTTTCAAAAAGTTTAGACATGATAGGAAGTAGCGATATGGATCTATAAGAAGCAGCTTCGTGTGGAGCCTTTCCAGGTTTTGCTATCATTATCACTTCTGCAGTTTTCCATAACTCTGGGACATGCTTTAATCTAAAAGCAGCGTTTATGTATGTTGTAAGTTTAATAATAGCTTTTCGTAGGAGATTTTTTAATACTTCTCCATTTATTAGATCAAAGTCAGGTGATTTTTTTTGCACATATTTTAGTTTGGATTTCTTTCAGAACTTCCTTTGGGGTTACAAGCATAATTTCTTCTGCTTCTTGAACAAATTCAGTGTTTAAGGAGAAACCATTACCTGGTACATCTAATGGCTGGAAAGTGTTTGCTAGGTGTTCTAAAAATCTTGTAGCATTTTGCTCATTATTAATTGCCCGTTTTCATCTTTGTTGTAATTATATTTTGTTTGAATGTCACCATACTTATGTACTATGTGTTATGTTGGTACCATAAAGGTTACCAGTTCTATATTGGCAACACTGCTAGTCTTGTAAGCATTTGTCGCAATGCGCCAACCATCTCTCTCTACTTTTTTTTTGTGCTGCGACCTTAGTGGGGTATAGACGCGTGTTACTCTGAGTTCTTTAATATTACAATTAAATCTGTGTGCATCCTTTTTATTTGACGACTAACATTGTTAATTTCCACTTGCCCAACTTGTACTTGTTTCGACAATGAACGAATCGAATGTGGACTTGACAGCCACATGTGACACAGCTTAAGCTGTTTGGGAAAAACTACTCAGTGTATATGAACAAAGTTCAGGACAGCGCTTAGACAGGCCGATGGAAAGATTTTTCACCTATGAAAAGGATGAAAATGAGGATATCATGACACATATCGCTCGGCTTCAGCGCATCTTCAGGGAAATGAATGAAGAACTTACGACGGTTGCCCAAACGCAACTTCCTGACCTGTTACTCATGAGTAGAATTTTGTCAACCCTCCCCACAGAGTACTTCGAATTTAAGAGTGTGTGGGAGTCCGTTGCCATTGCTGATCGTTCGATAAACAAGTTAACCGAGCGTCTACGGTTAATAGAAATGCGTTTGCCAACGAAGAAAAACGAATCTGAAGCGCTAGTTGCAGAGGACAGGAAAGCCTATAAACGTAAGCCTATTTTAAAGTGTTACAAATGTCACAAAATGGGACATGTTGCTCGCGAATGCAGAAACAAAAATTCATCATTCGCGAACATCGTTCGCGAATAGTGCGGTAACTGACAGTGAGACTTGGTTTGCGGACAGTGGTGCAACGGCACACATGACGAGTAGAAAAGAATACTTTGCTTCTTTTAACAGATTCGAACAAGAAAAATCCGTGCATCTCGGGGACTCTAGTGTCATAAAGGCAATTGGTCATGGAACAGTGAACGTTCAGATGCGTTACAACGGTGCGTCAGTTGACAACTACTTAGAGAACGTCTGGTATGTACCAGATCTTGGGCGCAATCTCTTCTCAGTCAGCGCAACAATGAAGAAAGGCTTTAAGTTTCAAGCTGACATCCGCATGTGCAAGTTTGTGAAGAACAACGATGTGCGCTTAACGGGTACAATGACCACACGAGGCTTATATGCACTAAATATGACTGTTTCTCGGACAAATAATCTTTGTCTTTTTTAATCAGAAGTCGATGAGTGTGCGACCATGTTGGCGGCCGTGGCAACTACGAAAACGGCGTCACTCCAAACTTGGCATGAGAGATTCTGTCACCAAAACAAGCAGCATGTTCGTGAGGTGTTGAAAAGATACAACACTAGTGCGCTAGATCGTAATGACGCAGTTTGTGAAGCGTGCATTCTCGGGAAGCAACAACGAATAAGTTTTCGTTCGCGGAGAGACAAGGCAAAGAGTGCGGGAGAGCTCGTGCATTCCGATGTATGCGGGCCAATGCAGGTGACCTCTCTCGGCGGATCGAGATACTTTCTGTGTATAAAAGACGATTTTAGCAAGTTTCGGCGCGTGTTTTTTATTCGACAGAAAAGTGAAGTTCCTGAATCCGTTAAAACTTTCATAAATGAGGCGACTAGAGCCGGTGTAACAGTTCGCCAGTTTCAAAGTGACGGAGGAAAAGAATATGACAATCAGGCTCTCAAGTCTTTCCTCTCGGCGAATGGTATAGTGCAAACAATTACAATGCCTTATTCGCCAGAACAAAACGGGACCGCGGAACGCGAAAACAGGACATTGGTTGAAAGTGCCCGCACTTTAATACACGCGACAAAGATGCCTTTAAATCTTTGGGCAGAGGCTGTCAACACCGCTGTGTATGTTTTAAACAGAACGGGCCCTACCTCTGTGGAAGCAAAAGCTCCGTACGAAGTGTGGTTTAACAGGAAACCAACCACACCGTTACACTTTAAAACGTTTGGAACAAGGTGCTACGTCCACATTCCTCACCAGATGCGTCGAAAACTTGATGCTAAAAGCAAGTCCGCTTGTTTTGTTGGATACTGTGGAGAGAAGAAGGGGTACCGGGTCTGGCTGCAAGATGTAAAGAAGGTAACTATCAGCCATGATGTGATTTTCATGGATAAAAATTTACAGAAATCCCTCGATCACATTGAACCATGTGCAGTGGATGTTAATCCAGTCCTGGAGGCTTACGGCGACGACGTTCATCAAGTTCCAGAGGAAGTGACAAACGACGATGTCCATCAACATCGAGAGGAAGAGATGAATCATGATGACGATGATGATGTCCATCAACATCGAGAGGAAGAGATGAATCATGATGACGATGATGATGTCCATCAAGTTGTTCAAGGTGAAGTGAACCAGGACCATGATGACGACGATGGAGTCAATCAACCTCGCGAGGAAGAGGACGATCATGACGAAACAACGAAAACCAAATGAAGAAGAAGACGTCCAGTACGAATGAATGACTATTTGTTGGAGGAAGAAATTGATGCTGAAGTTCTGTTAAGCGAATCGTCTACTGACGAAGCAAATTGGAAAGAAGCCAAAGAAGAAGAAATTGCATCTCTCATTCAGAACCAAACTTGGGTTCTGGTGAGCCTTCCCAAAGGAAAGAAGGCTGTTGGTTGCCGATGGGTATTAAGGCTAAAGAAAAATGCAGATGGCTCAATCGAGAGATTTAAAGCACGACTGGTGGCAAAAGGTTTCGTGCAGAAGAAGGACCTGGACTACAATGAAACCTTTAGTCCGGTAACCAGGTTTGAAACAGTAAGAATAATATTAAGTATTTCAGCATCCAAGGATTTTAATCTGGTTCAATTTGACGTTAAAACGGCATTCCTCTACGGAGAACTAGAGGAAGAAGTATACATGGCACAGCCAGTGGGGTTTGAAGATGGGACGGGACGCGTATGCAAGCTATAACGTAGCATCTATGGGCTAAAACAAGCACCTAGATGCTGGAATAAACGGCTCGTAGACTTCCTGAAGCAACAACACTTTGATCAAAGCAAAGCAGATCCATGTCTTTTTATCAAACGTACTTCGTTGTACGTCATCATGATCGCCATATATGTTGACGATGGACTTGTGGCCACCAACAACTAAACAGAAGTCCAAAAATTTCTCGTCGAACTCAAAACGAACTTTAAAATAAAAGTGTCCAATTTAAATTGTTTTCTTGGTTTGCAAACCAAACAATGTGCTAATTCTTTATTTGTAGGTCAAAGCACATACACAAAACAAGTACTGGAGAGGTTCAACATGGAGGAGTGTAATGCGGTTGCCACTCCGAGTGATGACTACTTGTCAGACAGCGAGGAAGACCCATTCCTTGACAAGTCAACGCCATTTCGCGAGGCAATTGGTTGTCTTATGTACCTGTCGGTAGCAACAAGGCCCGACATTAGTTATGCCGTCAGCGCAGTCTCCCAATTTCTGGAGAATCCGAGAGCATCACACTGGGGCGCAGTCAAGCGCATATTTCGCTATCTTCGAGGTACAGCTGATTTGGGTTTGCTGTACATGAAGGAAGATTTGGCGATTCCAAAACTGGAAGTTTACAGCGATGCTGACTACGCGGGAGACAAACCTACCAGGCGATCCCGAAGCGGCGTGGTTTGCAAAGTCACAGATGCAGCAGTCTCATGGAGCAGTAAGAAGCAGACTTGTGTTGCTCTATCAACAACTGAGGCTGAATACATTGCAGCCTGTGAAGGCACAAAGGAAGCAATCTGGCTGAGCAGATTGCTGAACGATGTAAACGGGACAGACAGTAATTTACCTACTCTCTATACTGATAGTGCTAGTGCACTAAAATTGGCTAAAAACCCAGAATTCCATAAAAGGACCAAACATATTGAAGTCAAATTCCACTTCGTTAGAGAGAAACTAAATTCTGGAGATATAACAATCGAACACGTTCCAGGAGACGCACAAGTGGCAGATATTTTAACGAAGCCACTTCCAAAGCCTAGATTCATTAAACTACGTGAAATGTTGGGACTCAAGAAAATGAACTAAATTTTGCATGATAACATTAGAGGAAGTGTTGTAAATATATTTTGTTTGAATGTCACCATACTTATGTACTATGTGTTATGTTGGTACCATAAAGGTTACCAGTTCTATATTGGCAACACTGCTAGTCTTGTAAGCATTTGTCGCAATGCGCCAACCATCTCTCTCTACTTTTTTTTTGTGCTGCGACCTTAGTGGGGTATAGACGCGTGTTACTCTGAGTTCTTTAATATTACAATTAAATCTGTGTGCATCCTTTTTATTTGACGACTAACATTGTTAATTTCCACATTAATTAATCATTAACCTCAACAATCTTTAATAGGAGAAGTTTGCACAATTGGTCTCTTAATTTTCTTTGTTGCTTTCCACAAGGAATAATGATTACTGCTATCAGCGGTTAGTGATTGCAAATTATTTTTCATTGTGGTGTCGTTATATCTTTAGATTTGTCTTCTTAACAGCATAGTTAAGTTGTTAAGTAATCTTTTGTCTTGTGGGGATCTTGTTTGGTGCCATCTATTTCTTTGTTTCCTTTTTTCGCGGACAAGGTTAATGATGTCTATATGATATGAAGTTCCCATGCGTATCTTTATAGTTTTCGGTGTATTTGTCCAATCAGCCTGGTGTATGTCAGTAATAAGCTTTGACACTTCGGAGTCTAGCTGTTGTGGAGTTTTGAGTGGTACTTTTAAATTAATCTTATTATCTAAGTCTATTTTGAAACTCTTCCAGTTTGTATTTTTATTTGTGAGACGAGGTGGACTTTCCTTAGATATTCTTTTCCTTAGATTTCCTTAGATTTCCTTAGATATATGTCCTTAGATATTCAAGGTCAAAGTTCGCAAAAAAACAGTTTTTTGAAAATATCTCGTTTTTCTGCCTCCTAGCACTAATTTAGGTTAGGAATCCAATGAGATTAAAGCTGAAGAGAAGAAGCTGTTTAAAGCTGATGGAAAGCTGTTTAAAAGCTGATTAAAAAGCTGTTTAAAATCTGATTAAAATCTGTTTAAAAGTTGATTAAATTGGACGGAAAGTGGACGGTGGACGGAAAAAGTGGACGGTGGACGGAAAGTGGATGGACAGTGGACGGAAAGTGGATGGCTAGAATGGGGCTTCTCGTACAACGGCTGTTCAATTTACTAATATAGCTATCTACATCAATCCTTGAACCATCAATTCTATAGCTGACACAAGCTTGGATGATGTTCTGCTGGACCAGCTTCACTGTTGCTTGAAGGTGTTTCTGTAATCGAAGGATCTCCCGCAAACTTTAACCTTGTTGGGTATTGTTGACTGTCTACAGCTCCAACTTTATCTTCTTGGAGGTTTAGGGTGAATATTCAGTATATAGACTCAATAAGCCAATGTATCACGTGTTCAATGACTCATCCAGACAGGTTGAACAGGAAAATGCTGACTCTCACTGCTGGTTGCTGACTCAACTGCTGGTTTTCAACAACGGTTTTAACCTTCCCACGATTCTATGCATGTATGACTCATCCAAATTTCTCAGAATACATCGAATAAGTTCAAACTAGCATCCAGATAAAATGAAACATGAAACTGATAGCGTTTCCTATCTTACGATTTAAATATGTCATACTCGCATGCATTTACAAGATCAAATACTAAATTAATTAGACCGCGTTTCTTACTGCGGTAGTTGTATTTAAATGCAGCGGTTGTAATTTTTAAACTGGACACGATTGTTTATTTATCAAGCGCCCGGTCCTAAGCGTGCGGTTACATAAACATTCACTGTCGTAGTTGTTAAAATAATGTTATTTTCTTGATACACATTTAAAATCTTCAAGTTCAAATACTAAACTGATTACGTAAACTTAAGAAAGAAACAATACCATGACACACTCAAAATGAAACCTAATAGCAGAAATATTTTTTTTATTTAAAATAATTAATACGATCGAGTTGAAAGACAAGTTTAAGAAATTTCGCTTACACATAGGAAATTATTCAGATAAATATCGCAGGATGTGATCTAGTCTTATATGTTCTTGTCCCAAATCCTATAATCTCAATTGAATCAACCCGTAATATGTTTGCAACCAATTATGCATGCACACACGATTCCCCGCTACCCGCCCGCAATTTTCTCCGCTTGTCTAGTCTTGTGCGTCTAGTCTTGTCTAGTCTTATCAGTCTAGTCTTGTCTAGTCTTGTTTACTCTTATCTGTCTAGTCTTGTCTGGCTTGTATGTCTAGTCTTACCGTTTAGTCCTGTCTAGTCTTGTCTGTCTAGTCTTATCTGTCCAGTCCCATCTTGTCTGTCTAGTCTTATCTGTCTAGTTTTGTCAATCTAAACCCCATAATCTCAATTGAACCCCTATCTGTAAATATGTCCACCCCTCATTTTGAATTTTCCCGATTAGTCTATTCGTGTTCGGTATTGTCCGCCCTTGTCCGGCCTAAATCCCTCTTTCCCTCCGGTTCCCCCCCCCCGACCCTAGTGCTGGCGCCATCTACAGATGTACGCTCGGCTACGTTCAGAACTATTTTCTATAGGATTCCCCATACGGAGGGGTATGCTAAATTTTACATGTAATTCCCATAAGGTGGAGGGTTTACATGTAATTCCCCATAAGGTGGAGGGTTACATGTAAATCTCCATAAGGAGGAGTGGCCTAGAACATATCATTTTTCCCTACTACTAACATTGTTTTTAGAATAATTTTTTTCTATTTTTTAGCTCTTGTTTGCCCGTTGAGCATAAGCCTCCCTCTTGCTCTTCCACGTAGTCCTGTTATGGGCCGCTTGGTACCAGTTAATACCTTTCGTTCGATTCAGGTCGTCGTTCCATCGCATCTGTGGTCTTCCTACGCTTCTTCTGTTGTTCCATGGTCTCCACCTTATGATTTTTCCGCTCCATTTGCATTCATTTCTTTCGATATGGCCGACCCAACTCCATTTCTGCTGTAGTATCTCTTACTTTTGTCTTCTCTCTGATCCAATTGTTTCTTTTTTGTCCCTCAGTGATATTCCTACTATGCGTCCTTCGATTGTTCTCTGATTGAGCCTTAGCATTTCCATTATTGTTTCGGTAATTGCCCCGGTTTACGATCCATAAGTGGTCACCGGTAGTATGCACTGATTGCAAAGGGCGCTTTTTAACTCTAGGGAGATGTCCAGCGCTAGTATATATTTTATCTTGCTGTAGGCCGACCAGGTTTGTCTGATCCTCTCGTTTGTCTATAGTTCTTGATTTGCCTTACCTATTGTTAGTGTTTGCACAAGATACTTATATGTTTGTACTTTCTCAATAGACCTTCTTATATTTGAATTTTTTGTGTGCGCATATCTTATAAGCAGTGAATAGGGGTAAACAGTACAGTGATCGGTCATTTTAGAAATCGAACAATGAAAACAATAAATTGCATGCTTGTATAAAATGAATTTACGAATTATTATAGTGCTAGTAATTGTAAAAAATGTCACTTTTCTATTTAAATAATAATTCCAATCAAAAATTTAAAATTTTATACAAAATAAGAAGATAAATATTTGATTCATCTAAAAACATAGTTATAGATCATAAGAATGTAGTGATTGTCTAGTGGATTTACAGTAATTAGTCAACGCTTTATAATAAATAAAAGTAATTTGAAAATATGAAAAACTATTATGAACTAGTGATCACTCCAGTGATGAACACTCCAGTGATCTAATAAAAGAAAAATATATAATTATTGTTAAAAAAAAAACAATTTAAACATAAATTTATAATTAATGTTATGATTATTCATTTAATTGCCACCAATATTTTCTTGATCCTCAATCAACTCTATGATTTTTTTCCGTCAGTTTTTTTTTTCTAAAGTTTTCTGTTTTTCTTTTTGTTTATCTTTTTTTTTTTTTTTTCCGAATTGGTAAAACCATCCTACGTTATAGATAATCATACAAACTTAAAACAATCGGAACACAGCCTGAATATATAAATATATTCAACCTTTTCGGAGCTATATAACAATTACCGAGTCTTTTTAGGACTAACAAAACAAATCTCATGTGAAATTTGTCAGTTATTTAATAGCTTTCAGTCCACCTCGTGACACTACAAAAACCATAAATATAACATTGTTTTTAAGATGTCTTTCCATTAAGTTTGAAATTGCTGTGATCAATTTCATAAACATTTTGTGCCCCATGAGGGGCTATTATGTTTTTCATTTTTGGACATACCATAAAATAAGTTTCATCACCATTGGAAACAAGAGTCGGATCTTTTAATATGTTTAAATATTTAATTTTTGATAAATAATCATATATTTCATTCAACCATTTTTTAATATTACTCTCACTTACACAAGAGCTGGCTTTAGTTGCTCTTTCTGAAAATTTTTCAATAAGAATCGGATTCCTTTCAAGAAAGGCTTTATACCACCCATTTCCTAGAACATTGTCACAAAAAGGATTTTTATTTTACTTTGATCCAAAAACTCTTTGACAATAGCTTATATTAGATGGTCCTAATCTTTCTTCTAGGAAATCCTCTCCGTTGACAATCAATTATCCAACGTACTAGGTCCTCTTCTGCATTGCATACTAATACAGGATACGGACCTGTAGTAGATTTGATGAATGCATCACTAATTCTAAATTGAATTGTTGGTTTGGGAATACCATACTTTTTTGAAACTATGCATTGTGACATCCCATTTTAAACTGCATTAATAGCATCTTCAATTTGATTATCTGTATATTTTTTTATAAAACTGGTAAATAACTGGCATATTTCACATGAGATTTGTTTTGGTAGTCCTAAAAAAACTCAGTAATTGTTATAGGAAAGGTTGGATATATTTATATATTCAGGTTGTGTTCCGATTGTTTTAAGATTGTACCTTTTCTTACGTTTGTCATTTTATGTATATTAACACTAGACTGTTTAACCTAGAAATAAATAAATTAGTATTTTCACTAACTACAATAACAAATACATAAATAAATTCAAGTAAAATAGATTTTTCATTTTTAATTGCCTTAAAATTGTGTACTGAATATTTTTCTTGTCCTCTTATTTGTAGGTTAAACACTAGTGTTAATATAAATAAAATGACAAACGTAAGAAAAGGTACAATCTTAAAACAATCGGAACACAGCCTGAATATATAAATATATCCAACCTTTCTGGAGCTTTATAACAATTACTGAGTTTTTTTAGGACTACCAAAACAAATCTCGTGTGAAATATGCCAGTTATTTACCAGTTTTATAAAAAAATATACAGATAATCAAACTGTCACATAGTTACTCTAACGTCAAAATACTAATTGGTCGGATGACCTATCACTATAAAAACTGTTTATCGTGCGATATTTATTGTCTTATCATATTTTTCACAGTCAGTACTTTATTTTTATCAAAAAACTTTTTATTTCGATAATTTAAACCTGTATTCATTTACAAATACCAAAAATCAGCACAAAAAACATTATTAAATCATGAAAATATCTAGAATAGTAAGGTTACTTTTTGTAAATTTCTGTCTAAAATGACGTAAATCTCGGACTGCTCATCTTATTATTTAAATACACACATGAAACTTTAAGTTATAACAAAGTTATGGGTTGTATCCAATACAGAAAAGAATATAGAATTTTCTTCTGTTAATAAACAATTATGTCACCAAAAGATTGTCTTATAGTTATATAGTTTTCAAATTATGACCAATCACTACCTACTGACCAACAACTGTACTATTTACCCCTATAACAAAATGTGTCCTAAACTTTCATATTCCCGCCTCATAAACATGGCGGACGCGCATGCGCGTAACTAACCGGAAAAGGGTCTATTAAGTTGCATTCGATGGTAATTTTTTCTTCATCTTCTCTATCTGACGTCATGTAATTGGTTTCTCCAAAATTAATTTCCAATGCTATGCGTTTCTTGGCTTTGTAGATATAGTCGATGAGTGTGATGAATTCTTCCTTGCTGCTGGCTATCAGTGCTATATCGTCGGCAAACATTAGTCGGCTGAGTTTCTCACCCGTTATATTATGTTAACACCTAGGTTACTGAAATCAATTGTTTTTAGTGCATTTTCCAAGACCAGGGTAAATAGTTTCGGCGATAAAGGATCTCCCTGTCGTACACCTCTCCTGATTCTCAGTTTTTCGGATGGTTCGTGCAGTTGGATTTGTAGTGTGACGTTGCGGAAGAGATTGTTAAACAAGTTTGCATACCTAAGGTTAATTCTGGCATATTTTAGGGCTTGTTGGAGTGCCTGGATTTCTACTGTGTCAAAGGCTTTTCAATGGAGTGTGAAGACTTGTGGTCTTCTCAATGAGTAGTCTCATTGTTTGTAGGTGCTCGGTTGTACTGAATCCCTTGCGAAATCCGGCCTGTTGTCTGGGTTGTTAGTAGTCCAGTTTTGGGGTAATCCGAGCGGATATTATTTTTGTGAACAGTTTCTAAGTTTGCGACAGTAAGCTGATCGGTCTGTAGTTCTGGAGGTTTTCTGTGTCTCCCTTTTTGTGAATCAGTATACCACTAACGCGTTTGTCCAGTTTTCAGGATGTTATCTTTTTCCAGGAATTTGTTAGGTTAGGCGCTTCGTACCAGTTAATGCCTTTCGTTCGTTTCAGGTCGTCGTTCCATCGCATGTGTGGTCTTCCTACGCTTCTCCAGTTGTTCCGTGGTCTCCATCTTATGCTTTTTCCGCTCCATTGTCATCATTTCTTTCGGAATGGCCGGCCCAATTCCATTTCTGCTGTAGTATTTCATTTGTTACATCTCTTACTTTTGTCTTCTCTCTGATCCAATTGTTTCTTTTCTTGTCTCTCAGTGATATTCCTACTATGCGTCTAATATTCTCTTTTTCCAGGCATTTGTTAAACAGCAATAGCCGATGTGTGGTTAACGTGTCTCCTCCTTGTTTCAGCATCTCCCCTAGTATCCCGTCGGGTCGCCGGGCGTTTTCCCGTTCTTTGTGTGCTGTAGCGCAGCTCTAATTTCGGCCTGTGTAATTTCTGGCATGTCCTCGGAGTTTACGTTAATGATTTTCTTCCGTCTATCTTGTTCTGATATGTCGCTGTCTAGTTTTGATTCGTACAAGTTTGTGTAAAATGCTTTTGATACTCTTATGATATCTTGTCCTCTTTCCATGCGTCTGCTTTCCATAGTTGTCCTTCATTTTAGCTATTTCCTTTTTTGTGTTTGTTGCCAGCCTCCTGAACACCTTCGGGCCTTTGTGTTGTTCTAAGAGTTTTTGTGCTATTTGGATTTTATACTTTGTTTATCTCGGTGTAAGTAGGGAAAGATAGTATGTTCTAGATCCACCTCCGCCTCTGACCACCTCTGACCTTGACCCCCTAACCTTGACCTTGTCCCTAACCTAACCCTGACCTTTGCCTCTAACCTTAACCCTAACCTAACCTTGACCCTAACCTGATCTTGACCCTAACCTAACCCTGACCTTTGAGTCTGACCTTTGTCCCTGGCCTTAAACTTGATCTGACCCTAACCTTTGGCCTTGACCCCACTTTTAGATCTGCGCATGCTTGAGATTTGAAGATGTTCAACTGATAACAGATTTTTTGCTTATCAGCTACATACAGCGTAGGACTAATAAATTATGTAGGTCTAATTAATTTCTTAGAAATTGTGTGTTTATTTTAATACACATATTTTGATTTATCAGTAGGCGATTAGGCGCAACCGGATGTTTGTCAGTCATAACAACTCATGCTATCTTATCAGCGGCACGCGAGTGGAGAAATAATAAATTATGAAACGCGGTATAATCAATTTCTTAGGATTGTTATTCGTTTAATTTAATAAACATTCCAGCGGGTATATAAGACCGAGCTGAGAGTTCTAAATCAGTTGTTATTCGTTAGAGGATCATTCCATTCAATAAACGGATTAAACGACTTCCCTCTTGCAATTTTCTCATTGAGGTAAGGTATGCTCCCTTCGAAATCATAGTCTGTAAAAACACTTTCTTCATCTTCTTCTCTCTTATTAATGCAATTTCTTGGAAATCCTGCAGGGGTATTCTGTTTGGGTGTTTGAGAATTACTAATATCTAATCGATGTTCCAATAAATCCAGGTAATTTAACAACTCTTTAAAGGAGTCAGCTAACATTGAGACGTTTTCTTTTATTCCCACCATTAAGTCATTGTATATATCATGATCTTTGGGTACACCTGCTTCAATGTCTTCAGCTACACTTTTATCCAAACTGCTTTCTCCATTAAGTCATACTTGCATCCACTTCAATCCACTTTTCATCTACTTGCATCCACTTTTCATCTACTTGCATACACTTTTCATCACGCTAAACAGGGTGTGAGGTCTATGTAACCCCATGCTAAACAGGGTGTGAGGTCTATTTGACCCCACGCTAAACAGGATGTGAGGTCTATGTAACCCCACGCTAAACAGGGTGTGAGGTCTATGTAACCCCACGCTAAACAGGATGTGAGGTCTATGTAGCCCTACGCTAAACAGGGTGTGAGGTCTATGTAACTCCACGCTAAACTCCGTCCACTTTCCGTCCACTCCATCCACTCCCCGTCCACTTTCCAACCACATTCCGTCCACTCCGTCAACTTCCGTCCGCTTTCCGTTCACTCTCCGTCCACTTTTTATTCTTCTCTTCATGTTAACGGGATGTTAGGAATGAAGCGCGCTTCATTCCCAACCCCCTGTACCCTAACCTAATGCTAACCCAACTAACCCAATGAAATTAAAGCTGAAGAGAAGAATAAAAAGTGGACGGAAAGTGAACGGAGTGAACGGAAAGCGGATGGAAGTGGACGGAGTGGACGGAGAGTGGACGGAATGTGGATGGAGTGGACGTAAAGTGGACGGAGTTTAGCGTGGGGTTACATAGACCGCACACCCTGTTTAGCGTGGGGCTACATAGACCTCACATCCTGTTTAGCGTGGGGTTATATAGACCTTACATCCTATTTAGCGTGGGATTACATCGACCTCACATCCTGTTTAGCGTGGGGTCACATAGACCTCACACGGTGTTTATCGTGGGGTTACATAGACCTCACACCCTGTTTAGCGTGATGAAAAGTGGATGCAAGTAGATGAAAAGTGGTTGCAAATAGATGACTTAATAATAATATGACTAAATGGAAGAAAGCAGTTTGGATAAAAGTGTAGCTGAAGACATTGAAGCAGGTGTACCCAAAGATCATGATATATACAATGACTTAATGGTGGGAATAAAAGAAAACGTCTCAATGTTAGCTGACTCCTTTAAAGAGTTGTTAAATTACCTGAATTTATTGTAACATCGATTTGATTTTAGTAATTCTCAAACACTCAAACAGAATACCCTTCCAGGATTTCCAAGAAATTGCATTAATAAGAGAAAAGAAGATGAAGAAAGTGTTTTCACAGACTATGCTTTCGAAGGGATCATACCTTACCTCAATGAGAAAATTGCAAGCGGGAAGTCGTTTAATCCGTTTATTGAATGGAATGATCCTCACGAATAACAACTGATTTAGATTTCTCAGCTCGGTCTTATATACCCGCTGGAATGCTTATTAAATTAAACGAAAAACAATCCTAAGAAATTGATTAGACCGCGCTTCATAATTTATTATTTCTCCACTCGCGTGCCGCTGATAAGATAGTCCAGGTCAAGGCTAGGGGGTCAAGGTCAAAGGCGGAGGTGGATCCAGAACATACTATCTTTCCCTACTGGTGTATTCTGTTGTTGAATTTATAACGGATTTTGGTGTATTTATAATGGAAGGAAAAAATCAAAAATCCCGAAATTTCATTATACATTAAATGAAAAATAATGATTATTTAACAATTTCTAAATTTTGTCACCGATCATAAAAATTCTAAGGTACTTCTAGCAATTTTATAAACACCGAATTTTGAATTTTAGTTAGATACTTCTAGAAGGATAAAAAATATATAAAGGAGGAAAAAGCTATAAAGGAAAAAAAAATCCAAAATTTCATTTTCCATTAAATGAAAAATAAGGATTATTAAAAATAATATTCAACGAACGAATCGCGTTGTACGTATGGTTGCTAACTTTAAAATAGAGACAGGGAGTGGACTTTAAGAAAATGAGTAGTTGACGGACACGGTATATTACCCGAGAAAAAAAAGGAAAACGACATAGAAAAAGAAATGAGATCCCATCAAAAACATAAAATGTAAAAACTGAAAAAGTCTCGTAACGCAGTTCTGTCGGTACAAAATGTTGTGGGATTTCATGTAAGACCAAGTCAGTTATTTTAGTTAGTGTGTATGTAGAAGCACCTATTCAACTACTTTGTAATAACTAATTTTTATCTAATCAATTACCTATTAACATTTATAGTGACCGTATCAATATTAGACACCATTATTTCTATTATAATTAAAATGACTTGACAGTTGCAGGGCAACGTAATTATAAAAGAATTATCTACTATTCGATTACTAAGTAAGTCTAAACAGTAGTAGTAATAATAATAAGTTTATTTCAGTAAATACACATTTCGAAGGATCAAACACAAAATAGTTTTACTTAGGTAACAGGTGGTAATAAAAAAGAGAGTATCTTTGGTACCTGTACCAACGAGAAACATTGTATCACAGGCACCAGTAAACCTAAGTAAGTTATTTAAGCAAAAGTATTTTAATTAGTAGAATATGTTGCCGTGCAATTGTCAAGTCATTATATTTATAATAGAAATAAGGGTGTCTAATATTGATACGGTCACTATAAATGTTAATAGGTAATTGATTAGATAACAATTTATAACAAAGTAGTTGAATAGCTGCTTCTACATTATTTTACACACTAACTAAAATAACTGACTTGGTCTTACATGAGATCCCACAACTTTTTGTACCGAAAGAATTGCGTTACGAGACTTTACGAGGCATTTTTTCCATTTTATGTTTTTGATGGGATAATGGCTTACTGATGTCTGATGTATAATAATGTTCGCTGGTTGAGCCGCCGCAACGTATTTCAAAGATTTGTTGACTGCTTGGAAGAAATCAGACTGTTTCTGCAAAATGAGGGTAAATTGAACAATTGGATGTTTTATGGTTTTCAAAATTGATGTTTTTTACGGGCAATATGTCAACATTTCAAAGAATTGAACGTAAAGCTTCAAGGCATAAATATAACCTTTGTCATCATGACAGATCCCATTCGTGAAGTTAAACTGCATGTTTTCACAAACGATATTATAACATAACTAAGACATATAGTGAGATGGTCCCGAAACAGACGTGGCGAATGGAGAGATCATGTTGACCGCATGGACGACAATAGATTGCCGAAAATTGCAAGGGATGGTCTCTCAAGATCCAGGAGACCACCAGGACGTCCACCCATACGTTGGTAGGAAAGCTGGAATTCATCATGCCAGCTACAACTCTAAGAAATTAGAGAACAAGGCAGATGCCTTACAAAAAGGAAGAAGAAAAAGATATTATAACAAAAAACTACAAGTATATCCCAAACCTGAAAAAAATGTCAACGATTTAGATGTTCATAAGAAACCAGGTGAAGAAAAAGTTACTGAAGAATTTATTTCTGTAATTGATTTGATTCTTCAATCAAGGAATCTTCAGCGAGATTTTCTCAGTTCAAAGAATTATCGAAAACACTCAAGTTTATTATGTACCCTGGTGTGACTTCATTTGATAAACTGAACTTGTCCCAGTTCGATTGGATGGAAATTTTGAAGTGCAGCTGATTGATTTCCAGTCTAGTTCAATATGGACGGACTAGTTCCCGCCTTCCTATAAAAAGGAGGGAGAGAACTAATGACATATCTTCTAAAAATCGTTAGACCCATTAGTCTAACATCTTTTATGTTAAAGACAAAGGAGAAGGTAATCGATAATTACCTTAGGACAATAGTGCACCACTACACAACTGTCAGCATGCATACAGTGCAGGGAAATCCACAGAAACCGCCCTGTATCAACTGACAAATGAAATAGAAGCAGCACTAGAGACAAATGTAGCGATATGTGCCTTCTTGGATATAGAGCCTTTGACAGCACCTCACAGGAGGCTGTCAAAGTGGAACTCGAAAGAAGTAATATCGGCAGCACTATCTCAAAGTGGAGGAGAGAAATGCTGAGAACCAGAACGGCGGAGACACAAGTGGGAAGAGACACCATTAAGATCTCCACAACTCGTGCTACAGGGAGGTGTGCTATCACCACTAATGTGGAGCCTGGTACTTGATGAATTACTGGCTACTGAATACCATTTACTAGAAGGAGAAAACTAAACTGCCTACAGCCCATATTGTTAGATGGGAGGGCAGTAGAATACAAACAGGAGAAACGCTGAGGCAGCGGTAGGTAAAGCCAAACGCGCTCTAATGGTATGCAGAAATTTGACAGGAAAAACGTGGGGTTGTAACCCCACAATCCTGCTATGTTTGTACACCATGATAGTAAGACCTGCGATCACTTAGTGATCAGCTTGGTTCTACTTCTCAACGCAACTACCCCAGTTGCGTGACGAAGTAGAACCAAGCTGGTCTCTATGAGGAAACAGCGGAAGAAGATTCAAAGACTGGCGTGTGTCTGCATCACGGGGGCGATGGACTCGTGCCCGACAGCTGCAATGGAGCTGCTGCTGGATCTAACTCCGCTGCACCTTGTCGTGGAAAAGGCCGCCAGATCGGCGATTTTAAGGTTCAGCAAGGAAGGAATAGAAGGAATAGGAGGTAAAATAATCGGGAGCAGAGACGGAAGCAGCCTCGCGGCCAAGAACCCGGGGCTGGAAGCACCAAAAGACGAAATGGAATGCAAATACCACTTCTAGAAAAACTACACAGCAATGTGTAATAGTAAAGCCGATTGGAGCGACGAATCCTCGGCATACCACATAGAGCAAAATGCTATCAAGTGGTATACAGATGGTTCGAAGACAAAGGAAGGTACTGGTGCAGGAGTGTTTGGACCTCGTACCAAATACTTCGAATCCATGGGAAAATTCCCGAGTATCTTCCAAGCAGAGGTACACGCAATCGAAAGATGTGCACAATTTAACCTCGACAGGAATTATCGCAAAAAACGAATTGCTATCCTGTCAGACAGCCAAGCTACCAAGGCCATTAGCTCATACACCATCAGATCCAAACTGGTATGGGACTGTGTGGGAAAGCTAAACAAGCTTGGCAAAGATAATAAAGTAACGATATACTGGGTACCAGGACACACTGGTATAGACAGAAACGAAGAAGCCGATCACCTAGCAAACAAGGGATCCAGTAATCCCTTTATAGGTCCAGAACCATTTTGCGGCATGAGTGTAAACACCATCCACAAAAGTTTAGATGAAGAAATAAGAGAACAATGGATGAAAACCTGGAAAGAGCTTCCAGGGTTGAGACAATCCAAAGTGATGCTGGGATCTTTTAACCAGAAGAGAACAAAAGCTTTCCTGAAACTAAAGCTTAGAATTATGAAAAACCTTAAGGCCCTAGGCCTAGAGGAGGATGACGGATGCAGATTCTGTGGTTCAGCAGAGGAAACCCCCATACATCTGCTTAAAGACTGCGTAGCACTGCTATAGTAAATCAATACAGATTTGACAGTATTGTCAAAATATAGATACAGAGATCCGACAGTATTGATTTACTGCTTGAACGCAGAGGAGTTGCAGTCCTTGTATCCCACCCAGATCCTGAAATTCCTAAAGGAATCAGGATTAGAGGAGGCGCTCTAAATGGCTAAGTACACCAACGCTTATAGAAAGAGGGTGGGGTACAATAGATCTATAAAGGTCGCACTACAAGTAGTCACCACCAGATCTACAATTTACCTATGCCTACGAGTCATTATTTTCAGAGATGAATAACATTTAAAACTCGCTTAGAAGCCGTTTGCAAGATGACTCTACTTTGGCATAAATTCTGGTAACTGTGGTAACATACTACAACCCTATATTGGGCAACTCGTGCGGCAAGTTGTCAATTGCCCACGAGAGCGAAAGTGAGCGCACGAACGAATTGCGCGCATACGCTCGAGAGGGCAATTGACAATACCGCAGGAGTTGCAGATAATATTTTTTATTATCGTTTATAATATTTTTTATTAAGTTTGGGGTTCAGGGCCCATCCAAAAAAAGAATAAAAAACGAAGAATTTGCTTTTTCAATTACATCTCCGGCGGTGTGGATTCGTCATTAGAACTCTCATCAGTCTGCGGTGCAGACTGATAGAGACAAAATAGAATTTCTTAATGGAAAAAAAATCACATTCACGTCACTTTTTTAATATTAATTTCGATTGTATTTTTTTTTTTTTTTATTTACCAATTAGATTTTTATTGAAAATTAACAAACAGCCATTTGTCGCACTAAAACACGGGCGCCAAAATAGTACTTGTCCCACATGAACAACAAAAAGTAATTTTTCACCTAATCTGTAACTACAGAACTCACACTTTCTTTCTTCTGCTTTAATCCATAGCCGGCGCATGAAGTGGTGGTCGACCTCGTAGCCAGTACGCTGCTGTTGGTGCCGCTAGATTCCGTGCTCCATTCACTATACGCTTCCATGCTAATCGATCAGTTGCAACGGTTCTTGCCTCAGCTGTTGTTATTCGCTGGTTTTTTAAATCGTTCTCTACGTGTTTCAACCATGTGGTCTTCGGTGCTTGTTTTTGTGTTCTCCAATCAAGAGGTCGTTTTTTCCATAGGAGTTTGTGCGGTACTCGATTGTCGCCCATCCTACAGATGTGGCCGAACCATCGTAATCGGCGTTTTTGAATTTCCTCAACAATCGGTGTCTGTTGGTCGCACCTTTCTCTGATTGTCTCATTTCGGAGGTGGTTGAGGAGTGAGACGCAGAGAATCTGTCTCAGGCATCGCATTTGGAAGGCCTGGAGCTTGTTAAGGTCTGGTTTGAGTAATGTCCGTGTTTCCGATCCATAAAGAAGAATTGGGAGGATCAGCGTCCGGTATAGGCGTATTTTGGTTTTGATGGTAATATTCGTCCGCTTCCATATGCACCACTTGAGTGAAGCAAACGTTGCTGTTGCCTGGCCTATCCGGCTGTGAACTTCGGTTGTCGAAGCTACTTTCTTCTCCACAACCAGTGATCCCAAATATTTGAACTGTGGTACCTGCTCGATTGTGGTTCCTTCGAGGTAAACTCTGGCTTCAGATCCATCCGTTGTAAGCACTTTGGTCTTATCCGCATTGATTCTCAGTCCGTATGACTGGGCAATGCGGGAAATGTCATACAAGGTGTCTGTTGCTTCGGCATCTGTGTTGGCGAAAACCGCACTGTCATCGGCGAACATCAGATCGGTTAGGAAGTTTTTGTCATCATATCGAACTCCGCGTCGCCCATCAAACGCTTTTCGCATAATCGTGTCGATCACAATGTTAAAAAGGAGCGGCGAGGCCACGTCTCCTTGCCGGACTCCGGTTTGAATCGGGAATTCCTCAGACATGTCGTTTCGGATACGAACATTGCTGGTTGAGCCGTCGTACGATGCTTGAAGAAGTTGAATGATTTTCAGTGGCACGTGTTCGATCTTCAGGGCTTCCCACAAGCTTGTCCAATCGATGCAATCAAAAGCAGATTTGAAATCGATGAAGACGATGACAGTTCGTTTGCCACATCGAATTCTTTCTTCCATTAGCTGACGGAGAGCAAATATCTGATCGATGCATCCTCGATGTGGTCGAAATCCAGCTTGTTCTTCCCGGCTTGTTTGCTCTCGATGTTTCTGTAGTCTTGATTGTATGATTTTCATAAATACTTTGCCGACAATCGAGAGGAGGCTAATACCACGGTAATTCTTGCATTCCCGACTGTCGCCTTTCTTCAAAATAGGCACAACAATCGCTTTCTTCCACACGGATGGAACACAATCTGAATGCCATATATGCACTGTGAGAACGTGAAGTTGATGTAATAAGACGTCTCCCCCGGCTTTGATCATTTCGGCAGTTACTTGATCTCCTCCCGGCGCTTTACCATTTTTCAGTACCAGTATCGGGAAACTGATTTATCGGCTGCTCAATAATCGGCAGTTCGGGTGCTGGACCTACTGGCGGATTGTGGTTGTACAGCTGATGAAAGAATTCTCTCCACCGCTGTAGACGTTCCTGAGGAGAGGTCACGAAAGTTCCATCCAATTTTTTGATATTGTCATTTGTTGATGTTGTTTTGCCACTTAACCGTCGGATTGTCTGGTACAGTGTCCGGTACTCATGCCTTGACGCTGCTTCTTCCATGTCAGCCGCGATGTTATTCCAGTAAGCTTCCCGTTCCAATTTCATTTTCTGTCGAACTTCTTTGTTCAATCGTCGGTATTGTTTGAAATCGACGTGTTTCATTTGCTTCCGCTGGTCGACTAGATTGAGACAGTCGTCCGAGATCCATTGCTGCGTCCGTCGACGGATGGGCGGACACAGCTCCGTTGAACACCCCACAATAGACTCAGAAAGTTGTTTTTCTTCTATGTTGATATCGACTGGTATCGTGAGTGCTGCAAATTTGTTGGATAATGCGATTTGAAATTTTCGGCCGGTTTCAGGGTCTCGCAGACAGGCCCAGTTCCTCTTGGCTGATGGTGGTGCCTTTTTCTTTGCTCTTTGTAATTTCAATTGTAGTTTCACTCGGACAAGATAATGGTCTGATCCACAGTCGGGTCCAAGCATCGCACGTAGATCTTTGAGCGTCGATCGGAATCTGGTGTTGACCAAAATGTAGTCCAACATCGCCGAATCGTTGCCGGATGGATTTCGCCACGTGAGTTGATGTTTGAGGGGGTGACGAAATATGCTGTTGCCGATGATCAAGTTGTTTGACGCTGCAAATGATAAGAGGCGTAATCCGTTGTCATTTATTTCCCCGTATCCGAATTTTCCCATCGTTTCTTCCCAACCGGTTCGATCTGCACTCGTATGTGCATTAAAGTCGCCCATAAGTACGATTAATTCGGTTTGGGGTATTGTATCCAGTGTGTGTTGAAACTGGGCATAAAATTCATCCTTGTTTGTGTACGGGCTGGTCTCAGTTGGGGCGTAGACGGATACGATATGGGTCTTAATCGTTCCATCAATAGTGATAACCGCCAGACGCTCGGATATCGGTTGGAATGCGATAACACTGGCAGAGGCCCGTCGATCAACCATAAAGCCAACGCCCGCTTCTCGTTTGTCGCCACCAGAATAGAATAGCGTCATCGTCTCGTCGATTGATGGTGGGTCAACCTTCATTGTCCCAGATCCTGTGAGCCGCAGTTCTGATAATGCACAGATAGATATTTTGCATTTCAATAATTCCTTGGCGATAATTTCCTTTTGACCAACGTGATGTCCCGTTCGCACATTCCATGCGGCGATTCGTATTTCTGATTTCGGTGTGATTAACCTGAGTCTTTGGCCAGTAGTCCACTTCTCACCAGCATCCCTGGTTCCCAAAGCTGGCGCATCGGCTGCCCCGGATGCGGTAGCATTAATTCGTAAGTGGTTAAGTCGTGTATCCATGCGGTTTCTTGCCTAGTTTCTTCGGTTTCCCGATTCTGGTCGGCGCGGCAGGCCGACCACCCTCCTCCTTTCACACCCTGGGCTTGGGACCAGACGACGGCGGAGACGACGGTGTATTAGGTCGAAAAAGGAGGGAGAGCAAAAAATACGTTTATGTCACTTTGACATAAACGTATAAAAGATATTCAAGGTGATGGATCAAACGAAAGACCTTTAGTTTGATCATTCCTTCTTATGAATGAATGATCCGGCACACATATCAGCAAATATCTGATCGATGCATTCTCGATGTGGTCGAAATCCAGCTTGTTCTTCCCGGCTTGTTTGCTCTCGATGTTTCTGTAGTCTTGATTGTATGATTTTCATAAATACTTTGCCGACGATCGAGAGGAGGCTAATACCACGGTAATTCTTGCATTCCCGACTGTCGCCTTTCTTCAAAAGAACTCACACCTAATGTTACTTACGCGTATAAATGGAACATTTATTATTATACATTGCAAAATGTAGTTTTTTGTTGTAAATAAAGAGCTTTGAGTTGATAGTATTCTTATTTTCGCAATAATCACTAAGTTAAAATTATTTGACGGCCGTCTATGACCTCATTAAACATTTCTTAAAAAAAAATGGCACGTTGATAAATAAAAGTTACTGCGGTACCCTGCGCTACAGATTTATTTAGATTGCTAATAAAGATATTTGGAATCACTGACAAACGAATTAATTTATTTAAAGTATACATATTGACGTTTTTGTATAAAAACCGTTTGAATAAATATAATGTTACATTGAATAGTAATTACATATTTGATTTATTTCAAAACTACTGTCCACACTTTTCTTAAAATGGCTTAAAGTTTTTGGGGAATTTGGCAATAGTTTGTCTACTTAAATAACGTGCCAAATAATTCCAATTTAGTATCTTGTAAACTTCGATTAACTTTAAATCCACTTCCTCCGTCGGCTTTTCATCGTTTATTTTTTGGAGACATTTTAATATCTTACCATAATTCTTTATAATTGCTCCATACCAGCAACTAAAGAATGTTACGTGAGCAATGTAAACCTAGAATAATAATTTATTGTTTAATGAGAATAGATATTTTATGTTACTTACTTTGGAGTCGTTTGGATCTACATATGCACACATGTTTTTCCAAATATCCGCAATGACATCTAATGATTCTTGATTTCCGCTCACATACAATTTACACAACGCAATTCCTTTTCGGCATAAACATTCAACTAAAATATTTTTCTGGCGATCCATTAAACTAAAAATAAAACATATCCATGGCAGAAAATAAAATAATATAACAACACATTTTATACCTTTTTGTAATTGCTGCATCGTCTCTCTGATCAACTTTAATAGCTGCATTAATCAAAATAGCATCTTGATCTATTTTTTCTAAAACCTTATCGCAAATTTCTATAATTCGTTTATAAGTGTCACTATTAAGTTTTGATATTTCCTCTTGTTCAAATAATGGCAATTGCCTTTTTACGTCCATGGGATCTAATGTTTGCATATATGCATTATGCGTTTGTAAAAATTCCGGAAACTCTTTTAACATTTCATTGTATATAGTTTCTGCTTTATTAGTAGCATCTAAATAAAACATTCATATTATAAAACATTGACCTAAATGGATCTAAGGCCTAGGCCGCTCTACGACTAAACCGCCGCGGTTTTAAATAGGGAATATGCAAGTGATTCAAATTTACTTGATTTTTTTATCCCAAATACTTTATGATCTTGACATTACACCTATACCATTATTTTCTCATTTAGTTTGTATTTAATGCCATAAAACTTAAAATATGCAAGCGAAATTCAAATTTGCGAAACGCATCACCATAGTCGTAATGGTATGTGACGTGCACGTTGACATTTATCGGCGTCGATGTAGGTAGGGTGGAATATACACCTCGATTGGGACTTTGTCACTTTATCTGGTGTACTTATAATAGTGTTTTTGCATTCCGGTACTATACAATATCTATAAATTGTTTTTTTAGTTTTTTTCATTATCGAAATAGCAAATTCAAACTGAAAATCCTTAACTGTCTATGCAACACCGAATGTCAAGTGGTATGCGACGTCACCAAAAGCGCGCGATAAATGCGACCGTTCAAACAGGTCAAATTGAACCGGTATTTTATACATTAATTTAAAAATTAATTGAAACACTTTAAACAGTTTTTATATTTTGTGCTATGTTAAGACGAAGTAAAAAGTGAATTAAGCATATAAAAAAAATTATGCATATTCCCTGTCGTGCGATTTTGTGACTCAAGTAAGCTAATACAACCGGTCTTGATTTTTCCGTAAAAAATACCGTAGTGTGGCCTCGGCCTCAGAAAAATCTTTCCGTGCTGACAAAATGTGTTTCAAATTTAAATAAATACACACAAATCGTTTGTAAAATCAACATGCACAATAAATAATAACACAAGATGAAAGATATGGAAACAAAAATTCACGAAATAGATATAACCATTCGTGTAGAAGAATTGATAGAAAATTGAAAGTTACCTAATTTAGCAAGCCAAGATACTTTAAGGTCACGAACTGCTTCAGTGTATTCGTCCAATTTAGTTTTATTTTTTTCAGGGCTCTTGACAGGTTTTTTATTTGTCTCATACACTACATATTTAATATTATAAGAATCTACACGTTTACCCTGTTCATCTTTGGCTAACGTCATACTTCCGGTCCAATAATTTGTATTATTTTTCGTAATCATCCTACAATAAATAATATAAAAAAATTATTAACAATAATAATTTTAGAACTTACTTTTCTGGGTTCAGTGGGCTTATGTAAAGTGGATGTGTGAGAGAGGTAAGTGAATGGCCTATGCTAGCCTTTTTACCATTAGTAATAGCTTGTGAATAGCTATTATAAACATCAAGAACAATAGCACTACTAAGTTTTTGACTTAATAAAATGGGTACTTCAACTAATTTTTCTAAATAATCCTTCTTTTCGTGACGAACTTGCAATTTTATTATATAATCTCCCTTTTCTAACTTAATAGTGTACTGAAAATTACATACAAATCATATAATAATCCAAAATGAAAATATTCTTCCAACATACCTTTGAAGCATAAGCATCCCCACAACCCAAGTATTGTTTATTGCAATCAAATAACATCCACATTTGTGACTCAAATTCAGATTCATATAAAACATCACTTAATAATGGATAGTTGGGTGAAACCTCTGCACCTATTAATAACAATTAAAATTTGCTTAAATACAAATTTTGAATATTTCGTCTATTTCTAAAAGCAACTTTGTAAACCAATATCAATCATTCTATTAAAAATATTTCTGTTTAAAAAACTGCAACATTTTAACCATTAATACGCAGAAAATGTTCTATTAAATTCTTTCTTTAAAATTTATTTTTTAGGATGTGGCTATTTATACATACAGTATGTATAAGCAATTGGCTATTTATACATACAGTATGTATACGCAATTGGCTATTTATACATACAGTATGTATACGCAATTGGCTATTTATACATACAGTATGTATACGCAATTGGCTATTTATACATACAGTCTGCATTGGCATTGACTATTTGCACATTCTGACTGTATATACAAATTTTGGAGTTACTATTTTGGTAATAATTACACAATTATAAGTAATTATAGTTTTATTTATTAAGGTTCATTTACAATATTACATGCTAACAAGTCTTATTTTTATATTTATGACAGACATCACGATGAATCTGTCTAATGAAATATAATATCTATTTAAATGTCTATTTAGTTTAATCAACTTGCTATAAATACAGTATTTGCCGGTGCATAAGGCGCACCCTAAAATTCCTACTTTTTGTAGGGCCTAAAAAACCTACTTTTTGTGGGCGTATAACGCGGACCTATGTTTTCGTGGCAATTTTTTTGGAAAAAATTAGCATCACGGGATCCGGTATATTGGTACCGGATCCGCCGGATTACCGGATCCGGTTTTCCGGATTGCAATCCCTAGCCACAACATCTAAATATGCGTTTACAAAAGAAACTCAAAAATGTTTATAAAAAATCGGACTCTGTTTAAGATCATGAAACTTACCTTTATTTAAGTGGAAATTAAATGTGGCCACCATTTCATAAACTTGTCTACCGGGAGGAATAACATCCCTCGGCCCCAAAGGATTTACTTTAGCATCCGTTGGTCTATTAATATTAAAGTTATTATATACGTTTTTGGATTTTATGTATTCAATACAAACCTTAATATGTTTACAGAATTTTTCAATGTAATACTTGGTAAAATATCTTCTCCCTGCAATGTGGTAACTTCAAATTGATGGATTCCATCAGTAGCTAGCATAGTGATGGCATTTTGATTTGGTTTAATTCCATGAAATATTATAGTATAATCTATATGAATGTCACCAATATTTGCCCAATATTTTGCAATTACAACTTCCAAAACTGTTAACTCACGTACTTGAAATGTTAATAAACTTTCAGCACTAGAAGTGACAGGGATATGTTTATTTAATTCAAGAGTTTTGCAACTTTGTTTGGGTAATATGTGCATACAATGGATAACGAAATTACCCACATTACCTTCATTAGAAGAACGCATTTTTATAACAGCCCAGGTGGCAAATTGAGGCACAACAATAAAATTACGTTTAATGGTGTTGGCTTCAAAATACAGATTGGTCTCACTTAAAGAATACTTTGGAGCTGTTACTTCCTTTGGTATAATAATTGTAATTGGTATTTTAAATATAACACCTTTTTCTATACAGTTAGTGTCATATGCCTCAAGAAATGTATAATTTACTTCTTTTAGGCCCTTTGTATGAATCTTCACTCCAAATGCCCGAGACATATTACTTAAATCTAAATATTTTGGATGATTTACAAAGGTTTCTTTGCATGTCAAAGCTAACTTCAGATTAAAATTAATTTTTTCACTTGCTGGTATAGTTTTGTCATCTAAGAAATTTGGTTCAATAGTTATAGCAAAATCATGACAATCTAATTTGTTTTTATCTCGAATATATATTCCTTTTGCACCATTTGACCCACAGGATATATGGAAGCGAACGTTTCTTTCTGGTACATTTTCAAATCTAGACAAAATTTCAAATGATTTTTCTACGTTTAGTAAACCACTACCCTGAGCAAATACATCAATTTTATTCAAAAAAGTTGCTCCATTTTCAAGAGCCCTTTTCATGTGGTATGGTGAATACTTTATATTTTTCATTTTCAAACCTGATACTAATAGTCCTACAGCACCAGCAACGTGAGGTGATGCCATCGATGTTCCATTCATTAACTGTGAATTTCGTAATGTAAATGTCGGTACAGATGTTATTGCACCACCTGGTGCACAAACAGTAACTCCTACACCTCCATCCATAGTTGGGCCACGTGAAGACCATGTATAAGGCATCCCTGGTAATTTTTGCCTCATTGCATACTCTGCAGACATCATATCAGGAGACACATAAGCACCAACACCAATTATACATTCTTGACTAATATCTGGGGGGGTGCCAATTGTACTCAAAGCTGGTCCATGGTTACCAGCTGATGCTATCCAAATAATTCCATGTTTGTTAACAATTTCATTCATTAATTCACCAATTCTCCTTAAATAAAACATTGAAACATTTTACAACTATTGTCAGATCAAAATTACCCAGCATTACTCCAATGTGCATGTTCCCCATAGCTCATATTGATTATATCAACTGGCATTTTCTGTTTCAATTCAATTACTTTAATCATCGCTCTTACTAAGGCTGTACCAGTTTCCATGGATCCTAATCTACCATCCCCTAAAATTATATTTTTTTGTTACATTTATTATTAAACTGTAAGTAAATTGTTAATTCATGCCTATTAATTTTGAATGTTTTTACCACAAAACATGAGTACTTTTGGTGATATAAAAACAAAAAATGTACATTTGACATTAATTTAATACGTTTATTAACCCTAGAATAACAAATTCGCCGTCGTCTCATTTGTGTCACCCTTTATTTCCATGAAACCTCTTCATTTTCACTTCTTTTAGATACCTGAAGGTGGTTGGTGTCCGAAAATTCGCTGATAATTTTATCTCACAAGGGGAACTTCAGACGTCTGGATCACAGATTTTCTTCAAACTGTGTACACTTTTAATACTCCATTGGGACAACATAATTCGTAATTAGTAAAGCGTAGTATTTCGGTCACGGGCGTAGCCAGGGTTTAGTTTCGGGGGGCGGAGGGGGTGGTTTGGTTAGAAAATATTTCGGGGGGCGGGGGAGGAGATTTGCAGAACTGTTTAATGCAGAATTGCTTAAACTCCACATCTACCATGCGCTCTTGAAGATAGCCGTCTTTACTTCCCCTTCGTGATTTAAATATAATATATATATTATATTTTGCAAATTTCGGGGGGGTGGGGATTCATTGAACAACCAATCCCCCAACCCCCCCCCCCCCCCCCCCCCGTGGTTACGACCATGATTTCGGCATTTCCGAGAAAATTGCAATTTTCTCCCTTCGAAATTTTCCATATCGAATATATACATTTGCGTTGCGTCAACGCGTGTATAAATTGGCGGTACCCGAGTGGTAACGTTCAAGCTTTGTAATTGCTGGATCGAGTCCCATACATTGTTTTTTTTTTCAACGTCCGTCAAAAATTTTTTTATAAATAACAATTCAAAGGTAATATAATGTATAAATAGGTGTATTTGCATTAATTTTGATTGAATTTCCTGAATTTTATCATTACAAAAAATATCTTTTTTCAAATTATCGACGAGTAATCGACCAAACCGATAAAGTTTTCCTGAAAACGTAAGCTTCTAGTGATTTGAGAAATCTCTCATCCCTGAAGTGGGGGAAAGAGAATGTTGCGTTACGCGTGGTTTGCATCCAAGTTGTCGGAAGAGACATTTTTGAGAATGTCAACGAGGTTTGTTTTTCCATATAAACTCTAACAATTCCTTGTGCATACGGGAAAAATGCATTCACTCGATGTAGTAGATGTCGTTGTAATTTTTGTTTCCCATGTTTGTATGACGAATATCATCCTGCAACTTGTAATGCCGTAAGCACATCCGAAGATTAATTTACTTTATTACTTGTATTATTAAATGTATGTATTATTAAATGGAGTTATTAATTGTCAAATCTTTATTTACGTTGATTGATGGGCTTTCCAAGCTTGATGCCCTCCCCTTAACCCTTAGAACCCGTTGGCGCAGGTCAAAGCACCATTTTTGTAATGCCAAAATTCAGTAAACAGCCAAATAAAATTGGAAATTCAATCAAAATGCGTGTTTATTCATTATTTTACCTTTGAATTGTTTTTTTTTACAAAAAAATATGACCAGCGTTGAAAAAAAAAATATGGGAGTCGATCAACCGATCCAACAAGCTTGTACGTTACCACATACGGCTACAGCCATCTTATACACGTTGACGCAACACAAATGTATATATTCGATGTGTAAAATTTCGAAGAGAGAAAATTGTAATTTTCTCGGAAAAGACGAAATAGTACGCCATAGTAAATGCAAATGCAGTAAATGCAATCAGATAGGAGGTTTTAGATTTGACTCTAGCTGATGCTTTTACAACAGCGTTTATCAAAGATTGGCGAGTACTCCACGAGTCATCAATGTCAGACCACCAAAAGATTGAGTTCCACTTAGGTGAGGTACACAATGTGGTAATAGAGCACAGGAACCCTAGGTGTACTGATTGGGAACTCTATAAGGAGATCCTTAGACAGGAAACTGAAGGTCTCCGCCTCAAAATAAACACAACAGACAAGCTGGAAGCTGCATCGTCTCATCTTAAAGGCGTTCTAACACACGCCTATGAGACTAGCAGTCCTCTGAAAAAGATGCAGAAATCAAGGGCTATCCCTTGGTGGAATAAAGTGCTAGGACGTCTGAGAAAGACCGCCAGGAAAACTTTCAACGGTGCGAAAAGAACAGGCAACTGCGAAGCCTACAGAGTGGCACTTACTGATTACAATAAAGAATTGAGAAGGTCGAAAACGAAAGCCTGGCGAGACTTCTGTGAGGGCATTAATGAATTAGCCCCAACAGCAAGGCTGCAAACGGTTTTGCCAAAGGACCACTCAAATTAAATCGGGCTTATTAACACACCGAGTGGTAAGTATACCAAAGATTTAGAGGAAAGTCTAAGCGTTTTACCGCAGACACACTTTCCCGGCTCTAAATCAACTATAACTGGTAAAGAGATAACGGGAATGAAGCGCACAACCAAAATCTGAAAAAACATGGCCACAACCATGTTTACTGTTCAAAAAGTCGCATGGGCTGCGAACAGTTTTAAGCCATTTAAGTCTGCTGGACCTGATGGCATTTTTCAGGCAGTGCTGCAGAAGGGGATCGAAACCATAGCCCCATCCATTGCTGAGATATTTAAGGCCAGCTTTCGACTGGCGTATATACCACTGGAATGGAGGGCAAGGTGATATTCATCCATACGGCAGGGCGCAGGCCTCAAGACCCAAAGTCCTACCGACCAATTAGCCTAACTTCCCTAACTTCCTTCCTCCTGAAAACAATGGAAAAAAATTTGGAAAATCACATAGGGAGTGGACCTATCAAAAGAAGTCCTCTCTTCATAAGCACCAATATGCTTATCAGCCAGGCAAATCTACAGTGGACGCCCTACACGAGTTAACGATCATATTGGAAGCAGCACTGGACTGCAAAGAAATTGCAGTAGGTATCCTTATAGATATAGAGGGAGCGTTTGACAACACAACCCATTTAGCAATGAAGAATGCAGCCACCAACAAAGGGATCGAAGACCCTATCTTCGAGTGGATTCAAACATGCTGACCAATCGTAAAATTACCGCCGCACTGGTGGGATCAACGAGGACGGTAACTACAGAGAGAGGCTGCCCACAAGGTGGGGTGTTATCGCCTTTGCTGTGGTGCCTGGTCGTTGATGATCTCCTGGATGTGTTAACAAAGAACGGGTATAAGGCGGTTGGTTATGCAGACGATGTTGCTATCATAATAAGGGGTAAGTTTGGTAGTACAATCATGAACCTTGCACATAGTGTACTTAACATCATCAACTGTTGGAGCAAGAAGGACGGCCTTAGTGTCAACCCGAGCAAAACAGTAATGGTCCCCATTACCAGAAAGAGGAAGCTGAACTTGAAAGCTCCGACCATTGATGGTCAGACGTTAGAGTTCTCCGAGGAGGTGAAATATGTAGAGGTAACCCTCGATAAGAAACTCTCTTGGAACTCGCATCTGAACAAAACGCTCTCATGAGCCACAGCGGTCTTTTGGATCTGCCTTAAGCTTTTTGGGAAAACATGCGAACTAAAACCCAAAATGGTCCTATGGTCTTACACAGCTGTGGTAAGACCGATTATCACCTACGGTTCACTCGTATGGTGGTACAAAACGAAGAAAAAAAAAGACCCAAAACATGCTACAAAAGCTTCAACGCCTCGCGTGCTTGGGTATAACAGGAGCGATGCAATCTATTCCAACCACAGCAATGGAAGTTTTGTTGGACCTACTCCCACTGCACAAACAGGTAGAAAAAGAAGGTCTTCTCAGTGCTCTGAGACTAAAATACACATCGCCTATTCAGAGACACATGGAAATTTCTGAAGCATCTCTGTGACACGATGTCTACAGAATACGAATTTGACACAGCCGTTGAAGTGGTCATTAATGACCGCCAAAGCAGTGTTCAAAGAATCGAACATCTGAAAGACAAAGTGTCCATGTGGTACACCGACGTATCAAAAACTGCTAAGGGTACAGGAATTGGCATATACAGCCGGAGTCGTAGGGAGTCCACGGCATTGGGCCAGGCTGCCACGGTACTACAGGCTGAAATTATAGCTATTGAAAGATGGGCACAAGTCTGCCTAAAGAAACGTCTTAAAGGAGTGCAAATCTACATCCTAACGAATTAGGATATTGAATAAAGGAATTTAAAAGTCCACAACTTTAATTCCAAGTTAACCTGGAACTGTAAATAAACCCTGAAGCAACTGACGAAAGGTAACAGCCTTACGCTAATGTGGTCACCGGGTCACCAGGGCATATATGGGAACGAAATGGCCGACGCACTCGCCGAAAGCGGGGCCGAGGCTCCTTCTTTGACCCGGAGCCAACTTGTGGGCTTACAAAGGCCCACGTAAGGCAGGGGACTAAGAAATGGGAAGAAGAGCAAAAACAAACCTACTGGAAAAACCGACCAGGACAGAGGCAAGCTAAAATGCTCATAAACTATTCTGGCGCAAAAACGCAGCAGATGCTAAGCTTCTCCAGAAGAGAAATCAGAACTGTGGTAGGCATACGCACAGGACATTGTCCGGTGAGATATCACCTACACAAAATGGGAAAGGTAGAGGAAGTTGCCTGTAGATTATGTGAATCAGACGAAGAAACCGCTGAACACATAATGTGCACTTGTGTAGCGCTAGCACACATAAGGCTTGCCCACTTCACGATGGCAAGAATGACCATCTTGGAGCTGAATAGCAAGCCTCCCAAGAATCTCTTAGACTTCGTTCTCGAAGTTGAATTCCTGGGAGAGTAATTGTAGTAGGGTCAAGCACAATAGATCAAGTTGGTCACAGTGCAGAAAGGCTTTGCAGCCAAACGACCCCCACACAAAAAAAATTAGTACACCTTACTACTTACACATTATGTTGTCCCAATGGACTTCTAAAAGTGTACAAAGTTTCAAGAAAATCCGTGATCCAGACGTCTGAAGTTCCTCTTGTCAGTAGAATACCACTGATTTGAGTTGTACTTGTCCTATTTCTTCATTTGTCTAAGACAGGGGTTCTCAAACTTTTCGAAGTCGGGGAACACTAAACTCTGATATATATTTTTATGCGGAACATCTACAATCTACAATATAATATAAACGTTAAGACAGGATAGCTAACCTTTTTGAAACCAAGAACAGTAATAACAAACAGATTTGAATAATAAATTGACGAACTTGAGAGATCTCAGCGATATTGGGACGAATAAATGATAAAGCCATATCATTTCTTCTTCTAAATTCCCTGGTCTCTCGCGTTTGTTTGTTTTTATATTAATCATAGTTGAAAATCCTGCTTCGCAAAGATAAGACGTGGAAAATAACAATATTATATATTCAGGGTTTTTTTGCTTATATTCGGATATTATATCTTTAACAGTGATTCAAAAATTTTCAGGAATGTTTTCATGGAACTGTAATTTTAATCCACGATCTGAAGAAAGCGACGTCAGTTCTTCGTATTCTTTTAAAGTAAAACTAGAAAATTCGGAAGAAATAAACGTTCGATTCGGAAGAAACAAAATCACATGTTCTGGGCTTAACAATGGAAAATATTTTTCAAGCTTTCCTTCTATAGTTGATAAATGTTCATTATCAAAGAAACGATTGCCTCGTTGGTATTTTGCTCAGAGGAAAACATTTCTATGTTGCTCTCTCTTACGTGTCTTTTCCAAAGTAAAAGTATTTTTTTCATTGAACATAATTTGTCGGTCGTTGTAAGAATGTTTTCATCTTTTCCTTGCATACTCATATTGACGGTATTAAAGAAAACAAAAATATCACGCCAAATTATTGCAGTAATCATCATTTTTTAGATAACTCACAAAAAGTTTTTGATTTTCTGTTTAAAAAAACAATTCATTTAATTCAGATAATTCATTTTTTAATGTCAACACACGATTTAAAACCTTTCCCCGTGACAACCACCTCACTTCGATATCAAGAATTACACCCAAATCCACCCATACTCTGCTTCCATCGATGAATGGAATTATTCATCGGTCTCATTTTAATAAAATTAACCATGGCAACTACTTGGTCAAAAAGTTGTCTAATTTCTTCTTATGACAAGTACTTCTCGGTGCAAGAAACAATGATGAAATATTATATTTGAATTTATGGTTTTAGCTAAAGTAACAAATCCTTTGATTCATCCCGTCATGGACGCTGCTCCATAGCGCATCGGTACAAATACTGACGCAATGATCCCATGATAATTTTAAAGCATTCAAATACGTTGCTATTGCACCAAAGAAGTCCTGACCAGTTGTACGGCCCCAAAGTTCCTTGTAGCATAAACACTGATTTATTATCTCTTGTTCATAAATAAATCGTACAAAGCCTAAGAGCTGCGCCATGCCACTTATATTAGTTGATTCGTCAACTTGTAATGCAAAAGACATATTAACAAGCTTACCTGCGACTGTTCTTTCAATCTTCTAAATTTCCTTCTTTGCTTCTTCATAAATTTGCTTAATTAATTGTCACTATTTCACAGTGGGCAGGCAAAATGAGAGATTCTGCTATCGTGTGTGGCTTTAATTTTAATGCTACTGACAGGACAATTTCATACGACGCAATTTGAACTTTATCACTTACTTTCATTGTTTTTCAAACTGTTTGCCTCGCATTTCTAAAATTCTATTAAAATATTCGTTTTTTGTTAAAAGATTTTTACGTTTTGAAACGACGCCTTAATTTAGCGGGCGCCATCGAGTTATTGGCAAGTTTCTTACAGCATACAATGCAGAGAGGTGTTGGACAATCTGTATGTCCGGTCCCGGTAAATCGAAATTTTAAGTATTTTTCGTCATGCAAACGTTTAAACAACAAATGTTAAACGTTTAACATTTCGAATTGATTTCACATTTTTTCTATTTTCTTCATTCACTCCAATTCTACTAGCGCTATATAGCGAATTGTAGAATTGGATTACGCTGACTTTTGCCATTCTAACTGCAATAATATTTTTTAATTGCGATTTTTTCGCGGAACACTTAAATGTGTAACGCGGAACACCAGTGTTCCGCGGAACACGCTTTGAGAACCCCTGGTCTAAAGAATTACACAACTAATAATATAGTCAGCAAAGAACAAACGAAAAAATATAATAGCCACATTTCCTTTGAACCTTCCTTTTGGCCCATTCTTGCTAGGTGTAGTCTTCATAACCTTACCCAACATGAAATTTATAGCATCTTCAACCTCCATATGATCAATATCCATTACCCCAGAGGCACTGTGAACGTCTTCTTCAATCTGGTCATCTGATAAAAGACAATCAACTACTACTGCCAAGTAAGTCATTATTTACTTTTTCTATCCCATATTTCTTCCTGGGTTATAAATACACTGCCTTGTCATTATACTCTGCCTTGTCATTCTAGGGTTAAATGAAGAAAAAATGTAAAAAATGATAAAATTTGGCATTAAACCTTTGAGAGTACAAATATTTTTCCATTTTGCGTCTGTAATGGGCTCATAACAGCACTCATATGCGTGCGGTTATGGCTCGCCGAGTGCGATACAATTTTCTCAATATGTATCGGCGATTTTTTGATTTAGAAATGGCATAAAAGGGCGCAAAATAGAAAAAATGGCATAAAAAAACTCGCTCATAAGGCGCATTTTTCGTACTTGTCCATTAGAAAAAATCTAAACTTGGACGCGTGCTGCAAAACCGCGCTTACTGAACTCGTTCTTTAATATACTATTAAAAATTAGTGGTAAAGTGTATCTATATTTAAAATTAATCAATGTTAACTATAATAAACAATCTTCACTTATGTAAATAGTGAGGAGTTTATTTAATTATCATATAATTATGTTTGTTATCAATAAAAATACCAATTGTCAAAGATATTATCTGAGCTCCAGGTGCAATTCCATTTTTTTCGGGTTCATCTTGAAAATATGCAGAAGCAATTGAAGCAACATGAGTTCCATGAATTGCTAAAAAATATAATTTGAAATGAAATAAAGTATTGCACTTGTGTCAGCAAATAACTAACAGCATAAGCCTACTAGTTCCAATACATTCCCATCATCATGAACATTTATACTAAAGTTTAATTGATCTGCTGAATTAAGAGAAGCAAATTCATGTGTAACACTATATTCTCCAATTAATTTACAATCTTTTAAGTTGCCTTCTTCTGTAGTATCTACACAGGCAAGCCATTTTTGGCCATCATGGAACATGATACAATCATAGTAAGTTCCTAAATCATAATATTTTTTTTCACAAGAACTTAAATGTTCCAATTGTCCTTCTAAGTTTTCTTTTTCTAATTTTAGTTCCATAGAAAGATTTTGAGTATTACTATGTTTTGCTTCAAAATTATTTAATTTACGAAATGCATCAGCATATGCTTGTTTATGTTGACTGTCCCAATGTTTCTCCTTCTGTTCTTCCTTCATTTGTTCCCTCAGACGCTCAGGGTATAAATCAAAAGAATTTTTTATACCTATCCTATATTCATTTGTAGGGTTTTTCCAAGTAGAAGGTATCTGAATGTTAAACACGATTTTAAATAAAATAAAATGATTTTAAATAATTGATACCTTTAATTTTCTTCCAGAAATACCAGTAATAATTGATTCTCTGGGTTGTACAATAGTTGACATTGACACATCTCCACAACCACTACAATCAAATCTTTCAATAACTTTAACCTGGCCATCAGGGGTTTTCTAAATAAATACATCATTTGCTTAAAATTAAAAATTTTCAAAAAATAATCAGAATAAAATTTATTTTACCTCTAAACCAAGTGCACCAGGATCAATGCCAGAATCAAGAATTGCAATTGTAACACCCTGACCATTAAACTGCTCATATTTTGTTAGAAATGATGTTACACCAGTTTCCTTTTTTGGTAGTAAACCCCAAGTGGGAAATTCATCTATTATTGAATCCATATTTTCACTTGATTCACTTGATAAAACAATTAACAACTATTTAAATCGGTTGAATAAAAAACTTTATTAAAAGAATGAAAATATTGTATCTCCACAATACTTGACGTTCTAGACGTGGGCACTCTTATGGGTGACCTTGTGGAAGAACTTGTAATATGTTGGCAGGTTTAATAGATGGCACTGGGCACGGAAATCTCAAATTATTCAGTGTTGTTTAGATTACCATACATACACATATCTAAAGTTTATTGTTTATGTCGCCCACTGAAATATATACCAGGGGTATGGCACTCTTATGGGAAAATTTGTGATAGAAGTTTTAGTTCAAAGTACCTATTATAGATGGCTTGGCCGCTTAAATTAACAGATAGATGTCACTGAGCAACTAAAATCACAAGTAAATGACTAGTGTTGTTTACATTTATATTAGCAAAATGTCAACCAGAGAAGTGTCTAAAGTCAATCAGTTTAAAAATGATATCGCCAGTGTGTCAGATATTCATTCGTTATATTGGATGTATAAGTTTTTCGTTTTTGTCGATTTCTCGCAAGTGTTATATATGCGGCCAAGGAATTTTACAGCAAGGGTAGCAAAATAAATTTGTCCAGTCCTAAATAAACAATAATAAACTACCCTTCAGAAAACGGGCTGCGCGGGTGTCTCGATATGAAAGGGATTGGAACATGTGTTAACAATTTAAGAAGGTATATAAACCCAAAACAAAGTTATGGACTCTCTTGCAACACGGAATATAGGTGCATGAAATGTGCTGGAAAACACAGCACGCACCTATGCGAAAAACCACCAACACTGCCACCGAAATATAATTATGAAATTTTATACCAGAATGTAAGAGGGCTCAACACCAAAACTGTCGAGTTCAACAATAACTGTAGCACGAGTGACGCGGACGTAATACTATTAACGGAAACTTGGCTACAGTCTCATGTCAACTCATGTGAATTATTTACCAAGGATTTCAATGTCTTTAGGTGTGATAGATCTTATGGCAGAGGTGGAGGTGTACTGGCTGCTTTAAGGAACAACTTCAGCTCTTATAATCTCAATTTAGTATCTCCTATTGTCAATACCGAACTGCTAGCTATAAAAATTGCCTGTCTCACTATTATTGTGTTATACATTCCTCCAGCCACTCAATTAGATGATTATGCCCAACTTTTTGAATATCTTGAATCATCTATTGACTTTTCTCGCCCTGCTTTGTTAGTTGGTGACTTCAATATACCAGAACTAACTGAGTGCATGTCCGGAGCAAGAACATCTAAGTTGTATGAGAGGCTTACACAGTTTATATCACTTCACAATTTAAAACAACAAAATACAATTGTCAACTCGAATAACAGAATTTTAGACTTGATATTGACAACAGAGCACCTGTCCACTGTAGTACATAAGCAACAAGATCCTTTAGTACCTGAGGACCTGCACCACCCCTGCCTTGACATCAGCCTAAGTTTTGATCTACGACTAATGACCCAGTTTCCAAGAAAAGAAGATCCAACCAAGTACAATTTCCGCAAAGCGAATTTCATCGAATTATACGCTGCCCTCGCCTGTGTAGACTGGTCTGCTATATTATTGATAAACGACGTGAAATCTGTTTGTTCTTATTTTTATGGTGTCCTCTACGAGTCGATGGATAAATTCGTTCCTAAACCAAGCCTATCTCCCAAGACTGCCCACTATCCAATGTGGTTTACCAACGCCACAATTGCCTTAATCAAAGAAAAAAACAGGTCCTGGAATCGTTATAAGAAAACCAAACTTACATGTCACCTTGAGACTGTGAAGAGTTTACATCATGATATAAAACAAGCAACTCGTCGTGATTATAAGCGTTTTATTGCGTCTGCTGAGGACTCCCTGCGAACTGATCCTAATAAGTTCTGGAAATTCATCAATCAAAAGAAAAGGTCAACGAGTGTGCCGGGCTCCATGATATATGGTGATAAGCTCTTGGAGAACCAGCAAGATATTGTCGATGCGTTTGCCGACCACTTCGCAAGTGTATTTAATTGTGATAGTCACTCGCCCTGTGACAACTGTGGAGAAAAATGCTGTGCTTCTGTACATGATAGCAATATAAGTGTTAATCAACTCTCTCTCAACTCGTTCACCATCAGTGAATGTGACATCCTCAAGTCTGTTGGTAAAATCAGATCGAACAATGTATGCGGGCCTGACAACATACCCTCCTTTATTATTGTTGACTCTATTCACTGTTTGCTGGTTCCGTTATGCCACTTATTTAACCTAATGTTAAACACATCAGTCTACCCGTTAATGTTCAAAATGAGTCGTGTTATCCCTGTGTTCAAGTCCGGTGACAAAACCCAGATACGAAATTACAGTCCGATTGCTCTCTTGTGCAACTTTGCTAAACTATTTGATTGTATTGTATCTGACATTCTTTACTCCCATGTGATCACCAGATTAGCTCCAGAACAGCATGGCTTTATAAAAGGCAAGTCCACTGCCACCAACCTGGTTGAGTTTACACAATTTGTATCAAAAGCTCTAGACGATCGTTTCCAAGTGGATGTCATATATACCGACTTATCTAAAGCTTTTGACCGTGTAAACCATTGCATTTTGTTAAACAAACTGGGTGGGTTTGGACATTACTGGGTGTAATGGTTTCTTAAAGCTAATTAAGTCTCTTCTGGCTGATAGGGCACAATTTGTTGAATACAGCGGTTTCAAATCGGACGTTTACTGCACCTCCAGTGGAGTTATTCAAGGTTCCAATTTGGGGCCTCTACTTTTTATAATTTCTTACAATGATGTTGTTAGTAGTGTTGACTGTAGAGTGTTTATTTATGCTGATGATCTCAAGATAGCCAAGATCATTGGTGCCAAATCTGATTGTTTACTTCTGCAAAATAGAATAGACCAGTTGAACGCATGGTGTACGAAAAATAGTTTGGAACTTAACATTAGTAAATGCAAAAAAATCAGCTTTACAAGGAAAACTCAAACTGTCAGATTTTATTACAATATCAATGGTTACCCGCTAGTGTCATGCGATAAAATTTTAGATCTCGGTGTAACTATGGATACTAGGCTCACCTTTGTACCTCACATTACAAAGACTGTTAATAATGCATTCAAAGTGTTAGGTTTCATTTTTAGAAACACTAGAGACTTCACTAGCATCACCTCCATAAAAGCGCTATATTATGCTTTTGTGCGCTCCAAATTGGAATACTGCGCTGTTGTTTGGATGCCATGTAGTCAATTACACATCCGTTTTTTGGAAAGAGTGCAGCGGAAGTTTGCCAAATATGTTTTCTTTAAAATGCGTGGCTATTATCCTGTGACGCATGTCGATGAGGCTTGGCTCCTAGACTTGTCTGGGCTCGACTCCTTATTATGCAGGAGAGATATTATCGCTTTGATCTTTTTACAAAAAATATTAACAGGAGCAATACATTGCCCGTCAATCCTAAGCGAGATTTACATTGCCGTACCGAGAACAGAAAGTAGGAGTCACTTAACCTTTTATTTTAACATACCTAGCACATTTCACCACTTCAATTCCCCATTGATTAGGTGCCTCAGACTCTACAATAATTTATATTTACAAAACTCGGAGTTTGATTTATTCCACGTCCAGTTCAATAAACGTGCAGTTAAGAAGCAATTAACTGCCCATTTTGCTACTCGACCTACACCTTGATATCTTAGTTAATTTCGTAATGTATTTTATGTATTTTTATTATGATCTGTCCTTTATCTTGTTACCTATATGTATTTTATGTATTTTTATTATGATTTGTCCATTATAGACAAATATTGTCTGCTGGAAAATAAACTTATTATTATTATTATTATTATTATTATTAAATGCGCAAACTGCGGAGGCGAACACGTCTCAATATGGAGGAACTGCCCCGCCAAACCAACAAACAGGACCGCAGAGACGGCAAGGAAGAGGGCTCCACCATAGCCCTCTTCCTTGATATTCACCGGGCCTTCGACACTGTGTGGCACGACGGTCTGATAGCTAAACTCCACAAATTACAGGTCCCACTATCACTAGTCCGTCTAGTAAAGAGCTTTCTCTCCAACCGCTCGTGCTGCGTCAAAGTGTCAAATTCCCTGTCTCTCCCCTTTACGCCCGTAGCGGTCGTCCCACAAGGCTCCTCTCTGTCCCCCCTGCTATTCAACCTATTCTGTCACGACATCCCTTTACCGACCAATTCTCGCTGCCACATCCAACAATTCGCAGATGACACCGTCATCTGGTCCTGCCACCGAAACCCCTCAATCTCGGCAACCGTCCTAAACAAATTCATTGCCAAAATCGAAATCTGGATGAACCTCTGGCGCATCCAGATTAATCCCCAAAAATCCCAACTGATCCATTTCCGTCACAAAAACCTCTCCAAACGTATTGCCGAAAAGCAATATTCAATAAACCTCTACGGCCAACCCCTGATACCCCAACCATCAATAACGTACCTTGGCACGATCTTCACCCAGTCCCTAAGCCCAGTACCCAACATCAGACACTGTCTCCATAAAATGAGGTCCAGGCTAAACCTTCTCTTCTGCCTCCACACCCGAGTAGGGGGTTGTTCATCAAACACCCTACTCTACACGTACAAAACCTTTGTTCGCCCAGTCCTCGACTATCAAATGACAGCCCTTGCGCTCTGCAACAAAAATCATATTGAACCCCTCCTCAGTCCCCACCGTCTAAACTACAAGTTCCCAACTATATTACTCGAAGAACTAGTAAATTTCGACCTATACCATACTCGACTCCACACCCTCCAGGAAAAACTCGCCTCCCGCATCATCTCCCAAGAACCCCCAATTTTCGACATCTTTAAGTCCCCTCCTGTTGAAATACACAGAAGAAAGCCCAAAAACAAACTCCCCATCCCCTATCTAGTGCTTCTGTCCCGACTGAAAGATGACCTTTCTCCAAACCTAGAACTAATTCTAGACACAGTCCCTGATATGTTTAAATAACCCCAAAAACACTAGAACACACCAAGACCCTAGACGAAAAGAAGCCTAGGTGATGTTGACTGACTTGCCGCCCGACTGCTGCTATCCGCTGATTCCCACCCATAAAAAAAATCTGTCCACCTCCTTGGCTGAAAAGGAAATTGCATTTCCTACAACAGCCGTCCCCCCCCACCCCTGGCGGGGACACTTATTCAACATGCATGCATGGACACTCTTTTCCTGCCATCAGCATCCAAGAATATATCGTCTCTACAAGATATTATTTATTAGTGCAAAACTTGAAAATTTTTCTCTGTTCATTAGTTTAATTTAAATTGAAAGGTAAGTGTGCATGTTTCTACTATATTTAAGAAGTTTGGTTTATTAGCATCATATCCCTTACTTTCAGACAATGGATTCCATATATTTCGAATGTGTTGTTCCTGGTTGTGAAAGTAATATGAAGGATGACCATCCACAAAGTTTCTTTTGTTTACCAAAAGATTTAGAAATGTTGGAAAAATGGGGAAGTAACATGAATATTCTAGACAGGGCCCGATCTAAGGGGGGGCCAGCCGGGCAAATGCCCAGAGCGGCAAAAATGAGGGGCGGCAAAATTAAGGGCGCCGAGTTGCACGATGTCCAAACGTTCAGAAATAATAAAATATGTACCTCTACATATAAAAAATATGTACATAAGTAGGTACATACTAAGAACACATAGTATTAAATAAAAATAACTGAAAAAATATTATACAAAATAATTAGATATATAAAAAAATATTATAGTTATTATATATATTTCAAAATATTATACAAAATAGTTTTCCCAGAGCTCCGAATTACTGAACGTGCCATATTTGTAAATAGTCTAGCGGAAGCCATACAAAAAGTTACTAATAGCGACACTTAAGAAATCACTCAAGAAATATATCTCAAGTCTACAAGCTGTATTTTAAATTTAAAAGTGGTGTGAATATTAGTGGTAGATTAATCAGACAATTAACAATACATATTGAAGAGCGCGTGTGATTCGTGTGAATTTACTAAGTACCTATTTTATAAAATAAATCTGTAGTACGTAAAAAAATGCGTAATTTTAATTTATTTGATTTAAATCAGATATTTTGGATTCAGTTACATATTCCAATCTTTCTTCATTTGGAAGTCGGTTATTATTATTAAAAAAAAACTTCATTGTTTATTTTAATTATATGTTCACTATATTCTTCTAAAATTTTTTTCAGTTCTTCTAAAATTATCAATATTAGTCACATTCAAACAAAAAATCAACAATGAAAAATTTGAAAAAATCTACTACTTAAAATTGACAAAAACCGTTTGGGTATTGCTGTACACTGTCTGTCACTGCGACAGTCACTTAACATATTTTGATATTTATGTTCTTACTGGTTACATAATTATTTTTTGTCATCACCCTACGATTTTTGGCGACTGGAGACTCTTACAAGTCTTTAATGTACTTATTCAGAGTGTCAATTTAAATCACGCGATTTAAATCACTGATTAAAATCAAGTGTTTAAAATCATCTCAACCCTGGTTTTAATTTAACATTGTCCGCAAGAAATGAGTAACTTTTCTGCGGTAAAAAGTAGCCTATTTCCGTTTTGAAAGTCCAATTTATTTCTATATAGCAAAATTTATCAAAATTAATTCAACGATTTAAGCGAAAAAACGTAACATACAGACAAACATAATTACTTTCGGATTTATAATATTAGTAAGGTTATTACATATCTATTTAAATTTAATTAATATTTTTATTGTTTACGGAACAGAATGGCTGACGGTAGATCACGCTTGTCGGGATACCAATATAAAAAACGAAGACTCGAAAAAGATGCAGAGCGGCAAAAGCAAGGGCTTTAGAGTCCTTTTTAAAGAAAAGTGAGCTTAACAAACCAACGTCACCCATACGAGAAGCCGATGTAGTACCTACGGCTTCGTTTAAATCACATGATGAACATACGCCCGATCCCAATATAATCTGTGAACCTGATACTTCTACTGCTGGGTCAAGCGCTATTGTAGCTGATGGTGCTATTGCAACTACAAGTGTTTCTGCAGGATCAACGTCATTTTTAGATGTCGACCCAGCCACGTGGCCCGTTAGATTAACAGATGCAGAAAGAATATATTTGGTAAATAGAGGCTTTCCTGACCCACTGTATGAATTTGAATTTCCACGGGATAACAATGGTCGAAGGTTTACTTCGAGATATTATAAGAGAAAGCTTAACAACGGTGAAGAAATTTTGAGAGATTGGCTTGTATATTCTGTGGCAAAAAAATCGGTATATTGTTTTTGCTGCAAAATATTTAATACAACTACAACTTCAGGTCTATCTGAAGCTGGCTACAAAAATTGGAAGCATGTAGGCGATATGCTTAAATCTCATGAGACATTACGAAACCACGTAGAAGCTGTAAAATTATGGGTCGAACTTTCACGTAGGCTGAAATCATCTCATACGATAGATGCCGAGTCACAAAGAATAATTAAATCAGAAATAGAACACCGGAATGGAGTTTTGTTATGTATTGCTTCAATCATCAAAATGTTAGCCAAAAACTGCTTGGCTTTTCAAGGTACTTCTGAAAATCTATATCAACATAACAACGGTAATTTTTTAAAACTAGTAGAGTTGTTAACCGAATTTGGTCCTGTTATGCAGGAACATGTACGCAGAGTTTTGAAGAAAGAGGAGAGAAAAGCAATCTACTTAAGTAAAACTATTCAAAATGAGTTTATTGATACAATTTCAAACTGCATAAAAAAAACATATTCTGGAAGCTATCATTAAATCGAAATATTATTCTATTATCTTAGATTGTACCCCGGACGCTAGCAAAACTGAGCAGATGACCCTCATAATTAGGTATATTTCTATTAAGCAAACCGAAGACAATCCAAGAACGTCAGAAATTGTAATAAATGAAAGTTTTTTAGGATTTATAACAATCGAAAAATCTACAGATCTGGCACTAACAGAAATTATCCTAGAACAATTATCAGCACTTGGATTGTCTTTAGACAACATAAGAGGACAAGGGTATGATAATGGATCTAATATGAAAGGTATTCAAAGTGGCGTCCAAGCTAGGATAAAAAACATCAATCCACGGGCATTTTATGTTCCTTGTAGTAGTCATTCTTTAAACTTAGTGGTAAACGACATGGCAAAGTCCTCACTGGAAGCTACACATTTTTTTAGTACTGTGCAAAAAATATATGTTTTCTTTTCCTCTTCAACATAGAGATGGTCAATTCTTTTGAAGAATGTAAAAGATATTACTCTAAAACCACTTAGTAACACGAGATGGTAAAGTCGAATAGAGGCAATAAAACCACTGAGACATCAAATAGGACATGTGTACGATGCATTGTTTAGTGTTTACCAAAACACAGATACGGATACCTCTACACGAGACGAAGCTTCGGGTTTGTTGAACCAAATTAAACAGTTTAAATTTTTATGTTCTATAATAATTTGGTACGAAACTTTGAATGGGATAAATCCGGTTAGTAAATTATAATGCAAAGTAAAGATTTTGATTTCGTTTCTGTTATTAAAATACTTAAAAATACTCAAGATTTCTTTAAAAACTCACGTTCAGATGAGTATTTTACTCAAGTTCTTGAAGACGCAAAAGTCTTAGCTTCTGAAATTGATTGCGAGGTTTTTGAAAAGACTTTGAAAATTTGCCGAAACTTCGTGCTCGATCCAAAAAGAAGCAATTTGGTTACGAGTGTAGTGACGAACCAATCATTGAACCTCGTCAAAAATATAAAATCGAAGTATTGTTTTCACATTATAGATACAGCTATAAACTTCTTAGAGTTAAGGTTTTCCCAGATTACTGAGCATAGTAAATATTTTGCTTTTTTATATAACATATATGCCTTAAGAGAACTTTCAAAATATGAATTGTTAGAGCATTGTAAGAACCTGGAGACTATTTTAACCCACGACAACTCATGTGATGTGAATGCAATATACCTTTCAGAGGAGTTATCAGTTCTTTGTATGTTTTTAAACAGTAATTTGTCTCCTCAAGGCGTTTTAAAATTCATAACATATTTAAGATTTGGTCCAAATATCAGTATTGCGCTCAGGATTCTTTTAACTTTACCAGTTACAGTTGCAAGTGGTGAAAGAAGCTTTTCCAAATTAAAAATAATAAACAATTATCTGCGATCCACCATGACACAGAATAGATTGTCTGGATTGGCTATGACTTCGATAGAACACAAGATTTGCGACAGTATAAATTTATTAAAAAATATTAAAGATTTTGCGGAGCAAAAAGTGCGAAGAAAATTATTTTAATTACGAGGTAGAGTTTAATATTTACAGGAAAAATGTTTTATTTACCTAATTTGATTATTTTTAATAATGACTGATTCGTTTTGTATCGTTACAAAATAATGTGTTATTTTTACTTGCATTAAATTTAAAAACAAATCATTTCTTGTGTTTTTTTATACGTAACGTATGAACCTTAACTTAAATATTATAACAGTTTGTGTCTAATCTTTTTAACTTATTCAATTGGTCTCCATGACAATGACAATTTGCATGCTTTTATTCATACTTGTCGCACGCAAATGAATAGAGCCATTTATCGCCCGAAAAAACGTGCGTAAAATAGTACTTATCCCGCATGAGTAATAAAAAAAATGTTTGTTATTAAAGGGTAAGTTAAAGGGTCATACCTAGGCACAAAGGAAAAGAGGCCTATTACCCAGCACTAAGTCGAAACAGGTTAATGATGATGATGATGAAATTGAAAGATAATATTATGTCGTTAAAAAAAATATTTCAATCCATTCAGTAGTTTTTGAGAAATTCTTTAACAGACATACATATATCCTTATAAACATACTTATACATACATACTCTCATGAACTTTTGTATGCTTGTTCAGAAGCCCCCGTAGACTAACATAGGTGAGTATTATACAATTCCAGCAATATCACATTTCTTTGGAATAGCAAGCTCATGACTTATGTGGTAAACACCGGGCGACGGTGGTGTAAAGGGCGGCGAAATTAGTTTTGCCCGGAGCGGCTAAATAGCTAGATCGGGCCCTGATTCTAGATGTTGTGCAAAAACCTCTAAGCACTCGTCTACATTATAGAATGTGTGGGATACACTTTGAGGACTCATGTTTCCAAACACCTGCAAAGACTAAACTGAATCGAAAAGTTATTCCTACAATTTTAAAAGTTGAACCTGGTATGTTAACCTCTATTAATATAATTATTTTGTATATATATATATGCTATCATAGTCGTTTACATTGTAATGTTGTTTTGTATTTTCTTGTATCTATCTATTAATATCTATTTTATTTTGTATATATATATATATCCCTTCTTTTCTATTTTATTTTGCAAATTTCTTCTTTTTGCTATTTAATTTTGTACATATCCCTTTATTTTTCTTGAATGTTAATATTTGTTTTTTGCTATTTTATCTTATATATATATATATATATATATATATATATATATATATATATATATATATATATATATATATATATATATATACATATATATATATATATATATTTATTGTAAATACATATTTAGTATCTTATTAGTACATGTATATAACATAATTAACAAATTGTTTTTAATTTTCACCCTATTTTAAATAAATTTTATTTTCGCATATATTTAATAAAACATTCATATAGCCCGCGTTTCATTAGTTCCAAGTACCCTTCACAGTTAGCGCAAACTTCTGTCACAGAAATTCCTTAGTGAGTGTCGCATCTCTCTTTAGATACTTGTCTCTGATATATACTAACTGGAACGATCGCTCAGGGATCCTAACTTATTGGGTTTCCCCCCAAATTTAGGAGGTAAATACGTGGGATGGGATTTTTTTAGGGGCTTTATATTTTTAGGGGTATTTTTAAGGGTTTTTTACATTTATTAATTTTTTATTGGTAAATAAAAGTGTAAAGATATATGTCCTGGGATAACTCAAGCTAGCCAATCTTAGTTATATAATTGTTGACCTGGCGACTTAGCGACATCTAGTACAGTTTCTCGTTACTAAGATTTCGCAATTAAATGAAAAACATAATCATATTATATAGTTTATCATAGTTTTCCAATTACAGCACCAGAGCGCACAATGCGGCACTGTGCGCAGCATCGAGTGTTTCAACATCAGCAATGCCTCGCACCAGAGACAATGGAATACAAGTGTTCAAACATTTGAATAAAGAAAAATATCACAAAAATGAGAGATTTTGGACTTCAATTCATTCTCTGACATGAAATATACAAAATCAAAATTTATAAACAGCTTGAAAGACTCTACTCTTAAAAATACAATTAGAGTTGCCATAACAAATATTGATATGCACATAAAAGAAATTGTTGCTCAACAAGTACAGCCACAATGCTCCCGTTAAATAGCTTAGGCTTAATGTTATTCGAATTTTATTGTGTATTTATTATCTCTTGTATTATTTTGAAGAATAACATTGATTTGTCCGATACTAAGTGATATTTCATTTTAACAATAAATATAACGCAATATTTATTATGCAAAAATATAAACTTTATTGTTGAAAAAATATTATTATCTTTGACTTTATTTTTTTCGTATAAATAAAATAACTTTTGAACCTTTTCGGCCCGCGAAAAATTTGCTAAAGAAAAAATGGCCCGCTGGCTAACAATAAGAGAAGTTGGACAGCGCTGTCTAACATAGTTGTTCGTAATTCATTTTTTATTTTCTTTAGCTGTGAAAATGATCGCTCTCCACTACAATTGGTAACCATTAAGAAATTGTTGTGACGGCGATTAATTAAAGTGTATACCTATCTTGAACAAAAAAAATGGAAAAGAAAGAAAATATATAATGACACAGAACATAATAATTTGTAAACCCAAATAATGCTTAAGTGAGCACAAAAAGCATGAACTGACTACCAACAAGAATTCAGGACTCTATACAATTTATATTAAGTCATGAAACAACCATTGCATGTTGTTTAGAGCTGAGCTTGCAAATTAAAAAAAATAAAATAAAGCGAAACCAAAACAAAAATAAATATCCCCTCACTAGCCTCCATTAAATACATATCTCGATGATATTTGAAGTATTGAGTCAACATTATGTCTAGGGGACAAAAAACGAGACACTTTATGAAACAATTTATTTTTAATTTCAATTTATTCTTGTTTAATTTTAAAAGAAAAGTTAATAAAAGTTAATGTATGAAAAGAGACTGATGAAGCAAAAAAGATGTACATGAAGAAGAGTTTAGAAAAGGAAGTTTGAGAAACAAAATATAAAAATAGTTTTATCATTTACTATTGTTGTTATTGTTCTTATCATTTGTTATCATTACTATTATTAGTTCATAAATTAATGTGCGTAAATGTATAAAATGCAACCACATAAATACAAAAGCTCTTTTATACTACTTGACTGTATTTTAAATTTACATTTTAAATTACCTCTCAAACAAGGTGAACAATGAAAACTTTAGGGTTTTTTTATCGAAATCTATGGTGATTTGAAGTTGGTCCTAGGGGCAAAATTCTGTACGAGTTGGCATCACTGGTCTGGACAAGAATCCTAAACAATTTTGACAGTTGACGTGCAGTAACCTACAAAATATTTAAATATTAAATTTTATTGAATATTAAAATAATAAGATGAGTAAAGCTCATGATAATGATGGAGCAACTGAGTTAGAATCACAATTTATTCTAAGATTGCCTGTAGTAAGTAAGAAAATAAGTTTCAAAACTTCTAAGTTTTTAGCAGAGATGTTATGGATATGAAATTTCGGATCTGGATAGGGATATAGAAATGATATTATACCGGTTTCAGATGCGGTTACGGATATGAAATTTTTTCGGATTTAGTTTCAGATAGTTTCGGTCATGGATATTGGTTTTCTAACGGATTGTAAAAGTAGAATACTACTTGGTAAATAACTTTAATTTATTTCTGTTATTATTTGGTACTACAATCATATGTCATACAAGTAAGTGCTACAATATAAGTAGGTACTACAATCATATGTCATATATGTCATTATTATTTTTAAGCTTAATAAAGTCGGAACACAGCCTGAATATAATATATCATGGGTATAGCCAGGGTTCAGTTTCGGGGGGGGTTAAGAAAATACAATAACAGAAATGTGTCAATTTACTTTCTAAACTGTCACACACAGGTTCCTAAACTCCACATCTACCATGCTCTCTTGAAGAGTTTCGTTTCTCCTTATTTCAATATAATATTTATGTTATATTTGCATATTTCAATCTGGGTTTGAACCCCCAGAACCCCCCCCTTGGCTACGCCCATGAAATATATTCAACCTTTCTACAGCTCCATAATATTTTTGAGTTTTTTAGGACTACCTAAATTAACAATTTATTCTTTCTTTTTGGAAAGAGTCCTGCGAGCTTAAGAGTCCTGCGAGCCCAATATTTTTGCCGGTCATAGCTCTGGCGCCGTCAATTACAATTTACATTTTAATTCGTTATAAATATCTTCACCTTTTGTTGTTCCGTGTAATGATAGTAATTTTAAAGTTCTTTTGAATATTTCATAGTTTTCACTTGATCATAGTTTTCATTTACTGTCTTTCTATAAAAATAAGCATTTGACTTGTGTCGGAAATATCTGTACTTTCGTCCTGCTACGAAAAAATAGCAGCAATTATTGATTAGGTTTTGTAATTTGTTAGTGACATGTATACTGATCTCGTTTACACCTCGGCTAACAGTTTGATGAGAAAGAGAAACAGTTTGAATTTTCTTTTGCCATTTCGTTATTACTAAGAGCTTCAAACATTTTTATGACATATTTTTTAATTAATTCTCCATCCGAAAAGGGCTTTTTTGCTTTTGCCAATTTCTAAGCAAACTGCAAACGATGCAGCTACTGATGCTTATTGAGAATTTGTTACTTGGGTAAAATAATTCGTTTGATAGTTTGCTGCTGTTTTTTCATTTTTATTACTAATGCTATTCTATATATATATATATATATATATATATATATATATATATATATATATATATATATACATATATATATATATATATATATTTTGCCAATTTCTAAGCAAACTGCAAACGATGCAGCTACTAATGCTTATTGAGAATTTGTTACTTGGGTAAAATAATTCGTTTGATAGTTTGCTGCTGTTTTTCATTTTTATTACTAATGCTATTCTATATATATTTATATATATATATATATATAAATATTTATATATATATATATATATATATATATATATATATATATATATATATATAATTCTATATAATGTGTCTATAATGGCGCTTTAAGTTGTATTCTTAGCTACAGTCTGTAAACACCCCAAACACTGTGGCTTGCCCTTGTTAAGAATAAATAAATAAACAACCTCCCATCGTTCTAGAAATTCTCGATTTTTAGTATCAATCTTCCTTTTGTTAGAAGCAATCATAATTAAGGATTGTTTCAATGAACGAATAAATATGAAATTCAGTTGATTGTGGTTTATTGCATTTCACAGAATGGCAAATAACCCACCGTAGATGTAAACATAAAAGTCCGTTAACTACTGTTGGACAAGATAAGCGGCTCTCGGCAACAGTGATACCAGAGTGCAGCCGCGGCTACAATCCGCACCGCTCCTTCTGCCACCACGTAAATTCGAGACGGACAAAAACGGAAAATGCGTCTTTACGCGCTTCTTCTTTAAGAAGCGCGCTCGGGCGGGCGACTTGGTGGTGGTAGAGAGTGCATAAACAGATACACTTGCATAGAGCGTGAAATCATTTTATCGAATCACCATAAAACAACCATAATTATTCATCATTAGCATTTTTCTTGTGTATACACAAGAATTATATATGAGATTATTCAACCAAATACATATGGTTGAATAATCTCATATATTTTTTAAAGTTTCGATTACTATGGTAGTTTTCCAACTACAGCACCAGAGCGCACAATGCGGCACTGTGCGCAGCATCGAGTGTTCCAACATCAGCAATGCCCATCTTTAGATATTTGTCTCTGCAACGAGCACAAGGAAAAGCTCTGCTCTCGGGTGTAATGCGCAAGTGGTACCAATAAGTTAACATGAAATTTTAAGTGTTTTTTCATTGAGTTGGCATAATTGATGTGTATTTAATTATTTTTGTCAACAAGAGTATAAATACTGAATTGTTGTTAATAAATATTTATTTTGCAACCACTATATGAACCATTTATGAAGAATCAGGTATAACAGTTACTTTCAATGTATTTTCCTTTCTGTTGTTTAATTATTGTAAAATTTTAGCGAATTAAAATTCTTTCTATTGTTTACTTATTAAAAGGTAAATTTATTTTTCAGATTTTTAGTGCACTCTATTGTCGCATTTAAAAACTAATCTGTTCCAACAAAGCCTCAGCTAATGCGGCATTTTGCGGCACTGAGTCGCACTGTGCTCCCGTAATTGGAAAACAAGCAATGTTTGTGACGGAGCAGGCTGTAAACGTTTTGAAACTGTCTAAAAATTCGAACTAGCATTTGTCACGGTGCCAATTTCAAACGCAAGGATCGAACACGCATTCTCCATCTACAAAATTGTGAAAAATAAGTTGCGGAATAGACTATCTATTGAAATGTTACAAAGTATGATGATGGTCCGATTCACATTGCAACGAAATCGTGGATCTTGCACAACATGTAATCCATCCCCTAACATCTTAAGTTTATTTAATGTCAACATGTATGATTTCAAAAAGTCAGAACCAGATGAAAACGAAGTTATATTTGAAGTATTAAGTAATTTATAAACAAAGAATATTAAAAAAATATTGCAGAATATTAATTATTATTGAATTATTATTTTGTACAGATTATTTTTTTAAGGGGGATTTTTAAGTAATTGTGTCAATTTTAGGGGTTTTTGTCTTTGGCTTTAGGGGAAAATATTTTTGGGAGTTGGTTACACTGCGAGCGCTGCGTCTTGGCTTGTACGGGCCGCAAGAGAGCATCACAAGGTGTCTCTCGTATCGCTCTGTCTTCGTCCAGTACAGTCCAAAACGAAAACTAAATGTGTGTCCGAAGTCCGACGTCCATTTTCCTTGCAAATACAACAGTATTTTAGCATTGCCTTTTTGAAAACAACTTTCATTAAAATATATAAACTTCGGTTTATAATATGCTCACCGATTGAACAATCTCACTCTCTTGATAGATCTCAAATACAACTAACTTTTCCCTCTGACTGGGATGTCTAGTCTCAGTGGCGGATCCAGGGGGGGGGGCTAAGGGGCTCAAGCCCCCCCCCAAAAGCATCTGAGTTCTTCGGTGGCAAATCAAAGTGAACTCATCGGAAAATATATTTTCATAGTTCTTCTTCTTTTTGGTGCAACAGCTTAACTGGAACCTAGGTCTCCTCCCCTCCCTTTTCGTATACTTGTGTTTGGTGTCTAGGTCTTAGACACAAGCGGGCCCTTACGTTTTTTAACGTGGGCGGCGAGCCAGATTTGAGGGAGGTATTCTCGGCAAATTGCTCTGATGACTTTACCAGAGTCATCCATAAGAGGACGGTGGATTATTATAATACGCGATTTGATCCCGGGTCAAACCGCTAGCGCCTTACATGCACTCTGCCGCGCATAATCTAAACCTAGCTGTCCTGAAGGCATGCAGCTTGCCTAGTGTTTCGTTTTCACAGCATTAGATTAGATCTTAGGTTGCATTAGATCTTAACCTTTGTTATGAGATGTTAGAAAGTGTAGTAAGAACGAGACGAGTCGCTTTTCGAGAGCAGAGCGCTCTTCGATTCTCGATCTGTTCCACCTTCTCCAAGTGCTATCGTAACTCCTGTGAAGTTAGCAACCGAATTTGCAAAAATATAATATTACATCAGAGTTCCCGGCAGATATGAAATAGTTTTAGAGTACTTTGTGCAAAATTTCAAAATTTCTGCAGAATTTCCCGAAAAAAATGGAAAATACCAAAATTGAGCTAGCAACCACTTTTGAGAAAAACTGTGCGTTTTTTACATATTCCTGTTCCTCGACCATAGTTCTGGAGTACTTGATCAATATTGCAAAAAGTTCTGCAAAAATTGACATTTTTGCAAGAAAAATCGACGCGACGAAGTGAAGAGGAAAAAATCGCGCAATAGTTCTGTTTGCAGTTCCTGGTAGAACTCTTAGAGTTGTATCGAAAATCTTTATTACATTTTTCTCCAAAGTTAAAAATTCGAAAGATATGGGAAAATTAGACTTCACCGATGCGACGAAGCAAGGAGAAAATAATCCCGCAATAGTTCTGTTTGCAGTTCCTGGTGGAACTCTTAGAGTTCTATCGAAAATCCTTATAACATTTTTCTCTAAAGTTAAAAATTCGAGAAATATGGGAAAATTATATTTCACCGATGCGAAGTTAAAAATTGGAAAGATATACGAAAAATACAAGTTCACGATTGAATTTCGAATTCACCATTGAAGTGAAAAATTTTCCCATATCTCTCGAATTTTTAACTTTGGAGAAAAATGATAAAAGGATTTTCGATAAAACTCTAAGAGTTCTACCAGGAACTGCAAACAGAACTATTGCGCGATTATTTTCTCCTTGCTTCGTCGCATCGGTGAAGTCTAATTTTCGCGTATCTTTAGAATTTTTAAGTTTGACGAAAAATGTTATAAGGACTTTCGATAGAACTCTACGAGTTCTACCGGGAACTGCAAACAGAACTGTTGTGCGATTTTTTTCTCTTCATTTCGTTACATCGGGGAAGTCGAAATTCTCGCATTTCTTTCCAATTTTTAATTTTACAGAAAAATCTTGTAAGGACTTTCCATAGAACTCTAAGAGTTCTACCGGGATCTGCAAACAGAACTGTTGCGCGATTTTTTTCTCTTCACTTCGTCGCGTCGGTAAAGTCCAATTTTTCGCAAAATTTTTAATTTTACAGAAAAATGTTATAAGGATTTTCGATAGAACTCTAAGAGTTCTACTGGGAACTACAAACAGAACTGTCGCGCGATTTTTTTTTCATCTTCACTTCGTCGCATTGGTGAAGTCTAATTTTTCGCAAATCTTCCTAATTTTTAACTTTACAGAAAAAAATTATAAGGATTTTCGATTGAACTCTAAGAGTTCTATCGCGAACTGCAAACAGAACTGTTCCGCGATTTTTTTAAATTTTCATTCAAAATAACGGGTACCTTTTACCCGGGAAAAACTAAGGTTTTTTATCAAAAAATTACAAAGGGATCTTTGATAGAACTCTTAGGTGCTATTCAGATCCGCGAATAGAACTGTTTTTTGCAAGTTTCAAAATTCAATTTTTTTTGCAAAATGTCAATTTTTGTAGAACTTTTTGCAAAATTGATTTAACCTAACCTAACCTAGCTCAATTTTGGTATTTTTCATTTTTTTTCGCGAAATTCTGCAGAACTATTGAAATTTTGCACAAAGTACTCTAGAACTATTTCATATCTGCCGGGAACTCCGATGTAATATTATATTTTTGCAAATTCGGTTGCTAACTTCACAGGACTCTATCGTAAACACAGAAAATCTGACCACGATGTAGCAGCTGCACGCGTTTACAGAGACGATTTACTTCATCCTCTCTCGTTATCGGGAGAAATATCTGTTTGGAAGGAGCTGAACAAACAGCAGCTGAAGCGCATCAAGACACAAATGAGTTTTTTCCAAATATAAAAATTTTGCTACAAATTCTCGCTACATTACCAGTAACCACTTGTAGTATGGAGCGCAGCTTCTCTTCGCTTAAACTAATAAAATCGTACCTTCGTACGACAATGGCCCAAGACAGGTTAACCGGTTTGGCGTCCATGTATATTCACCGAGATATCTCTGCTAATCTACAACCTAACGAAGTCATTGAGGAATTTGCGAAAAGTTATCCGAGGAGACTTATTAT